>JAWNLD010000490.1:15722500-16345000 GCA_035041545.1 Drosophila colorata | reverse complement strand
ACATATTATATATTATACATATATATATATATATATATATATATATATATGTATAATATATATATAATATATGTATAATATATAATATATATATATATATATATATATATATATATACGTGAAACCGTGTGACCGGGAGAGGCACCGATTTGCGGTCATGCAGCTTAATCAAAATTTAATTTGTATATAAATAGGCAATCAGCTTAATGTTTACAACAAACAAAACAACAATAATAATGAAATAAATATTGATATATAATAATAATGATGAATGTACATACTCGTATGTATGTATGAATGTACATAAATTTAAATATAATTACTTTATATATGTTTAAATTTAATTCAATAAGCAAATGTACTTGGCAATTACGTTTTATTTACCGAAAACATTTCGATCATTTAAGCAATTTAAAGAAGTTCAATTGATAACAAGCGACAGACACAAATAATTCGAGAATATTGTTAAAATACACACATACATATATACATGCTACGAATACATACTTACATAAAAATACAGTTAGCGTAAATCAAGTAAAAACGAATTAAATAAACATGTATTAAATCAAATATATCTAATATGCATATATAAATTTATATATGTATTCTATATATATAAATATACATAATTACATAGTTATATACGAGCATATATACAGACAGACATATATAATAATACAAGAGCAAAAAGGAAACCAAAAACAAATATGACCGAAAGCGCATATGAAATTCTACAAATAAAGGACAAATATATTTATTACACTTGACCAGTTTTGAATTATTTCATTTAGGCCAACAGCAAAGAAGGTATTACTGAATATTGTATTTAATATATATATATATATATATATATATATATATATATCTACCAAAATAGGTTTAAATTGCGTTTAAAATGTGTCAAAAGTGGTTTTAAACTGCTTGAAAATAGTTTCAAATGGTTGAGATCTTTTTTTTAAACAAAACGGGCTTAAGCTGAAATAAAATATTTTTAAAATCATGAACCGAACTTTAAACGGAATCAGCCAAAAGGATAAACGATATATTGATTGAGATTGAAAATAACAAATTCTTCTAAATTAGGAAGAGATAGGAAGAATGCGACGATCCAAGGTTGGAACACTGAACCGAGCTAATGACAAAATCGGTTCACAAGCGGTTCAGGAGCGGTTTACTAGAGACTAGCAATTAACTAGCTATATATATAGTTATATTAGTTCCAAACGAATTTCAACCTCAACAAATTTAAATGAACCAAATGGGATTCACACGATTTATTAAGGACACGTTTATGTTTGTAGGGTAAATATGCTGTCCAGTGATTATGTAAAAGTCGAACTTTAAATTAAGTGAGTAAAACATAAAAAACTAAATCCAAAGCCAGAAAACATAAAACAAAAAACAAGAAACCAAATCGTTGCACAAACTGTCAACGAGCGATTTCTATGTAGGATTTCTGTGTGCGGTGGGGGGCTGGTTGGTCCAAGAGGGACGCGGCTGTGTGGCGAGGCAGGGACAAGACCCGTTAGTCCGTTAGTCTAAGCAGCTGCGCAAATTTAACTCTCAAACACAACAGGATGTCCGTTTCGGAGCAAAGCGGAAGCTGTTCTGAAAATAACACAGCAAATAACTTCTGCAACCGCATTCAGCACGCTTCTCTGCCCACGCAGACCCAAACACACGCACACACGCACACAGTGCCGAGTGCACACAGCCACACACATAGAGACACACACACACACAGGCACAATCGCAATCACAGTCACCAAAATGAGATCAAGCTTATCCTTAGCTAAAGTTTTCATTGCGAAATTTGTATTAAGACTAGCTACTTGTTACACACGATTTTAGCAAGTACCATACAAATATTTCTCGAGTGCCACTCGACAACATGAAATGCGCTTCTGAACACTGTGCATTATTTCCGAGTTTCTTTAAAAATATAAAACATTTTTTAAAATCGAACTATCTTCAATTCAAACTAATATACTTTTAAACCATGAAATTTTACTTTTACTAGAAATTTATATTAATTGATATCGAAATTTTCAAATGGTCATAATTTCTAAACTATATCACAACTATTTTTTTTTAAATAAACTTAAGTGTTTACTAGAAATTTATATAAATCGCGTTTTTGACTTAAATTCGGGCCGCTAACTAGAAAATCAATTGGCAATGAGATCATTGATTTGTAATCAAATTTTATTAGATTCTTCAAATATTATAAATAAAATAAATAGGTATATAAATTTGATTTTTTGTCTAACTAAAATTTTTACTAGATTGATCATTTGTTATAAAGGACACAAAGAAAAGCAATATAATAATCATATAATACAATTTTTTTCTACAACTGAATATTAATTGAATACAAAAATATTCTCACGATTTCAAAACTAATTTCTTTGGATAAATATATTGTATAAAATATATAAAAAAAAATAATGAATGGTATAACATATAAAGTCGTTACATTTTTGAAAATGTTAGATCAAATTTTTTTAAATTTCCAAGATTTAACTTTATAGCTTTAATAGAGCAAGGTTTTTGTGCAAAAACAACACCAAATATTAAACACGATTTTTACCGACCTTTACACATCGGCTGCGCTTGGCCCCACTATGGAAAATGAATTCTTGAATAAATTCTCAAGAGTATGATCGTTATGAAATTTGCAGTGATTAATAAGAGCATCCAAATCTAAGTACAAGGCTAAGCGCAAGTCTGTAGTACTTGATTTGTGTTTTTTTTTATATGGGAGCAAATGGGGGGAGGTGTCCAAAATTCGAAAAATTCATAATCTGAGTATTCTTTACGACTCAGTTCGTCGTCCTGATCAAGAATATATATACTTTATGGGGTCGCAGATGCTTCCTTCTGCCTGTTACATACATTTGCACAAAACCATTATACCCTTTTTACCCATTTTCAATGAGTTCAGGGTATAATAATAAATTCAAATTAATAGGTAAATATTTGATTGATATAATCAAAAACAAAAGCTCATCATATTATTGCAGTCACTGCTAGTGAATTTCTCAGACATAACAAGGAAAATATCTTAAGAATAATTTTAAATAAACCAACGGTAGATCAAAACAATGGGATTATAGCATGTACAAATATACATACACAAAAACCAGCTGCAGCCCCTGTCTTTTATTAAAAGCTTTAGCATACTCACCTCTTTCTTCCCCTGTCGCTCACGCTCTCTTTCTCAATTCATATTGCGCGCCATTTTTTATTTTTTTATTTAATTTTTTGGTGCAAAAACAACACCAAATATTAAACACGATTTTTACCGACCACAATTCAGCTGCACTAAAGGAAACCCGACTTAACACGGATAAAGCGAAATTAAATAATTACACACGCCACGCAGCAATCGCTTTTCTATACACACGCCACGCAGTAATCGCTTTTCTATACACATGCGCATGCGAAGAACACAACCGACCAAAAGCGCAGACGCACTGAGACTAAATCATCGTACTACTGTCGCACCTATGTCAAGCCTGCCTTCGCACTAATACAACCGCAGCTAAGAGCAGGACGCATTTAACATAGCTCCCCTTGCTCACACCACCCACAATGGCCGCTCTTAGCATTAGCGCTCGCGGCTTTAGGCATGCCTAAGAATTGCGTCTCTCGCTCACACCATCGTTAACAGTGGGCGCTCTCTGGAAGTTGCAGCCTGCAGTGCACGCATAAGAGAATCAAAGTTAATTGTCTTCCATTGAGTATTAGGAATTCATCTCTTTCTTCTTATTAATCAATGGGTGACACCGTTTACAGTGTTCACTTTCGCTCTCTCGCTCTTTGTCAGTATGTTGATTTCTGCCATTGCATATTATGCAGCCAAAACATATGTGCAAAGTTTGTGTGTGTGTGTATGTGTGATTTTGTGAATGTGTGTATTGCAAAGAGCTTTAAATGTATTTAACGACAGCTCACCGCTGTGTTCAGGGTATCTCCTGGTCGGGCACACCCGACCAGAGCCATCTTACTTGTTTATGCGTAACTTTCGGTCTTGAACTCTTGTTTAGAACACGTCAATAAAATGCCCCGACTTTCTTGTTTGTTGTTGTTTAGCATTTTAATCTTAGTTCGGGATCACATAAAATAATGCAAAATAATATGGAAATTTTAAAATGGCCATAACTTCTAAACTATGCGTTTTTGACTTTAATTTTGGATCACTATTTTCTATGTTTTTTTATCTCGTTTAAACGATCGGACTTCGTTGCTTCGTTGTGCTTCGCCCCTAGTTCGAACTAAAACTAAAACTAAAAATTTATGTTGATAACCATGGGCTTAAGCCGTGAGTCTACAGCCATGGTAAAGAGCAAAATATATTTTGAAAGTTTAAAAGCTTTTGGTTCTTTTATTAAAGCTATTTTAAGAACATGAAATCAAATTTTTTGGTTTTTTCTATCAGATAAATAAATGCATATATGCACAATCGTATGTGACTATTTGAATCACAAAAGTCTAGCAATATATTAGCTGGGTATTTGCAATGCATTTAATTTAGAGCTCATTCAAATGTAAAATTTAAAGACAAAGACCGAAAGCTGTGTAAAATTGTATAATATCATTTGAAATATGTCTGTTTTTGTGTGTGTGTGTGGGGTGGAGGGAGGTGCGTATCTATGTGCGAGCATCGTACTTACTTTCACTTTCAATCAGCGCCAGGAAGCCGCCTGACCCTTGGCAGCCGTTACAGTTACCGTTACCGTTAGCCGTGCAATGGCCCATGGCCAACAGCATCTGCCAATACAAAATTATGCGGCATCGTCATTGCCATGCCCGCCACAACAACAGCCCCCACCACCTACAACTTAACCAAGCTATCACTCCTTAGACGGCCGTGAGGCATTAGGCAGCAAGGGTTGAATTTGCCTTCGCCTTCAAAAATTGACTTTTAATGAAAACAATTGAAAATTCTCCCGCCAGCCAAGTTAGCTGGAAGTGGCGGCGACTCTTGCCTAACCGTAAAACAGCCAGAGTCCAACGCTTGACTGCTCCACTGCTCAGCTCCTTAGCTCCTCAACTGCTCAACTGGGCTGCGGTTATTAATTTCAATTAAAGCATTTAACCGGCAAGCCCAAACAGCCGGCAATATCCTTTTTATTTTGGGGCTTCTGTTTACACAACCGCCAAGAAAGCAGCGCATAATTTGCAACAACATCACCCTCCTAGCTCTGGCCTGCCACGCCCCCCCCTCCCCCTTGTCTACCTGCCACGCTCGATTGCTTGGCCCAGTGGCACATGAATTAAGGCGTGAAATATTCGCGCCAAAGTTTCGTTTTTCGTGTCTAACTTAAAATTCGCAACTCGCTTAAGTGGAATAGAAATAGGTAAGAAATTTTTGCTATTTCCAGGTGATTCAATCAAAGAACTTGGCCTAAACAACTTGATTAGCTTCAACTAAACCTAAACCAATTAATTAAGACAACTTTTGTTTTGGACAGTGAAAGTGAATTAAAAAATTTACCTTATTTAAAAAAGAAATATAAAAATCTGTATAAGAATCTGATAACATAATTGGGAAAATCGTATGACATAATTGAACAAATTTAATACAGTTTCTTTGTCCGAATTTGTTTTTAAATTTTCAAACTTTAAATAAATGCATCTAAAATGTGCTGAATTAGCCGCACAAGCTATTTACTTAAATGGCAGGAGGCAGATAGGGGAAGGGGGTGGGGCAGAGCAGTGCTACAGGCTCGACTGCAATGCCGCGGTTCCTTGGGTGGATATTTATGCGACTCGACCCGGTCGCTGGCAATTTTGTCGGCCAGTCGTTAACTTCATCAACTAGTATTTCAATTTCGTTGCTTGGTCGGTTTTTGCTCATTTTCAATGCCCTGCAAGCTGCGCCAAGTGAGCTTCATATAAACAACTGTAAGTGTTGGTTGTTATACGAAACTACGCTTTTATATATTTTACGCATGTATATGTTGTATACTTTTGGATTTTAACAAATGGAAGAAGACAATAAAAAACGAAATATAATTATAAAGATCACATATGTATATATGTTTTTCTATAATTATTTCCATTTCTTTTTCGTTTTATATTTTTATTTTGATAAATATAATAATAATAAAAAAAAATTAATTTTTTGGCTTTTTAAAGTGTTTACAGGGTATGGCATATTTATGTGCTGGTCTGTTCTCCTCAGCCTGTTGATGCGACATGGAACAACTTTAAACTATCTCTAAAAATTACAACTACCACTCGGTTTGTAGTTCGAACTTGAGAGTTCCATATACAAAAAAAAAAAACTTTACATTCAATGTAGAATGCCTCAGATTTTCAGTCGTTTTTCCGAAAATCACAAATTCACACTTAAACACTACTTGGAAATATAAAATTGTTGATAGCAATTCGGTTGCTTGGCATTTGCATATGCTTGAAAGCCGGTAGCCACTGGCAACCATTGGCAATTTACGGCGTTGTCCTCGCGCCTCTCCGTAACAACTGACTTATTTAACGTGCAACAACGACAACAACAACAACCGCTCGGCTAGTGCAAATTACAATCAAAATTCAAAGAGCTTGCAGGCGTCCGCTAAAATAACATAAAAAAGAAAGAGTCGCCAGGAATTCCACAAAATGGTAAGTCCCAAGGTTCTTCGATGGTAATTTACGAATCCCCACTAGAATTTTGGAGCTCTCCCGAGTTGCTTGACAGCAGCAGGAGAAGCAGGGGCAGCAGCAGTAGTAGCTGTGGAAGTAATTGCACTCGGAGAAATAATCAAAATCCGTGTACTAGCAGAAAATTGCTATTACAAATTAAATCAACATTTCTTTTAATACCAAAATCTAGGCTCAATTACCGAATTTTTAGTACTTAACTTAATTCAAGCATGTTCATATTTAAATAAGTATTTTTTACTCAACTGTTTTTTTTTTTTTTTTTTTAAATTTTGATTCCACGAACAATTGAAGTTTTGATTTACATTTTGATATTTATTTATTCGAATGGCATACATTCTATACCACTTCCGATATTTCTCTGAGTGTACTTTTGAGCACTGGCCAACATCTTTAACGCTGTCCTGTTGTCGCTTTGACGCAACTGTGATAAGAGCAGTCGAGCCAGCTAACTGGGCAACAAGCACTTGCCCTTTGCCCCTTGCCCTTTGCACTTGCAGCTCGAGTCTGGCTCTGACTGCATTGGCACATTCAATTTTTCATGCCAAGCCAGGCTGTTGTGCAGCAACAACATACTGTACAAATAGCATATAAACTTATATAAACATACACATACACATACACATACATATACATATATATATAAATATGTATTTATACACTTTTATATGCATATACTTTTGAATATGCATACACTCAGAAAAAAAACATTAATTTCATACTCAAATCAAGTATCAACATTGACAATATTTTCGAGTACGCAACTTTCTGCAGTGATAAAGTACTTAAATTATTTCACAATATATAAAGATTAATAAATATCCATAAAATCTTCACTACATACTCTAAATATAAGCTAAGTATATCTATATTCGAAAAGTTGGCACACGCGTTCACAAAAGACGGACGAACATAGCTAGATCGACTCGGATGTTGACTCTGATCAAGAATATATATACTTTATATACGTTGCACCCAACGATTATACCGTTTTTACACATTTTTAATATGTAATATTACAAAATTTGTTTAAAAAAAATTTAATTTGCGCTTAATTGAAGAATTTAAATAGAAAATGCTACAAATTTGTTCTGAGTGTAGAGTCTCAGTTGCAGCGCCTCGTGCCTACTGCAAAAGAATTGTGCAGCACGTTAAATCTCAGCAGCAGCACGAGTTGCTGTTGCTGTTGCTGTTGTCCGTTTTCGACAATTTGTATAGTCGGGCATACACCTACATGTCCACACACACTATGTAAATGTATTTATTTATATATATATATATATATATATATATATGTATATGTACATACCTCTATATGTTCACTATTATTATTTATGAAAATTTTACGCCTTTTGCCAACACATTTGGGCGACGCGACGCGATGCGCGGTCGCAACGCGAGCGGCTTCGAAAATTTTTGAATAATTTGCAGTCATAAAATATGCAATAAGCCAACAGCTGTTGTGAAATTGTTTTGAAAGCCGCGCCATCACATTATTTAAAACGGCGACGGCGACGGCGATGGCAACGGCGACGTCGTTGCCACCGCCACTGCCTCCGACTCTGCTCCATGCAGCATCCGATGCTGCTGTTGTTGCTGCTGCTGTTTGTCCTGTCCTGTCGTGTGGCTGGCTGGCGGCGCCCTTTCGAGGATGCGTTGCGTTGTGAAAAACTGCTTTGGCCCGATGCTCCTTTGCCAAAAACAGTTGGGGTGCGAGCACACGAAATCGAATTAAACATTAAGCATTCAAGGGTTATTCGAGCGGTATTCAAGACCCAGACCGATGCCATCATAATTATGCCACGTTAAGTGCAACAACCGCCTTTAAATCGCCCGAATCAAATTAATTATTTGCCGCCTTTACATGTCTGCAACATTTGCAAAAATAAAAACAACCAAAAAAAAAAAACACAAAATTATTAATGCACTCCACTTGCCTGATGTTCTTGCACTTGAATTTTAATTTGGATCATTTTGTTTCGTCTTTATTTGCAACACAACTAAAATCTGGTATGTTCTGATTCTGAAATCCTTTCATTTAATATCTCAATTATTGTAATCAACATAAAAATTTTCCATTTTTACAGCCGCCAAAGGGTAAAAAGGGCAAAAAGGGCAAGAAGTTGCCAGGTGAGTAGCTGCTAAGTCGAAATATTTCTTAAACAATAATTTATAGTTTTGATCGTCCAAACTGATCTTACTCATGCCCATCACGACCCATAAAAATTATACATTTTCTCACAGTACAACTCTTGCCAGCTCTAATTGGACATTTTGGGCCCAAATGTTTAAATATGATATCGAAAACTTATTAAAGTATAACTAAATTGGCGAAAAGTTGCATTTGACAGCAAGTTAAATCTTGTTCGTCTTTTTTTAATGTTAGTCATTCAAAGCTATGGGGGTATGGCTAACAGTAGTTATAGCTTTGTATATTGTTAGGAGCTTGTTGGCTCTCGAACTAATGCTACATTTTTTTTTTTATATTTCCGTTTATTATTTTAACTTATTTTAATCATTATTCAAAACTCTGTGAGTTTGATTGGGATCAATGTTTGATTCATAGTTAACAAAATTAAAATAATAACGTTGCAGTGCGGGTGTAACCGACTACGCAATTCTCGTTCACAGTATATTAACAACTTAAATCATTATTATTGTTATTTTGGAAAAATAGTAAATCGATTTTTGTAACTTCATATTTGATGACTAGCTCTAAAATTGTGGGAGATATGGATTTTCGTGGCTTACCCGCCCACAAGATATCTAGATTTGATCGATTTGCCACGACCCCAGTGGGCGTATCCAAAAAATGTTTGTGCGTTCTTTAGATGTCATCATTGATCTATTTAGATAAATAGATTTAATCGAATTACGGACAGACGGACGAACACCAAGACGAACATTTCACGAGCCCAATATGCTCTTGTCACTTTGTGAACGATTATAATTAGTTTAGTTTCCGGCTGCGAACCGGCTTTGAGTACGCTTCGAAATGCGCTTAAATTTGAAAATTTTTGGCAGTGCAGCCGCAGTCGAATACTTGCTGAGAACGGACCGGCGCAAGTAATTAATGTGACTGGTAAAGTTGTGCCCGACCTACGAGCGAAATGGGTCGTTGGGTCTGTCAGTTGGGCGGCAAAACAATTTGTCAAATAATGATAATCTGAGGCTTGGTCAGCAGGAAAACAGAGTGTGACAAGTGGCGTCCATGTTGGCCACATGCTCAATACAATTTAATTGTCCAGGCCCAGGCCCAGGCCCAGGTCCAGGCCCGGCCCTGCTCCACAGCTGGCTCCACAGTGCAGGCCAAAGCGGAAAAAACAAAAAAAAAAAAAAAAAAACACACACACACAAAACAAAAATGCGCACTTAATTTCCACGAGTGAACAAACCAGCTCGCCGCCCGGCCTCTAACGCACATAATTGTTTCTATGGCCGGGGTGACCCATGGAGGATGCCCGGTTAAAGTTTGGCTGCAGCCGCTGCCAGGAGCAGGGGGCAAGGGGGATGGGGGGCAGGAGGCAGGGCTTGGTACCAGCCGGGCAACGATGCCAATTACACAAACCAATTACAGCAGCGGCTGTACACATGCGGGCACGAATGCAGTCCTAAAACACACACACACACACACGCACACACATTAATGGAGCAAAAGACATCGGGCTCGATTCTTATTAAATTTTCATAATATTGCTGCAAAGTTAAAGACCACTCTGCTTCGCAGTGCTCATCGATGGCGTGGACACCTCGGCGATGACGCGCGATCAGCTGGAGGCGTTCGCGCTGCGCCTCAAAGCGGAAATGGATCGGGAGCGCGAGGAGCGCAACTATTTTCAATTGGAGCGCGACAAGATACGCACTTTCTGGGAGATAACGCGCCAGCAGCTGGGTAAGTGCAGCATATATCTATAGCTAAATCTGTCATATATATATATGTGTCAACTAGACGAGTCCAAGTACGAGCTGCAGCAGAAGGATAAGGAGATCGAGGCCACGCAGGATCTGGCGGACATTGACACCAAGCACATCATGCAGCAGATGAAGCATCTGCAGTTTGAGAACCACAGCAAGCTGGGCGAGGTGCGCGCCGAGGCCATGACCCAGCTGAAGGTGGCCCAGGAGCACCATCTGCTCCAGGAACTGGAGCTCCAAACCGACAAGCGCCAGCTGCGCCGCATCGTCCGCGAGCGCATCGAGATGAGCGACATGCAGCATCGCCAGCTGGAGGCGCACTTCAACCAGCAACTGCTGTGAGTATCGATTCCCAGTCCAATTCAAATTCTAATAGGAAGTTCCGCACAGGGAGGAGCGCCTGTTGTTTGAGGGCGAGCGCAAGGACAACGATCGGCTGCACGAGGAGAAGATGAAGGAGCAGCGCACCAAGCTGGAGCTGTTTTTCAACTCCCAAATGTTCGAGGTGGAGGAGCGCAAGAATCAGCAGATCAAGGACCTGCAGGATCACCACGATCTGGCATTCAACGACATGAAGAACTATTATAACGACATCACACTGAACAACCTGGCCCTAATCGGCAGCATGAAGGAGCAAATCGAGCAGCTGCGCCGCCAGGCCGATCGCAGCGATCGCATCGCCGCCGATGCAACGGCGGAGACGCGACGCCTCAAGGAGCCGCTGGAGCATGCCAAGACGCATCTGAAGGAGCTGCAGCGCAAGCTGGAGTTCTACGATCGCGACAAGCTGCAGCTGAGCCGCCTCAAGAAGAGCAACACCATTCTCGAGAAGAAGGTGCGCAGCCTCATGTGGGAGTCGGAGACGCTATTGCTGCGCAACGATGCTCTCGTTGGCGAGCGAGCTAATCTCAAGGCTCGATTCAACGAGGTCATCGTTGAGTTGCAGCAGAAGACCGGGCTCAAGAACGTGCTGCTCGAGCGCAAGATCGCGGCCTTGGTGCGCGAAGACGAGAAGCGCGCGATCATATTGCGCAAAACGATCGCGACCTGTGGTCCCGGGTTCGCCGACAAGCTGGAGAACGTGGAGAAGACGGTCAGCGATCTGGTCGATACCAAGAACCAGACGATTATCGAACTGCGCTTCGAGCTGGCCAAGGCCTGGAAGGCACACGACGACCTACTCGAGACCTACGAGTGCAAGCTCAAGCAATATGGCATTCCCACCGACGAGCTCGGCTTCGAGCCGATCCGCGAACGGGCCAATCAACAGCTCTACATTTGCGGCCCCGCCGGCATTGTTACAGAGAACAAGTAAAATCCAATTGTGGATAGTAGGTGTCATTTGATTAAGATTAGGTTAATGATAACGAGTTCGCCATGCGAATTGGAGGTAGTTGAAAGGATCTGCAGCATATGCCAAAACACTTTGACGTTCAATTTTGTTTATTCAACTTTATGTCGTGTATAAGTATATACGTATATATATATATATATATATATAAATACTAATTGTATATCTGTCGGGGCAGATATGTAAGTATATAAAAAGAAAGCGCATATAAAAGAGAACAGAAAAGGTAAAGAGTTACACTTTTTGAAAGTAGTACGTGATTACGATCTAGTACCTTAGTAGGTACAGAAATACTAACTAGTATAATACTACTGCGCCGTATTGCTGTCGAGTTGCTCTAATAAGTATTTTCATTTTGAATGATCAGTTCTAAAAAGCTATTTGTTAGAAATACAGTGAAATATGCTTCAATCAATGAATAGGCGCTAACTATATATATTTGTATACTTAGGAGTAGTTAGTACTAACTAAAACATTGTAACATTAGGCTCTCATAAGTACTCGTATATATGAATATATTATAAAGAAATTAAATTATAACAAATAATAAAATAAGAAATATTTAGATATTTATGTTTGGGTCAAATGAAAATTAAACTGATATAGATCGGGTCGCTTCGTTTATTATATTTAATTATTTATCTTCTTTCTGTTGTGGAACAATGACTGTAATTTTTTTTTTTAAATTTCTTATGTCATGTGATTGTTTTTTTATTTTTAAGTTTTTTTTGGGTTTTTTTTTCTCAGTTTGCGGTTCACTTATTTTTCAAATAGATATCACATAAAGTTTTGCTTCTTGTTGCTGCTACTGCGGATTAATAGGTTTGTAGTATGTTGTTGTCAAAACATTTGATCATAGATCTGAACTTTAACTGTTTCTGATACGAATTATAATTCTTCAGTTGAATGCGTCTTAACAAATGAAATACTTTTGAGATTCCCCCAACATATTTACAATACGTAATATATTATTTTTACTATATTGTTAGTTAATACTACGTGAATACATAGATGTATGCATTTAAGTGTGCGTGTGTGTGTGTGTGTGTGTGTGTGTGTGTGTGGTTGTCTGTGTGTGTGTGTGAATATTGATTGATGATTGTTCGTTTATCTTTTCTTTCCTAGTTCAACTGTTGCGCTTTGTGCCAGTGAGTTGTGTCTTTGTGTTAGTATTCAAATTTCATTTGTTGCCTTTGAATTCTGAGTCTAGGTACTTTTTGGTTACGCTCTTGGTTTACAAATATTTTTCTTGTTTTTGTCATTTCGAAATGATTTGCATTCCAGTCCACAAGGAATTAACTTATATTTAATTGAATCTATATATTATTTTTAGTTGCTTTTGAGTTTGTTCTAATTTTCATTTAAAAAAAAGATTTCAAAGCGATCACAACGGTTTACTTCACAGATGCGTGTGGACATTTTTATATATTTAAAATGTCCATAGAAATACATATTTCTTATTTTCTTTCCTTAAGATTTAGTACGTTTTTTAAGTCCATTTTCTATTGCTATTCTTTCATTTTTTTTTTTTTTGTTCAGCTTCCGAATTGTATTTAGTTTGATTGGGTTTTCAAACTTGTATATAATAATTAAATTTAATAAAAATTTCACTTAATGTAGTCGAATTTGTTGTGTTTTGCTGCAATTATTGTTCGGTTTTTTTCAGGCGCTTTATAATCTTAATTGGTATATCTGTGTGAGAGTGTGTGTGTCTCCGGAAGTGTATATAAGTGTGTGTGTGTGTGTGTGTGTGTGTGTGTGTGTGTGTGTGTATGGCACATTGGGAGTTCTTAGCTGTATAAATTGGTGTCTTGTACTCCTTTTTCTTTATAAGAGTACACATACATTTTCTTATTCATTTTTGCTTATTATTGCTTTTGATTTTTAATTACACAAAATGTCACAGTATTTTAGGCAGTTTACTTGAATATGTTTAACACAAAACCTAATGTTTATAATATTATGATGTCGTATATGTTGTTTAGCTTGTTCGTGTGTTAACTTATTGTTAGTTTGGACTATTTTCATTTAGTTTCGTTTGAAAATTTTATCTAAATGCGTTGTTTTGCTTTTTGTTTCAGTACTTTTACGACAAAATTCCTTGTATTTAATATGTATGTTAAGTTTAAATTAAAGATTGACTAACATTTTGTTTGTAAGGCAATTAGTTTATGTTTTTCGCTTTGCTCAGATTCACTTATATTGTATTTTTAATCCAAATTTAATTTAGATTCTGTTCATTCGCTTTCGTTTTCGAAAAGTAAATATTAAAATATCAATTAAATTCTTTAACTACGCCTAATACCAATTCAATTCGTTACAAAATCAGCGTTGTATAAATTGAGGGAATTACTTGTAATGTACTCATGTATGTGGTATTTGTCTGTGTGTGCGTGCGTGCGTGAGTGTGTGTGCGTGAGTGTGTGTGTGTATGTGTATGTGTGTGTGTAGCTTAAGAGCTATTTAAGGTATGCATATAAATATGGATGTGATTAATAAGTATCAAAGGTGCTGTGAGTGTGTGTGAAATAGGGCGCACATGCACTAATGAATGTTAGTATATGTGTCTGTGTGTGAGTGGTTACGTGTTCAAGAGAGATAGAGATGCAAATAGAAAGGGATAGAATGAAAGAGAGTGCAATACGAACTTTTGAGGCATGCGAGTAAAAGCAGGATATATTCCCAGTGACAGGCATTAACAGATCCAGCCTGTTTCATTGCCACCTCAGCGGCCTGGATGGGTTTCTTTGGTATTAGGATGACCTGCACTTGGATGAGTGAGCTGATGGTGACATGCTTGATTGTTTAAAAGAATTTGCCGTGGGCGAAGGCATTAATTAAACGCGGCGTCTGCTCGGTAAGGCTGCACAATTCCAAAATATGCTCGTTTCGCAGCTTTGAATAGCCCATAGAGGCATGATGCTGGCGCAAGCTCATTATGATAAATCTGCGAATAGGAGAAGGCATGAGGTGTGCATTAAGAAGCGAAGAAGCGAAATACTATATTACTTGGAATTCATATTTCGCTTTTGGCGATACTCGTCCAGCCGTTGGCAAAGCTGATCGGACTTGTTTCTGGGATTACCACGCGTGGCGCACGGCACCAGCACCAAAAATACATCATACGTTCGCTCTGTATCCTGCTGGGCACTGTCGAGAACGTCTGTTAGAGTTTGCTTGATTTTGACGACCTTTTGGCTTTCACAGCTGGCTTTTGCTTCATCCACCGACATCTCGGGTAGCCACGGCAAGCTTTTTAGTTCGCCGCTTTGACCATGCCAAATTTGAACATTCACTTGCGGATCGCACTTGAAGTAACCAAAGGCTATAGCAACTACAGCGTCCAGATATTTGATGGAGCACCAGCGTCCAGTCAGAGATTCTACAAATAAAGATCGGGCTTAAGCGACAAAGAATGCCATTCCCACAGTACAGTTTACAGACTGCCTAAGTAGCACTGCTCCAGATTAAGCGTTATATGCAGACGCAGGCCGAGCGCCTTGTTGCAGCCGAATGATTGCTTGTATAGCTTCTGCATAAAACTGAGCGGCTTTGCCGGGACAACGCCTTTCGAAATCTGCGGCCAACAAATATATAATTTAGTGAAGTTGATAATATAATTATTTTTAGGTATGTTGGAAGGATAACCCACGATCTTTTTGTGCTTAGCACCGCGTGTCTCCTGCAAAAGCAGCCGGATGGGCTCCACATTGGCCGTGCGCAATTTAATGGGATCGAAGAAACGCTGCATATAGCTGCACTGAACGCTGCGATTCGACTTGAAGAGTTTCAGGAATGTTGGCCAGCTGTGCAACAGCTGCTCGTAGCTCATGGTGCGCAGCATAAAGCTGGCCACCTTCGTGTCCTTAATGAGATGGCGCGGCACATGCTCGTAGCTAAGCGACAGTTGCTTAATTATGGGCATGGCCAGGGCGGGATTTTGCAACAGACCCAGGCTCGCAATGCCCACAATCGTTTCCCTGCACTGGGCAAGGGGTTTCAGGTAGTCGGGCCACTTGGCCAGCTCCTTGACGGGCGTGGACAGCAGCCGCATCGCGGCCCTAGTCTCCACATCGAACTCGGCATTGCCGGCGTGGCAGCGATGCATCAGATCGCGATGCAGCGACCAGCCGCACTCGTTCAGCGACCACATGTGCAGCAGCTTGTCCAGCGGCTGGGTCTGGTACCACTCCAGGACCGCCTTGCGCACGGTGCGGCCGAACGGCGTTTTGCGTTCCAGTGCCTTCTGCGCTTGCTTCACAAACTTGACGAACAGAAACAGATCCTTGTCGGTGCGCACGAGCTCGGCAAAATGGCCGCGCACCGCCGTGCGCTGCTTTTCGTCGGTGCACGAGGACAGGTAAATGGCCAGCACAAGTAGCGACTCATCGCGTCGCGGCAAATATGGCTCGTTGCACGGATCCAACAGGCTTTGCAGGCACGCCACCAGCTCCGTCTCGCTAACCTCGCCACATAGCGCGCGCAATGCGGCAAAGTGTCGCTCCACGGTCAGGTCAAATGTTGTGGGCGCATAGACGGGCGCCTCAACTGTGCCAAGGTAGCAGAAACGTCGAAGCATGTCAACGGCCGAAGGTGCAACTGAAACAAAAATAATGAAACCACATAACGGTAAATGCAAGAATTTGTGTTTGTGCAAAATTTGTCATACCATGGTTCATTTTGTCCACTTGGGACGCTTCCGTGGGCTGATCTGAGGCGACTTTTGCCATTGACAAAGGCTGCTTCATGGTCCCAGGGCCAGAGCCACCGCTGCCCTGGTCTGTGCTGTCGCCAAAAATGCGCGAAAATTGTTGCTGCAGGCGCTAAATTGTGGACTCTCCACTCTCCGTGTCCGTCTGCCAATCGATTAATGTGGGCAGAATACGCTACTTTGCCATTTACCGTTCGTACAGAGCGCCGAACTAAATAGGTATTGGGGTTGATCTCACTTAACTTTAAACGGGGATTCCATTTCAGGCGCCGGAACTTAACATTATTGCGTGGTTTATTAAATAAAAAGAAATCAAAGTTGTCGATAAATAAACGGCAGCATCGATACCATTTGCCGATGAATATTGCATAGGTGTGGACTATCGCCGAAGGCTTTGAGATGAGCAACTAAGTGTGTGCATCGTTGAAGGTTTATTTAAAATAAATATATTTTATTGTTCACTAACATCTATAAATATCTTTATTTAAATTAAGTAGTTGGGCAATATTTAAACCATAAAGGATAAGCGGGTAAAACGAAATATATAATTAAAATTTATGTTAATTTATTATCGCCATAACTTCTAAACTATGCATCTCGTTTTTGACGTAAATTCGGACACAGAACATAAAAAAATAACAAATTTTTATTGGAAATTTATGTAAAATTATTTGGAAATTTTAAAATGACAAATTAAATCGAAGCATAACCCATCGTTCGCATTGGTCACAGCTGAACACTATCGTCTAGTATCGCACAAGTGCGCACTTGAAATATCGGACTACCGATATATCGATATGCAATCAATTTCCACCGTCAGTGGCTCAAAGCTGATCAGAAGCACGAACATGGGCAATAAACAAATAAAACAGCATTTGGAAACGGCGCAAAAGACTGGCGTGCTGAAAATCTCGCTGCAGCGCCTGCAGGAGTTCCCGCCACAGCTGAAGACCTACCCCAACGTGCTGAAGACCCTCGATCTGTCCGAGAACCGCTTCGAATGCATACCCGACGAACTGGGGCGCCTCACAGCGCTGAAGCACCTCAACCTGAGCGGCAATAAGCTGGGCGAGCTGAACGAGGTGGTCGGCGAACTGCTCAAGCTGGAGGTGCTGCTGCTGATGAACAACTATCTGACGCGGCTGCCCAAGGCGCTGGCCAACTGCACGCACCTCAAGACGGTCAATCTGAGTAACAACCAGCTGAAGGCCTTTCCGGCGATGCTGTGCGGCCTGAAGCAGCTGGACGTGCTCGACCTGTCGCGCAACCAGATCACCGAGGTGCCCGCCGAGGTGGGCAATCTGTATGTGACCGAGCTGAACCTCAATCAGAACCAAATATCGTCGCTGGCCGAAGAAATCGCCGACTGTCCCAAGCTGAAGACGCTGCGGATCGAGGAGAACTGCCTGCAGGCGGTCGCCCTGACGCCGCGCATACTGAAGGACTCCAAGATCTGCAATCTGGCCGTCGATGGCAATCTGTTCAATTCGAAACAGTTCACCGATCTCGATGGCTACGACGTTTACATGGAGCGCTACACGGCGGTCAAAAAGAAAATGTTCTAAACGGTCAATGTTTTATATATATATATACACACACTATATCCACTATTTAATTTATTAGCTTAATTCTGCTTTCAGTGTAGTTCCCAGCCCACACACTCAAATAAAAACAACAACAACAAATTGTTATTTTGAATTGATTGTGCATTCAGCTCAGAGCTTGCCCCGCAGCAGCGGTTTGAGATGCGTGTGGAAACTGGCATTGACCGGCTGCTGGTTGAGCGGATTGCGCCGAGCCTGCTCCAGCAGGCGCTCGTAGACGCGCCCGTCGCGACAGCCCAGCGTGGAGCCGAGCACGCGATCGTGGAAATCGAAGCCGTCGACGAGGGCGACCGCGTTGGGGCGCAGCGCGGCCAGCAGCTGCTCGTAGCGCTGCTCCAGCTGCCGCAGCTGCGGTCCGGCGATGCTGTTCCACTGGAGCACGGCGCCCAGCTGGCGCAGGCACGTGTCCAGCACGAACAGCTCCACCAGCTGGCGCAGCAGCGGCCCCAGCGCCAGCTGCTCCAGCTGTGCCAGCTGCTTGACGGCGTTGCGCGCCAAGTAGGCGTGGCCGTGCAGACTGGCCGCTGCCGTCAGCCGTCGGCCAGCCAAGTTGCTGGCCTGCTGCTCGCTGTGGCGGCCGCTTTGGCGCTGCTGCTGCAGCCAGTGCCACGCCTCGCGCAGCTGCTCCGCGGCGCTAATCTCCAGCGCACGCGCCGCATTCTCGAGCAGATCGGGACCCCAGCGCAGGCGCGACGCATCGCGCAGGTAGCTGACGCTGGCGGGCAGCACCTTGCGCCGCAGCCCATCGGCGTACTGGCGCAGCAGGAAGCGCGCCGTCTGCAGCAGCAGCACCGTGTGCTCGCCCTCGTACGTGACCGCGGCGGTGGCCAGGCCGTAGATGCTGTCGAAGTTGGCCGACGACATGTAGCCATGGCCGCCGCAGGATCTGCGCAGCACATCGATGCCCTCGGCGGCGTCCGACGTGCAAACGGCCTTCAAACAACAGCTGAGCGCGTGCAGCTCGGCCAGCTGGTGACCTTGGGCACCCGGCGCCGCCAGCTGTTGCAGAACTTGCTGATAGAACGACCAGAGCACGTCCGCCGCCAGGCGATAGCAAATGCCGCGCGCGATTTGCGGCAGGATCTTGGCCTGCTGCGTGACATGATCGAGAATCTGCGGCTCCGGCGCATCGGGCTCGATGGGGCTCTGCCGGCGCACGGCGGAGTAGCTAAGGAAGAAGGAGATGTAGAAGTAGAAGGAGGAGGAGCAAAAGTGTAGTGTAGAGCGTCGCACCCACCGTGTGGCTATGGTGGCCGCCTGGAGCAGCCCGAACATCACGTCCCGCACGATGAGGACACGCACATAGACCATGGTGCCGTAGACGAGCAGCGGCTGGGCCGCTTGCACATAGCGGCCGTCTGCGAGCACCTGGGCGTGCTTCATGAGCATCTGGTCGCGCGGTATGCGCACCTCGCACAGCCCCAGGAAGCCGTTGTTCACCCCGTTGGCGCCCAGCTTCGGTCCGATGTCGCCCACATCGATGCCCGGCAGCGGCTCGTGCGTGCGCTCGTCGCGTATGCGCACGAGGAACGGCTGCAGGCCGTAATGCTTGCCACGGATGTGTAGCTGGGCCAGCACCACCACCATGTTGGCCGTGTGGCCCAAGCCGCCGGGCCACCATTTGTAGGCGCTGAGCGTGGGCGTGTTGAGCACGAACTCCTCCCGTTCCACGTCGTAGTCGGCGCGCGTCTCGAGGCCGCGCAGGTGGCTGCCATGGCCGAGCTCCGTTTGGGCATAGGTGCCAACGATGCCGTCCATGTGCCAGGCGCGCGGCAGCCAGCGGCGCTGCTGCTCCTCGGTGGCCTGGCTCAGCAGCGTGGGCACGAACATGGAGAAGTGCAGGCGCAGCGGAAAGCTCTGCTGGAACAGCGCCGTGCCCAGCGGGCCCGACAGCAGCATGCGATAGTCGTACAGCGCTTTGATGTCCACCAGCTGCCGCGCTTGCTGCTCCTCCTGCCCCAACGCCGCCCGGCCAGGCTGCTGTCGCGTGCGCTGCCATTGGCGCAGCTTGGCCACAAATTTCGTGCCCTTGGTCAGGGCGTGCTCGTAGCGCTCCTTGTGCGACATACAGCTCGGATGTACGGCATCCTCGAATTCCGCATCCTCGAAAAAGTAGCGCTCCAGCGCACGGCGCTCCTCCAGCGCCGCCCGACCGCCCGCCCACCAAACGGCGAATTCTTCGCTATCAATTGTCGCCCGCTGGCGTTCCCGTTTCAGGTCATTGCACTCGTCCATGGCCTCCATTTGCAGCGCACACGAAGCGAACTCAACGAAGTTGCCACCACAACTGAGCCGATCTCGACTGGCTGCACTGCGTCGACCACGCCCCGAACTGGTTTATGCGCTTATCAGCGGCAAGATGTTGACGATTCTTTCATAAACACACACACTATGGACATATGTGTATACATATACATGTATGTGCACATATATAGTATATGTCTGTGACACTTACAAGTACTACAACTATATATAGCAAGCATATGGAAAGGCGTTTGTTTGCAATCCAATAAACGAGTGCACAAGAGCTACTTGACCGAAAATGGGATACCCTTTCTATTATTGTTATTTTGGATAAATATCGATTTTTCTCATTTTTTGCGGCGGGAGTGGGCGTGGTCGATCTTTAGAGCAGGTCATTCGAACTCTGTTTGCCAAATTTGGTGACACTAGCTCTTGTATTGTGGGAGTTATGGATTTTCACGGTTTAAATTTTATCAATTTGCCACGCCCACAGGGTGTAACAAAAAATTGTACAACATAATTATTTTCACTGCGTACTTTATATTTTTGTTCACCAACTTTCTTCGCCATCTGATTCGCACTCCGCACTCAGTTTTATTTGAATTGATGAGAACCGCATAGAAGGGCGATTTTTAATGAACGATTACTCCTACTTTCATTTCGCTCATTTTATGGGTATACCCTAGAATCGGAATTGATATTATCATAAATAAACAAATCAGTTTTAAAGCTTTACATTTAGTTTTCAATTTGTTTTCTTTTATTATCTATATATATAACAATATATAGAAAAAGCGACACAGACATTTTTTGTTATTTATATGTATAATATAGGTATGTTCATACTAAAACGACAAATATTTGATGTATTATGCCCGATTCAAAATCAAGCAATTAGACATTAGCTCATTGTGTTCACCGGTCTATGGGATTTATTTTGCTAACAGTTTTTGGGGTTTGACCCCATTAGAACAAGAAAAAAAAATAAAAATAAAAATCCTGACGAGTATATAAAATCGAACACACTTTGTATGTAAACATGAATATATATATAGAGTACTATATATCAGTTTGATTTTATTAATTATGGCCATTCCCAATATGCAATATAAAAACCGGAGCATATATAAATCTAAACAGATATCAGCTGTATTCGAATACTTTATATACTATAAACAACATAATGTGAGAGAATCTTTAACGATTTACTCGCACTGTAGTTAGCTCCCGCTGGGAATGTCATATAAGTTGCATATATATATATATATATATATATATATATATATATATTTATATATATATGCATACAAAGCATTTCTTTTGTAGTTTTTGTTCAATTATTGTTTTTTCTGTTGTTAACATTATGTTGCTTTTTATCATAATTTTCTGCTCTTAACTCGTTGTGCTCAATTAACATTATTTATTTTATTTTTTTATATATATATACATATATATATAAACAATAACATTCAGACTCTGATTACAATACACACACACACATACACTTACATACATATGGTAATTGGGCCAACAAAGATTTCGAGATCGTGGGTATACTTAATTGTTTACACTTTGTTTTCTTTATTCCACACAACGCTGGGTGCCTGCCCTGCTTATCAACAGCTTCTTTCATTTACTATCTTTTTTTTTTAAGTGTAATTATATCCAAATTTTAATCAAACAATTTTGCTATAATTTGCTCACTTTTAGTTGCTGCTCATACAGACACATATAAATACATGTTTATATATATTGACAAACATATCGTCCTTTGATTATTATTATTTGTATTATTGTAATAGTTGTTAGTCAAACAAACCCATACATATACACACATATATAAGATAAAAAAGCAGAAACAATTCTGCTTGGCGTACATGATGTGCCATTGTTCCTATCAACATATATATATATATATTTTATATAGATATATAGATTGTATTGTTCGTATTGTAATTCAGACTTGCACCAAAATTTTCACACTAGCACACACTCTCACACACACTAACACACATGCATGCCACAACTAGAAATTGTACAAAAAGCGCTCTAACAAAATGTCAGCCCAAAAGTCTATGTCTAGCATTATATTTAAAAGCAAGCAAAAACTATAAGTTGTGCCTGTCGATCGCTGCTGACCGTTATAATAGATACATAAGCAAATACATATACATACACACACATACATACGAATACGCTTGGCTCTCGTCGCCCAAATCAAATAAATAACCATCATAGATAACATAATTATAATAGTTAATAAATAAAGATTCTAGACAATCGTTTGACAATCATTTCACATTTGTTATTATTACATATATATATATAGATATATGTTTATAGTATCATATTACATATCATATTACAGCTATACTTTCATTTAACATAGGCTTTGTAACTGCATAAATCGAGCTATAATATATATATATCAACACAGACTCAACATTCATACGCAAAAAAAAACGAAAAAAATTAATTAAAATTACTTATAATAAAAAATAATTATAATAAACTTTATAAGAATAATAATAAGGCTACACACAACAGACATAAATCAAGAAATAAAAATATATATTTTAATTTTTGCACGTTCAACATATATATATATATATATATATATATATATATACATATATATAGTCTACATAAATATGTATATGCATCTATTTATGTATATTCGTTTTAACAAATGCAGGCTTTATATAGTAGTTTATATAGTATAGTATAGCACATAAACACATATATATTTATATATATATATATATACATATATATATATTTCTGTATATACACATATATGCTTTTTATAGACTTTGAATTGATTTTAACATTTAGTATTACAATTATGAATTATTTTTTTTACATACATACATAGATAATTTCATTAAAAACTTTTGTTAATTCTCTGCTTTTTTTTGTAGGGGGCGTATCATATACATTTATATAATCTACTAGAACTATATTACTTATATGCCTATTACTAACATGTTTTATTTATTTATATATATATATATATAGTGTTTTGTTTTTAATAATATAAACTTTATATAGCTCTGTTGATTCTTAAACGTTTTGCTTTCCGCTTTTGCTTTTACTCTTTACTTTACTTTCCGTTACTGTTTTTAGTTTTTTCTTTTGTTTTGTTTTTTTTTTTTAGTGGCACAGCCACGTTTTGAACTTTAGGCCCTTATTTTCAACTTTTTATTTATCTGGCTCTGCCTCAGACCTCCTACTCATTCGATGGTTTTTTTCTTTCTTTTCTTTTGTTTTTGTTGTTTATGTTTTGTGTCTCTGTGTGTATGTGTGTGTGTGGGGGTGTGCGTGTGTGTGTGTGTTTGTTTGTTGAGTATAAAATACAGTTAAGAGAGTGTGATAGAGAAATAGAGAAAAGGAGAGTTAAGCGATAGACGAGGAACTGACAAAAGTACGCGTGTTGGCAACAACGGCAACAACAACAACGACGACAACAACGACAACGACAACAACGACGACGGCGACAACAAATGACATCAACAACAATAAACAACAACAATTTTTAACTACAACAATAACACTAGAGTGCGTTGAGCGGGCGACGACGACGTCTATTTGGTTTCATCCTGATCCATGGGCTCCTCGGAATCATCACGCGACAGCGTTCTAAAGAGTGTGTGAGTGAGAGAGAGAGAGGTGTGTTTAGCTCTAGCGATCAGGCTGATCAATATCATATTTGCTTACCTGTGCATCGATTGCATGGAGAGGCCGGCCATGGCATTTACCGTTTCAGATTCTTCGTGCTCGATCTTGAGCGCCTCCAGCGCGGACAGGCAGACCGTGTGCTCCAGCAGCCGGACGCAGGGCCAATGCGTTTGCTATGGATAAAATTGGAAAATTGATAAGTATCATGCGTATATATATATTTATGTAAAAAATGTCAGAGGCTGCAAACAGATTCGAACCTTCTATTCACTTTTTTTTTTGTTGTTCATAAATCACCAAAATTTAAAACTGAATCCAAAATTATTTGAATTAATCAATTAATTAATTTACAATAATTTGTACGCCCGGCGACAATAACAAAGAAACCAAACGATATATGTTCCAGGTTACGAAATATAAATACGCAATATTGTCGTAAATCATGTAACGATAAATATCGATTTTGGGGCATATCTCTAAATCAAACTTATTTTTCATCTACAGCACTGGCATATACACAGTTATTATGAATAGTACAATTATAGCTGATATATATATAAAAGAAAATTATCTCTTATGCCTGACATTTACAAGCACACAGTTATCGATATTTATCGACTCACCTGTATGGCAATGGTCTTCTGCAGCGTATTGATGGCATTCTGGCAGGGCGGTCGCTCCAGCTCGGTCTGAACAATGGGCGCCGCTGGATCGCCAAGCAGGGCACGAACGCACTCCTGCGCCGAATCACAAATGGCCGCCAGATCGTAGCCACCCTCGAGGGCCAGCACCACCTTGCCGTTGGCCAGCTGGAGCAGTTCGCGTGTCATCAGGCCAAAGCAGGCGGGCGATACGTGATAACCACCTAGGGGCGCCGGATGACCGGTGGCCGCATCAAAGCCCGACGAGACGAGCACAATGTCCGGATTGAAACACTTGGCAATGGGCATCACAACGGTACGGAATGCAGCGATATACTCGGCATCGCCCAGCGGTGGATTCAATGCGCCCGACCAGGAGATGTTCACATTGTAGCCGAGACCAGCACCGGAGCCGCACTGCAAAATCAAATGAGAGCGAGAGTGAGAGAGTGAGAGTGAGAGAGAGAGAGAGAGAGAAAGAGACAGGCGATTTAGTTAAATTTAAATTATAATTTTCGTTTCGTTTCTTTTCATTATTAGAAAAATATTCAGTATGACCGTAACATGTATCTATTTAAACATCCTTCTGTGTTTACTGTCCCATCCTTGTGAAACTTTCCAGGATTAATTTTTGAATCCAAATGTGCATATATTGGGAATGAGGAAATTATTCAAAAAGTGAATCATTCTTGTTCTGTATATGCTAGACGAGAACATAACTCCGAGATATGCTTCAAGGCCCTTGTTTTAAAATCGATATTTATCGATGTTAACGAAATGGGGCGAGTTATCGAAAATAAATTATTCTGTTTGTGCCTACTCACTTTCAAAAAATCCTTAACGAAATTACTCCAAGCTCTTGAACTGCAGAACAATAAGAGTTGATATGATACAGTCAACGGGTAGATACCCTATAAATCGGAGAACATAGTAAGGACTTCCCTTTTTTGATTTCCGATCGTGCTACATGGAGAACTATGCATGTATATAGGAAGGCGACGATCTCAGGCACTTCAAGAGCTTGGAGACTTACAGATCAAGAATATTCACCTTGCCCAATACATAATAAGCTGGTTACAGGATATGTTCTTATATATTTTTGTTTACTTCATAAAAAGTTTGTACCATCAAGAACCAAGAATTTTGTACCAGAACATTTTTATTTCAAGAAGGAGTTTTACTATACCCAAATTCCCGAATTTAGGACTCAAATAAAAATTCGAAAGTTTTTGCAATTGACATTCTGTACTTAATTGAAGAAGTTTTTATTTAAGCAACATTAGAAATCGATTATCAAAATTAAAAAATGGCTTTTACTCAATTCAAATGGTAAATAGTTTTGAAATTTAAAAAACAAAAGAAACGTTTTTTTTTTCGCGTAGAGAAACTTAAAACTCACCTCAGTGGGGCCACCCGTGCCGGGAAAGAAATTACCGTCATCGTGTCGATGTATGGAAAGATATAGAATGTCGGGACTTTGGTAGAATGCTTGCTGTGTGCCGTTGCCATGATGCACATCCTAGAGAAGGGAGCAGAGATTAGATCAACATTGAACGGAAAATGGAATGGAAACCGGATCCGGATCGGGATCGGGATCGGGTGCGGGATTGCACTTGCCCAGTCAACGATGAGGATGCGCTTCATTTCGGGCACACGCTGGCGCAGCAGCTTGGCGGCGATGGCGATCGAGTTGAAGAAACAGAAGCCCATGGCCAGATTGGCCTCGGCATGATGGCCGGGCGGACGGACAACGGCGAAACCGTTGCGTAAATCACCTTTGGCCGTTTTGAACGCCAAATCAATGACACAGCCGGCGGCCATGCGTGCCGCCGTTGCCGTATGATGCTCATTCCAAGTGGTGTCCAGATCGACGCCGAGGCCGCCGCACGAGAGCCGCACAAAGCTGGCGGCGGGCGTGCTCTCCAGCTTGGGCCGAGCCAGCTGGCCCTGATTGGAGCCAAAGAGCATCGCGTGCGCCTCCGTGTGCACCGTCTGCAGCTCCTCCTGGGTGGCTTTGCGGGCGCGCAGACGATCGCAACGCTTCACCAGATCCGTTTCGCTAAGACGCGCCCAGACGCTCTGCAGCCGGCCGCTGTGCTCCGGATGCGGCGCATTATCGCCGCAAATGCACGAATGCTTCAGCATCAGCGGATCGTAGGCGAGTCCCGTTGTGATCTTCTTGTGCGCCGAAACGCTCCCCATGTGCTGTTGATGCTGCTGCTGATGTTGCTGCTGCTGCTGATGTTGCTGCTGCTGTTGCTGCTGCTGTTGGTGTTGCTGCTGCTGCTGCTGTTGCTGCTGTTGCTGTTGCTGGTGGTGCTGTCTCAACTGGGCGGCATAGACGCTGCCCAGCAGCTGGCGTTTGTGGGGCAGCGTTAGATTGACGGGCGGTATGTGATCAGCCGACGAGGAGGTGGCTATCGGCGTCGGATGCTGGCCCGTATCGGGTATCTGGCTGAGGCCGTGGCCCGGCACCAACGGGCTGCTCAGCGTGCGCGACAGCGGACGCATCAGACCCTTGGCCAGCTCCTCCTCCTGCAGGAAGAGCAGCTCGCGCTGCTGCTGCAGATACTCCTGGTCGCGCAGTTTGCTCGATTTGACGCGATACGAGGCGGCCGCCACGGCGGCGGCGGCAGCGGCGGCCAATGCGTCGGGCAGACTCTGTGAGGTGCTGGTGGCAATTGTGCTGGTCAGCACCGTTTTGGGCGGCTTTTTCTTGTCGGTGAGGTCCATCACCTCGGCAGCGGAATCATCGTCGTCGTCCTCCTCGCGCAGCTGCGGTTCACGTATCGCGGCCGCGGCGGCCGCGTCGCTGCGCGTCAGCACTTTCTGGCGCAGCTTCTGGGTGAGCACCTGGTGCTCGTACGCCTGACGTTCCGCCTGCAAATGAGCACAATTAGCAACAAGTAAGAACGTTGCAGTCGGTTGTAACCGACATATTAATTAATTAACTTAATAATTATTGCAATTTTTGGATAAATATTTATTTCTGTTATTTGTAGAGGAGGTCATCCGAACACTGTCTGCCGAATTTGATGACTTCAGCTCTAACATTGTGGGAGATGTGAATTTTCGAGGTTTATTCGTCTCTAAGATGTATATATTTGATCGATTTGCCACGCCCCCAGTGGGCGTATCCAAACATATTTGTGTGCAATTCTTAGAGGAGACCTTCAGTAATTTATCTGACAAAATAGGATGTATTTAACTTTAAGAATGAGGGAGATAAATAGATTTTATCGCCTTGCCACGCCCCCAGTGAGCGTAGTTAAAAAATCTCAACACTTCATTCGACGCAAGTATACACAAGTATATATACTAAATTTGAAGTCTCTAGCTTCAATAGCGGCGAACAAAATTGCGTTCATACGGACAGACGGACGGACAAACAGCGGAATTCATCTAGAAGCAAAGCCATAAATAAAATTCACTTCCTCGGGAAGACAAAAGTTACAAAACGTCGAAAATACGTAGCCTTGTTTTTTGCGGGACAAATATGTGCTTTATAATTGTTTACGATACAAAAAAAAACTGTATACATAGACTCTTTGAAAAAAGGGAAAAAAGACTTTTTTCAATTCGTGAAGGAGTATAATAAAGGGGATTTCCTGGCTGGTGGCGCACTCACCTCGCTGTTCTCGTAGTGGGTTTGCACCACATTCAGCTGCCCGGCGCCGGTCAGCATCGGGTGGCCCAGCGGCAGCGGCGCCGACTGTGTTCGTCCCAGCGGCCGATGTCCCTGCTTGTGCAGATGCACCTGGGCCACCTGGGCGTCCGTGATGGGTACGCTGTTGTTGCTGTGCGGCGCATGCTGGTGTGCATTATGCTGGTGGCCATACAGGGCATGGGCGTGGCTATTGGTGGGCGGCAGGTTGCCGGCCGCGGCAGCCGCAGCGGCAACAGCCACAGCGGCCGCATGGAGATTGACAGCGGAGGCGTTCAGTTGTATATAGGACGAGGATGAGGGCAGTATCGTGGAGGCGGCATGCGCCTGCGGCGGCGCCGTATCGCCCACCAGCGATGCCTGCGACGACGATGTCGACGTTGCCGATGCGGAGCGGACAACGGGCGCCGGCTGGGGTGCAATGCCCGTCACTGGCATCATGGAGTGCGGCGGCGCCGGCTGCCTGCCAAAGGGCATGGCCAGTGGATTGTAGTAGGTGGGCGGTGTGCCGGCAACGCCAACGGGCACCGGCACGGCCACGGGTACGGGTACGGGCGGTACACCGACACCGGCGGCACCGCTGGCAACCACATGCTGACGCAGTGCAGCGAACATGGCATAGTTGGCCTGGCCCGCCTGGGCGTTGGTTAAATGCGGACGGCCCAGCGATATGTTTGGCAGGGAGGGTGAGCTGAACAACGGCAGATCGTTGATGCTGCTGCGCTGTCCGGGCTGATACTGGTTGACCTCCTCGTTCTCCTCCTGGATGGGCGCGCTGGTCGGTGAGCCCCGGCTGCCGACCACGCCCACCGCTAACGTTGTCGACGAGGGCGGCGAGTTGGGGCCCGAATCAGGCGTGCTATTGCAATCTTGTGGAAAATTGAAGAAAAACCGAAAATTACAATCAGTTGGAAATTAAGTGCAAGTATATTTAAATACATTATACATTTTTTTCAAATATATATAGCTTTTTTTTGATGTGGAGACTTTTCTTTGTGGACAGGTAACAAATGCAGCGGCGGCAGCTCAATCAGCATAGGTTAATTTGAGGTTAGGTTCAGTTAAAAAAGACACGTAACAATAAAAAAAAATACTTTTTTTTTATTCCCGCTGCGGACTCGCCGTTTGGGTCAGTGGTTTGGTTAAAATAATTATAGCAAAAACAACAACAATAATAATAAATAACAATGGTAGAAAAACAACAATAATAATAAGAATAAAATTGTAAAAAAAAAAAAACGATCAAAATCGCTTAAAAATAAATCTAGGAAAAGTCCAAGAGTTGGGAAATTAAAAATAGTTTGCTTTATGTGTGTGTAAGTGTGTGTAGAGGGATTTTTTTTAACTAGAAAACGAGAGAGAATCAAACTTGATAACGAAAGAAAAAAAAAATAATAATATTTAAGGGGTTTCCTATAACTAAGTTAAGCAATACGAAAAGAGTTTTTCCCATACGCTAAAATTACTTCACCATATTGAACATATTTTCATATTGACAGATTTTATATTTTTAAAGTTTCCCATTTAATTTTGCTTAGTTTTATTTTTAAATTATAAAAAAAAATAGAACATTTTAAACAATTTGGCATTAAAAAAAAAAAAAAAAAAAATCTTTGACTGCATTAGGGTTTTATCTATTGTAAGGCATTTGTCCAGACGACCTTTTTCGGACTTCGGTAAACTTCGAGTTTTAAATTATTATCGATCGTTTATCGATAGGTTTGCTAAGAGACCATCGATTCTCGCAGCTCAAAGCACAAGTAATTATGATATGGAAATTGTAGCACTAGTTGTTGTTGTTGTTGTTGTTGTTGTTGTTTATCGACATCATCCATAGACGAGGCTGACACCAACTGACCCCGCAATAGACCTTCCCCCATAGCTTTCTTCTTCTATTTTGTATTTTTTTTTATTTCTGTAATTGACTCAATTTCCATTTCCACATTGTGATGAACTCTCCAAAAAAAAAAAAAAAAAATAATAATAATAATAAAGAAACGCGTTTTAAGCGGTTCGAAGCGGTTGGCACCGCCGGCCGCTGGGTTCGAACCCCTCCCTGAATTTCAATAATGAGCTGTGTGTGCGTGTGTGTGTGTGTGTGTGTGTGTGCGCGCGCACTTTTGTTATACGTACTTGTGAGAACCGAGTTCTTCTGATGCCGTCGCTGGGCGGCCTGCAGCAGCCGCTCTTGACGTCGCGCCCCCGCCGGCCCACCGATGCGTGCCTTGCGCTCGATGACGCTCTGCTTGAGCCGGATCTTCAGCAGGTTCGGCTCCGATGCTGTTCACAATTAGGTTAGGTAGGTTTCGGGTTGTTCAAATACATATATACTTCACTCTATATATTATATAGCTCATGTGATTTATGTGACTGTGTGTGTGTGTGTGTGTGTGTGTGTATGTGTGTATAGGCTAGGCTATAGGCTTGGTATTCTAGACTGGACTTGAGATCTGATTTAGGCTATCTTGTTAGTAATTTAACGTTTTTTTTTTTAAACTTTAGTAGCATGCTTCATACGTGTAAAAATAAATATTGTTAACCCTGTAGAAAGAAAACTACTTTCTTCTTTCCTATTATGCTCTTTTAAAAACCTGACTTATCGTTGATCGACAAGTTGTAATGTTAAAAAAACATCATTTTGGATATAGTTGATCTATATTGCGAAGCTTGTTAGCGAATTGATCATGTTGATCGTTCTTTCTTCCTAGTGATCACTGATTAAGAGTTACTCTCGAAGTATATTATATATCTGTGTAATACAAAGCAATTCAGTCATTAATAAGTACACTTCTTCTTTTTGATTCTTACGCAAGTGTTCGATTCTATTATAAACTTACTGAACTGATCAATGATCAAGACTATATTTATGATTAATGCAGGCTCTATTAACCAAGCTTTTGATCTCTTATAAGAGTTGTAAATGGCCTACTCTTTTATAACATTAACTTGACTGATCGGTGATCAAGACTTCGAGACACTAGTCGTTTTAGGTGATATATTATTTTGCTAATTTAAATTTGACTCGATTGATAAGCTATCCAGACTTAGCTATAGAATTTACCTATTATATTCCATTTTTAACGTTTTAACGTAAACTCAACTGATCAGTATTTGGATCGCATCTAAAAGAGTTTGAGTTTTTTCCATTTATGATGATGACTCTTTAATGACTCAGAAAAACTTGACTAATCACTGATCGCTTGTTAATTTTTGTGTGTGTTAATTGACTAGGTTGTTCTTTTATACCTATTTTCTGGAATTAAAAAGACTTCTACTTAATTGAAAACTAACTGTGGCTAACATTCTACATAATACTCCTATCTCTTCCACAACTGGCGATCACTGATCGTACTATAAAGAATTCTTAAAAAAAAAAAAAAGTGAATCTTCTATTTAGAAAACAATTTTTTTTTTGTTTAGTATTTAACAAGCGGTGCAATTGGCAACAGTTTTTAACGCCAAGCAGAGGCAAAAGTTAGTTATTTTGAAGGGGTTTTTTCTTGAGGCGAGGGGGCAGATACACACAAGATGGAGCTTACGAAAGCGAGAAACTTACCAGTTTTTCTCAAAGGAAAATCAGATTCATATTTGAGCAGTGAGGGCGGCGGCTGCGGTATTTTATAGGGATGTGCGCTGGTAACGGTGCCCGCGGGCAGCGATTCACCCGACGAGCTCTTTACAACGCCGCTAGAGAATGTGTGAGAGTCAGAGAGAGAGAGCGAGAGAGCGAGGGAGTTTAGAGCTTGGACCAGATCCTGTTAGAGTATATATATGTATATACTAACCGATTGCGATAGGGCGACGTTGTTGTTGTGCCATTTGGTGCCACCGCCTGCGACTTGCGGCTCATGAGAAAGCACTGCCAAAAAAGGAGGAGAGAAGAGAGATGTGGTAAGAGTGACTAAGGAGAAAGAGAGAGAGAGAGAGAGGAGAGAGAGAGAGTGGCTGTCTATATAGTTACACTGAGTATCTGTTTGACTTCGGGACTCGCATTGGCGCTGCAGTTCTCCTTGCGTTTCATCACCTCCCGATCTCTTCGCTCCCGCTGTTGTTGTTGCTGCTGCTGCTGGTGTTGTTGTTGTTGTTGCTGTTGTTGTTGTTGTTGCTGCTGCTGGTGATGTGTTTGTTGCTGTTGTTGCTGGTGCTGCTGCTGCTGGCGATGTTGCTCCTCGACAACTGCTGCCGCCGTGACCATGGTCTGTTCCCGCAATTCCTGGAAAGCGCCATGTGAATGCACCGCAAACTGAATAAATTACAGTAAGTTCGAGAGTTTTTGTTGTTGTTTCGGGGCAAATAGAATTTAAGTTATTGTCGTTGTTGCAAATGTTGTTGCTGCTGGTCAAGTTGTTGTTGTCGCTGCTGTTTAGTCATCTCGCAGGGCGGCACTTCCGGCCAAGCGCCGGCAAACTTGATAATTTATTTTTGTTTTTGTTATTTTGCTTTATTTTTTAATTTTTTTTTTTGCTGCCCACGCGCCAATGTCGCCAGCAGCAATAACAGCAACAACAACCACATGTATAAGAAGCAGCAGAAGAAGACAGAAACACGTATGACCGTGCTAGACGAGAGCGCTCGACTAGCTTGATACCCTGTGCCCAGGAGTGCATAGATAAAAAAAAAGAGCCTTTGCTAAAAAAAACGATATTTATCGATTTAATAATAAACCTATCGATAAAGTAACAAAAACTTGCGCTGAATAGTAAATAATATCGTCATAATTTAAATAACCTAACTCTAGTCTGTTGCAAGATATATTCAGTACAGACACACTTGAAAATCGATATTTATTAGCTACTAAATGTAGTTATCGAAAATGTTATATAAAGCCCATCAGCACATGGTACACGAGAGCATGCAATACAAATGGTATTCCTAGCATTTTAAGTATGCGAGTTTAACTAAAATTGTAATCAGTTTATCGAATTTCAAACAATTTTGTTTGAAAATCAATATTTATCGAATTGGGAATGTCATGGACAAAAGCTTTTGCTGCATGTTTGTATGAGAGCTCAAACACCAGAATTTGAGAAAGCTTTTTAAATCATTTAAATCTTCATTAAAATATGGGTTTAAAAACGATATCAATCGAATTGTGTGCATAAATCATCTAATGGTATACAAGGGTGTACACATTAGCTTTTTAAAATGTCAAGAAAAAGAAGCTCTAAATCGATATTTATCGAATTCGTTAAAACGTTAAAAACTATCGCAATACCGCATGTGGCACCTATGTATATGTCTAAATAGCTTTGCTAAACTTGATGATACCCCCTAACACATATCACTGAACGGGTATAGTGTATATTAGATGCCGCCACAGGGTTTATCAACGAGCTGTACGTGTATCGATGCGATCAGCTTCCCAAGATTGCGCATCGTGTTTCGGTGTATTTTTGTTTTGTTGTCTTTTTTCGCTTTTTCTAGCTACTCACATGATATTTGTGCTCCAATTGCAATTTATGCTCCAGTTCCATTTGCTTCGTCTGCTCCTGATACGAGTGGTACAGACGCTGCTTCTGCAGTTCCTGGCTCTTCTTCAGCTGCAAGCAGAGAGAGTAACAAAAAAATAAAAAAAAAACAAAAATCAGCAAGAGATAAGCGAGAGAGAGAGATGGGGTATTGATCGTGATGTTGTTGTAAATGTCGTGGGTAGATCTTCAAATGGCTGTGAGTAATTGCCGCCAAGATCTTTGCAAATAGCCAAAAAAAAAAATGTGACGCATAGCTCACATTTATGTGTGGATAGTTTGTTTTTGAGACTAAGAACTGCGATGATAAAACAATTACAGTCAAGTAATTGCCTCCAAAATCCATCTAAAGGTTTCAACAATAGTTAATATTGATCAAACATCATCATAAGCTATCAGCGATAAGAACAAAACAATAAGATACTAAGTATGTAATTGTTGTAGGTGGGATTTACACAAGAAGATGTTTACTAATGAGCAACTGCGTTCTTCTTGTCTTCTTTTGTCAAGTGCTGCTTAATTAAATAGGGAAAAGAGCTTTTCGAATTCCCTTATAATGGTGATCAAATCTTTAGTCGGGGATTTTCTAATTTACGCAGAACTTGTGAATTCATTGCGCAGAGGCCAATTCCCCTACACCAGACATTCAAAGTCCGTCATCCAAAACAATTCTTCAACAAGTTCATATTCTTAAACCCTTTTAAAAAAAAAGGGGATTTACATTTTGTCAATCAATACGAAACGCATTGCAGCAGGCAAGCCGAGTTTTTATATGATATGAACATATCTATCGATCGAAAAATGAGTTTTTCTATAGATATTTTTGGTTTTTTAATGCACCCAAAATACTCTACACAGGCAAAATATTTTGATTATCGGACCCCTGTATCTTACAGTTTTATGTTAGAAAGGGTATTTAAACGCCGGCACAGACAATATTAAAATATGACCTATAAAAGTTATATTTCCAAAGAATTTTAGATAATTTAAAAAACTAATCCATGTTCGCTGATGACCAATTGAATATAAATAAATTATATATAAATAACTTGATCAAAGTCCGGATTACACAATTTCTTGATAAAATCATACACAAAAAACAAAAACAAAAAAACGATGCCAACAACCAAATCTGATTGGAAAAGCAGATCAATTAGATAATTAGTGCAATTGGACACTGGTAATGAATCACAACCGTGATGAATGGCTTGGATGAATGCACTGTGATTCACTGTGACACACACACACACACACAACGACAGGGATCACACAAATGAATTAGCCAAGCAAATCACGCGTCACAATTCATCAAAAGAGATCATAAATTGATGATTGCTCTAGCGCTCTTGCTCTCTTTTTGCTGTTCGTTTTTGCTGGCGCCAACAGGCGCTCTCTTCATTACGTACATGTTGCTGATATGTTTCCATGACCTTAACGCGACGCTTAGTCCAATTGGACGCACACAAGCGCAAGCACGCGCACTCACTGGGCGCGAATGAGCAAGCGAGCGAGAGAGGGAGAGACTGAATAACTTTGTGTGTTGTTTTGTTGTTGGTTTTTGTTTGCTAATTGGTTTTTTTTTTTTTTTGTATGTTGCTTGCTGCTGCTGTTGTTGTTTTTATTGTTAGACACTTTTCGTAAGCTTTTTGTGTTCACAGCTTTTAGGCAAAAAAAAGTTGGAAAAAAAATATTTATTAAAAAAACTGCTCAGAACCACGCTAATAAATAATCTGTAGAAATATGCGTCGCCGCTGGGCTTTATTTATTTTTATTTTTTGTTTAGTTTTTGTTTTCTATGATTCTCTTTTGCTGCTATTAGTTTTTTTTATTATTTATTTATTTATTATAAACTGTATTCTTTTGGTTGCTTTTTGTTTTTGATTGGTTTTCTTTCACAACGAACGCGGCGCGTTTAGAATTGTGAGTTCCAATTGGTATGTTTAGAATCCAATTGGCTGGCCGTTGTTCCAATTCGAATTGGTATTGACTGCGCTGCTGCTGCTGCTGTTGCCTTTGCTGCTGTTGCTTCTGTTTTCGTTTGGCTTTGGCATTCGTCGAACGCGCTTTCATTTCAGTTTCACTCAAGCGACTGGCGAACTGGCGCAAAAATCAAATATAAACACAAATTTAGATACAGTTATTCCGCTAACCAAAGCGCGCACGAAGCCAGCAGCGAGCGAGCAAACGAACGAGCAAACGAACAAGCGAGCGAGCGAGCGAGCCAAATGAACCTGCTGCTCACGTTCTCGCTCTCTTCGTCTTTAATTGCACTCTCTCGCGTGGTCAGTTGCGGCGGCGGCAGACAAACGGGCGTTTGTTTTCATTCGCAGCGTTCGCTCAGTGCAACAGCAGCAGCAGCAACAGGCCATATGCCATATATACACTAATACATACATATATATATATATATATATATATATATATATATATATATATAGAAGAATTCCTAGAAACGGCAGTTGCACCTGATTACCCGCCGTCCACTCCGCTGCCGACACAACGGCCCCCCCTTTCGCATCCCACCCCACGCCCACGACATTTGCCTTGCACAACTTTTTTCTGTTCAACATTTTGCTGGCTAGAGCACATGCTATAATTATAAAAGGCCTGTGCTATAATTATAACGGGGGCCAAAGACAACACACAGACACGCCCATATAAATAGAAAAACTTGCCTTTCGTATAATACACAATAAGTAATAATAACAATGGACTTTTTTCCTGTAATTTACAGAGGAACTTTCTGAACATTTTCGAATCAAGTGAATTACCCCAGAATTAATGCAACGAGTACTCGCATTTAAGGTATTTGAAATTGGAAAAACTTAATTATATTTTGATAATATTCTGCCATTATTTCGAGTCAAGTGAATATCTAAAAATGAATACAACGAGTACTTGCAGTGAATGCACTTCGATTGAAATTAATCATCTATGTAGATGGATGTTTTAATATATAGTAATAAATGAGTCTAGTTGAGTATGATATGAGTATAAACAAATAGGTGAAATAAGAGCATGTATTGAGTATCTATGTATAGTAGTAGTGAGCATGTAATGAGTACTTATGAGTACATTCAAGAACAAAATGAATACCACCATTAAGTATGTAAAGAGTATTTTAAACTATATTTGAGTATGTATTGGGAATTTATTGGTAAGTAAAAAATGTAATCAAGTAAATATGTAACGACAATCTTCAGGTATTCATTAGTACATATCGGACTTTTAATGAGTCTTGACATACTCATAACGAATATAAGTGAGTGTGTAATGATGCATTTGCATTCTGAGCATGCCAAGAGTATGCAATAAGTATTTATGAATATGTAATGAACATTTATGAGTATGCTTGAGAGCAAAATAAATACAAATGAGTATGTAATTAGTATCCTTAAGTGTTAACAGTCATTTGAATACAAACTGAAATTTAAGTAGGTAATAACTATTATGAGTACGTAAAATAGTTTTAATATACTCATAATGACTGTTCTCGAGTAAGTTTGAGTGCAAGAGGAATAAAAGTTACGTAGTATTGAGTATTTATATATTTTAAGCTGTAACTGCCTCGCAATTAATAAAGAGCCTCAACATCCCCCCCCTCCCCTCCCCTCCCCTCCCCTCTCTCACCCACCATAAGCACATTGTAGCTAATTTACAATTTGCTCGTGCCACAGATTTTTACAAATAAAAAAGCAACAAAAACACAAAGAGCAGCTAGCTAGAAAGAGCTGTGATTAGTTATTCTAGTTTTTTTTTTTTTTTTTACATATATAAGTATGTATGTACATATATACATCTTTTTTATAGTTATAGTTCTTGCACTCGCCATCTCTTTCGCACTTTTCTATTTGTGTGCGCCTTGTGTGTATATATATTTTTATATATAAATTTATATATATATATATATATATATACATATACCAATTTTTTTTTTGTTAAAAATAAAACCCACAGAGTTTATAAAACACACAAAAATAAAAATAAATTCAAAGGAAAAGTAAAAATAACAAAAACGGCAAGCGCTGAGGCAAAAAGGCAAACGCATTGGCGCGGGCGACAAGGGGGTGGGGGAAGGGATGGTTGGGGAGGGGTAAGGGGTGAAGCGGCAGCAACACTTTAGCAACTACAACAAGAATAAGAACAAGATGAAGAAGAAGAGCACTTGAGCCAAAAATACAAAAATTCAAAAGAAAACAAAACAAAACAAAACACACACACACACACACACACACACACACACTGGCCGCAATGCACAAAGTTAAAACCCAAAAGCCCAAAAATAAAATCTGGCTATAAATTGTATGCAACAAGGCATGGTGAGAAAATAGGGGGAGATTGCAGAGGGGGTTCGAGGCTGTGGCAGGTGGGGGCTGCACATGTTGCTGCTCGGGCCAAGAGGTCCGCTGTGCTCAGCTCAGACAACAAAGTTGCGCGCCCCCCTCCCCTCATACCTCCCGCCCTCGCTGCCCAACCACGCCTACAGTAGGCACTCGCAGCGACCGACGCTGGGACTTGTTGCATATGTTTTTCTATATACTCTATTTGCAACGCTGTAAAAAAAAAAAAAACGGAGCATATTGGTTTTGTCCGTTTGCATGTATGCAATTTTTAAAGCTAGAGATTTACAATTTGGAATTCGCACAGCTGTGTATCCCTGATTTGTATAGTGTTAAGAATGTGTAGGCCCGTTAACTCCCACAGTTATAGAGTTATAGACTGAAAAATTCTTTAATTAAAAATTTTGTGTTAAAGTTGAGAAATTTTCATCAGGACCATTTGAACAACGTTTGTGCTTGATTAAAGTTCTTTGTGTTTTCTAAGTAAAAATTCTTTGTGTTTTCTCTGAGTGTATTTAATTTAAAATCAAATTTTTTCGTTTGGTTTTTGATTTTTATTCAAAGTGTATTTAATATAATTTAAAACAAAAAAAAACGCATAGTTTGAGAAGATCGAATTTAAAAATATTTCCAGTCAAATTGACTTTTCTATAAGTTACCGTTTGAATGCCACTCCATTTGACCTTACAGTTTAAGACTCATTAGCCCCATGGTTAAAAAGACCTTTTTAAAATATATTTTGAGAATCTTTTAAACTCTGAACAGAGTATTGCGCAGTCGGTTGCATTCGACTGCAATTTTCTCATCTGTTTAATTTTATTTCTAGCCAGGCAACACTTTCTGACGTTCTCACTCTCTTTCCTCTCTCTCGCGCTCTGCTCTCCTTTCTCTCTTGGCTCGCATTGGTTATATATTTTTAGCACAATCGCCGTTTTATTAAAAAAAAAAAAAAAACCCAGAAGAAGAAGAGAGAAAAAAGAATGCGCAAAATACTCATACATATTTTCGTAGAGAAAACAATAAATATAGAATCATTAAGTTGTACACGCGTTTAAATTTAGCACCAGAAGAAAACAGGCAGCGCAATCCGCCGCCCGAACTAACCTAAAACGCAACGAATTGGGAATATCCTAACCACACTACATTGAACAAAAGCAATAGAGTGAAATTAAATTGATGATCTATCAATAAATACATCAGATCAAATAAAAACTTTTACTATAAAAAAAAAATAAAAACACAAAAAAAAAAAAACAGTCCTCAATGTATACATTGTATTTTATATTACATGTACTTTATGCGATAAATTAGATTTTCATTAATATCAATTAATTATAGAACAAATTGTAGGGAATTTGTACACAAAGTGTGTGCAAATGTAAATTTGAAAGCTAATCTGATTTGAATTTAGTAAGTCGTAGAATTTGTATTCGTTATAGGGGTAAACAAATTAAGGGGGAAGCCATAATTAGCTTTAGATTATTCAAATCATGTGTCATATGTATTTTAAGAATACCCTAATGAAAGCTAATGTTTTCCTTTTAAATGCGTTTAAAAAGAATTTTGATAGGCGCATATTTTGTGATTTGAACTTGAGGGGGTTGAAAGCCGAAGCCAATATCGCATCGAACTGGCTGACAAACTTAATATGCCCGCTGTCTGTTAGGGTATACGTTGTGTATACAACGCTTTAGATGAAGGAAGGAAACGCAGCGCTCTGCTGGCAAGTGAAACAGTGAATGCGTATAAATAAAGCAAAAATCGCAAGACTGAAAAGAAACAAGGAAAACCAGAGTGTGCTAGACGAGCGTGCCCGACTGGTAGATACCCTGTACACAAGCTTGAGCTGGCGTAATGTTAGAGCTTCTTTTTACACTCTCTGGTGACAAAAAAGTGAAAAGATTTAGATCTATAAATACGAGAACATTTGGTAACTCCAGCTTATTTATTATAAAAGATATGCTCAAAATATACATGATGAAAGTGGATAAATATTGAAAAAAAATATATATATATATTAAGCTTGATTTTTAATCAAAACTTTAAATTAAAAGTCTGCAGCTGCAGTTAGATCAGCTCTTCATTATTATCTGATTAGCAATCAGGAATATGTATATATTATGTGATTCGATATGCCTTTCTTTCTAACTGTCAAATACAATAGCATTGCAAGCATTATATCCTCTTTTTGCATACCCATTTCCAGTGATTACAGGGTATAATAAGGAAAATGCGGCACACGACGACGCGGACATGAATGCTAATGATATTGCCGATGATAGCGATCATAATGATCAGTCGCACGACCGTAGGAGGACAAATAAATCGAATAATGATCAAGATTCGATTTGCTACTCGTTATGCGTTATTCGCTATTCGTCATTTTCCATTCGTTATTCGTTATTCAGGCCGTGGTCAACAGGCGCTAACAATGGCAACAGAACGATTGACAATGAGACAGACAGACAGAACAGGAATCGGGACAAAGAAATGGCTCAGGTGGTTTGCCTGCCGGGCAAAAATTGAATAGATGCGAAAAAAAGGGGAAAAAACACAGCTGTACGAGCTGATTGAAAGGCACTAGAAATCAGTCTACGCAGTTGGAATAATCTACTTGTGTGTATGTATGTATATATATATATATATATATATATATATATATTTATATATATGTGTGTGTGAGTGTATGTGAGTGTGTGTTGATTCGAGTCGATTGGAACAGCTGCCTTCTGTAAATGTTCTGTAGCAATTTTTTGTAATACATTTTATTTTGACCATTGATTTAAAGAAAACAAAACTATGCAGCTGAAGTAAATAAAACGTTAAAGTGAGAGAAAGTTTCGAGGTTGAATATTTGATTTTAAAATAACTCTTATATGACATCTGATTGAAAAACGTACAAAAACGTTTAAGGATGCGACTCAAAAAGGAATTGCCAAAGCAATGCCCTTGAGAGCTCTGCCTCGGTCTGACCGAGGGAGAAAGAGATCACACAAGAGACTGAGAGACGGAATCTTATTTATTTTGTGGCAATTTTAAAAACCATTTCATTTAAGTAGAAACGTATTTGAAATTGCTCTTCTAGAAGGTAAAGGAAGCTATTTGTTCCTTTTAAGCAACTTTGGTTGCAACTGGTTTCAAAAAACACTCAAGGATGCAAATTCTTGCAACTCAATTTAATTTAAGTAAGATGGCTCTAATCGGGTGTCCCCGACTGAACCCAGCGGCGAACTGTCGTTACATAAATTTAAAGCTCTTTGCACAACACAAGTGGAAATGCATAAGGCAAATGCTCTCTCAAAAGAGAGTAAAACTAGAAAGAGAGAGCACTTAAAATGTACATATGTATGCAAATGAATGTTTGGGTAGAATTCGCTGTATTTTAGCAATGGAAACATGCGATATTTGTATACGCTTAAGATATTTACCTCCAGAATCTGCTGATCAATGTCAACTTGATGCGGTTTAAAGTCCAGCGATAAAGAGCCCGGCGTTATGTGCAACAGTCGCTCATCGTTTCCGGCTTCGGGCGGCAGATCTGCAAAAGGGGACAGAGTGGAAAAGGGAAAAATTAAAACTAAATATATACATATCTACAAATACATATGTATATATTTGCATTATATTTAATATTTTTATTTAAAAAAATTTGACTTGAATTTTTATACTGCTTTTCGAAGTGAAAAGATATGTTCAGATATTTTGGCTACGCCCATGCGTGGCAAATTTTCAATTTTTAAAGGTAGATACACCAAATTAGAGACAGATTGCTGTTGACCTCCTCTAAAGATCGTGCAAAAAATAGTTTGAGTACGCCCTCTGTCGCCCCCACAATTTATAATAATTACTAATTAAAATTCTTGTTGGATAACTTAAGTTAGTTAATAGGTGGCGCTGTTGTCTAACACCCACTTTGAGTATGAATATTTTTATATTGCGCTGTCGGTTACACCCGACTGCAATGTTCTTACTTGTTTGCAACTTAGTTTTATCGATAAAAATGTATCGATATAAATGTGAGCGATGCCAACTTGTGTCCAAACAAAGCGCAGATAAAACCAAAGCAAACCAAACAAAACCAAACAACAACAAAGTAAATAGACGACGCTTTGTGTGTGTGTGTACGTGTGTATGTTAGTGTGTGCGTTGTGCCTATTAGTTGATTATATAGATAAGGCTGCGCTTATCAGACAACATTTACAAAAATACATCTAAAACGTATTTTAACATGTGCTCTGTATGCGCTCTCTCGCTCGTTCTCCCTGAGAGATAGAGAGCGAGAGAGAGAGAGAGCTCTGTCACTGCCTCACTCGCACTCTATCTTTGGCTGTTACGCCCCGCGCTCCACCCGCGCTTCCAACAGCACATTGGCTCCAAGCACGCCGAGGCCAAATACCGATGCGAGCCGAGGACTGTGTGTGTGTGTGTGTGTGTGTATTGGTGTGTGTCTCTGTGGCTATTTTTAGTAACCTTGTACAAGTTTACAGCGATTACATGGACCCGGCCCGAGCGCTTTTTTAGATACCCGCTCTCAGTGCTGCGTCGCTGCGCTGCTTGGGCACAGCGCGCACGTGACGACGTCGACGTCGACGCCGACGCCGTCGCCCATGCTGAAGTCAAAATCAACAACAACACAGGCTGCGACCAGTTCCGTTTGTCGTTCTTTTCGTTTCATCTTTAGGCACGCCCCCCCCTGCGCCAGTTGCTGCTGCTTCCATCTTCATCTTCAGCTCCTGCTACACGTTTTAGCATAGAGCAACTAATTTGCTTTGCACAAACAAATGCCAAAATGAGAAGAACAAAAATAATGGAAATAAAGCAAAGTGCAGTAAAAAAAAACAAAAACCAAAATCCACATAAAATGTTCATTGATAAACTGGCAACGAGTCAATCTGTTGCTCTCTCTCCCACGCACGGACGCTCTTTTGCTGATTCTTGCCAACATGCGCTCACTCTCGCTCGCGTACTCTCTCTCTCTCTCTCTGTTAGTTGATCAGCAATTAGACATTCAGCTGGACTGGACTAATTGCGCGCATATTTATGACTAAGCAAAATGTCCAATTGGTTTGCTGTTTGAAAGACAACAGCGTCAACGTGCACACACACACATGCTCAAATATATTTGTATGTGTGTATTTTTGCTCTCTCGCGAGTGGCGACAGCGCAAAGCAACAAAATGAAAAATAAATAAATCAGCCAGTAAGGCAAAGTCTAGTTTTGAGCAGCTGAGAGCTGTGCTGGCTATATATAGAAACAATAGCAAAAGGCAAAACCAATACCAACAATAGCGAAATACATACATACATACATATGTATGTATAAACATCTGCTGCTGCTGCGTCGACGCCGCGACGATTCAAATGCATTGCTATTCATCTGTATGTGTGTGTGTGTATAAATAAATGCCTATGTATGTGTATCTATGCAAAAAGGATGACCGAATAGGCCGTGACCTGTTGTTCTATATTTAGCAGCTATTATAAATCGTGCATAGCTATGGGAGTATAAATTTAGAAGCAGCAACATCGTCGGAATCAGCAAAAACAACAACAACAACTCAACACAGAGCTCGCAGCGCACATTGCACAAAAACTTAACCAAAAATAAAATCTTAGCCAAAGCGAACATATGTCGTAGTCGACTTTCGCCTACCCTGTAGAGTTGCAATGTCACTATTAAAAAAGAAAATTCACACATATGCAATGCTTCATATATTATATAATTAAGCTATAGCTTTTATCATATATGTATAACTAAATACATTAACAAACATGTACACACCATTTACACACAAACACCATTCAGACAAAAATCAGATGCCCCACCCGCGCTTACAAAAGGGTATATAAAAATACATAACCAAAACACAGCAGCAACATGCAAACGGCCTGTGGTAGTTGGAGAGAGCGCAATTGCGAGAGAGTGTGTCAATAAGAGAGAGTGAGCAACAGCTGCAGCTGATGATTGTGTGTGTGTGTGTGTATGGGGTAGTTGTGTGACACTTGTAAGCAATACACTGGCTGCGCTGCCCGTGTGCTGCAGGTGCATGCAAAAAGTTGCTTGCCAACATACATATGTTAGTATGCACGATGCGCGTGCAAACGAGAGCGCGCATGGTCTGCTGCTGTTGATGCCGCCACCGCTGCTGCTGCTGCTGCTGCTGCTGTGAGTGCAGTCAGCTGTTTGCAAGAAGTTCGGAAAAGACGTCGCCGTCGTCGCCAAGGTCAATTCTGTGTGTTGACATAGAAACCAACAAAACCAACAACAAAACAGCACGTGTTTACAACGACCGTTACGAAACGTAACGAGAGCAGCACACGCTTAGATTGGCATCCAATTGGAAACTTAAATGTCAAAACCAATTGGCATGCAATAACAACAATATGTATGTATGGACAGATGTGCGCATTTTAAGTGGGAGTTTTAAGCGCGAATCAATCAAAAACAATAATAGAAAATATGAATAGTAATAACAAAGCGACCCAGTTCGACGCTTGCTTTGTTTTGAGTGATAGCAGAGCGACACTTGTGTGCGTGCGCCAATGAACATGTGCGTGTGCGCGCGCGTGTGTGTGTGTCAGAAAAAATTTCCAGCCCGCTCGTCTAAAAATAGACACACTTTGCGGGCAACAGCAATTTGGGTGCCCCTGAAGGGGCGGGTCATATATAATATGTGGGCGTGGCTCGTTCACTTTTTGGCTTATTTCGAAGTTTTAGCTGAGAGCCCTGCGTCGGTGTGTGTGTGTGTGTGTGTGTGTGCGTACTCCCGCTCTCGCCTTGTGCGTGTGTTTGTGTGTGTTTCACCTTGACAAATGCAAAGCCAAAAAGCAACAGCAACAACAACACGCAGCGCAGTTTAGAAATGATTACACACACACACACACACACGCATAGAACAACTGTTTAAGGAAAGGTATCTGTGGTAAATGCGTCAAATTCGAATTGGAAAGAGGAGTTGTTTTTTTTGGGCTATAATGGAAATTTAGTTCTTGTTGGATTTTGTTGTTCTTGTTGGCTTTTGTGTATTACAAATGGATAACGACTTTATATAACGATATAGGTATTCTATATACCACACACATATGTATGTATGTAAGCAAGAACCCACACACACAGTCGAAATGCCAATACAATAACTGACAAGTGGAAGGTGTGCTGCCTGTAGCAAGGGGGCGGAGGGGGTGGGCGTAAAGGGCAAGAGATTCAAGGTAAAGTGACCTTTGACTGGTGCGTGTGTCGTTGGACCGTCTTAATGACTTTCGTATATGACTTGTCAATAGCCCTGCAGCGACCGCTCCTGCACCCTCGCCCACCTTGGGCACATTGGGTGGCAGTCGTTACAAAATTAATATATTGTTATTACAAGCAGCGACGACCTCGAGTACAAGTCATTAAAAACACTCACATATAAGGAAATTACTTTAAATATTGGTAGAGTGTAATACAGTAGTCGCTCGATAATAGGTAATTGCTCATATTAGAATTGTACAGTCATTAAATAACTGTTATTTTAATGCATGAAACGCCCTGCAGCTAAAATACTTATTTATGATAATTTTTTTTTTAAATTTAAAATTATTATACTCACTAATTTTATTGTTTTTTTTTTTGTAATTTAATCATTTGTTATTTAATTTTGTTTAATGTTCGCTAACATATTACAGAACGCAGCTGTTTTTAATGCAATAACTGTGCAATATGTTATATTATGATTATTCTTCTGCTTGGGCACATATAAACAGCTGAGTGAACGGGCGCAGAGTGCTAAGTAAGAGAGAGAGAGAGAGAGAGAGAGAGAGTGAGTGGGTGGTTGTGTGGGTAAAAAGCGCACAATTGGTCACTGTGCGAGGTCGCGTCTGCAGAGTTGCACGTGGCAATTGAAGTAACAGTTGGAACACAAAAGAAGACGAGCAAAAAGGACCATAAGAAGTAGCACAAAAGGTATGCAGAAAGGAAGGGGCCGCAGGGCTGAGGCTGACGCTGCCTTCGTCGTCGTTACACATTTTCAAAGGCAAGTAAATTTGTGTTGTGCTAAAAATAGAACAAAATCGATAAACGAATGTTGTTGTTTGTGTTGTGTTGTTATTGTTGCGCATGCAAACAAACAGACACAAAGGCAGCGGCAGCGGCAGCGACGGCGGCAGCAGTTGTAAGCGCCGGCAACAAAGCTTGCTCCAAAAAAAAAATAATAATAATAATAATAAACATATGTATATATGTATCTACATATACAGTGGCTCACAGCTTATTTGACCCAATTCGGAAAAGAAATATATCCAATAAAAATTATCTGAAAACTGTGCTTGTCGAAGAGTGGGAAAAATATCTCTTCGGATATAACATGGAAAAATTGGTGGAATCGATGCCAAAAAGAAGCTTAAGTTTAAACATAAATTAACGATTAATTTCTGTTAATAGCTCTTTTCGGTCAAAAGTTATACTCTTTTGAAATTTGTACTATTGTCCGGGTCAAATAAGCTGTGAGCCACTGTACATTAAGAGAGAGAGAGAGAGAGCGCCAGGCAAATTGCTATTGCACGTGCTTTGGCATTGACTGGAGCTGAACGCTGCAGCCCTTAGCTAAAGCAGCGCCAACTAGCAACTTCCTTCTAAGCAAGCACGCACGCACACATGCATACATTGTATACTCTCTCATGTACTCTCTCCCTCTCTCGAGTGACAGTCGCAGTCAGGAAACGCAGCCACAACCACTTGCTGGTCTTGGCTCGCGTCTTGTGCTGCCGCTGACGCCGCTGCTGCCGCTGTTGCTGCTGCTGCTGCTGCTACTGTCACCCGACCATGGACAATGTTCTTGTTGTTTGGCCGATGTCGCGGCGCTGCTGCTGCACTGCAAAGGCAAAGCCAGTAAACGCTGCGCTGTGTTTGCTTTTGTGTGCTTATTAACAGTTATTTTTGGAAGACACACGCACACTCATTCACTCTCTCTCTCTCGCTCTCTATTGAGTTATGTATTCGATTGTTATTACGCATAATAGCCATACCCCCCTAACATTCAAGACAATGGCTTTACTTACCACGTATGGGTATTCTATCGTCCGGACTAGACATTTTGCATGGGATCTGCAAGACACAAGAAGAAAACAGAAACAGAAATGTTTAGTTGGTAATCAAAAAAAACAAAAAAAGAAAGAACTTAAATCTAATTCTAATTGGTTTTGCTTGAATGGCAGCCGCACAAGCCAATTGGCATGCACCTGCCAGTGCTGGCGGTTCCAATTGGCATGTGCTTCCTATGCGACTGATACAAAAGCCAACTGAATCATTTGATTGAGAACTTGTCTTCATTCGCTTATTTACTTCTTTGTTTTGTTTTTGTGACAAATACAAAATTCCAATATAAAGAGAGTAGGAAAAAAAAACCCAAATGAGGCAAATACAATGCCAATCAGAATTCGTCATTGATGCGGCGATTTGGAAAATCTGTTCCATTTGCAGTTGCTTACAAATTCATTGAAAAATACACACATACACACACACACACTGTAAGACAGATTATCGCAGCCCCAACAATGGACAACAACAACAATAACAAGAACGAAGCAGGCGAATAGCAGAATAGCAGACGTCACATTCTGATAAGCGAGCAACAACGATCAGTGCGCGTTAGAGCGAAACAGCGAAAGCAAGCGAGAGAGAAATAGAGCACATTAATGATAGTTACTGCTGCTTCTTCTTCCCCTTATGCTTTGTTGTTCTGCTTCTTCATTTTCTTCTTTGCACTTGGCTCCGATTTCGGAAAATTTTCTGAGATTCTGATAATTGTTCATTTTGCTGCTAATTTCGAAATGCCAGCTAAATGATTGTTAATCCCCTACACTTCACCTCACCACACCGCAACACATCTCAACTCGCCAAACTTCCAACTGGGAATGGAAAAGGTTGAGAACATGCAAATTGCCAAAACAAAAGAAAAAAAAAAACAAACTTTATTAATAAATAACTTAGTGGTGCCTGGGTGGAGGAGAAGAGGGCGATTTATTCTGTGTAGCAGGTGGAAATTAATGAATTGGGTCACAGGTGCATTAAATGCCTAAATTATGCAAAACTGCAGTGAAAGCTGCGCTTATCGAACAGCTGCTCTTCCATTATTAATGTAAAAAATAATAACTGAAAATAAGAATAAAGAACTTAATTATACGACAATTATATGGGACTGTCCGACTAGCACGTACCATGTAAAACAATTCACAGGGTATTTTGTACGCTCTGATATTGAAAACTAAATGTTATTACATTTTAACAATTTTAGTTTGGAAATGCGGCTACTGTGAGACAAGACAAAGTAGAGGGCATTTCGTTGTTGGACATACCCTGCTATGGCATGTTTGTTAAATTAATAATAGAGTGCATTTCAGGTGCTCGATTTAATTTCATCAATTATTGATACATAAATTTGATTGTTATTTGTTGTAAGCAATATTCATTCCAATTGGATTATCGTAAACCTTTTTCCCAATGCACGCATTCCATTATAATAAACAAACGCAGTGGAAGCAGATAAAGAGTAAATGACAATTTCCAATTGGAGATTGGTTAACATTTTTCATATTTGGCTGGCATTTTGGGCGTATGTTTTTGTTTCTGTTGATTGTTGTGTATATCTACACACACACACACATCCATCTATATGTATATATTTATTGTTTATTCTTTATACACTTTATTCTCTTGCTGCTGCTTCTTCTCCTCCTGTTTGTTTGTGTAATTAGTAAGCGGAAATTGTTTGTGTGTGTGTGTGTGTAGGTGGTTTAGTGGGTGGTGTATGAAGCCAAAGTTAAGTTGGGCTGGTTCTCCGATTGGGGTTCTTTAACGCTTTCATTTTGGTGAAGGTCAATGGGGCAAACGGGTTACTCGCTACAATTCACCCTTTATTTGTTGCTTTTACACTTTATACATTATATCCCCATTTTTGTTTATTTTAACCCGAATCGGTTCGAACCCGGAACTACAATACTTTTAAAATCACGAACAGAACTAGTTGCCCAAAACATCAGCCAAACCTAAGCCCGAACCATATTTTTTTTTTCAAATTTAAAAGCATTTTTCCGTATTTAAGAATTTAGAATTTTCTGAAAACTTTGTTAAAGCTTTTGCTCGTTTGAACTGTAAAGCGTAGAAATTAATTCGTGGAAGGCTCATGGGAAAAAAAATTCCACGTACAAGCCTATGCACACACACACAGTTATGTATGTATGCAAATGGCTATTGCGTTTTTGCATTTTGCATTTCTGAAATTTTGCGTGTGCATTCTCCTTTTACAACAATTACACAAATTGCGCTCTCTCTCTCTCTCTCTCTCGTGCTCTCACGCTCGCTCTCTTGATGTTGTATGATCAAATAGTCAAAATAACAACAAAGCGCAACAAGCGGTAGCGATGTCAGCGTCAGCGTCGGCGTCTGCGTAATGAAATGACAATAAAAATCAAATGACGTTTGCGCTTCTTCTGCTCTTCCTTCTTCTGTGCTCCACTTGCTGTTGTTGTTGTTGTTGTGCTCTGCCGCTGCTGTTATGCTAGCTGTTAATTTACAACAACACACGCACAGATGTCAATTGAAGCAACGCTGGCGACGTCAAAGCGCTGGCGTCGCTGCCGCCATTGTCAGTGTTGATAACACTAAATAACAAAGTGAACCTAACCAGTTCAATGCGCTTAGCATTGCTCCAGCATTGGTGAGTGCTGCAGGCAGCTTTTTTCTTTTATTTTCTTCTTTTTTGCGTGTGCGTCGCAGCGCTGCCAACTTCATTACAAACAACAAATGGCAAGAGGCGAAAAATCGCCAAATACATACATACACTGCGAAAACAACAGCAACAACGAAAGCACTTCATTTAGCACGCACACACTTGTTACATAAATAACGGCGAAATGAGTGTGAGTAAAAGAAAAGAAAACAAGACAAGACGAAAAAGAAGTCGTCGTCGTCGTCATGCTGAACCTGAGAAACGACGGCTGTTCAGCGTGCGCACACGCACACACGCGTGCCTGTGATCTAATAAGAATTTTTATTTTTTTCGAATTGGACTAAAACACACACACACGCATACATACCTCTGCAAAGTGGCGCGAACTGCTCGACTCGGGCCTAAAAAATGTTGATTTTAATTTTTGTTGTTATTCTTCTTCCTCTTCTTGCCGCTCTCCTGTTGTTGTTGTTGTTGGTGATGCCAACGCGCGCGCGACTTAAACTTTTCCAAAAAAAAAACCCAAATAACTTTTTACAATGCGAAAATAATTAAAAAAAAAAAAAACCAAATACTCTGGCAACAAAAGATTTAAACACAGAAACTAAAGACAAAGATTGCTCGCTCTTTCGCGCTCTCCGGCTTGTGCTGGCTCGCTCACACGCTCGCCACTAGACGAGCAGCAGCACACACACATGCACAATACGTGTGTGTGTGTGTGTGTCGACGACAACGACGAATTCACGACTTTTTGTATGCGTGTGCGTGTTTTTGTTGTTTTTTTACTTTACTTTATTTTTTTGTCACTTCACATATATTCACAAGCGGATTCGCATTTTTTTACATTTATTTAGTACTAGTTTTAGTACCAGCACAACTGTAAATGTACACACGTATGTATGTATTATTTTCTTATATATTTTTTGCTGCTTCTTTTTGTTGTTGTTGCGCCCACAATTTGCTCAACTTTTGGCATATATTTTTTTCGCACTTGCTTTTCACCACTGCGACAGTTGTTGTTGTTGATACTGCTGCCACTTTACTGCACGCGTAATTCGGAGAACATACAAAAAACAACAAAAAAAAAGACAACAAAAAATTACCCAACACTAGTGCAACAACAGCTGTTCACACCAGTTTTTTTTTTGTGTTAGCTCGAACTACTCCTCTAGCTCAAATCTAACTTGTGTGTCAATTTATTTGTTGAGCTCTTTTGCTCGACGAAGCAAAAGCAAGAAGAAACAACCGTCTCCGACAAAGAAGAGCGTAAAAATGAATAACAAATACGTGAGAGCAACTGCTATCGATACTTAACGCTGCACCAGCGATACTAGATGTTCGGCGAACGATAGGCGCCGATAATGCGCCAGTGCTGTTACCGCACCAAGCAATCGCTTTCAAACACTGCACATAGCGTTGCATTTACATAGCCGCGCGCGAACAATTAAATTTGAAAATTGAAACGAATTGAATTATTAAGCTTTGAAAAAACATTTATTCGTAGCGCATGAAAAAAAATAAAAAAAATATTATTTATGCATGATTGTGCAGCGATGAGCGTTGTATACAAAATGATTTACGTGAACCAGGTGCTCTATCAATAGAAACCATAGTGACCATGGTGATACGGATAATAGCCATGATGGCCGCCATAATAGGGAGCAGCATGATGCACATACTCATAGCCGCCGTAGTAGGGACTGGCGAAGCCATAGCCGCCATAATGAGCATGTCCATGCCCATAGCCGCCGTAGCCATGGCCATAATGGCCATAACCGAGCCCATAGATGCCACGCTTCTCCGTCTTCTTCTCGTCCACGGCGGCATCCAGATCACCGGCTGCAGCGGGCTCAGCAATGGCCGCCAGGCAGCTGACCAGGCACATGGCCAGAATGAGGAACACGCACTGCAAAAGTTAAGCGGCAATTAGTCCTGTTTTATCCTGATGCTGTTGCTGCTGCTGCTGCTTATCCTGCTCCTACTTACCAGGTATTTCATGCTGTTTATTCTTTCAAAAGATGTTGCGTTTTCTGCTGCTGCTGCTGTTGAGCTGCTGGTACTAGCTGATTTGTTGATTGTTGGCAAGCGACGCAGCGTTTTTATAGTTGTGCTACAGTTTGCAATTATGCAAAAAAAAAAAGATGAAGCAAAATAATAATACAAAGAAAAAACAATAATAACAATAACAATAACGAAAAGCCCGAGCAGCAGCAGCAGCAGCAGCAGCAGCAGCGATTGTTGCAGTTGCCGCATTGAATGCATGACGGCCTCAGCTGCTGCGCTGGGCGCTCAGTATCCAAATACAGTGAAAGCTCTACTAAAACACACAGCTGCCTTGGATGGGAATCTCCTTAAACCCAAAAACCCTTCCTGGTGCAAACTTTTCTAGCAGCAAACAAAATTTTCAAATCAAAAAAATGTGTTCTCAAGTTTTCAACAATTGTTTCCATAGTAGTTATATACACTCGGAGAAAAAACTAAGAGCTTTATGACTAAATTAAGTAAACAGAGTAAACACGAAGAATTTGGTACCCAAATTACACTCGTAGAACAAAACTAAGAACTTTGTCCCTTAATTAAGTACAGACAAAACATCAAGAATTTTAAACCTAAATTACATACACTCAGAGAAAAAACCCAAGAAATGTATTCTTTAGTCAAGTACACTTAAAGAAAAATAACCAAGAATTTGGTGCTTAAAATAAATTATTTATTAAATTTTGTTCTCGTCCGTTTGAGGCAGCGTTCACTGTATTGTCTGTAGCGCATCGTCGGCCCGGCGCAAAAAGGTCAGCTAGAGCTAGAGCTAGAGGCAGAGGCAGAGCCAGAGCTAAGCAGCAGCCGCCGCTTTGGGCCAAGTGGGCGTTGCAAATAACGTTTTGCCTGCTAGTCTAGAACGCTTGTCGAACAGCAACGACAAAAAGCTTGCGCAAAAAAAAATCCCAAAAAACAAAATGCAAGCGTTGTTGGGCAATTGGCAAGACGGAAGCTGGTCAAAACTGTGGCTGCCACACGTTCCACATGCGGTGACACAGTTAATGCGTTCCACAGCAGAAGCAGCAGCAGCAGCAGCAACAGTTGCAGCAGATGTTGCCTCCTATCGAGTGTCGCTTTCACTTGCAATGCGATACATTGGCTGCTGCAACGTGCAACACGCAACATGCAACATGTTGACAAACTGCCAATATGGATTACAATCGACTCGCAAGGGGGTTGGGGCGGGTGGCGGGTGGCGTGTGGCCTGTGGGGCGCGGCCTGCTGCCAAGTCAAATGCCAGAAACCCCGTGGGAAAAACGATTCTCGAATGTAGAAATTGTTTATTAAACAATTGCACATTTGCCACATTTGAATTTGGCTGAGTTTTTTTAATAAGTCAGCAGCAACAACCAATTACAACAATTAAACAGTGAAGTTATTTTCGGCTTGGCAAAGATGAAATACCCTGGCAGATATATGTATCCGAAATTCATAATATATTGCCGGATATATATAATTATAACAATAAAATAATAATAATATATACAATAACAATATTTGATGCGTACAAAAACTCAATTCTTGACCAATTGTTCTAATAGGACCTATTCGCTACAGATATGTTAGGTTTTGATTCGGCTATCTATAAAATATACAAAAACTAATTTTTTGACAGATCGTTCCTATGGCAGATATATGCTATAGTGATCCAATCCGGCCGACTGCCACATATGTGATGTCTGCCTCAAAATGATGGACCTCATGAGGATAGCTTTCAAACTGAGACAGTTCGCATAGTCGGGTAGTTAAATATCGTCTCTATGTATCGAAATCCGGACAATTTCTTGATCAAATTAGAATACTTTCATATTGTCAGTACTTTCCACCCATTTCCGTTGACAGGAAAATACAAATCTGTCCTTGAACTCTCGTCACATTACATAGATCGTTCAAAAAGAGTTTGGAATCGATCGAATAAAAAATGAAGTTGCTTGGAACAAGCGTTTTCCACCAATTTTTCACAAATACGGGTGGAATCTTCCCAATTTAAAATACAAACGGTAATTACTTTGAAGAATAAAGCTACATAGCATTGATCATCAATCAGTCAATCAATCAATCAATTATGATAGTTTTACATACATAGTTAGTTATAGGAAAAGATTTGTACACACAGTCCTAACAACCCTCGATTGCCTTGCACACCTGCAGGGTATCTAGCAAGTTCGCATTGCCCGCGGCTATAAAACGATTTTCAAACAGATTTGCTGTCAGTTCATTTGCAAATGCAATAAGGAAAATAAAAGATAATCAGAAGAAAAAAACTAAACTCTTATCGACATAATCCGAACTGCACGACTTCAGTTAATGCTCAGCCGGGGGATAGAGGGAGGGAGGGAGGGAGGGGGATGCGGGGTGAAGGGTAGAGGGCGGTTGCTTGGAGACAGCGAATAAAGGAAGGACGACCTTGACCGCATCAATTGCAATAGCTGGAGACCCAGTGGGTGGAGAAGAGGCAACCCGAGTGGGAGCGGGAGCTGCTGCATAATAATTGCTTTTGTCTGATGAATGGGACTAAAGCAGCAGCAGCAACAACTACTGACAACTGCAATATTGTTGAATGAAGCATAGAAAATTGACAACTGGCAATTGGCAACGTTTTTCACAAGCTGCCTGGGCCAAAAGTGGGTGGGCACCGCCATTGTCTACGCTTTGTTTATGGTTTTTCATATACACATATTTTTTTTCTTAATTTAATTTTAATAAAATTGCATTTTGAGCTGGCTGCAGTTGCCCCATGCTGAGGTTAATGCACGCAACGATGCGCGCTCCGCCCGGCTGTGGCAAGCGGAAGCTGACCAGTTGGCTTCCTTTAGAAATGGGCACATTTTTCGAACACGAACTGCAACTAGGTGACATGCACGATTTAAACTACACAACCAAGTGGTTCGAATTTGTTGACTACCCCGAATCTATACTTGCTAGACTTCAAAATCCCATAACTTTGGCAAAACTTAACTTATTTTCGAGATGTGTACCATTTTCATCATGGGGCGACCTCTAGATTGATTCTGCATTTAAATTTTATTCGTACATTGAAAATACATTTTTAAATATTTTATTTCCTACAAAAATCGTCAATTAATTTGGAAAACATTTTATTTTTTTTTTTAAACCAAAATTAGTATAAAATCCTGCAAAAACAAAAAACATGTAAGTTGCCGAATACCTGCTGGATTTCAAAGTTTGTCAAAACTGAACCCATTTTCATTATGTTTACCATTTTCATCATGGTTTGACCTCTAGATTGATTCTGCAGTAAAATTATTTGAATATACATTTTTTTCCAAAAATATCTTCTACTTCCCTTGGTATGTGCATTTTTTAGCTAAAACAATACCTTTCGATCGGTATATAAGTCGATCAGATCGGACTAGTAGCAGATTCTCAATTCTTCCAGTATATATTGCAAGTTGCCTTTGGCAAACTTCGTGATGCTGCGTCACTAGCGTGCACAGTGATTTAGATCGTTCCAATCGTTCGTGTCGTGCCTAAAATAAAATGCAGACACGCGCCCATCTCTAGCAGCCGCACAGCTGGGCTCTGGCGGCCGTCTGGTCACGATGCCAATCAGAACGCCGATGACAGCGATTGACGATTGCCCCAACGGACTTGAATAATGCCTTTTGGCCCAATCTGAGCATGTCGTTGGCTGATTTATGGGCGCATTGTTTGCAGCCGCAGCGGCGGCCGCTAAAGGTCTTGGCTGGAAGCCCAGCTGGCGAACATTACACAATAGCACGAAGCGAGTTGGATTTCTTATGCGGCGAGCGGGTAACAATTGTGTCAACTATTTATTACGCTTAACAAACATTACAAATTATAAGGAAAGCAGACTAGTTTTTTTTATTTAGTATTTCAGCTCCTTGGCCTTGTCGTGTGCGCCCTCATCGAGCAGCTTCAGTTCCGCCTGCTGCTGCTCCGGCCGGATAACGGTGTAGTGGTGATAATAGCGCATGCCGAGCATGTAGGTGCCGTAGAGGGTCACCCCGATGCAGGCGTAGACGGCGCCGCGATGCAGCTTATCCAGCAGCGAGTTCGCGTTCAGCGGCTTCTTTTGCATCGTTTGTGTTTTTGCGTTTCCTTTCTGCCTCCAATATTACCTCACTTTAAATACAATACTCTTTAGCTTTTAGTGATGTGGAAAATAAATTGAAACATCGAATTTTGTTGTGCTCGATATATTTTCGATTGTTCTGTTCGAATTTTGTCGTTGCTGCCAACTTGCATGAAAGCATTTTCACATGTCTCCGATAACAAAGCTTATCGTTCTGTGCACACATATTTGTTTACCGCTGGCTAGAGCTGAACATCGTAGTTGAATTGAAGGAGTCAGCTCAGTCGTTCAATGTTTAATGAACGATTCGTTCGTTAATCATTATTCACTCTATAAATGACTGATATTATATAATTTATTTATCAAATTATGAAATAAAAACAAATGTTATTCTTTAAAAAAATTGTTGCTTTCTTTATGTTATTCAATTTTGTTAATCCGCCATAAGATTGTATATATAAACCTGCCGTCTGGCAAGGGAACAGGCTCTAGGTCAAATGTTGTTTTATTAAAAAGTGAGCAGATTATCTCAAGAACCTACCGGTCCTATGATCAGCAGACTTTACCATCAAGCTTGCTTGAACTTGTTAAGAATTCTAACGAGTCAAACAACGAAAAAACAGCGAAGCGCTTTATACCTTGCTGGAGAAAGACCTTCAGCCTCTTTTCCTAAACAGCGACTAATATAGTTTTTTGTTTTTGCTAAAACCTGAGTTTTGTTTTGTTAACAACAGCGATAATATATTTATGTACACATATACATATATATATATATAAAGGAGCACAGAGTGATCGATGAACTATAATTTGGAACGTCGTTCGTTCGTTAGTTCGTTTAGCAAACTGAGTAGTTCCATCGAACGATTCGATGCAACTCTGATACCGCGGGCAGCCGAAATTTGGCTGTTGTTTTCCTTTTGTTTTTGTTGCATTTCGCATCTGACAATGATCTGCCGCTTGTGCCTGTCCGATCTGGACAACTCGGTGTCCATTTGCATATTCAGCGATGCCAGCGCCCACGACCTGGCCCAGGCCATTGCCAAACATTTGCAGCTCGAGGTGCAGTTGCAGCAATTGAATGTGCGAACAAAAGGATTCATATTTAAATGTTGCATCTTTTCTGTGCAGTTGACGACCGGCGACAGCATCTCCACGCGGCTGTGCACGGCGTGCTGGCGCCAGCTGAGCGACTTCGAACAGTTCTGCGCGATGGTGGCCGACAAGCAGCAGGCGCTGCAGCTGAAAACGGAGCCGGAGCCGCCGCCCGAGCCAGCCGTGGTCGTTTGGAACACGGAGTCGCCCATCGAAACAAAGCTGGCCTTCGACGAAGACGTCAAGGATCACATACTCTGTGAGCCCGAAATTGATGTGCATAATGATAACGGCAGCAGCGAAAGGAGCAGCAGCTGCAGCGGCAGGAGCAGCCGGAGCGGCAGCAGCGAGCACACAGCTGAGGGCGAGTTTGCGCTGGCTTTGCCCATGACCAGGCCCAGGCAAACCCGTGGCCGAGCGCCCGTGAAGACAGCCAAAGCGCTTGCAGTCGCCTGCTCCACCGCCAGCTCCTCCTCGCAGCGCGAGTCGCGTTTGCGTACGCGCGAGCAGAGACGCGTGGCCGCCGCAGCTGGCACGCCAGAGCAGCCGCCTGCCAAGGCCAGCCAAATGAGCAAGCCACGCGGTCGGCCCAGAGGCAGCAATGCCAAGCCCAAGCCGAAGGCAGCCAAGCCCAAGTCCGTCAAGCCGGACGCCGTCGAGCTGGAGGCGAAGCGCAGCAGCATCAAGCAAATGGACGACTACATTGCGGCCAATGTGAAGCTGGACTGCTGCCTGTGCGCGGCGCCGCTGCAGAACTTCATCGAGCTGAAGCGGCACTTTCGCAGCGAGCACAACTGCACCGGGTACATGGAGTGCTGCAATAATCGGTACAAGAAGCGCACGCTGTACGTGGACCATCTGCACTATCACAAGGATCCGCAGTATTTCAGCTGCCAGCCGTGCCGCAAGAGCTTCCTCAATCGCAACAGCCAGGACATGCACATGCTGCGCTTTCACTCCGATCAGCAGCAGCTGGTGCATCAGTGCGCCATCTGCGAGGCCCGTTTCGCCAAAAAGTTTCTGCTCACCATGCACGTCAAGGGCCACAAGGGCACCGAGCGCACCGAGGTATGCGAGACCTGCGGCAAGAGGTGAGTTTTCTGCTAATCAGTACAATATCATCTATATATTATTTATAAAGCAACTGGTCTTTCTCAGTTTTTCACTTATTTTCCACCCGTAATTGTGGATTGCTAAATCGTAAAATATCATTTATAAATAATGTAATATTATGTATGTAGCATGCAATATCAGCTGGTCTTGATTGACTTTCTCAGTTTTTCACTTATTTTCCACCCGTAATTGTGGATTGCTAAATCGTAAAATATCATTTATAAATAATATAATATTATGTACATATGTATTTAGCATTCAATATCAGCTGGTTTTGATTGACTTTCTCGGTTTTTCACTTATTTTCCACCCGTAATTGTGGATTGCTAAATCGTAAAATATCATTTATAAATAATATAATATTATGTACATATGTATTTAGCATTCAATAACATCTGGTCTTGATCGACTTTCTCAGTTTTTCACTTATTTTCCACCCGTAATTGTGGATTGCTAAATCGTAAAATATCATTTATAAATAATGTAATATTATGTATGTAGCATTCAATATCAGCTGGTCTTGATTGACTTTCTCAGTTTTTCACTTATTTTCCACCCGTAATTGTGGATTGCTAAATCGTAAAATATCATTTATAAATAATATAATATTATGTACATATGTATTTAGCATTCAATAACATCTGGTCTTGATCGACTTTCTCAGTTTTTCACTTATTTTCCACCCGTAATTGTGGATTGCTAAATCGTAAAATATCATTTATAAATAATGTAATATTATGTATGTAGCATTCAATATCAGCTGGTCTTGATTGACTTTCTCGGTTTTTCACTTATTTTCCACCCGTAATTGTGGATTGCTAAGTCGTAAAATATCATTTATAAATAATATAATATTATGTACATATGTATTTAGCATTCAATAACATCTGGTCTTGATCGACTTTCTCAGTTTTTCACTTATTTTCCACCCGTAATTGTGGATTGCTAAATCGATCCCACAAAGGTTATTGCCTTTTTTTCTCAATCAGTTTAAAGGCAAAATGTCTCCAACAAACTTTTAAATCTAAATTTAGGCATCATAGTAAAATACAGCTTATAAATCCGACTGATCAGTCAGTCGGACAATCAATCAATTAATTAACAATATAAATAACTATAAGTACAAAGCCATCAATCAGTCAGTCAATCAATCACTCGGTAAATAATCAATCAATCAATCATTTAATTAGTCAGCCTTAACAGATGTATATATACTATGTACAAATTTGATATGCATACAAATGCCATTTTTAATATTCGGAATATTGCCCAACTTCATCCATCTCCCTCACTGTCTGTCGTCTCTCTCCGTTAGCTTCCGCACCAAACTGGAGCTGACGGCGCACGTGAAGCGCATGCACACCGCGGACTTTACGCCGGTCATCTGTGACATTTGCGGCGTCAACTTTCGATCCAAGGCGAACTTTCTGATCCACAAGAAGGCGCTACATCCGGAGGGCCCCGTCGCCGAGGTGCAGTGCAATCTGTGCAGCCGCTGGCTGCGCGACGAGCGCAGTCTGCGCAAGCATTTGGCCCGGCACGACGATCGCGATGGCGACAGCAAATACCGCTGCGTCCTGTGCAGCGCCGAGAAGGCCTCCCGCGTGGCCCTCAGCAGCCACATGCGCTACCATCACTCGACCAAGCGGCACAGCTGCACGCTGTGCGGCAAGGAGTTCAAGCTGCCGCGGGCGCTAGCCGTGAGTACCAGGCGAGGGGCAGGCACATTGGTTCGCCTTATTTACATAATCTTTTAATGGCATCGACAGGAGCACATGGCCACCCACACGGGCATCGATCTGTATTCGTGCCAGTTCTGCGCGCGCACCTTCAAGTCGCACGCGAACATGCACAATCATAAGAAGAAGATGCATCCCAATGAGTGGGTGCGCAAGTATACCCAGCCGAGTGGCGGCCCGCCAAATGGCACTGCCATTGAGGAGGCGGACAAGGAGCTGGTGGAGGTCGAGGAGATACAGGAGACACAGGAGCCAACGGCGGACGGTGCCTACGAGTACTTGGCCAATGGCAGTGCTATCTGTCCGCTCTGAATGGGCACTGGGATGCCCGTATGTACATATGTATTTAGTTTATTCAATATGCAAGCGATCGTAGACTATAAATTAAATGTTGTAGATTAAAAAAGTTTAGATCTAATTGATAATTGTAAGGCTGCCGGGCTTTGAGGCTTTAATTGTCCGCCTCGTTTTCGGCCAGAATGGTGCGTATCTTCATCAGCAGCTCCTTTTTGACCGCATCCGGCACCAGCGTCCGTGCCTTGGGCGTCACCTCGGCTATGAGCTGCTCCACGCTGACGCCGTTGTTGCCGCTCTTCTCGAGCAGTATGTTGCGGCACAGCAGCCGCACCTCGTCCCGCCAGCCGCATTCGGTCAGGCGGTTGCAGAGCAGGTCTTTGATTTTCGAACGGTCGCCCGACATGATGGTGTACTGGTCGACTGTGTTTGAAACGGTCATCTTTTATTCCTGAGTGTGTTTTTGTTAATTTTTTCGGCTTTGCTGTTGTTTACTTGTGTTTGGCAGTTTAATAGTGGTGGGCTGGCATCGATGACATTCTCGATTTTTTTCTTGTCCAGTTCTACAGTCTTTTTCGGCTGCGGCATCGATACTTGCACATGCCTGAGGCTGCACCTATGTTAAGTGCCGTTTTAACATACTGTTGAATTGTTATCGAATTGCGACTGCAGCCAGTTGGCAGCTTCATCAAATATTTAAATTTCAAAAAGCGTAAATATTAAACTTAACTATGCACATGTGTGCACATTTAAAAATTATATGAGCAATTCTTATTCACTAAAATGTGGACTGCGCACGTACAGCGATCTTGTAGCCGCAACAACGATATTTATTACAAAATACACAATTGAGGTACAAAATAATAATTTTTCAAAAATAAAAAAAATTATTACCTAATTAAGCATTTTTTTTTTTTTTATCAGTTCAGTTTAATGTGAAATTCTAGACTTTGTCGATACTTTGTAATGCAGCAACATCGATGCCACCGATCGTTACAATCGGTATATCGATGTTTTTGGACAACAAAATACTATTTGCAAGACAATTAATAGCGGCAGCCGTCTTGTTCATGCATCAGATAGTTGGGAGAATAAGGCAAGAGCAGACATACAACATTTTTTAACCTTTATTTCATACACCCTTTATTCGTTCTGTTATACATACACACGCTCACACACACACACAAAGTCACAGTTTTTGGCATACAAATTTTTATTATTTTATTATTTGTTCTAATAAGAAACAAAGAAAAACACACTCACAAAAGTCAGTATTAGGAAGTTTCCTTATATATGTGCATATTCATATCGAAGTTGTGTGTTTTTTTGGCGGTACAGTCACAAATCGAATGGTAAGTCACTAATGCATACACACACACGCGCGTGCATCACATGTGCATGTGTGTGTGAATACAAAATGGAGGTGCCTATTAATAAGTTTTACCTCTTAAAATTGCAGTTACGTTTAATAAAAAGCACACGTTGCAGTCAACTGCCAGTAAGTGCTGACTCACAGGGATGGATTTCAAAATAAATATTATAGACGGAAAATGCAAAAAGAAAACTCGACAGATAGCTGGTTAAGGAAGACGTGTGTGTGTGTGTGTGAGACGGAAGATTTCCGAAATTTTCCTATGTAGAAAACGCTGCGTGACACGTTGCAATTATTTAATATTTTATTAACTTTTCTTTATGTTTTTTCGTTTCTTACAGGTAAGAACAACAACAAAAAACAATATTGATGTAGAATCCGAGTTTTAAACGATCAAAAAGGTGTTAAAAGTAGTTTTAAAAAATGATTGTTTAAAAAGCGGATGCGTTCTATTCGGGTATTTGATATCCGTCCGGAAACACAAAAAAAAAAGCAGGATAGAACAAAAAATATGACATCCCAAAAAAAAAAAAAATAATATATATGTATATATATATAGATAACATGTTGGAGTAACGTTTAACAAGCCGAATGGAACAAAAAAAATATCCAACAATATATTAAAGGCATGTAAAATGTTACAAAAAAAAATTGTTAAAGCAAATATGTGATAACGTTTTACGAACCGATCAAGTAATTAATAAAATAAGTAGTTTTAAAAAACTGTATGGTAACGTTTTACGCGCCTTAACGATTTCTTTAAAAATATATTGCTTAAAGCTGAAACTGAAAAAAACCTATACTTATTTTTACTTTAAGAACTAGTCAAGTAATGTGTGGCACGTAAAAGAGAAGGATGCATCGGCTAGCATGCTCTCTCTTTCCGCTTGATGCGAGAGAAAGCGATATGTTGCTGTCTCTCTTCCGTTCATGGAGGGCGACGAACAAGACTGATCGCCAAGAAACTACATGAAGTAGAGCAAGTGCGATGCAAAATGGCGGCAAATTTGTATATGGGATACAATCGTTTATTTTTTGAGTCTGATTTCATATTTCCTTGTGAGCTTTATGGACTGTTGCTGGCCGCCATTTTGTAACCGTCCATTTTGAAATTAGCGTGAAGTTGGCTGCGTTCAAAGTGGATTCAGCGTTAAGTTGGCTACGCGTGACAGCTAGGTACACGTTTGAAGTTGGCAGCTCATTATTGCTGACTCACTTATGGTGTGTGTCCCCACTGTGCGTTGTGTCCCAACTTAGCGAAGACAACGCCCAACAATGCGCAGAATCAGCACCGTAAGCGCAAAATAGGCAACATGGTGGCCAAACGATAAATAGCCTCGATATCGATATTAGCTATCCACTATCGATACGTCGTGTCGTGTAGAGCTGCCAGATGTTGCTTTTGCGTGGAAATCGCGTCGCGTCGCAATATTGTTGCAATTAACATAAAAAGTAAATAAAAGTATGCAAAAATCCAGCTAGAGTATTGTTAAAAAGTTTCACGACCAACGGGCTCCGGGGTAGCGTGCAAATGCCAAATGAAAAGTGAGCCACTTCTGCTGCAGCTGTTGTATGTGCCGTGAATGTGTATGTGTATGTGTGTATATGTATACAGATGTGCCTGTGTGTATGTGTGTTGCCTTGATTTTGTGTCATACGTGTGTACAAACTACATACATACATTTGTATGTGCGCATAATTGTATATAATTCTTGCAATTGTATATTCAAGTGCGATGTATTTGTGTGTGTATTACTGCTATTTAAACTGAAAAAACAATAAAAACAACAACGAAAAAAGAAAAACCAAAAAGCCCTGCAACATTTTGGTCCAATTGGAACAGCAAGACAGAAACATACATACGTGCATATATATACATGCATAAGTGTGTGCAAGTACATACACATACACACAAGTACACATACACATGCATAGACGTGTTTTGTTAGGCTCCCAATAAGTGTGTGTTGTGTCCATTGTGGCCTTTGCTTCTGTGCAGCGTTGTAGTCTTATTGGACTCTTTGCTTTTTGTTGCCTTTTTTTTATGGCGTCTTAAAAGAAAATAAAGTAAATAGATTTAATTACGTGCAACTAAAAACAAAGGCGAAATAAAACGCAATGCGCACAACAAAAGAAATCACGAAAAGACAACGCAGTTAACAGTTACAGTTAAAAAAAGGAAAGAAAAAAGAATTGGCAAAATGTGTTCCAAATGCGCTGCATAACAACAACAACAACAACAACAATGAAGCTAGCAGGTGCATAAACAAGCGCGCTGAACTAGTTCGATCTAATTGGAACGCTGCTGTTAGTTAACAGCACGCTGTTATTGCGCAGACGAAAATTTGCATTAACAGCTGTAATTGCATTATTTGGACAGCTGTTTTGGCGACTCGCAATACACAGAAGTGCGCGCGCGTGTGTGTGAGTGTGTGTGTGTGTGTGCACATAAAAATTACATAAAATTAAACAAATTGCAACATTGTGTGCGTGTGTAACAACAACAACAAAATGTTGCACACATACACATATCCATACACTTATTTTTTAAGCGCAGCTTTTTCTCTGCTGCGCCCAGCAACATCAGCGAAGGTCACGAAGTGACGTCTATGTTAAAATTATGTTGAACGAGTGCAAGTGTGCATGTATGCATGTGTGTGTGTGTGTATATGTATGTGTAGTAGCTGCTTATGTATACCCTATAAATAACGCATTTTACATTTGTTTGTTTTCAACTAGTGCAAAATACGCAGTAACTGGCGCAATAAGAGAGAACAAAAGGAAGACAACCGTGGGGGGCAGCGCGCGTAATTTGAAACAGCAATAAGAAGCAGAAGAAGAAGAAGCAGAAGTTGAGCGACAATAACATCAACAACAACAGCAACAACAAAGTAAGCAACAGCCTCAGCTAGCAATCACAGCAGGCGGGCGGTCCGGCCAGGCAGGCAGGCAGGCAATCAATCACAGCACTCGCTCCCCAAACCCCAGCTAAATCCAAGCAAAACAAAACTATTTTTTTTTTTTTTTGAAAAATAAAAAAACAAAAAGGTTAAAACAACACCGAGCACAGTTCAATCCAAGCGCCAGCCCCAGCCCCAGCCCCAGCCCCAGCACAGCCATGGACTCGGATAACGATAACGATTTCTTGGACAACGTCGATTCCGGGAATGTGTCGTCGGGCGACGACGGCGACGACGATTTCGCCATGGAGGTGGACATGCCCAGTTCGACGGAGCGTCAACTGGATACCGATGATTATCAGTACAAGGTGCTAACCACAGAAGAGATAGTGCAGTTTCAGCGCGAGATAATCGATGAGGTTAATCGTGTGCTAAAGGTGAGTCATGCAGATGAGTAAATACGAACATAGACACATACACACGCACACACACACACACACACACACATGTGTACACATGTTTGCGTCGTTTATCGTTTGACTGATAAGCAAGGAACAAGAGAGGGAGAGAGAGTGAGAAAGAGAGAGAAGAGAGCGCGTGCCTGCTAGTTGACTAACATGTCACTGCGTGTGTGTGTGTGTGTGTGCGTGTGTGCCTGTGCTTAATCTTAGCCAAATTGAAGGTCAGCACAGTTTGTTGACATTTATGCACGAACTGCAATTGAAGACTTTTAGATTTCTATGAAAGCCATTGACTCTCTTACAACAAAACAAATCCTCATCTCATACACATACACATAACATACACACATACATACATGTGTATGTGTACATAGTAAACGCTTCCAGTTGCTTTGTACTGATTAGCTAGATGTAAACTTTAAAGACTTATCTAAAAAAATAAAATAAAATATGGCAGTAAACCCAAAAGGAAATTGCCACTGATTCGGTTCACGGTTCGAACAAATGTTTTGCCCTTAAGTTCGGTTCGTGAACATTTTTGATGTTAAAATTCAAATATGTTTTTTTTTTTTTTCATATTATGAAACATTTGTTTTCTGAGTTAAAAAAAATGTGGTTCAGTTCGGTTTCGTGCTGTTTCTTTGGGCAACTGATTCATGATTTTAAAAAGAATGGAGTTCAGGGCTCGAATTAATACAATTTTTTTTCAATGAATTTCTAAAAATGAGTCTAAAGAGCTGCACACCCGAACAAAAATAGCCAATGGTTTGGAGCATTTATTAAACTTAATTTTTTTTTATATATTATAAATAATTATATATATATGTACTGAAAATATAGTTAGATCTAAAAAAAAATGGTGTTTGGGCAACGGATTCGGAGCGGTTCACAATTATCAATTTTAGTTCCGGTTTGGAACCGGTTTCGCTTCTAGGCAGGTTTGCAGTAGCTTGGCTAAAGGTCGTTTAACAGATAAATAAAATGAAATTGTACAATCAATTTTGCAATAATTTTGCCAAAACATGTGCGAGGAATTACGCAAAAATCCTTTTTAAGTATAATCTAAAAAGTGTTGAGTTGTTCCACAGTCAGTTCACTTATAAATATAAATACACAATCATCATATACTATGCATAAAACAATATTTATTACGTATATTATATTGAATGTGGTTTTTTATGCTTGTCTCTCTCTCACTTTCTTTATTATTATCGCAGCTCTTCACGCCTATAACACGAATACTGCTGAACCACTTCAAGTGGGACAAGGAAAAGCTGCTGGAGAAATATTTTGATGGCAGCGATGATAACACGGAAGAGTTCTTCAAATGCGCACACGTCATAAATCCGTTCAACAAGCCAGCCGAGACGGTGCAGCAAAAGGTGTGTATGCACATACATACAAAGCATAGCGCTAGCTTGCTCTAACACTCACATTCTCTCTCTCTCTCTCTCTCTCTCTATCGCCCTCTTTGTCGCGCCCACCACAGCAAACAACACGGAGTCAGTGTGAAGAGTGCGAGATTTGCTTCTCCTTGTTGCCGCCAGATGTAAGTGGAGTTGAAGTTCCAGAATTCAACGCCATATTCATGCAATTTGTTTGTTTTGCTTTCAGTCCATGACTGGATTGGAGTGCGGCCATCGTTTCTGCCTGAACTGCTGGCGCGAGTATCTGACAACGAAAATCGTTACAGAGTGCCTCGGCCAGACGATATCGTGCGCCGCGCACGGCTGTGATATATTGGTGGATGATGTGACTGTTACCAAGCTGGTGCCCGATGCCAGGGTGAAGGTTAAATATCAGCAGCTGATCACCAATAGCTTTGTCGAATGCAATCAGCTGTTGCGCTGGTGTCCGTCCGTCGATTGCACCTATGCGGTCAAGGTGCCCTATGCGGAGTCCCGTCGCGTCCATTGCAAATGTGGCCATGTTTTTTGCTTTGCCTGCGGCGAGAACTGGCACGATCCGGTCCAGTGCCGCTGGCTAAAGAAATGGATCAAGAAGTGCGACGACGACTCGGAGACGTCCAATTGGATTGCGGCCAATACCAAAGAGTGTCCCAGATGCAGTGTGACCATCGAGAAGGATGGCGGCTGCAATCACATGGTTTGCAAGAATCAAAACTGCAAACATGACTTCTGCTGGGTCTGCCTCGGCTCCTGGGAGCCGCACGGCTCGTCCTGGTACAATTGCAATCGCTATGACGAGGACGAGGCGAAGGCGGCGCGCGATGCTCAGGAAAAGCTGCGCTCCTCACTGGCCAGGTGAGCGCACCCCATCAATTTTTATATTTATATTTATACATTATTTTTATTTAAATGTTTTTTGTTTTTTTTATCAATTTTTCTTCATAGATATTTACATTATTACAATCGCTACATGAACCACATGCAATCCATGAAGTTTGAGAACAAATTGTATGCATCTGTCAAGCAGAAAATGGAGGAAATGCAACAGCACAACATGTCCTGGATTGAGGTGCGTACACACAACAATCCCACAAAGTGCGACCGCAAAACTTAAACGCTTTCTTGTATTTTTCATGACAGGTTCAATTCCTGAAAAAGGCTGTCGATATACTCTGCCAATGTCGCCAGACCTTAATGTACACATACGTCTTTGCGTATTATTTGAAAAAGAACAATCAATCCATGATATTCGAGGATAATCAGAAGGATCTGGAGTCGGCAACGGAAACGCTGTCCGAGTACTTGGAACGTGATATTACATCCGAGAATCTGGCTGATATTAAACAGAAAGTACAGGATAAATATAGGTACACTTCAAATGATATATTCAGTATATAATGTGATTACCATAATTCTTTATATTCGCTTTCAATTTGCAGATATTGTGAGAAGCGCTGCACAGTTCTGCTCAATCATGTGCACGAAGGTTATGAAAAGGATTGGTGGGATTATACAGAATGACGCGAGTCCTGGCTGGATAACTAAGGTGATGCGAGAGTCGAGTGTAACTAGCAATTTGGCGTTAGCAGTAGCAGTAGCAGCTAGCAGTAAGCATTAACAGTCGTAACAACAGCAACAACAGTAAACAGCAACAGCAAACAGCAGTGCAAGCAATAAATGTAACGAAAATATAAACAAAAACTGAAAATCAACATGTAACAACAAAAACAACACATAAAAGAGGCACGTGGAAATGGAGTATGGTGAGGAGTATATGAGAATTGATTAAAACCGTAAACAGAGTAAATGTAGTAAAGAAAAAAAAACAAACATATACAAAAAACAAAAACAAAACAAACAAAAAAAAAAAAAGAAGAAAATACAAAAATCGTCAAACCGAAATGCAGTTGCGCCAGATTAAATACAGAATAAGCGAAAAAGTTATATTAAACCCATACTATATAAAATATATATGCATATATACATTTTTTTCTCGTCGTGTTGAGCAAGCAACTCGACTGATCAAGCGTATACAAAACACACACACACCCACACACACATGCATACATTAAGAGTTGCTGCTCATAAATACAAAATGCATCTTGAATTAATTCGAAACGCTCGAAACTTCGTGTTAACAACAATTTCCGCCTGGCTGTTCCAGTTGCAAAAAAAAAATTAAATAAAATAAAATAAAAAAATCAACCTAATTAAAATGAAATAAACTGAACACACACTCGCACACACACACACACAGTTAAAATAGCAATCAAAGAAAATTGAAATATCCCGAGTTTGTAAGGCATTGCCCGACTTTCGCCCATTGTATATGTATGTGCTATGTATGTAGTTCTAGTGTACGATTTAGCTATTTGTAAAGCACATTCAATTTTTTCTTGCATGTTTAAATTTTGTTTTTTGTTTGTTTGTCAAGCGCTGGCTTTTGTTTTTGAACAAATGTGCTTAGCATATTATTTTTCTGATTTATTTTGCAAACTTAAATTTTTTGTTTTTTTGTTTTTTTTTGTTTCGAATAGATTATGCAACGCATAAAATTGCTAGTTTTTATTTTTATTATTATTATATACATATATATTTATCACAAACTGCACGAGTATGTTTGTCCCATCATTATTTATTTAAGCCAAACCCGATTGTATGCGTGCAGATCCTTAAGCCGTAAGATAATCAATAATTTGTGGGCGGTGCAAATTGCAGGATAAAGCAATATATATAATTATTATTATGTAAATGCAAAATATGTAATAAACAGAATTCAAGTTGTACATGTTAATAATCATCTGGTAGTCATGCACATTCCACCTACACTTCGCCCCATTTCGTTTAGAGCTCTCTCAGGCTCCTTTCTCCTGTTCCACTCTACCACTCTCTCTCTTTCTCTCTCGCGATTCTCGCTGCACAACAAATCACAAACATAAAGAAACGGTTATTATAATACTTCTGAAGTACTGTACGCTGGAGAGCTCCTGCTCCTGATCCAAGCTCCGAGATCCGAGAACCGAGTCGTAAATCGTTGTACATATAGTTAAAATTGAAATTGTTCATGGTTTCTCCTTAGGCTCCTGCGTGCCGCTTTGAGGCGTTCGCCATGTCACGCCCTTTTCTCCGTTTGGCATTCTTAATTCTATAGAAATACCTATAAATATAGAGATATATACATGTACCACTATGTGTGTATGTATGTGCTACCAATAATATGTATAACAAAAGCAAAACTCATTGAAATGCTGTAAAAAGTTTAAAGTTCAAGTCGAAACAAAAGAATAAAAAAAAAGAAAAAAATTAAGAAAAACAAAAAAAATAAGACAAAAACGCTGTAAAAATTATGAGAAACTATGTATGTATAATTAATTAATGATGAAATGTTGCAAAAAATTAGTGAAAATAAAAATTAAAAATAAAATTAAAAATACGCTTGTTTTTTTACGACTTTGCCCAACGAATATATTTTCGATTTTAATTATTAAAGAATGAATACCATAACTTTGTTAAATTTTAGCTTGCATTTGGATAAAAAATGTTTTTTATTTTTAATGTTAGATTAAGAGGTCAAGCCATTAACAAAAAGTCATTGTTCATCAAAATCGGTTCAGTTTTTTAAATTTTAATTCTCTTGATTATTTTAACTTAACTTTAAAGAGTGTCAAAAAAAATGTTTACTACCAGAACGGCCCTGTGAACATACTTCTGGGTAAGAGTACTGACTGGACAGCTCTGGCTGAGTCGTGCGACATAAAAACAGCTGGCTGTGAGAGAGATTAGTCAGATATACAGCTTTCTCTAGCTGTTGATTTCTCCAAGTATTTCCCCGCAGGGAGCGAACACATCTATTCGATTTATCTATATATGTATATATCTATTGAATGTGTCTATTTGACTCTCTTGCTGTATATTTATTTAATTAACGTTAATTCTGTTTTTTAGCTAACTTTGTCAATATTTGGCTGACGCTGCAAAATTCATTGAGCAAATAAATGTGAGGTAAGTCGCGTGTATACGCATCCCACGTTCAACAAATGCAGATACAGATACAAATGTAGTTAAAGCTACAGATACACATTTAGTTTGATATATATTTAGCTTATTGTATATTTCGATCGTCGAAAATAATGAAAATACCTTCGATTATCTTGTCTATCTAGTTGCATGTGGGTGAAATTGCGGCTAGACATCTGTTGATCTATTGATCTCCGCCCTAATCAGTTAGATACATGTGTGGCAGCTGCACACGATTAATTAAGATACTTACACGATCTTTTAAATGCATCAAGAGAGAATTTAAAAAATTCTAAAAAAAAAATCTTTTAATTTATTTAGTTAATTTAGCAGGGATACTGAAATTATATTTTAGATAGTTATATTTTAAAGTTCCATAATTTTGTCAAAACTAAACCGATTCTTATTATGTTTAAAATTTTGTATCACGGTTTGACCTCTTAATTGATTCTGCATTTAAAGTTAATTCGGTTTATCCAATAATTCCCTTACTTATTTTTGAAATTTTTTTTTTGAAATTTAGAATCACGAAATATTATTTTTAATTGATTGCGGCTACCAAAATTAGTATCAATCGCACCTTTAAAAGTGATTAAACGTGAGGGAGTCGATTTTCCGTAAAAAATCGTGCCAAAATTGACAAACATTTTGACAAATAAAGTTCCCAAAATTTTGTAAGGCCCCACGAGACCCAATGAAAGAAAGGTACTCTAAAGGGTTAAAGTTTGTATCTCTTAGCTCAATTCGTCTTATAGAACCAAACATACTATATAAAGTCAAATAAGGAAAACACAGTTTATATTTTGTTGTTGCGTTTTTCATGGTGTTTATTTTGTATTTGGGGGTTTTTTGTTTATATGGTTTTCATTGCTTTATGTAATAGAATAACTTTGATTTTTTTGTTTTTATTTTTATATAACATATGTAACTAAAATTTACAAATATTAAAATTTCTTCCTGTGCTCTGCCCTAAATAACGATTATAAAAAAAAATAATAAAAATTATAATGATAATAATAATCATAATAGTAGTATATTGTTACATAAAAACATTTTATGTTTTTGTTCTTGTTCTGCTTTTTTTGTTTGGTTTTTTTTTTTATCGGTTTTTGTTTTAATCTTTTGTTTTATATATATATGTTTTTTTTTGTATGTATAGGTATATATATATATATGTATGTATGTACGTGTATTATGTAACATGCATTAATAATAGCAATAATAATAATTATAATAATAATAACAACAATAACTGCCAGCAGGCGTTGCTGCTCACGCATTGATCCCTGCTTGATCCTTCGTCAACTACCTTTATTTGTGTTTTTTTTTTTTTTAACTGCCATCCAGCCGATCCTCAAACTGCTCGCTCTCTCTACCTCTCTTTCGCGCACAATCTCTGCTGCTATCCCTCTTGCTCTCTTGCTGCTTTTAGCCGGCGCCGGCGCTTGCCAAATTAGTTAGTTTTTTTTGTATTATTTTTTATAATTTTTTTTCTTTACTTACTACCAACTACTACACAATACATATCGATAAGAAAACATTTATCGATAAATATATTCATAAATGTTTACATATAATTATGGGCATGTATGTAGTTATATAGTGGCTATATATCTTCTCGTTGGCTTTAGGGCATTTTAGTTTTTTTTTAAATTCAGTTAGACAAACAAAAACAACAAAAAAAGTGTATGTAAACTTTACTTAAATGCTAGACACAAAAAAAAACAATCGTTATCGTTATCGTTATCATTAATCATAATTACTGACAATGCGCAAAAATCGTAAATGTAAACCGTATAATGTATATACTATACACATATATGTAAATACAAATACGGGGCGGGGCGGGGCGGGGCGTGGCGGAGGGTGGGCGTGGTGTAAGTGCCTTATTGCTGGCGGGGGGGAGAGAGTGGGGACTGGGGGCTGGGGGCGTGGCTATTATAATATGGTTTCTTAGCTGCTTTTTAGCTGTTTTGGTATAGACCTTTTAGTAAACGTGCTGGTTTTGGATGGTAGGGGTAGTTAGGGGGGGGGGATTATTATTTCTGATTAATTGAGCTCCTTTCGCGTCGTGTTGGGCAACAGCAGGCACATGAGGCCGCCGCCAATCAGCAGGCCGGAGACAATGAACGTCGGCACCGGGCAGAAATGATCGAGCAGCTGGGCAATCACAATGTTGCCAATGATGCCGCCAAGTCGGGCAGCCACCATCGATATGGCAACGCCGGTGGCGCGCAACTTGGTGGGGAATACTTCGGTGATTAGGCAATCGAGGGCCGCATTTGCCGCCGATATGGCGCCACTAAAAACGGCCGAAACGAGCAGATTCTGCAGGGAGCTGCGCACCAAATACATGAGGGCCGAACAGATGCCGGCGGTCATCGTGCCGGCGATCAAAAAGAAACGTCTGCCCAGCATGTCCATGCCGAGGATGGCGAACAGGTTCGCCGGCAGCGCCGAGGCGAGCGTGATCAGCGATTCCATGAACACCGATGAGGGTATATCCGAATTGCAGGTGCCGTTGTTGCTATCCGCCCGGCTCTGATTGACCACGTATTCGGTGACGGTGCATATGTCGGCCTGCTGCTGGGGATGCGTCTTCTCGAACTCCTCGTAGCGATTGAACACCTCCGGGAACCACATCATCAGGCCATAGTAGCCAATGTGGAATGTAAAATTGATGGTGATCGAGACGAGGGTGAATCTCAATATGGGCGATCTGAACAGATCGCGACTGTGTGTGACCATGCCGGTGATCATGCGATGATATTTGCCCTTGAATCCGACGGCGCTCTCTGTGGACAGCTTCTCATCGACCTCCAGATCGTAGACCATATACTCTTCGGGCTTCTTACGGGTGTTCGTCACAAAGATGCCGCGGAAAATGGCCAGCGCCTTGTCCTTCTTGCCACGCGTCAGCAGAAATTTGGGCGATTCGGGCAAATAGAAGAGCAGGAAACCGACCAGGAACGATGGGAACGAGCAGACCAGCAGAAAGATGCGCCATGAATTGTACGTGAAATATGTTGAGGTGACACCAATTGTCGTGGGAATGATCAGCCAGGCGAGCCCAGCGACAAACAGATTACCAAAGGTCCAGAAGGCAGCCATGAAGCTAAGCATGGAGCCGCGTTTCGCTTTCGGCTGGAATTCGGCGAAATACGACCAGATGACAGGACCACTGCCGCCCAGCCTGTAAAGAAACAAAAAAAAAAAAGAAAAATAAACAACAAATACAATTCAGTGATATTGATGAAAACTCATAAAAATGTCATTAAATGAATTACGTTCGAATAGAACGTGTTAAATGGCGCATGCAAATGTTTACAACCTAAATAAAACACTTAACATGCAGTTTCATAGCAAGCAGCTACCGAGAACGAGAGAGCGCAACGTGACGTGTCATGGCCGATTAATGTTATTGTGTAAAATCGATGCCCAGTTCCAATTCGCATAAGCAATTAGCAAACGATTGGCAAAACTAATGAACATGAACAGTCCACAGTCTGCAAATAGAGATGATATAGAGGGGAGGGGCCTGAAGGGTACGGCACGAGCTTGCGGCCCGGGCTGACTCAGAGAGAGAGAGAGAGGCCAAGGCGAATGCGATTTTTCCCCAATATATTATTTTTATTATTATTAATTTGTTTTTTTTGTTTTTTTTTTGGGGCAATTCGCATGCGGCAGGCGCAGCAGATCCAAGATCTGTAATGTATGATAATATCCACGAAAAATGTATGATACATGTTTGTACGGATCGCACAACTGGCCAGAGTCTTAATTAGCATAAACAGTCACGATATTGCGGCTCAAATATTTTGTTGTTATTTATAACATAGTTAATTGAATTAACACCTCGACACCCGAATACCCCCGGCCATGCTAGCCATGTGTCACTAGTTCAATATTCGGACAATTGACTATAGTATATATATAGATATATATATATATATATATATATATATATATATATTACAAACGTAGAGATCATAAATGTATTTGTTATGCGTATGCTGTTTATTTATCTCGTGTTTATGTTAAAGCTCATGTTAAATGTTGAGTGCTACTTGACTGCTACTTATTTAAGAAATGTTAAATATTTTATGATAGATTAGCTGAGGAATTGTTTCTATTTCATTGCAACGTGTTAACTGCCTGATAAAGAATCTAGGTTGCAAAAATATTTAAAATTTATAACTGCTTGGTAAATTTTATGATGAGTTATTTAAACGAATATAATAGCTTGCCAAATATTACCAGCTAGATGTAACTGATTGATAAATTTAAACACCAAAATATGACTGCCTGGTAAGCCAGAGCTGCTAAATAGAACTGGCTGGTAAATTAAGTCACCTTGAAAAACTAGAAAAAAGTGTCTGGTAAATATTTAACAGCTAGATAAAAGCTGGCAGCGCTAAAATAATAACTTGCGAAATATTTAACAGCTTAAAAAAAATGATACTAGAAATACTAAAAATATGAAAAGAAAATGAACTTAGGGCTAACTTTTAGAGGGTTTTACTTACGCTGCGCCGTTGAGAAAGCGAAACAGCATGAAATAGCCATAAGTTTGCGAAAACGACGAGGCAACAATGCAGAAGGCGTTCATGAACGAGATGACAATGAGAATCTTCTTGCGTCCAAAGCTGTCGGCGATGCTGCCCCAGAAATAGGCGCCGACCATCATGCCGATGAATATGATTGAATTGAGCCATCCTTTCGTTGCGGTATTCAAATTCAAATCACATTGCGCCGATGGCAAAATGAACGACATGGAGATGACGTCCATTTCCTCCGATGTACTGACCAGGCCGCAAATGGCCAACAGTATATAGTGGAATTTGCCATAGTCGCACAGCTCGATGGCCCGCTCAAAGTTCGCGACAATGGGGCGGGTCGGTGGCGGTATCGGCGTTTTACGCTTTACATCCTGATCGGAATTATCGCCGGCACCGCCAGCAGCGACTCGCTCTACGTCCTGCTGCTTGCCATTGGTGTTTGATTCCGGCTCGTAGCCGCGATTATCAACAGCAAATTGATATTCCGGCTGTTTGGCGCCCGTGCCCAATGAATACGGTTGGATGATCGCACGGTTATCAATATGCGTTGCCGCGTTGCTGTTGCTGTTGCTATTCGAACCGGTTAGGCTTGGTGAGTTGCTTGGATTGCCAGCGGCGCTGGTTGCGTTGTTCTGATTGTAGTTTGGTTGTAGGCCAGCTTCTACATTATAGGCTATAAGTGATCGAAAACGAAAAATAATATATCATCATCTAGTTAATACAAATTTACTAGCATTTTGGGCAATTCGTTGGCGTTTCATCCACAACTTACTTTCGCTTTTATTTTTTGCAGAATCACCTTCTACCATTCTATAGTTCAAGTTTTTGTTTGGTTTTTGTGCGCGTAGCAAAAAAAGAAAATACAATAAACTTTGGTTGGTGTTGTTGTTGTTTTGTTTTCTTCGATCCGGTTATTCACGAGATCTTCGACTTTGCCAAGCGTTAATGCTTAGTAAAGTACAGTTATACAAGGAGTTTGCTTTGATCCTTTAGTGATCTGCAAAAGAACAAAATATAAAAATGGCAAATTATTAGTTGAAGCCAAAGCCGTCGCAAATATTTTCATAATGTGCGGGTCAGTTTTACGATCAATAAACGCCAACTGTAGTTTAATTGCTCATTTACCGCCTACAAGCAATTTTACATGCATTTGCAATTGCATTTGTGCCGCGCTGCCAACTTGTCTGAAATGCATGCACTGAATTTCTAGGCTGTGGATGCATCCACATTCAAATGGTTTTCTATAGCGACCAATAACAATCGACCCCACACTCGATCGTCCGATCGCCTCAATTGGGCGTCTAAATTAATAGCCCATTAAAGTGTAATTGAAGAAAATGAATAAATGCTATACAAATACAAATGCAAACACCAAATATACATATATACATATACAATATATATATATATGCATATGTGTGTGTTCTTATGCGTGTGGCAATGATGATCGACGCCTGTATGTGGCCGCAGATCGTCTAATTGACGGCACAAACAAGTCCCGAACGCTCGGTCACATAACGCCCTAATTGTTTAATAAAAATTATGCCCAAAAATAGACAATCAAGTGTACCGAAAGGCGTGCAAAAAAAACACACTCACACACACACACATATATAAGAATAAATAAATTATATTAACAAATAAATATATAAATGAATTAAACCACCCATTGCGACACCATTCAATTAATGGGTAATTGCTGGCGCATAATGTTAATAAGCGCGAAAATGTGCTGCTAATCGCTGTGACAACACAACTTAACAGCAGCCCGTTAACAGCGCCCTGTTAGGCGGCTGTTAAGGCAACAAAGCTGCGCTTCAAGGCGAACGGTGAAACTTGTTTGTTTATTAAAGGCAAAACAAAAGCCAAATGCGCATTGCTAATGTGCGTTTGCTGCTATTAGTTAATTGCACATTTGTGCGAACATATTAAGTAATATAATTTCATTATAAATGTGGTATATAAATTGAAAAGATCAATTCTATCGCGCTAATTGCTGCAGCCATTTTTGTTTGCATACTATTTACGCCTCCAATTGGGCAACTGCTTGATGACTGTTCATTAACAGTGACCACTGTTAAAGGGCAACTGCTGTCAGGGTTAATTAACAGCGTCTGCAATTTAAAATTGTGCAATTGCTGCAATTTGTCAGCCTGCTGTTAATTTACAACAAAATGGTAAATGGTACTTTATGAATTCAATTGGTACACTGTACCTTTTTCTACAAAAATGTTAAATTTTCATTAATAAATATTAAATATTTATTGATTTCTTTTGTCTTCAAAAAAACTAAAATAAATATGCAATAATTTTTAAATTTATGCGAATATAAATGAAAGCCAACTATTTTAAAAGATTCTACCATACTGCACAAAAAAGAACCAATGTACCATTGTATTAATAAGGTACATTTGCACCTAAAGTGGCAAACGTGCTTAACCATGGCAAGTTCTAATTGGGTAAAAGCCACAGCGGTTAGCCTGCTGTTAAAATGAATGTTAATGCAATGTCAATGTTAAAGGGCAGCCATTTCTATGCATATTCATTTCCGCTGATCGTGTGACAGTGAACAGCGACCGGTGACCGGTGACCGCTGACAGTGACAGTGACAGTTGCGTGACTTGTCATTTGGATGTCTTTGTTGTAACCGATAGCCGACATTGTTGTTGTTGTTGTTGATGTTGTTGTTATTATTGTTGTTTTAATTTATGATTTATTGCGCGCACTGCAGCAATCTTTCACTTTATTTATATTTATTAAAAGAACAACGGCAGCAATAAATGGCAACAACAACAGCAACAATTATGTACATCAAATCGTTTTACATTGAACCTGCCAAGATAACAACAAACTCTCGCATGTGGAATGAAGGAGAACAGGAACCGAAACCGAAAACCAAAACGAGCTTTCGAAAAGCTTGCGACGTGGAGAGAGAGAGAGAGAGATAGACAGAGAGAGGAGTGTAACGAGGTGTGCAAATAATCTAAATTAATTATGTATTTTATATACAATTCAATTTTAATTTGCTTAATTTCATGCCAATCGAGCACAATAAACATGTTTCAATTCCAACACGTTCCCTTTCGCTAACAAGCCAAACAATAAGCGTATATAAAATTGAAAAGCATCTGCTAATGCTAATGCTAATGCAAGTGGACTGCAATGTGGAAAATCGCTTTAACCTCCGCCTACGCTTCCGCAAAATGCGGGCCCTTCACCAGGTTTTGCATGCCAATCAGCCTTTGTACCAGGTTGACCGGGTCTATCAGCCTAGGGAATAAAGCTAAGTGCGTGCTATGGTCAAGAAGGCGGTAATAAAGATATCAGTCGCACAGCGCGCCAGGTGAACGGGGAGAGAGAGACAGAGAGAGATAGAGAGAGATAGAGAGAGAGAGAGAGAGCGCGCGTAGCACGTAAACAAATTATGGAAATAAAATGAGGTTCCAGTTTATTTATTTATGATCGCGCATTAATAAATATGCTTATTTTCTTGCTATAAATGCAGCTTAGCTGAATGGAATACCCGGCGCTTGGAATCAATCTGAGAAGCGAACTCGATTTGGCCTCAATGTCAACTCTCGCTAAATGGGATAAGCAGACCGACGAGAGATCGAGAGGGGAGGGGGTGGGAGGTTGTCTACTTTATATGGCGCAGCATGTTTCTTTTTATTATTATTATTTTTCTTCACTTCCTATTGCAGTTTTGCATATCTCAATCTAATTAGCACTTGTCTCTGCTTTGGAAATTCCATTTTGTATATGTATTTCTTTATTGTTTATGTTCTAGAACTCTTAACGTAAGCCAGCACCGTGAGGCCAGTGTGAAATCTATCTGTTAGATGTGACATATAGAAATAGAGATAGCTGTCTTAATCTTGGGTCGATCGGGTAGTAATTTTGTAGTATATGTTTTTCCTACTAACAACTAAGAGACGGGTTCGCAACTCTGACTAGGACAGAAAGAAGTTGGGTTGACAAATGACAGCTAAATACATTCTATACTAATAATAATTGAAATGAAATATATATGGAAATATATTTTCGCCTTTTGTAGGTGCGCAACGGGGCGTGATTATTTAGGCTTTTTATTTAGAGAGTATTAGCAGCAGCTTAGCTGCTAAAAATTTCTAACCTCAGCTCAAAAACGGTTAGATTTTGGCGGATTAGCGAGAATCGTCTGAATTACCTGAATTAAGGTCTAAAATTTTAGGATATATAGATTTTAGCGACTTGTGCGATATATATCCGAAAATCCAAAACTTCTAAAAAAAAAACTGCGTAAACATAACATAAAACCAATACAATTTGTGAGCAGAGTGTAAAAAAAATCTGGACAAGGTTTGTGCTCCACAACTTTTAGATAAACAACACAGACAATCATTTATGTCAAATGCAAAATACAACTCAAAGAGAAAAATAAATGCTTGACTAAATAGGTCCCAAAGATTTCAAATTGGTGTTTCGAAATTCTTTGTAAATCCATTATTTGCTTTAATATATATATGTCGAATAGCCCTCGAGAATTATCGTGTTCGCTTTGGCTTTGGCTTTGTGAATGGAAATAAGTTGTTAATTCACGGCGCGATGCTCTCAGCCTGGCGTATATTTACAGTTTCTGATTTGTTATTAGATTTTTGTTGAGCTTTTTTTTTTTTTTTTTTTTGTTGTTTTGTGTTACCTGCTGTTGCAATTCTCAATTCTCAAGTTCGCGTTGCACTTGTTGAATTCACGCGTTTTTCTTTCCGCTTTCGTTTTAGCTCTGCTTTTTTATTTATTTATATTTTTCTCTGTGTTTTGTTCTTAATTTTAGTTTTTTGCAAAACTTATTAAAATTGAAAGTTTTGTTTTGGGGGTTCAGTTCAGCTGTGCGCTGCACTTGTCACTTAATGGTTAGTTTAATTATTTTACTTAATTATAATTAATGTAATTTGTTCTTATATATTTTCTCCTGTGTTTTCTGAGCGTATTTAGTTTTGTGTCAGCTGTGCAGCGTGCTTTTGTATTGCTTATATTGAATTTTGGTCTTTTGTATAATTCTTGTTCTTGTTTTCGTTTTGGCTAACAGCTTGAGTTTGGCTGGCGACAACATTAATAACTGTAAATTTGATACCGTCGGCTCAGCGACAAATTCACAAATCGCATTTGGCTAAGCGAGCAAACTCACACACACACACACACACACTCTCTGTCGAGCTCAGTCACAATACAAAAAACAACAAATGATTAAACTCAAAATAAACGCGCTTAGAAATCTTGATTTTTATTTTATTTATTTTTTATATATTGCTATTTTGTTTACGTTTATTTTTTTGTATTTGGTTAACGGGAGCGAGATCTCGCAAAACGTTCGAACGCGCCAAACAGTGAAAAGTATCTGAGACGCGTTACGCGCGCGCTTTTAAATACTTACACCAGGCCACAACAAAAACAAATCTGAGCCGGGAGAAACGCTCACACGGAGCGCGCATTACGCACCAGCAGTAACAGTAACAGTAACAGCGACAGCTACACTAACAGCGGCTGCATTTAACAGCAAGTCTGAACAGGTCGCAATAGCTCAGTTAACAGCGTTCGTTAACAGCGACCAATTACAGCGTCAAAGCAAAAAGATCACCAATTGGAAGTGCGCTTTTAAACCTTGCAGAGTGTATTATAATTTTGTCGGGAAATGGTGAACGCATAGAAGGAGCTCAAACACACACACTGTTTCCTTTGGTTTTTTCCGCTTTGCTATCTATTATGTCACGGGACTCTTTAGAATTCTCAACAAATTTAAGCTTTAAACGATAGGATATGGCATTGATTGTATTTGAGTGGATATTAAGTCCTTGTAATCTATGTTTAAATTGGGGTTTTCTACAGTTTCGTGGTCTAGCCGCAAATTAACCGCAATTAGTTTTATGTAATCAAACTTGATCATAAGCAAGTGATGAAATAATTACCACAAAAAAAGTCCCTACTGTCAGTCTTTGCTAAGCTCGAGAAATAAATATATGTAGTTGAGCAGTTTTAAAATACCCTTATGTTTATACAATTAATTTTGATAATACGATATCGTGTAAATACACAGCGTATAAACGCAACAAATGCGTTTTGCTGCGGCTCAATCAATATTCAAAATGTGAAAGCAAATGAGATTTGTAATGCTAATAAATTATATTTATTTTTTCAAATAGATAACAACAAATCGAAGTGTCGACGCAACTGTACCACATTTTTTGCATTCTTTTTGTTTAATGTTTTTTAATGATAGTATTGTTGGGATTGGGATGGGTTCTCTTTATAATTTGTTCACTGTGTGCAGATGGGCTCTGCAAGCTGCTATTGGACGGGGCTATGCTCTTTCCGGGCTGGACCTAGAGACAAACAAACGCGCAGCTGATAAGCACAGCTCAGAGAATCACAATTGCTTTTATTTTTATTATTATTATTATTTGGTTTTTTTTTTGTCATAGAGTAAGGTTTTTGGTAGGGGCGTTTGTTCAATGAACTTTACTTTTTTCGTAAATGTTAAACATAACAACTAAATAACTATTGTTTAGTTGAAGTGCGCAATCGCCCAATGGACTTGAACCATGAACCCCACACTTGTACTGCCAGAGAGCGAGAGAGACAAATGAGAGAGGTGACAGATGACAGTTGAATGTTGTGTATGATGAGAGAGAAAGAGAGAGAGAGAGAGAGAAAGAGAGATGGAAGGGAGGGGATGGTACCCGCATACTATATGCAAGGGAATTAAGTACATGAAACAATTAACGACAACTGGCAGCGGCTTAACTGATCAAAGAATAATATTTACGTATAAACGACATTTTTTATACGTACTTTAGCCTACACATGTATAAATTTATGCATATATGCATAAATGTATATATGTATATATGCATATATGCATATGCATACATACATATATGATTAAGTATAGCGATTATTGATACATTTTAATCGATGCCACATATATTGAGCTCGTGTGCGCCAACCATGTGACTCAGTGTTTGTTTTGTTTTTTTTTTTTGTTTACCAGAGATTCACAATTGAAAGATTTGCAGCTGATTGACAATTCGAAATGCTTCCAGAAAAAAAATATAAAATAAATGTAATTACATATTTCAGGCTAAACGATTTTTGACTGCATAATTAAATATGTTATATTTTGAATATTCCATATTTGTATATCCTTGTAAAGGGTGTTAAAGCTTCGTCACGAACTGTGTAACGTCTGAAAGGAGACATCTTTGAACACATTTTGTACATATATTCCTGATCGGTATCAATTGCCGAGTCTGTTTTAAAACTTTTTGTGATGAAACTTTCTAGAAGTCCGTATTTTTGCTGCCATGCTGCTGCTATACTACTTTATCACATAGCTCCCATGGGAACGATCGGTTGAAAAATTTGTTTTCGTATGAAAACACAGATAAGTATTGAAATAAAGCGCATATCTTTATGTCTTCGAGGGTATTTAAAATTCGGCACCCGAAAATAATTTTTGAAAATTATATATATGTATATATGACTCAGCCAACAGCTGTGTGCGAACGTAATATCGCAAAAAAAAATGTTTAAACGAAAAAAAAACGTTTTTTTTTACTAAGTATGTCTACTTTGTGACGTCAATGGGCAGAGAGGGGGACCCAAACTGAAAATTTTTAGTTTTTAATAGCCACGCGTGTTTTTCTTCTTTTTTTTGGATTTTGATTATATTCTTATGTCAAAAGATTTATGTAGAGCAAACTGCCAATGGAAATGGAAATTAAAATGGAACTTTTCGCAACGTTCTTAAGATATGTGTAGAAAAAAATATGTATTGAAACGTGCCTGACATATAGAAAACAAAGAATTTTAGATATAAAACAAGCTTAACGCTGACACAAGCTTTGCTTATGTTTTTGTTTTTAACCTTTTCTTTCTTGTTTTTTTTCTTTTTATTTTTGATTTAAGTAACCAGAGTCCATAACATTTGCTAGCTTTTACATAAGCCCAACCCGCACGTGTTTTATCGGTTGAAAGAGGTGTTTTTTTTTTTCAATATTTAACATACTTTTATTGTTAGAAGAAGAAATTCTTTTACTTTATTGTTATTTGTTGTTGTTGCAATTGCCATTCTTTTATTTGCCATAATTAAATTAATTGGCATTCGAAATGCTCTGAAAATTGTTGTATTACAATTGTTTGGTGTCTGTCAACACAGTTCAAAATTTTTATAATTATTCCCGTTTGTTTTTTTTGTGTTTTCTCTTGATTGACAGCATTCTGAAATTATTTATTATATATAATATAATAGAGATATACAAATAAAAAAAATGCACTCATAAACTCGCAAAAAAATGAAATTCTTTTTTAAAAATTATATTTGGGGCGTTTTAAATGCACATTGGAAAGCTGCAAAAGGCCAACAACAAAATATACAAAAAATAAAAAATAATCTGTAAACAATAGCAACAATGGGCGAACGCTCTGCATTTGTATCTGTATCTGTATCTGCAGCTCTGTATATGTATCTTCTGTTGCTGCTGCTGAATAATTCGGTTTTCGTTTATTTTTCGAACGCCGCCTCTCAATTGAGCCACGCCCCGCAAGGCCCTTTGGCCGATTGCTTATTGTTTTTCCTATTTTTTTTTTTTAATTTTTCTTTCTTTTATTTTTTCTCCAACGTATTTTTCTTTCAATTTTCGTTTCGTTTTTCTGAGCAAACATTTCAATTAATTGTTCATTTAATTGAAAACAATGTGCGAAACGAAAACAAAACTCAGCTAAAGTACAAACAAATATCCGTATGTTTTTTGTACGTTAGCTGAATACAACGAATAATCGAACCGAAAATGAAATTGAAATCGAAATTGAATTTGAAATGGCAATTGGCAATTGGGTAAACAACAAAAATATTTTCATTGATTTGGCAATGCTGGTTTCTTATGCTCCAAAGAACTAAGTAAATAAAATCGTGACTAATGATCGCCGGATGGTGAAATGCTAAAGCCCAAAAGAACTACAGATCGCCGATCGAGACAAGTCCCAATGCTGACTCAGCATAGGCGGAAGAATCTTCGTCAGAGTGAGAAGCAAAGATAGAGAGACTGAGTGAGAGAGAGAGAGAGAGAGAGACCGGCACGTAGCAACAACATTATTAATCATCAAAACAAAACTCAGCAGTCCTTTGCAGCATCAATCATTGATCACGTGATCGCTGTGATAACTGTAGACAGAACACACACACTTGGCAAAAAATGGATGTACCATATCCAAGCACTGAAATCGTCACGTTTTTGAAATTTCAAGAACATTTTGATCTTGAATATTCCTAAATTAATTATATATTATACTTGACTTTATAAACGACCCAAGGAAGTACAAAATTCTTGAATTAAGTGCAAAATACTCAATACTAGAATTTTTATACTTGAAATAAGCGTAAAACGTTCAGAAACGAAATTCAACATTTCAAAATTTTCGTATGCGATTTGAGAGTTATTTATAGGAATTTTTGGTATTCATAAAATATGTTTTTGGCATATGAAATGTTGACAAGTTATGAATTTTCAACTTGGCGGGAATTTGGCAACAACATATACTTGATTTTAGTAAAAAATATCGGATTGTTCCTCTGAGTTTAGACATTGCCTTAACATTTCATCTGAAGAGGTTTATTGAGTACCTAATCTATACCAACTTTACAGGATTTTAGGCAGGGTTAAGCTATATATAAATATTCTGTTAATATTTTAGCAATATCTAAGGCTTGAATGATCATTGATCATTGGTCGCTGATCGCACGATCGCAGTGCAGACTACGTATAGCATAAATGAACCAAAAATAAAATGTTATCTCCTGATCAGCGATCAGTGAAAAATTACTTTGAACTATCTATTGCTTAGACTTAATCGATTTCTGAATACACGATCGATATGATTGTTTTGCATAAGAATTTCGTTTGGAACTGACAGTTACAAAATATTCAAACAGGTGCTGGCATCAGGAATTGTAGTCTTAAACAGCACTGATCACAAGATCTTGAAAAACCTTATATTTATAAGCTGATGAGATCCTTTTGGATGTGTCTCCCACTTCAAACTTCACTGATCACTTTTCACATTTAATTGAAAAGACTTGCAAATATGGACAAGATCCATACGATCCTTTGCAAATTATTCTATAAAAGAATAATTGATCACTTTCTATATATGTATACATATATATGTATGTATATAGATATATATATATGTATGTATATATATATATTTTTGGCGATCACTTTGTGACTTTGTTGTTCTTTAACAAAGTTCAACAAATTGTTTGTTTTTTTCTTTCAGTCTCTTCGCTTTCGTTTTCACTTCAGTCGAATGTCAAATTAATCGACAATTTATTTTGCATAATTAATTATAATGCGTTTGCGTTCAAGCTTGTCAACTTGCAGAAAAAAAAACAACCTTAATTTTCTATTTTGAATGCCGGCTCAAAAGCAAGAGAGAATTTGATTTTTTTTAGTTGTTTCAAGATTGTGACTAATTTAGCAACTGTTGTAGAGGCCGGATAAAAAGGCGTTGAATAATTTGATTGGTTGTTCGATTCGATTCTGTTTTTATTCTTTAAAAAAAAGAGCGCATTTTTATACTTAAAAAAAAGGCCGCGCCAAAAAAAAAAAAAAAGACGCGTCGCGTTTCTCGAATCTTGTTATCGATAGGAATATTTTTAAATTTTTATCCTGCTTATCCTGCTTATCCTGATGGGGCTTTTCGAGGAGTAGAGCGCAGGATAGTTGTTTTTTTTTGTTTTTTTTTTCTTTGGGTACGCACCTACTGCTTGAAGTGGTTGTTGCTTTGTTGTTGTCGTCGATTTCGCAAATTTACGGCTAGTTCTGCCTTCCGGACCTGGTTGTGGATACGTCGCACGTGAACGGTATTCAGCGAATTAACGGTATCTCGGTAAATATCACTAAATGGAGAGCTCCACGCAGCTCCAAAAGCGATTGGACAATGCGTTCAGTTGGGCGCCTGGGCAACGTTTTTATAATCGCTGGCTGCCTCCCTTGACCAAGTGCCCGCTCTGCCGATGCCCCCCGCCCCCGCGCTCGCTCCCTTCGCACGCTCCTATTCCATCTCCGTCTCTGGCTCTGTCGCAGCCTCTGTCAATGTCTCTTTGTTTTGCTCAGGCTCTCATCTGCTCGCTTGCTTGCTCGTTATCGCGCGTTCTCTCTCTCTCTCTCTCTCCCTATCTCGCTCTATTATTCTGACAGCCTCACTCGCCACGCTCTTACACTCAGCTCTCCAGCTATCTCGGGATCGGGTAGAGCGTCTTCGGCTCCGCTCGGCATCTCCGATCGATGCTTATCACTCGGGTTCGTGCTTATCTCCTCGGCGGGGCCCAGACTCTTGCCTCAGTCAGATGTAGCGCAACGGCCAAGCAAAGTGGTAAAAAGTGTTGCAAAAAACACAAAGCTACAAACAAAAAGTCAAACGCCTGAAGGGGGTGTGTGTGGGTGTTTACGAGATGCGAGGTGGTTAGCAGGGGGCGTGGCCAACAACAATGTCCAGGCAGAACAGAAATAGCTTTCCATATATATATATATATATATATATGTATATAAATTAAATAATACAATATACAGCCAGACCATATATTTGCACATATACATCTATATATACTCTCGTTCCACACTCTGCTGTGTGTGCGTGCGTGTTTCTCTTGCTGTCTCGGACGATATTTGCGTGCTGATAGCTGTTCATGACCATGCAACATCCACTCCCCGCCGCCAGCGCCCCCTCCTCCTGCCTGCGGCGGCAAAAGATCTGCGTAATTGTCTTGTTTCACAAAATTTTCCTTACTTTTTTTCTGTGGTATATTTTTTTCCGCAACGCACAAGTGGCCACAGCACAGCTGAAGGGGGTTGCTTGGGAGGGATCTGGGGTTCAATAAAGTTCAATGGTGCACTTTTTGGTATTCATATCTCTTATGTATGTTTCAAATCGAATAAGGTTTAAAATTTGACATAATTGTTTTGCTCTAGAGAATTATTCTTTTGTATCTAACAATACAATAATCTATAAAATATATAACAATAATAAAAAAAAAAATAATCATGGAATCTCGTGCAGAAAAGTATTCAAAACTAGAAATTTTAGATTAAGAAATAGTTGAAATTCTTATGAGAAGTCTTATACGAATATCAATTCGAATACTAGCAAGAAAACTTATGCTTATTTATTTATTTTATTGAATTGATTTGCAAGGTCACGCTGCCCTATAAACAATTTGTTTCATTAACATTATTTTCGGCAAGTTTTTAAATTTAATATCAAAACATGCTATGATTTACGGCTGCTAAGAACATATTTTATAATAAAAATCTTATATGTATTTGTAGATATCTTCTCATAGTATCCCATGTATTTAGGCAACTGAATAAAAGCATGCCGTACAATGTTCCCATTGCTAACGGTCAACACAAGAAGAAATCTTATCGAAATGATGATAAATTAAAAACTGTTAATATTGGAATTTATATAAGGTCTTTAGTGGAAGTAGTTTTCTAAAGTACTTGTAGTACAATAAACTCAGACATAGCGTAGTAATTTTTTAATGCGGAGTAATTCCCCATTGGGTTCTCGGACTTGTGACACACAAAACCTTCGGAGTAGATCGAATCTAATTGAACTGTCCTTCGGAGTTTTAGTTCAAAGTGCTTGAATAATCAAAAGCTCCAATATTCAGCAAAACAGTTTCAATGGAAAATTCTTTACGTAAAGTGAGTGCCAAAAATCAAAAACGCTTTTCGGAGTGTTTTCGGAAAACCCACAACAAAGTAGCCCAAGCGATTTCTGCTGCACTCGCAGCGCATGCAACCAAAAAGGGGGGAAAAATATAAAACAAAAACATTCTGTACGAAATTTTCTCAAGTTCAGACAGCACAACAGACTGGAAAACAACAAAAATGAACAAAAATGTGAATAGCAAAGAGTTGTTTATGTTTATCCACTGTCAGCTGTCGACGCCAGGGCAAACAATGCCAAGCAGCTGACAGTGGGGCTGTCAACCCTCCACCCGCGTGACCGGGCCGGTGTCTCGCATATCCGTAACTGGTTTAATCGTGTCCTTTGACTGACACGTAAACCCCATATTCCGCCCCCCTACCCCAGCCCATTTGTCAGATAAACAGCAGCCCATATTCCGCCGAAAGTTTCCGAAATACTTGATATCTCATTTGTTGTTGTTGTTTGCTTCTTTGAACAAGTTGTACAATGTGTTTGCATAGCTCAAGATATTGTGAGATTCTTGTACATAATGGGTAGTATACGTTATACGATTATTTGGCCACGGATCTCGTGGATCTCACTCGGACTGACGTCAGTCCAATACACACAATTGTAGTCGTATATGTTTTATGACGCTGCGGCTTAAAATTTTGTTGATGTTGTTTTGTGGCTTTTGCCACTGATGAGTTATGGCCCAGACGCGAATTTATCAGCAAGAACTGTTTACCCGAACCGCATCAAAATGGATGATTCGGGTTGAGATCGGCAAACCACGTGCGCTGATTTTTGACCTGCGCAGGCAGCTTAAAAGTAGGCAGCGAATATCTGCGCATAACTCACCTTGCACCCAGCCGGTCAGCTGATCACAAGCGAAATCACAACAATTGATCGGCTACTGATCTTGACCAAAATTTAAATTTCATATGTGTTTTTTGTCTGAATACCCCAGCTGGGGGGATTTACAACATATTTCACGCTTACGCGCTTCTTTCTCTCTCTCTCTCTCTCTCTCTCTCTCTCTCTCTCTCTCCCTTTGCGCATCATTTGCAAAGGCAAACAAAGCTGTGGAGGAAGCGGCAGCAGCAAGAGGAACGGTCTTTTTGTTATTTTATGATCTGTCATTTAATGATCGTAAGATCATAATGAATAAAACAAAAAAAAAAACCCAAATCCACTTATTAAGCAAAGCTTTTTATGCTTATTTGGTTGCGCGTTGACGCAAAGGCGTCACGTAAACTTAAATTGCTCAGTCATTTTATTTTTTGTGAACTAGTACTGGAACTGAGAACTTAAGAAGAAGACTTACAAAATGGGCTTAAAGCTCTAATTAAATGATTTCTATTGAAATGTGATTTCCCTTAACTTAATTGGGCCACTTATTGGGATGAAGTCGTCATTGGCTTTTAAATGCCGAGTCATTTTTGCTTGGAAAAATTGTGAACTGGAATTGGTACTTGAATTGGAGCTAGCACACAACTATAATTAATGAATTAAATTAATAAATACATATGCATTTCGAATATTCATTAAGTAAATTGTTAACTGGAACTGGAATCGGAACTAGTACTTGAATTGGAACTAGACCTTGATAGCCAGGTACTATTATTATGAAACCTATTTCATGAATTTAAATTAAATGAGAAGTCTGATTTTCGAATTTGGAACCAAGTTCGTAATACTGAAATTCAAGGATTTTTCTTTTTATTTATTTATATCTGATTTTGTATTGAATTGGAATCGGAACTCGCAATGAAAACTTTTGCTGTTCCTTAACAAAAATCCATTAAACTGAGAGATCAATGAATACAAGGTTTAATTGCCGGTGAGAATGTTAATGGGGAAATAAAAAACTGGAGCTGGGCTAATGTGAAAATGATGATATACTGTGTCAGAACCGGAACTGGTTCTGAGAAACGTTCCCTTTCGTCAATAAAAATCATCAAACTTTAAATATTAATGAAGGCAAGAAATTGGCTGTGAATATGTCAATGGGTAAATAGCGAACTGGAACTGGAACTCAAACCAAAACCGACAAAGGGGAACTGACAAAAGAGGAACTGACAACAGGCGACTGAGGGTTTTTCTTAAATGAACTCAATCAAACTGAGACTGTGTTATTAATCGTGCATGCTCAATATCAATTAAGACAAGGCAAACGAATACGAATACGAATGCGAATACGTATTCGAATAGCTGTGAATATGTGAATATGTATCTGCAATATACACCCAATGCAGTGAGCGTGAGCCAGGCAATTTGTGATTCAATTCGTGATGTTGTTTTTGTTATTGTTTCTGTTTTTTTAATGTTATTTATTTTATTTCTGTTTTTTTTGTTATTGTTTGCTTTGGGCAACATTTAGAGGCTGGGAAACGATGACTAATTTAGGGTTAAGCAGAAGTCAATTCCCATGCCGTCTCGCGGCCCACAGTCCTCATCCAAGCCACCTCACCCTCCCCTTCAACCCGAGGAATGTCGCAAAAATCGCGCAATGCGGCACCAACTGGTTAGAACCGACGTCAATCAAACCATGAACCCTCCGGCAACGTCATCAGCTGGAACGGTAACGGCAAACTGGGCGTTGTTATGCATCAATTGGCCCCTTGAACAGGGCCCATCAAAACATTGATATAAATACAATATATACACATATATATATATATATATATTTATATATATGTTCGATTGACTGACCGACTGAGGGAGAGGAACTGCAGACAACTGTTGATCGTTTGAGCGCCTGTTGGCATTGCAGAAACCCAAGTTAACAGGTTTGAGGCACAGCCCAGACACAACCAGACACAACAAAAAGAAATCAAAATAGTACGCACGACTAGCAGTTGCCCATTAGTTAGGGCTCTCATTAAATGATATGCAGCTATAAAGCAGTTTAAACATATCAAACGTTTTATTAATCAAGTACATTTTTACTATGTGAAATAAATAAGTTTTGGCTGAACCAGAGCTCAAATATAATACAACATAACATAACTAACATAACATAATTTAGCTTACTATAATATAATATAACATGACACAACGCATAATATAGCATACGTAATATAACAGAATGTAAGTTAACATTATAAAGATAATTTGAAAGATACAATTAACATAATCGCAGACAACATAACAATAATAGCTTACAGAATATAACATAACATGACATAGCATAAAATATAATAATTATTATTAATTATTAATTAAATACACAGCCAACATAGCCAAATTTAAAATTTTAAGCAAGGTCTTAATTTTTTCTTTTGGACCAATTCGGTTCGAATTCAAAATTGAATCGGCCTTGAGAAGCTCGAAGCATTAATGAGAATTTGCTAAATTATATTTAAAAGAACACTTGAACTGAACTATTGACATTTTTTTGCTTTGGTTTTGCAGCCATGATTTTAACATTATTATATACTATACCATAACAAAATCTAACAAAATGTATTATAAAATATAATAATAATATAGCATAACATAAACATCATATAAAACGGTATTACGAGCATAAATCAAACCACTTTTGTCTGACCCATATATGAACTAGTTTCATCTCATCATTTGACCAGTTGTTTCCAAGCGCACCTAGTCTCTTAGCTATCTTGATGAAACTTGGTGCTTATCATACTATATATATATATTATATATGTCGGAACCAAATCAGAGCACTATATTATATAGATGTAACATTTTTTGAGATTTCCAAAGAAAACTGCTGTTTATCTGAGGGTATTAGGAACATAAACAGTAGGAAATGTGATAAAAACTAAAGTTCTGTGAAAGCTCGTTCAATTTGAATTTAATTTTTAATGTGCTTAAATGTTATTGGAGAAGAAAATTTGGTAATTTTAAATTATGATCGAATCAAGGAAGAAGACACGTGTTAAGGGCTTCTTCTGATCTTTCAGTATGAAAGCAAGCTTACATAAATTTGGAATAGGTGCTATCAATTCATATAGACACTATATACATGAATAATGTTGGAAGCACTTTTGCCTTTCTCAAGATATTGTAACTAGATATATCAGGTATAAATTGCAGTAACAAATCGGAACTAATTAACGTTCAATATACTCCAAATTGGATTGTAGGCCGCAGTATAACCGGGGGCATCAACAAAAGCCAACAACAACAAGAAAAATATCACAATTGTCACATGTGCAGCAGCTCGTTTTTTTCTCCATGCATATAGTTTGTTTGTATATATGTATACAGATATTTTTTATATGTATATATGTGTGTTTTGCTTTGTTTTCGCTTTATGCAAATAAGATTTAGCATATTTTTTTTTATATTTTTCTCTTGCTTTGCATTTGTATTGTGCTAGTTGAGCTTAGCGATTTGATTTAAAATGTTTACAGCGCGTTTTGTTTATCTGCTGGGCGCTACTAATTCCGTATCTATATCTTCCATCTGATACACATTGTGCAGTAATATCCGACAGTTACACGCAGTTGACATTGTGAGCTACATCTACGTGTTATAAAGTCGGCTACTGGTTAAACAAGACCGAGACACGAGCCGTAGGGCCCCATAAAGATCCATATTAAAATTATAACAGTGCCTGCCGGCAATGAAGCGAACCTTGAACGCCACTGCACTTGACGGGTATGCAGAAGAGTGAGCGAGAGATTGTAACGTGATTGCAAATGCCATAATCCACGAGTGATGTTTTTTTTTTTTTTTTTTTTTTTGCATTTAATATATACCGTTTATGAGGTTTACTCTACTTATATTGCACTCTAAATGCACAGTTGCAATGGCATCGGGTGCATTGGCAATGGCGCCTCAGCCAAATAGTTCAGTATTTGATTTCTGTTAACTTTAACAGCGTGATGTTCATCACATTAATGCATTTCAGTTGGCTATAATGACAAACAGTGCAGGAATGTGTTCCTGATGTTGATCATCAGTCAAGCAGTTAAAAACTCAATTTCTATTATGCCATTTCTGTTACGCCATCTAATTGGTTGCAGAGACAAGCAGTTTCCGGCAGCCGCTTCTGAAGTAACTCATCAGCCAAGCAGTTCAAAACTCACTTTCTGTTACGCTAATTGATTGCAGTGGCAAGCTGTGCAGGCAGCTGCACCTGCAATGGCTGCTCTGTTAACTGATTCAGGACGCAGTTGCTGTTATTTTTAACAGCAATGTTGTGTTAACCCAATGTGTTCTTATTGGTTGCATAAGCTGCTTCAGTCACGCGACGGCTAATTCAGGATTTAGTTCCTGTTAATTTAAATGCTTAACTTTAATATCTGACTAACTGACGTACACTCGTATATTTAGGTGCCATTTTGCGCTGCATTTAAACGGCCTTTGATCGTTTTTAAAAACTGTGCCTAAAGTCCACCAAATCTATTTATATCTTAATTTGTTTGTTTTCGTTTGAGTCAAAAAAAAAGCATCTTATTAACCACTTACGGAATCGTTCTTTGTTCTTTGTTGTTGAATTATTATTAACAGTATGTTAATATCGATGATAAAGTCATGGGTTATGTTACGTTTATGTTAACCTGTTTGTAAATGGTTCACAAAAAAAAACTGAAACAGTATTGGGAACTGGTTTATTAAGTATTTGGCAATGCTTGTTGACATTTAGTTCAAGCTGTTGTCAAATGTATTAAATATATGAGGGAACTAATAAAGTTTAGAATTAATATTAAGTTATATTACGTATACGCCACATCGTCTATTGTATTATTCTATATATACATATGTATGTACATATGTATACATGATTTATTTTGGCCACTCCATCAATGGCTCATTCAAAGCTCATTAAACCAAATCAAATTTGAATGCGGCATAAACAAAGAAATTTAAAATAAAATTAACAGTACAGCTAATTTGACAGCGAGCTGCTCAGCTTTTACCATGTGCCAAAAAAAAATGAAAACGTCTATGCTATGGGTGGGCTTGGACCTGGGTCGTCTCTTCTAATGCAATTATGCAGCCAATTGTACAATTAACACAGCAGGGCATGGACTATCTGTGTATGTGTGCACAGTCAAAGCCGAAGGGCAATCATTGCAAGACCATTTAACGAAACGAATGTGAGTACAAAGCGAATCTGTTGCAATGCAGAGGAACCACTGAGATCGCCTTCTGTCGGTCAATCGTTCGTCTGGTTCCGTTTGACTGAACCAACGTGAGCCAATGCGAAGCGGTTCGAACCGCATTGAAATGAGCGAGAAAATAAAATAAATATGACGACAACGGTGCGTATACGTGTTGCCAATAAAACGCAACAGGGCGTTTTTTCACAAAGGAGGCTTGTAGAGACGGAGGGGCATTGCGGGGTTGGGGCCAACGCCTACGCTCAATATCGAGTAAAAGTTTGGCACAGCAACAAATATCATCAGCTAGCATAAATAAATAATCTAATGGCCAAGCTGAGGCTGAGGAAAGTGACAAATAGCATTGAACTTGACAGTATTCGAAATAGCGCAATTTCGAAATTCGCACTGTGAAAGTGTGAACAAATTTCGAAATAAAAATATAAATTAGTTCTCGCTGCCATATGAAGGATATTTCTCAAATTCTCTTTCGTTTAGTTCGAATGAACTGGTCCTCGAACTGAATTGTTCAATGGTCCATCAGTTCCATTATTGTTCAGAAAAGTTCAAAAAAGTACATTTTTCGCTTAGAGTTGAGAGTTGAGATGAGTTGTCTTAATCTGCCTTAGTTTATCATTTCTCTTCTTTTGTCTTTTAGTAGTTCAAGTTTGCTCTTTGAAACAAAAATGAACTATTTACTGCTGTGAATAGAGCAAAGACTACAATTATATAATCACTCCCCTCATCGCCCACCTCCCCCTCACCCAGCAAAGCCAGTAGTAAGCAAATATTTTGATTTAAAACAACTGAATTTATGAACAATTAATTTATCGTTCTCAAATGCGCACTAAACTGATTTAATTGCGTTGGGAGGGGCCGGCAAGGGTGCGGTTAGCGGCTGGTGCCTGGCGGAGGGGGCGTGATTGTGGCGTTATTTTATGCATTTTTATGTAAAGCAACTCGCTCAGCGCGATTAGCGCGCGTGGAAATTACTTCGCATATTATTTAATTCGATGCATCATCAAATCAATGGCAATAAACGTGAGCGCGGATTGCTTGACCACCACATACCCTGTTGAATTGAAAAATAATTTAAAACTTGTTCGTAGGCTTTTGTTAATTGATTATTTAAAAAGGAATTGTTTAAAAAAGTGTATTTTTTGTAGAATAAAATATTTTGTACTTTTCAAATTGATTACAATTTTTAATTATATAAAAAAAATATTTGTATATAAAATATACATATAAAAATATCATAAAAATATCAATCCGATTGAGCGTCCGTTTCACTCGAAAATACCCTCTAATGATTTTTACAGGGGGTGCATTGATTGTGTCAGCAAAGTTGAACTTGTGCTTAATGACGTTGCCCATTAAAAAAGGTAATTCCCTACGCAAGACACGTGTCTTAGGCCTCGTTTTCCAGAAAAACGGGAAAACTTCAGAGTGATCGAAAAGCCTGTAACTAGACTAAATTACGAATTTTGCGGAAATCATTAGAATAACAATAATGATTTATAATCGTTGATCAATTGCATATTCGTGAACAGGTCGTTATAGAAAATCTGTAAATCTAGGTTTCTCAATCGAAACTGAACCCATACGTTCAGTTTTCATATATTAAATAGTAATTATATTTTATCGCAATTGTGCACAAGAAAATGTTGCTAAACGTGTTTTTTTAAATCTATATTTATTATTATTTTTTTTTTTGATTTCTTAGGTTGAGTTTTGATCTCATTTTTTGTTGAGAGCTTACCTGCAATATTGTTGGCACTGCCAATTTCGCGCCTGTTGCTTTTTATTGTTGTTGTTGTTGTTGTTGTCGTTAACGTTGTTATTTTTTTTATAGCAGCTTTTTTGTTGCTGTGCTTTGTTATCGTAATTGTGCTTCAATGTTGCTTCCATTCAAATGTTGTAATGGATTGTAGTTGCAGGATGAAGTCCTTCTCGAAGCGCCTTGGGATACGCTTTGATTGGATGAGGTTTTTCATATGTTATTTAAGGAAATTTGTAGCAAAGGATATTGTGAAAAGTAGGGGAAGGCGTAGATATAAGTACTAAGAAAAGCTGGTGAAGATTTCCTAGTCTACATAACTTTCAGTATTTTAATACCCGAGACTTATACATAAGTATATACGAAAAGCGAACCGGCAGACATAGTAAAAAGTAACAGTAAAAAAAGGAGATATAGTTAACATACTCAAAAGAGTATTGTTAATATTTAAGAAATTTGGGAACCTAAGCTGACACATAATGGAAATATTTAAAAAAAACTTAGAATAATTAATACAATTAGATAATTAATAAACTTTTTGATAAAAATAACATCCCTTGCAGACCTATGGAAGTTGTGCCCTATATATCTATAGTTAACTGTGTTTTCAAACAAAACCTCAATTTTTTAGCGATTGTTCCTATAAAAGGCTTGGCCATACAGAAGTTCTTTGTAGGATGCCAATTTTGGTGAGTAAATCTTTCAAACCCGAACGTAGCTAAATTATATAGTAGTCCGAGCCGGCCGACTCCAACATATGTTGATACTTATAAAGAATATATTATATTTTGTGCCAAAATTCGAACACCCTCTACAGGGGGAATAATAACAGTTGCAGTATTTAATTTATAGTTCAGAAAATTGGGTAACTGAACGCCTCAGAGCTTCATTTACCAAGTAGAACAATATAAATGAAACCAAATCACAATTTCTAGAAATAATAGCGTATTATATAAATACATCTATAAAACACAAAATAAAAAACCCGTAGTCAGAAAAAATCTAGTACCAAAGCCCTGTGGCCAAAACGCAGTTTCTAGCGGTTATTAAAAATTCAGTAAACACGCTTGAAAGCAAAGCCTACAGACTAATTGCTGCAATTGCGATCTCAAACAATTTATCGAGCAATCATAATAAACACATTGTATTTTTTTCATTCCTTTTCTCCTTCCACCCAGACGGCGTCTACTTACTTGATTGAATCTATTGTGGAACGTGGCAAATGATTTATAAACACAATGCCTCAGATTGTGTAAACAGAAATGAATTCGTTCGACTTTTGTTATTGTTGCAAAAGCACAAAAAAAAAAAAGATTTTTTATTGAGTAGAAAACAAGAAAAAAATCAAACACTTTGCGCACGCACTTCAAACGTTCTCTTTGCTATTCTTGTTGTTTCTCTGTTTATGCGTTGTGTGTTCAGTTCAGTTTCTGTTCTTCTGATATGTATCTATATATATATAGAGTATATAGTGTTATAGATAGCATACCAAGTATAAACAATGTGGCAGCACGTGAGGATCTTTTGCGCCCAAAAACTTGTTGCGCCTGACACGAAACTTGCACTTTGAGTGATCGCTGGCAAATATAACGAACCAATCAACGAACCGACAATGGTCGGAACGAGCGTTGCAACGAGTCTGCGAAGGAACGAACGAGTGCCGGAACGAACGAGTCATAACGAATTTCCTTTGGGGCTTCTCGGGTTCAGAGTGGTAATTTTCCATTGGAAAAGAACATTAAAAAAAGAGCAAATCAACAAATACAATTAAAAAAAAAAAAGGAAAAATAAACACTAAAAAGAGCGCACAACAGTGCAGGTGGGGAGCGAAAAGAGTGGGAGTGAAAGAGCAGCAACGAGTGCGAGAGAACAAGAGCTAGTGAGAGCCAAGATATTTATTGAAATATTTTCAAATTTAAAAAAATAGGCTCATTTAATTTTTAATGCTCTATACCCATTGAATGCATGAAATGTGGCATATTGTGATTGTGGAAATATCTATAAGATCTACAAAAGCTACACGCTTCAAAAGTAAAGCTTTTTCTGCTGAATTTGAATTTTTTTATTTTACTGAAATATAGGTAATAAAACATAAGTACACGACAATTGAGAGACAAGTGCAGTGTATCTCTAAGTCAGTAATCCCGACTAGAGCACCCTTGTTATACACATGTTTCAATATATGCACATACTTATACTATATAAACTGATTGTATCTCGATTTTTGTTTGTTTTGCTTTCATTTTTATGTGAATTATAAATGTATTTGTATTTGTTGCTGTTCTTCTATATTTCGGCTATGTACGAAGATTGTTGTGGATCTTTATTGGTTTTTAACTTGAAATATTTATGCATACCCTACGCGGGCCGCTATACGAAGGTCGCTGCGTGTCGTATCGATTCGTTGGGCTCTTTCGCTATTTATGTTTAATCTAAAATCAGATATTTATGATTTACTTATATGCTATTCAGTTGATTTATATATCGTGTATATCGTGGCATTTCTTTAAATTTTTTTTAAAGAACAATTTGGTATTAAATATTTAGATATTGAAAAAGTAGTATACGGTCATCCCAAGCTAATGCAAAAATTTGGGTAGACAGTTTAAAACATTAAAGAATAATGTTTAATGCTTGCCTACAAAAATAACAATACTAATACTAATATCTATCGAAAAACGTATATTCTTATATTCAGAAAAATAAAAATATTGCCAGTGCAATGTCAAAACCTAAAAAGTTTTCCAATATAATTCTAATTATACTTAAAAAAAAATTTGTTAAGTTTTAAGTATTGTTTGGTTTTGGGCTAGGTTTGGGTTTGGGCTGTTTTTTGTTCAATAAAACGGAAGGGTTTGGATTGAATTCAAAAAATGTGAGTTCCGGGTTCGAACCGGTTCTCTTTAAAATCGTTACTATTACACACACTATACAGGTGCTTCTGAAATCCCGGAATATATTCTATATATACTTAGGCAGTTCATCGTTATGTGTAATATATTGGTCTAGGCTATGTGGCACCGGTTTGAACCGGTTTTACCCAGTTTCCACAGGAAGAGTCCGAGTTTGTGGCCGAGTCCGTCTAACTGCGTCACAGCGAGCGAGATCGGCAAACCGTAGTGTCATCCAAAAATAGATCACATATCGAACCATTAATTCTATTAAAAACGAAACAAACAGCAACAAAAACCACACATATAGTGAACATGTGTGTATTCATAAATATACTAGAGGTTGTCCACAGATGACAAGTGGCCCAGTCCCCAGTTTCCCCAGTCCCCAGTCGCAGTGTCGACTTTTATCAAACGCTTTTGATACCCTAACCAAAGGATGTTTGAACTTTGTCAAAAGTTTAGTTTGAAGATTGGTTGGTATAAAAAAGAGTGTAAAGCTGAGATCAGTATGCATTTTTTCTTAAGTCAAGCAATTCAACATGAAAATTAACTAAACATTTTTTAATATAGACATCAGTTCATTTTTCATTTATTTAAATAAATTATTATTTAAATAATGAACATTCTTCTTTTATTAAATTTTTTTAAACTATTTTTTTTTTTTTAGAGAACATATGATTTTGGGGAATCCTTAACACATTTTAGCATTTTATTTTTCTTAAAAAGTCGATAATGTCAGCGTATTAAAAAGTCGCTCGACAATTTCGAATTAAAACAAATTTGTTTGCTCGTGCGTATTGTTAAAAATAAATTGGAAAAAAATCAAATAAATAAAAATAACAAAATTTGTACGTTTTTCGCAGACTTGTGAAAATTGTGCGAATGTGACGTGACGCGGCTTCTTTTTTTTTTGATTTTTTTATTGCTTGTCTTTTTTGGCTTTCACGTTTCGCGGAAATTGACGCCTGATTATCAAGTACTCGTCTGTTCGCGCTCTCGCTCTTGCTGTTTCTCTCTCTTTCTCTCTTCCTGTCTCTCTCATTCTTTCACTGCCACCGCACACACAGTGTCTGCCTGAGGAGATTTATGCCTCAGGTGGAGGTCAGTCGATGTGGATGTCGATGTTGTCTATGGCTGGGGGTCGCTCTGCCCCAGGGCCGATTAAGTACGATCAGAGAGGGAGAAAGAGAGAGAAAGGGAGAACGCGTACGACATGTTCGCTGGTTGAGTACGCATAGGTATCTGCATACAAATCTACACTGGGCGAAAAACTGTGTTTTAAATTCTAGTGTAGTTGAATTTATTCCGCTTTGTTTGCTCAAGTTTTATTTATCAGATTTATTTAAACTAAGTTTAAGTCGTTGAAGATTACAAAATTTGGCTTTAACTTTAGAAAATACCTTTTAAAAGTAAGAAAAATTTACAAAATACTTATAGGAAGTCTGAAAGTTCGTTTTTTTCTGAGTGTATCTGGCAAGTACAGTCTGTACTTGTTGGTCGCACATGTGCTTGCAACAGACGCCTGTACGCTCTGGAAACGGGCGGAATGGACCGGAATGTGAAAGCAGAAATTTTTTGTTTTCTTTACTTTTTTTTTTAATTTTTTAAAATTTCTTTGTGTTTTTTTTTTTGTGCTTTAATGTTGACATTGATGACGCCGTCAAAGTAGCCTCAGACAGCCGATCGCGGCCAGATATGAGTAACCGTCAATGAATCGCATATAAATATTTGCATATATAGCCTATGCAGATCTATTTGTTGATGATGTCTTAAGGCCTCGGTCTGACGTCTAATGCCTGCAGGGGAATGGGGGAATGGGGGAATGGGGGGAGGGGGAGGCGCGAGTGTGGGATATGGGATATTTGTATCTCTCTGTAGAACAAATAGTGCAACCGGTTAAAAATCTTTTGCCTGCGTCACTTGTTGCCAGTCACGGTCGGCGGCCCTTGTGGTCGTATCGGAATCGGGTCTGATTTATATGCCAGAAGCGCTTCCCATAGCACATATAACTCGTTACAATTTAAATCTATCCAGTATAACAACAATTGCGCTACAACTTTCCCAACATTTGAATGCAAATTGCAAATAAACAAATCAATTTGAATATACTGAAAACAATAAAATTAAAATTCCCCAACTGATCCATTAATTCTCATATATTAGAATCATATTTTAATGCTTTCGTTTGTACGCAAAAGATCTAGCCCTGAGCTAAGGTCACGTTAAATTTGTCGCTAAGGTTGCCAAGGGCCATTGAACCGCAGGGAATTTAAGCAAAAAAAACCCAAAAAAAATTTGAAAACTTACACTAAAAAATTCAATAATCATTCCGGGCTATACACACTAGTCGGAAAATCGAAACAAGCTTAATGGCTTTTGGTCATTCAAAATTTTCTTGGGATCTTAAACAGATTTTTGTATAAGCACGTTAGATGTGGAAGGAATATACGAGTTGAATTTAATGCCCTTGCAGAGGGTATTGTAATTTAGTCATCAAATTTATTTCGTATAGCGTGGATTTATTCCACTTATCTATCTGAGCTCGACTTTGGCTTAAGTTATATTGTTGAAACTGGCAATGTGTTCGCATTTGTGCTATACTTGGGTGCATATGCTGAAATCAACCGGTTCTGTTGACTACATCATGCAGCTGTCATAGGAACAATCGCTTAAACATTTCATTTTTAAATGAAAAATGTTTTAATGTCTTTATATGTACTTCATTGTGTGCAAAAAATTGATTTTCTTAAATATTTGATCTGTCTGTAGGCCGGAAACTTAATGTCCTTGCAGATATATTTAAGTATATCTGATGTATTTGCAAGGGCATAAACTCTTCGGTCAGCCGAAGTTGGCCTCCATTATTAAATCAAGCCATTGCCCATATACATATGTCTATATAATATGTACCTATGGATTTGCGATGTTGTTTTTTTTTATATTTTGTTTATATTTTTGTTGCTTTATAAATATAATGTGTTGATAGCGCTTTAACTGTGCCTTGCTTATATTATAATCTTTATAATAAATTGCCTATGTACTGTTTTCTTCTTTGTTTATACAGATTTCATAACTTTTCACATTGGAATTTGTTTATATCAGCTGCTCGTTGTTTTTGTTGTTTTTTAATATTTATTGCTTTGCTTGTATTTACAAGATTTGTGGTTCAACAAAATTTTCCTCAGCTCAATTAAGGCAAACTTGATGCTTATCGATAAATGTTTGTTTTTCGATTTTTTGCTATTTTTTATTTGTTTATTTGTGCGAATTGATTTCCTTTTTTTGGTCTGGTTATTTAACTATTTGGTTGCTTTAGCTTGATATATTATTATTTGGCGCTGTTTTTTGGGTTTTTTTTTTTTAACAAATGCTTTTTTTGTATTTAATTTTTTTTATTTGAATTTTTCGCGCTGTTTTTCACGCTCCAAAAACGCGCTTCGCCAACGATAAACAAACAAAAAAAAAGGCGAATTCAAATTTCTATAGCTGGTGCATGTTGAAAAGAGAGGGCAATATGTGTACGTGTGTGTAGGTGTGTGTGTTTGTGTGTGCGTGTGGATGTATATAGATATATATGTAGCTATAGCTTCGATTTGTGTGTTAACGCTGCACGGATAATCGCAGATTTCGTGTGTTAATGTCGCGGCTTGAACTTTAAAACTGGGCACAAAAATTGAAAACGAAAAAAAAATTCAGAATTCAGATGTTTCGCATTGTTTAGTGCGCTGTGCGAGAGCCACTCGAGTGCCTTTTGTTGTTGTTGTTGTTGTTGTTGTTGTTGCTATCGCTGTTGTTTGCTGCTGTTGTTGTATTATGTTTACTCGTATTATAATTTGTTGCTGCCGCCGCCGTCGCTGCGGCTTCTATAGCTTCTGTATAGCTTAGGTGCAGCAGCGCTGCCGCCCCGTTTGCCACCGTTCTGCCTCCGAATTCGCCATCGAACTCGCCACCGATTCGCCACATTGAAGCGCTCAATGAGCTTGAGTGTCATCCACTTAGGAAGCGCCAACCACTGAACTCGCCACAGCCCCAACAACAACAGGCGCAACAACAATGGCTTGAGGGCGGGGTTAGCTGCGCACGCGCAGGCACAGACGCAGCCAGCTGTCGTTGTCGTTGTCGCTGTCGCTGTCGCTGTCACTGCTAACGTCGTCGTCGTCGTCGACGACGTTGTCATCGCTGGCTGAAATGATTATAATACAATGGACGATAATGCGAGCGATCATGTAAATTAGATTTGTCTCAGTTGTCGTCGACGACGCGGCGGCAGCGGTGATGATGATGTTTCGAGCCGAGCCCGAGCCCGAGCCAAGCTGAGCCGAGCTGAGCCGAACTAAGCCGAGGCGAGTCGCGCTCAAATCTCAGTCTTTCCAAGCAGCGGCGGCGGGGCAACAACAAAAACAAAAGAGACGCCACAAATACAGTGGAAGCTCGCTTTAGCGAACGCACTCGCTTACGTCTTTTTTTTTTTTTTGATCCGCTTCAATACAAAATAATCATAAAATACAGAAAACTCTGTTTTTATTCGCATATTTTGTACTCAAAACTGTTCTTGCATATTAAATATATTATTAAATTGAAATGCTTTGTATATTCAAGAATTAACCTGAAAGTTAGAAAATGTTTGGACTACATAATATAGCAAAGTATTTTACTTAAAACTGAAAAATCCTTAGTTTCGAAATAAAAATATTTTTAAATTTCAGGCCACATTTTTCGATGTATTGAAAGTACAAATTGCTGAACTGAAAAACCTATAAAAGTTAAAGATTTTTGATCCTTAAAAGTAAATACAAATTTCTAAATTTTTTTTTAGTAAGGCTTTACAATTTGTATATCTAAATACATTTAAATTGAGCAATTTTTGGAAAATTTTGGTTTCTAGTTAAACTGCTGCAGTGAAACATAAATGAATGGGATGATCACTGAAGGCAGCTGTACGTTGAGTCGAGCCTGCACTGTACTTTTATATGCTACAACATTTATTGCATTATTTTGTTCAAGTGCTCCCCGTCGCTGCTGCGGCCGCTGATTCGAATATTTTTTTTCTCGAGAATTTGATGAAGTAAAAGCAGCGGCAGCGGCAATAGAAATTATATCAAGTATGCGCACTGGCTAACTAAGTACGTAGAGTAATCAGTGTGGTGGGCGTGTATGCGATTTCAAGAATGTTTAGATATAGGCATTCACATAAGTGTTCGGTGTACAACAGTATATATACGTATAAATGCGTATGAACAGCAGAAATGTATGCGAAATTTAAATATGAATAAGCATGTTCCCTGATTATATGAACAGCAACAACAGCAACAACAACAACAACAACAACATCAGCGCCTAGTAAAAGCGAGCGCAAAAGAAGAAAATGAAAGAAAAATCAACGAGCAAATTGAATTAATTCAATTAATTTGCATTGTAAGTACATATCAAAATGGCAGAATTGTAATAAAGAAATTGTGGGGAAGAACTAACTAAACGAGTGAGCTTAAATGAATAACGTTTTATCGCTGTGGCAAGTACCACTCACAGGCAATTTGCAGGCAGGTTGTGAATGCGCAACAAAGCGCGCATTGCTCGCGCGCTGGCTAATGACGCAGCGGAAGGAAATGAAAGCAACATTATTTGAGGCTATACCATTTAATATTCAAATTAAGTTGAAAAGCGCGCGCTTATACGCTTATCGCACAACTGAAAGCTCGCTGCTATGGTGTTCGCCGCAAATAATCGAATGTGCAACAGTGTGTGCGATAACTGCACACACTCACGCTATGCAACACTGTGTTGTGTTTATCGATAGCGATATCAAGCATGGCCGCCAACTCTCTGTCAAAGGTTCTTTTCCGGTTTCGTACACGACGAAGGAGGTACGCTCAATTGGCAAAGCCGCAAATAAATTTTAAAACATCGCCATACAATATTTGTATACACATACGAAACGCGTAAAATATCAATGGATATAAAGTGGCACATGCGTTGCGGATGAAATTGCAAAGCAAATGCAAATATAAACAATCGCAAATTGACTGCAAAAATTGTGTTATTTTTTTTTTCTGTGTGCATACAAACTTGTATTTTTTTTCTTGTTACTTGTGACTAAAACATATTTACTAATATATTTTGTAGATATTAAACAATGGGCCGTTACTCACGTGAGCCAGATAACGCCACCAAGTCGTGCAAGGCGCGCGGGCCCAATCTACGTGTTCATTTCAAGGTAAGTTTTGTTGCCAACGACGATTCGATTCCTTTGAGGCGCAGACGGACGCCAAAGAGTTGTTGTTGTTGTTGACATTGTCGCTCAAAGTGTGGTTATGTTTAGTGTGTTTGTGTGCAACATAAATCAGTGAATCGACTGCCAAATTGTATGCAGGTTTTCACTTTTGCATTGTTGCTAGATCAACCAAATTTGGGGACAAGCTCATCAGCTGAACGCGGCGAAATTAAATAAAACCACGACGCGCTCTTCTAAAGCTTTGTCCACATTTCATTAATCCAGAGACGGGCTCACTTCATATGTGTAATGCGCTCATCCAAAGCGTACATGCAGTTCCGGTGTGCCCAAAGCATTTTTTAAAGTTATGTTAAAACAGCGGCGAGCAGCGCTCAATGCGCTCGTCTCTACCTGTAGCATGGCACAGTTGCCCAAAACCATGATCAGAGTTTCACGCACGATTACTGTCGTTAGGCCCCCTTGTTAAAGGGCGCAAAATAATTAGTTTGATGATCGCCTAATCTGCCAGGCGATTATTATTAATATTTGTGCCCATAGCAACTTTCAGCCTTGTTAAAACAGCGGCGAGCAGCGCTCGATGCGCTCGTCTCTACCTGTAGCGCGGCACAAATGCCCAAAGCCAAGATCAGAGCTGCACAGCTCGATAACTATCGTTAGGCCCCCTTATAAAAGGGCGCGAATTATGTTGATGATCGAATTTTCCTTGCGATTATTACAAATATTGGCGCCCATATCGAATTCCAGCCTTGTTAAAACAGCGGCGAGCAGCGCTCAATGCGCTCGTCTCTACCTGTAGCGAGGCACAAAGCGACAATAGTCACAGCAAGCACACGCACATCCCTCCCTTACCCGTCCTTCATACATTTGCTAACTGTCTTTAATTTTTGTCGACAGAACACCCACGAGACCGCACAGGCCATCAAGCGCATGCCACTGCGTCGTGCCCAGCGTTTCCTGAAGGCCGTCATCGACCAGAAGGAGTGCGTGCCCTTCCGCCGTTTCAATGGCGGCGTCGGCCGCTGCGCCCAGGCCAAGCAGTGGAAGACCACGCAGGGTCGCTGGCCCAAGAAGTCAGCCGAGTTCCTGTTGCAGCTGCTGCGCAACGCTGAGGCGAACGCTGATTACAAGGGACTCGATGCCGATCGCCTGGTCGTCGATCACATTCAGGTGAACCGCGCCCAGTGCCTGCGTCGTCGCACGTATCGTGCCCATGGTCGCATCAATCCCTACATGTCGTCGCCCTGCCACGTCGAGGTCATTCTGTCCGAGAAGGAGGAGGTCGTCGCCAAGGCTGCCGACGATGAGCCCACAAAGAAGAAGCTCTCCAAGAAGAAGCTGCAGCGTCAAAAGGAGAAGATGTTGCGTTCTGAATAAAATGTGTTCTGGAACGGGGGCACTGGCGGCCGTTCAAGCCGCCAGCCGCCCAGGCCGGTGTTGAAAACAAACTGAAACAAACGTCATCTTTTTTTTTTTTTTTTAAACAATACAAACATAATTTTACAGTTACAATGTGTTTGTCGTGTGTGTATATTTAAGAAGGCGAAAGCACTCGCGAGGCTCCAATGGAAAATTGACGGATCAACTAAAGGAAAACTTGCTACACAGAGATGATTCTATGATTCCACTTTTTGTATTAGACTGGATAATGTAGATATAATTGTATTTCAATGGAGGCGAGCTTTGTCCGGCAGCTTTTGTGTAGGACACTTCAAATTTAACACGAGTTGTGGAACGCTTAAAAGGAAACCCGATTTTTATAAAATTTGTATATGCATATACTTGATTAGCATAACGAACAGAGTTGATTTGGCCGTTTTCGGCATCCCGCAGACAAAAATTTGAGTTTTTCAAATAGCATTTGCTTGGATTTTTCAAGCAGGTGTGACTACACAGCTGGGCCAGTGTTGCTCTAATATCAAATCATTTTGCAGCAGTTTGTTGACATTGTGTTCGATGATGCAGCGTTTTTTGGTTGCTTGCAAAAAATATGGCAATTATATTCACAAATACGGAATTGTGCGGCGTGTAAATAGTGTGCCACTTCAAACAGCTGCTCGGAATATAAAAACAGCTGTTTGGTTGCGTGGTGCTTGTTTGAACGCTTTACAGCACTGGTTTATGCTATTTCATTCGCACAGCTCGCTGCTCATATATATGTATGTATTTAATTTTCGGCAATGCTTGGGGATAAGGATACCCGGCAGCTCCTTGCATAGTGTGTCTTAATGCTAATTAGGCTTTACTAAAATTTGGTATAAGGTATGTGTTTTAATCAAACATGTGCAACTAGAGCCCACTCGATTGTTTCCAGGCAGAAAAGAGAGGCTGTTGGCAAGCACGAGTTAAAAAGAGATGGCAAGCATATGCAAAAATGTAAACAGTACGTCGCAGCTGGGTGCATCCGACGGAGAGATACTCTGTTTACGGTGTAAATGCTTAAACTTATTTTAAAGCGGGCTTCACGTTTATAGCTAAAGCAACGTCAAATATATATATAATAATAATAGATTTGCGATAAAACTTGGCACAATACCAATATACATATAATTTTGCTAACCTTGTAAACAGGGCATATAAATCTTATAGGCTTATGACATTTCGTGTGTAAATACTTCTGGGTAAATGAGATGTTCTTCAGTTGCGCTCCGAATTTGTTTCAGTTGTGGAGCAGCGGGGCCTTCATTTGCCGGCCGCAGCCAAGGGCTGCTTTTGCAGCTGCAGCTGTAGCTGCAGCTTATCACTGTTGGCCGCGCTGAACTGTGGCTGGCGGCGCACGATGCGCGGATTCGGATGTTTGGTGGCCTGGCTGTGCAGCTGGAGCTGCTGTTTGCGCATGAAGCCCTCGTCGCAGACGGCGCAGGCATATGGCTTGCGTATGCTGTGCACAAAGTGATGGACGTTGCGGTTCTCGGCGCGACTGAAGCGCTTGCCGCAGATCTGGCAGCTGTAGTTCTTGGCGCCGCTGTGGCACAGCAGATGCTTCAGCAGATTGACCGCATTGGTGAACGTGGCCTCGCAGTGCTCGCACTTGAGGTCGCGCCGCTTGCTGTGCTGGGCTGCGATGTGGTTGTCCAGCAGCCGCTTGCGCTTGAAGGCGCGTCCGCACTCGCCGCACTTGAAGTTGGCGCGATTCTGGTGCGTGGCCAGGATGTGGCTGCGCCAATTGGCGCGCTGCGCAAAGCTCGCCGAGCACAGGCCACACTTGAACGGCCGCTCGCCGGTGTGCACATGCTCGTGCTCCTCCAGCCATTGACGACGCGCGAACATCTTGCCGCAGTACTTGCACGCCAGACTGGTGGCCGGAACGGCGGCATTCGCTTGGCTGGATGCTGCAAAGGAAGATATTTAGTAATAGGGTTTAGTCCACCCGACTGCAACGTTCTTACTTCTTTTCTTTTTAAGTGAGCGCGCATCTGAGTGGCCACCCGAGCTTGTGGGGGCGTCCTCTTCGTAGTCCGTGTCGGAGCACTCCTCAATGATGTCCATGTCCTCGGGGCAATGCTCGATCAGCGCCGTCTCCTCGTCACAGGCCTCTTCCGGCTCTTGGGGCGTCGCGCACTCCTCGATCAGCTCGTCCGTGTCGAGCAGTTCCTCTGGGCTCTTCTGGCCCAGTTGCGTTTCGTACAGTTGGAGCGTTTGCGTGTGGAGTTGAATGATTTCTCGCCGTGTCGCGCTCAGTTGGCGCTCCAGGGCCTCGTAGTTGAGCAGGCTCACCTTGCAGATGCTGCACACCAACTGGAACACAGGTGGCGCATTAGCAAGCGGGTCAAGGGTCACGGCACACACTCACCGTCGAGTGCAGCTGCTCCTCCTGCAGCTGCCGGCCCAGCACCGCGGCCAGAATATGCGCCAGCGTCGTCTGCTCGGCGCCGTGCGCATCGCTGCGCCGCTCGAACAACTGCTCGTACACCTTCCGGTCCGCGAAATCGCAGCTGCATAGATAGCAATGTGCAATTGTTTTCGCCTTGTCAATTTTCCACTCGAGCTGCCTTAAGTTCATTTTTCAGCCAATTCACAAATCTCGCGTTCCAGCAACAATTTATCGATAGACGATAGGCGGGGAATGTAGTTGGGCGCTAATTTAAAAATCGATGCGAAATAAGGGCCAACATAGTGCAGGCAAGGAGCACGATTAAGAGAGCCGCAGGTTAGGAGCTCTAAAAATTGTGACGTCAATTTGCTTGAATGTCCGGTAAACAACATCAAAAATGTTAAATGCAAATAAAATATTAATAAAATTAGTAGGGCTTTAAATATTACATTTATTTTATATATTACATTTTATATATATTGTTTATGTTGTCTTTGGTGAAAGAGTAATATATACTGTTTACCTAAAAATTGCCTTTGGCGCGCAGTTCTTGAAAAAATCGATAAATCGCTCCGAACTTAGTGCTACTAAAAATACCAAAAACGCAAGCACATTTCTCGGGTCTGGTCACCCTTTGCGATAGACCACAACAAGACATGTATCGATAAGCCCAAGCAGAGTTCTAGCATTGCCCATTCGATTGCGGAGTTCTGCGGTAAAGTGCCGGAATAAATTGCGTTTATTGACGTATTCCAATTGAATCCATTCATAAAAAAAGTGAATTAATTTCTGGCGAACGTGTTCACTGGTGCGTGCTACTTGTCGCATTTAAACGGCATTTTATTGCGTTTTGCTTTATGTTGTTCTTATTTTTTTTTTAAGTGGAATTTGTGGGTGATACCGAAAACTGAAACTGAATTTTGTGAAGGTGCGCGCAAGTTTTTCGCGCGGTTCGCTGTTTTCATGTTGTTTCCTTTTGTTTTTTGTTGTTGTTTAAATCAGTTAATGCCGGCTTCCAGCCGTACAGTGTGAATTTAGCTGAGCTGAGCTCAGTTTAGGCGGCGGCAACAACACAACAGTTCAAGTGGGCAAACGATTCAACGAGACAGAATTTTGTTTACTTCCAATAAGAATTTGGCACAGCAGCAGCAACAACCCCAACCAGAACGTAAAAGCCACTAGGGGTTATTTTTTGTTTTTGCTGTGTATGCGAATGCGTGTGCGTGTGTGTGCGTGTGTATATATTGTGCTTCTATTGTTGCATTTACTTTGTCTAAATATACATATATATGTATGTATATATGTGTGAAGAGCTGATGATGAGCTCATGATAAGACTGCGTTGTCTGCTCTCAACATTTACGCTGTTTTATTTCATTATTTAATATCACACACACAGACACACACACACGCACACATGACAAACATCCTCACACAAGTGACGTCGCGTCGCAGCCGCGTCGCTGCCGTTGCGTCGCCCTAATGCTTCGATGTTTGCGTCATGCGGCTGCCACCCGACCCATTATTTGGGACGCCATTACATATTGTTGCTGTTGCTGTTGTTGTTGTTGTTGTTGTTCTAATTTTATTTAGCGTGCCTTCTTGCTTCTATATAAAAGTGAATTTTTTTTTCGATTTTTTTTAGCGTATCAAGCTTTGGAATAAAATAATTCAATTATTGTGGGGCTTTTTTCGGTCTTTGCTGTTTTGCTTATGCGGGTAAATTACTTACAATATCGATAAAATTACTTTAAACATGTGTGTGTGTGTGTGCTTGTGTGTTTTTCCATTTGATATCTACATAAATAACTGAGAACAAGTTGCTGTGGACGCCGCCCAAAGCAAAAGCACAACAAATGCACAAAACAAAATAGAAACAAAAACAGAAGCGTGCTTGAGCGTTATTAAAAAAAAAGACGTGTAGCATACTTTCCGGCAGCGCAGGAAACACTCGTGGTGCAAAAAGTGCTGCGTGCTTTCAGGCTTCTTAAGTTCTCTTCATTTGTATCGAGTTTTGTTTACTTATTTTATTGTTCGTTTTTGTTCTCCGCGATTAGAGAAACGCCGTTGCAATCTAGCGAATCTACGCAAGCCGTCTATTATTAGCCGAATTATACGAAAAGGAGGACATACCCAACAGCGTCTTCCAGCATGGGCAATATACACACAACGGGCCCAAATGAGGCGTTAATTGTTTCAGGTGAGTTTCACAATTATTACGTTACAATGTTTGCACAGTCCTACCCACACCTACATACAAATATCTGTGTATATACAGTGAATGCTCTGCTAACGAACAGCTCATTTAGTCGGTCAACTTTTTTTGCAGGCCCTATATTATTCTTTATTATTTCCCAAAATAAATTTAAATGAAATATAAAAATAAAAATTAATACATGTTAATATAAAAAAAAATACAAAAATATTAAAAGAAATTTAAGAAATCTTTATTAAACTCTACATGTAAGACTCAAATATGCATCCAAATTTTTGAATAGTTGTATTTTAGTTAAGAAATTCTTACACTTATTTCAAGTACAACAAAAATGCTTGTTTTGAGTATGTTTTGATGCTTTATGAAGTATGATTAAATAATTCATTTATAAATATTTAAGCTATCAATATCTGTCTTAATCGGATACATAGGTATCCGCTCAACCGCATTTATACTGTACTTCTCGCCTCGCTATCTCTGTCCCTCAGTCATTTTCTTTTACCTGCCCTTTTGGCCGTTTTGAAATGCAGCAATAAAGGCTAGGCAACAGCATTGTTGACAAACGGCAGCTGCCACATTTTGTGCTGTATACTTTACGGCGCCCAGCCTGAAATCGCCTGACATGCTCAGTATTATACACTTACGCAGTGGGGTTTATTTGCTGTGAAGGTGTATTCGCGGCCATGCCAGAAGAAAGAAAAAAAGCCTTTAAATCTAGCTCAAAGCAAGAGCCTATATATAATAGTTTTCTCTTGAGTTTGAACTCAAATCCTTAAAACGGGTTTATTCTCTTTTATGCGTCTTGAAGCTGATTCAAATGAGGTTTTAAAATGGTTTAAAACGGGTTGAAATATCCATATATTATTTTACATAAATTTATTTATTTAGATTTTTTCCTGATAAAATATACCATTTATCTCGGGTAAATCCAGCCCTTACATTGGTTAATTACATTGCTTGATTTCTGAAGTGCCTGTAGGGAAATCACAACACATATACCATAAAAACGATTAGACCTTTGATAAAAAGCACACTTTCATTCATTTATTCGTTTTAACAGTCATGTTTATTTAAAGAAAAAAACACTTCACATTCATGATAAAGAACATTCTTATCAGGAATGTACTAACAACAGTTCTTGAGTACATTTTATAAGTATTTGGGTTCGTGGGTAAGGGTACTCCCAGTCATTGTGGGCTTTTAGTAAGAAATTTCAAACACACTTTAAATAGGCCACGATATCAGGTATTTAATGCGGGGAACATTAAATGTTTGAGCCCCTACTAACTTTTAGATGTGTGTTGTGTTATAGCAGAAAGATATTGAAAAGTATTTGAAAACCTGGTTTAAACAAAAATATTTAAGGCGTCCAGAAATACTTGAGAACAGGAATTTTATCTGATTTTTTTAACAAATGTTTTTTTTTTGTTAATCATTTCAACGCAATAAAGATTAAAAATGAGAACAAAATTGATAAACCTTTTTACCTTTTAGAATTCATGGACATTCAATGTGAGCAAAAACTAAACAAAAATTTGGTTAATTTTCTATAAATCATATTTTATATAATCAATTCTATAATACGAAATTGAGTTTTTGTATAAATTCATAGAATTCTGTTGTTGACTCTAAAAATATATCAGATTTGTACTATATTTCTGCAAGTGTATTTTAATCTGCGACGTTCTTTCTTGTTTGATTTAATTTTTCCTACATAATATATTTATACATATATTTCTAAAAGAGATTTTTGAAATCATTAGTTTTTTATACATAATTAAAACCCATTTAAGAAAGAACTATGAAATATTGACAGCTAAACCGGTCGAATAGCAAAGCGCTCGTACTCGCATTTAGAACAGCGTTTTTTAAGTGTAATATTTATTTATTGCCCAAAAAATGTTGCAATTCATATTAAAAAAAAGGTCAATCAAATAAAAAATAATTGTTCAAATATAAATATGTAGGGTTTATAAGGCTAAATTTATATGTATATACCCCGCCATCCAAACTAAGCTACCCAGTTTAACGAGAATACGGGCTCGAATCACAGGCCTGTCTATGGATATTTATTTGTCTGATGCGTAAGCCAGAGTAGTGAGTGCTATTGATTAAAAAGTAGGCGTTGATAACTATATTCTATACTTATATAGTATTAAAGTAACCCCATTTGATTGGAGCCCAAATCAAAGCTAGGGTATTGACAATTCGTGGTAAGAGTTGCGGTTTAAAGCTTTTGTTGCGTTTGTTGTGCAAAAAAGAAATCCCCCGCTGATGTATATTGAATTTTCTTGTATATGCCACAATAACGAAAACCAGGCTGACAAGAACAACAAGAACAACAACAGCAGCAACATCAGCAACATCAGCAGAATAAACAACAACAACAATCGCAACGGGTTCCTCAGTCTCTCAGCCTTTGCCTACTGATAACCACTTGTATGCACACACCCCACCCTTCCCCCTCAAAGGCTTGAGGGCATTGCATCTACTTGCGCTTCCTTTCCTTAAACAGTCCAACCCCCCTGCCCCCTAACCCCCTTAGACCCCATTCATCTGCCTTGGGGTACAGCCATAACAGCATCCGCTGGCAAAGTTTTCAGTTTTCATGTTTTGACTATTTTATGCCTGGCGGCGTGAAACCACCCCGTTAGATATTGCGGCTGTGCCTAGTCAAAGTTTTTCAACCCTCGTCACTTGGGACTGGGTGAATGCACTCTGCGGCCGGCCAACCCCCAACGCGGGGCTATGCGAAACGGGCCAACGGGGCAACGTGGCCAAGGGAGGCTCCAGGCTCAAACTTCTCCCATTGCTCTGTGCTCAGCGCTCGTTAGGCGATTTCATTTAATTAACTTACCGAGGCAAACAACAGACTTGGTGCACTTCTGGCTACCCTATCGGTTACCCTAACCCACCTAGGTCTTTGGCTTTGTTTCTACGCGCCACGCGGCAGCTCACGGCCAATCGGCCCTTATCAGGTCGGCGGCCTTCTCGCCGATCATAAAGGCCGCCGCATTCGTGTGGGCGGTGGGCGGCAGGGGAATGACGCTGGTGTCCACCACGCGCAGCTTGCGCATGCCGTGCACCTTCAGCTGGGGGCTGACCACAGCGCTGGCATCACTGGCAGGTCCCATGCGGCAGGTGGCCACCTGGTGGTGCAGCGTGTAGGACATGGTGCGAATCGAGCAGCGCCAATAATCATCCGAGCCAAACAGCCTGTCCTCACACCCGGGCACAGGGCGATCCAAGAGTCGAGCGCCGATCGCCCGGAGGGCTGGCATCTCCGAGATGCGTATGGCCTCCTTGATGCCATCGAGCAGGTACTCCACGTCCTCCTCGTCCAGCAAGTACTTGGGATCTATCTTGGGCCAGCTGAACGGATCGCGATTGTGCAGCCAGAGGCGACCCACGGACTTGGGATGGAACTGCATCACGAGCAGCGTGAAATGGTCCTGTTGCGCCCGCTGCAGTGGCCTGTAGAGCGTGTTGTAGATCTCGTCCTTGACGTTGGCGCCCAGCTTGAGGGCCGTGCCCTCGTCGCTGGCCAGGCTACCAGCCACCAAAATAAACTCCAAGTCTGGCCAATCCCGGGGCAGCGTCGAGCGGGGCGACTTTAGAAAGGCCAAGGCCTCCACGCCGCCAATCGAGCTGAGACGCGTGGCCGGATTGCCGGCCAGGTAGAAGGACAAGATGTCCGGTAAGGTCACGCGCGTGGGAAACAGCGTCTGGCCCGTGGTGTTGGTCACAAAGGTGGGTCCAAAGTGCGACAGGTGATCGTACATACGCTTACCCACCGGCAGCGCCTGCACCACCGGCAGCCCGATGGCCCGCAAATTATCCTCCGGCCCGATGCCCGAGAGCATCAGCAGCTGCGGCGAGTTGAAGGCGCCCGCCGACAGGATGACCTCCTTGCGCGCTTTAAACGTGTACATTTGCTGCTTGTAAATCAGCTCGATGCCCCGCGCGGCTTTGGTGGCTTCGTCGATGAGCACGCGGGTCACCTGGGTGAAGGGAAAGACGTGCAGGTTGGGCCGTACGCCGCGCACGGGCTGAATGTAGGCGGAGTAGGCGCTGTGCCGGCGGCCATTGATGGTGGTGGCCTGGACGTAGGAGACGCCCAGCTGCGACTGACCGTTGTAGTCGGTGCGCGGATGACCCGCCTGCACCGAGGCGGCGACAAAGGCGTGCACCATGCTGCTGCGATGGCGCACATCCTCGACGCTGAGCGGCCCGCTGTGGTTGTGGTACGGCGACTGCTCCAAGCCCTGCAGCTGGGCGGACTCGCTGCGCAGGAAGTAGGGCAGCACCTCGTCGTAGCTCCAGCCGTGGTTGCCGCGCTCGGCCCACGCGTCAAAGTCGCGCCGATTGCCGCGATTGTAGATCATGAAATTGATGGAGCTGGTGCCGCCGAGGACCTTGCCACGGGGCAGGGCGCACTGCCGGTTGTGCATACCGAGGCAGGCGTTCGCCTGCGGCACCGAGTGGTAGTTCCAGTTGGAGGCGGTCAGCTGGAGATGGCCCGCCAGCAGTGGCGTCAGGTGGGCAATGTTCTCGACGCCACCGGCCTCGATGAGCGCCACCCGCCAGTCGGGATTCTCGGAGAGGCGCGCGGCAAGCGTGCAGCCAGCGGCACCAGCGCCGACCACAATGAAGTCGTAGCTGGCCAAATTCTGAGGCACTGCAACCGGTTGGCCAATGAGTTAATTGCTTCAGAATGATTGTTCCTTGACCTACCATTCGGACGCACCGACTGCTCGAGCAGATTGACCAGGCCCAGCTGCTGCAGCTGCGCCAGCAGGCGAGTGTTCGCCCAGGTAGCCGCAAAGAGCGTTGTTAGCAGCGGCAAAAGAAACATTTCACTGATGTGAACGACACGGAACTAACGCTTATAAATCTGTTCCGAGCTCGCGGCCTGCAGTCCGGCGCTCCTCAAGCGTCAATTGTGACTTGTTTTTTTCTCTCGCGTTAAATTCAAGTGCACCTAAAAGCTAAACAGCCTGCTTGCGTACTTAAATACCCTGTGTGCATAAATATTTAGGGGGTATATGGAAGGATTCCTCTATAGGGATATGTGGAATAAATGGCTATAGGATATTCAAGGAAGGGTAAAAAATATCTCTACTTAAGAGCTATAGGAGCATAGGGATCTGTTAAAGGAAATTAAAGGAAATAGTTGAAGGATTAGAAAATATGCCAAGAGTATTCCTATGGATTGTTTAAGGAAAGTAAGTGAAATGGACCGTAAAGAAAGTAAATAAGCGATAAATTTACGGATTCCTCTATAGTAAAATGCAGAGAATATGCCTGCAGACATTCGTATAGGATTTATAAGGAAGGGTAAAATGATATCCTAACCCATTGAGGAGCTGTTAAGTAAAAAAGATTTTTAAAGGTATCGTTTAGGGGAACATAAAAATATTAAGATTCTTTTTATAGGGATGTGTAGTAAAGACGGCTATGGTAAAATGTGGAGATTCAACTTTGAGAATTCCTATGGTTTGTATTAGGAAGGCTAAAAGAAAAGGTATGTATAAATGGAAAATGTGTAGATCAAGCTCTAGATTATAATTTATAGGAAATGCCTAGAAAGATTCCTGTAGGATGTACAAAAATATGTGAATGGGTATCCCTTAAATACTGTAAGGGTAAACGAATACAAAAGTTATGTAATTTAAGGATGAAGTAGGATGTCTAGGAAGAAAGGGTATATACAGTTAATATGTGATATCAAGTATATAGAAAATTAAAAAAAAAATAAGTTCAGATTAAAAATATTATAATTTTAGAAGATGTCTTTATTTATAATGAGTGATTATCATATAGTTGAATTTGATTCTATCATTACACAGTGTATAAATAATAATATTACTATAATTAGTATAGGATGTATTTATTAACCTAGGCCAGGCATTGGAACTCGCGTCCTCGTGTTTCAGTATAAAAAATTTTTTTTGGGGATATTTATAAAAAAAAAGTTTTGCTGACTACGACATACACTACTTAATTATACGGGTCTCTATAGAGAGTGTTTGTACAGGGTATTCGTAATTATCGTAATAAGCCGAGTGCTAATTAAATCATCTTTACACTTTCCACTGACGCGAGTTCGTTTAACTTTTAAAAACACTCCACGAATACCCAAAAAAAAAAATAGATATATATATATAAATAAAATTGCGACTGTCTATCGGAATCGTACACTTTCGGTCATGCTGAAAACCCGTTAGACTCGTTCGCATTCCCATTCCCTTTTCCTTTCCCTTCCCCGTTCTCGTTCTCGTTCAAACTCATTTTCAAAGCATTCGACTCGCATTTTATTGACCCATTTACATTTAACGCATTTCGACCAAGTCCCAGTTAGTCATGCCAGCCGAAGCTCTAGGTCAGCCAATCGGCCCTTATCAGGTCGGCGGCCTTCTCGCCGATCATAAAGGCCGCCGCATTCGTGTGGGCGGTGGGCGGCAGGGGAATGACGCTGGTGTCCACCACGCGCAGCTTGCGCATGCCGTGCACCTTCAGCTGGGGGCTGACCACAGCGCTGGCATCACTGGCAGGTCCCATGCGGCAGGTGGCCACCTGGTGGTGCAGCGTGTAGGACATGGTGCGAATCGAGCAGCGCCAATAATCATCCGAGCCAAACAGCCTGTCCGCACACCCGGGCACATGGCGATCCAAGAGTCGAGCGCCGATCGCCCGCAGGGCTGGCATCTCCGAGATGCGTATGGCCTCCTTGATGCCATCGAGCAGGTACTCCACGTCCTGCTCGACGGAGAAGTACTTGGGATCGATGCGTGGCCACTCGAGTGGGTTGCGATTGTGCAGCCAGAGGCGACCCACGGACTGGGGCTTGAACTGCATGATCAGGAAGGTGAAGTGATCCTGCTGGCGCCTGGCCAGATGGCGGTACATCTGCTCATAGATCTCCGGCTTGAAGTTGGCGCCGCGCGCCAGCGCTGTGCCCTCATCGCTGGCCAGGCTGCCGTCCACCTGGATGAGCTCAATGTCCGGCTGGGTCGCGGGCGTTCGCGCCGTCGGCACCTTGATGAACGTGAGCGTCTCTACGCCGCCAATGCTCGACAGCTGCGTGTCCGCACGGCCCAGCATAAAGTCCGTCATCATGGGCAGCGACAGCCGCGAGGTGAACAGCGTCTGGCCCGTGGTGTTGGTCACAAAGGTGGGTCCGAAGTGGCACATGTGGTCGTACATACGCTTACCCACCGGCAGCGCCTGCACCAGCGGCAGCCCGATGGCCCGCAAATTATCCTCCGGCCCGATGCCCGAGAGCATCAGCAGCTGCGGCGAGTTGAAGGCGCCCGCCGACAGGATGACCTCCTTGAGGGCGCGCACCTCGAAGCGACGTCCGGCGTGCAGCAGCTCCACGCCGTAGGCGGACTTGGTCGCCTCGTCGATGAGTACGCGGCTGACCCGCGCCGTTGTCAGGATGTGCAGGTTCTTGCGGTGCGGACGCACCGGCTCAATGTAGGCGCGAAAGGCGCTGTGCCGGCGACCCTTCAGCGTATTGGCCTGGACGTAGGAGACGCCCAGCTGCGACTCGCCGTTGTAGTCGGTGCGCGGATGCCCCGCCTGCTGCGCGGCACGGACGTACGCGTGCGCCATGCTGCTGCGAAAGCGCACATCCTCGACGCTGAGCGGCCCGCTGTGGTTGTGGTACGGCGACTGCTCCAAGCCCTGCAGCTGGGCGGACTCGCTGCGCAGGAAGTAGGGCAGCACCTCGTCGTAGCTCCAGCCGTGGTTGCCGCGCTCGGCCCACGCGTCAAAGTCGCGCCGATTGCCGCGATTGTAGATCATGAAATTGATGGAGCTGGTGCCGCCGAGGACCTTGCCGCGCGGCAGGGCGCAACGGTTGCCGGGCATGCCGCGGCAGGCGAAGCGCTGCGGCTGCGATTGATAGTTCCAGTTGGAGGCGGTCAGCTGCAGCGCAGGCGCCAGCAGCGGCACCAAATGCATTAGATTCTCCACGCCGCCCGCCTCAATCAGATAGACATTCCAATTGGGATTCTCCGAGAGGCGCGCGGCGAGCGTGCAGCCAGCGGCACCGGCGCCCACCACAATGAAGTCATAGCTGCCGCGGGGCACTGTTCGATGTGGGGAGGAGGATGAGGACAGGCACATATTCTATGTGTGTATATAGCAGGGTAAATACTCACGATCGCTGTAGAGCGGCAGTCTGACCACATTGCCCAGGCCCAGTTGACGCAGCTGCTCGAGATTAGCTTTCTGTTGTGAGTTTTTTGTTTGTGTTGTTCTTGCTGTTGTTGTTGTTGTTGTTGCCACTATCATGGCCAAGGCCAGTGGAAGCAGCTGCCTGATCATCGCTGAAGAACCGTTCGCTTGGCCAATTCGCTGGCGACTGTGCCAGTGAAATTTGTTTTTTGCTCCATTTCAATGCTGCCTACGCACAGTGGAGCGAAAAAAAATATTAATGTGTGTAATAACATTATTATTTTTTTTTAGAAAAAATAAGTTATATTTGTATATTTAACACGCCCTGAAAAGGATCTTAATGCATTAAATACAAAAGAAAAATCGCTTCATGCGAGAAAAAAGAAAAAATAGCTATTTATATTTATTTTTTTTAGGATTTGTTTTCTTTTTTCCAAAAACATTTATTAAATCCATTTAGTTAATTTTTAAATTTTAAAATATATTTATCTTTAAATACTTAAATTTACCCTATCTTAATTCTCTAAAATAAATATACATCTTGATTTTATTGTTAAATATATGTATGACCTCCATTCTCCATTCTACTGATTTTATTAATTGTCTGATCTCTTCGATATACTCATATCCTCAATAGTCACATTATTTGGTTCATTTATATATGTTATGTCGTCGTCTTGCTGTGCTTATACAATTTTGGCCTCCATGGTCACATTATGCGTACTGACTACTTTTTGACTATTTCTCTGCATATATTAAAGATATTTTGTTCTCGTTTTCAATGGCATTTGCGTCACTGTGCAGCGTCGTCTTCTTCATGGCTTCTTTTAGCTGGGTGCTTAGCTCATCTCATCTCAGCTCATCTCGTCTCATTTGTGTTTTCATTGGGGTTCAACGCATTTTATTATCAGCCACCTATTAGCGCTTCTTGCTCTCTACCCCTCTGTCTATTTTTTATTTGCTTCTTTCTGTGTCTTTGGCTGCCACCTTTCCCCTTGCCTAGGCTTCTAGGCATTTTGGCGGCTTCATTTGCAAACTTCTTGCCCAGCTTCTGTTGTGGTTCTGGTTCTGGTTCTGATTTGTTGTTATGTCGCTTTTCGCATCGGGTTAACGACAATCGCCAGCATTGCGGAAACTATAAACACTTGTTAGCTAACAACTCGAGTGCGACTGTCTATGTGACTCCACATCTGACTTTGATGCTGCCTTTGACTCTTTGGTTGGCTTCTTGCCAGGGGGTTCGTCAGCAGCATTCAAAAACTATCGATATTTCAAAAAAGTCAACTTTTTTTCAAAATTGATTTATATTGAATGCATATTTTTAATATATTTCGGAGACCATGAGAACTTTATACCTATATAACTATACCGAAGTAAACTGTCTGTATCTACAATACAGTTTTCGATAGCTATTCCGTTTCCTGAAAATCGATAAATATCGATTTCCATCATAATGACGTGCCAGAATTACCAAATTTGGTTTTTATATAGCCATACGCATATGTACATCAATATTTCTTAATTTGGTGTTCCCCCCAGGGTATCGCCTAGTCGGGCACAGCCAACTAGAATCCTCTAACTTGATTTTTTATATTTTATTTCGTTTTTTCCCATGACAAAAGTTGAAAGAAAACATAATTACAAGCCGGGACGCATCATGCGCAATCAGAGCAGATTAAACGGGCTTTAGACCGACAGCCACCCTGTCGCACCCAGCGCTCCCTGCCCCCGGCCCCCTGCCCCTACCTATTGCCCCCTGCCTTTGTTTAGCTGCAGTGCAGCGGCTATATACAACCCCACAAAAGCGGCCCTGCTTAGGGCTCAGATATCGTAAGCCCCATGCCCCCGCAGGCGCCAGACTGTGCGATCCGTCCAGCATATTGAAAATAAGTCTGCAATAGCGCCCAGTCCCTGGCAACCACTTGTAAATATGGTAACGGGCAGCTGGGAAGGTTGCCAATTTGTTTTTTTATACGAAGTTCACGAAGTCAAAAGAGTATATTGGGTTTGTGCAATGTCCGTATGTCCAATATTAAGTGTTAAGATTTTTATTGACAGATTAAAATGGACAAAAATGTTGACATATAAAGTTCTGGGATCCATAGCTCCCATATTTCAAACTCCCCTAACTTTGTCAAAACTCAACCGATTTTCATGGTGATGATAAATACGATACGTAATTTTAGATAAATTTCTTTTGGAACTTTTGGAATAAAAAAACATGAACTCGTTTTCGAATAAAATTATGTGTGTTGTTATTACATTGTGAACGTGTATTGTGCTGTCGGTTACACCCGACTGCAACGTTCTTAGTTGTTTTTTTTTTGTGGTTGTTTTTTTTGGTCAGGCATCCTGGCCTGTCTGTCTGTCGAAGCACCTGTATGCCCGCCTCAGCCGCCTGACAACGCCCACTCTGAATTCATGAATATTTGATGCTTTGATAATGAAAGTGCCGGATTTTTGGGTTGGGGCGATAGCAGGCCCAGATAACCACAGCTGAAATACCCACTCAAACTCCAATTGGGTAAATGAAATGGGACTCTAAATGAAAGTCGGGTGAATTGCGATAGCAGTTCAGCAATTGAGAATATGTATTGTGAAAGTTTTTAAATTTTTGTTGTAGATATTTGAAAATTTAAGAAAATAAATTTCTGGTTGACGAAAACTAAATACCCTTGCAGACATACTTATTGTTAAAATTAAAACTGAGAAATTACTTTGCATAAAAGGGAAAAAAGTCAGACAGATAGACGGGTCTTTTTCGACTAACTGGTTGATAATGATCAAGAATATATATATATATGCATATATACTTTATGGTACGCCGATGTTTCCTTCAATATTTTACATATTTACAGCGTGGGTATAAGATGTAAATAAAATTCAAATCAAATAACTTGTATACATTTTCTTCTTTTGCTGAGACTCAAAAGCTTATCGCACTTAAAGCTTTTGTCCACTTAAAATACCATTTTATTGCATACTTTAAGGCACAAATGCGTAGACTTTTTGTGGCCACTTTAATTTCAAAATAAATCATTTTGTGTATTTAAGGTTTTTATATTAAATGCCAAGACAGAGCTGCACAATTAGTAACCAAATAGAGAATACCCTGTAGAAAGAGCTACAATATATTTAATTTATCAAGATGAATTTAACTTATATTTTGTTTGCCAAATGTGAAAATCGACAAAGCTAATTTGATATCTCTAGCTCTTATGGCTTTCAAGTTCAAAGAAATTAACTATGCCTAATGGTTACGAAAATCTCACACATTTTATGATACCTTCTTTTTTTGCACATTTTTATACGCGAACAGGGTATTTAAAATGGAGCCCAATTATTTGAATGCCGTTCGCATAGCGTTTCCGCAACAATAAAAGTCGAGGAACAGCATTTAATAAATCAGAAAAAAAAATCAAAAAGTTTTAACAGAAATCAACAACAAACAATAAGGCAGCATTTGAATTGGGCGAAGTCGCAGACTTCATGGCTTTAAATTTGATGATGTTGTTAGCAGTTGTTGTTGTTGCTATTCTGTTCGTTGTTGTTGCTGTCGTTGTTGATTAGCATGAAAATTGGCAAAAAGGCAGGTGAGAAACAACGAAAACAATGAGAACGAATTGGACAATGCATTGAGCTATAGAAGAAACAAATATTCAACAAAATAAATTTTAAAGATACATATAGAGATGTAGAGGCAGATTGAGATACAAATTAAAATAAATGTATGAAAAAAGATAAATGCAATGAAAGAATAAAATGTATGAATATACGAAAACTTATACAATGGATGTTATACATATATAATATAATCACAAATAATGTTGAAGATACACATTCATAAAGATTGAGATACACATGTGAAGACATAGATACATATACATATTTGGAAAAAGATACAGATACATATACAGATATAGATATAAAGATATTGCCATAAATATATAGATATAGATATATAACAGACATATATATATATATATATACCTACCGATAAAGAAGCAGAGTCAGCGATCTTTTTTTTACAGATGCAGATACTTATAATGTAAATGTAAATACTTACGGATACATACAAGTATGGACATATTTAGCTATAGATAAATATACCCAAACGAATACAGGCACAACTGGAGACACTGATAAAGAATACAGCAAAACAAAAGATAGAAATCAAATGTATTTCAATGTCAATGCCAAGAGCCCGTGCCGGCCTGTACCCAAGACCCAAAGCCAAAATATATATATATTTTTTTTATCATACAGAGATCTTGGCCGGAACAAGTTGCGCGGCTTAGCTGAGGGAAGGCTGGAAAAACTCTAAGAACCAGTTGAGAATTAAAATAAAAGTTTCTTAGAATATTTATTGTTGTCTTATGAGCTAGCTTAAATTAAAATCAGTTCATTATGTAGGACAGACAGAGACAGAATGCTGGCAAGATATAACTAAAGCTCCGTTCGAAGGATGGGGGAGAGTCCACTTGGTTCCAGTGGAGAGCTAACGGAGCCAAAAACCTGATGTGAAACTAAAGCTAACCTAATACAAGACGTCCGGACGCGTCTCTACTTGATATAGCCATAATCCTGCTTGATCATATCGGCGGCCTTCTCGGCGATCATAAAGACTGGACCGTTGGGATGTCCGGACATAATCTCCGGCATGATGCTGGCATCTGCCACACGCAGATTACGTATGCCATGGACACGCAGGCGGGCGTCCACAACAGCAGCCCGATCCGATTTGGGGCCCATTTTGGTGGTGCCCGAGTAGTGATAAATGGTGAAGGTGAAGTGGCGCACGTAGCAGGCCCAGTAGGCCCAGCTCTTGTACGGATGCTGCTTGCAGGTGGGTATCTTGCGCTCCCACAGCTTGCCCTCGATGGCCTTCATGCCGCGCTGCTCCATCAGGCTGATGGCCTTCAGCAAGCCGCGCACCGAGATGTCCACGTCATAGGGATGGGCAAAATAGTTGGCATGTATCAGCGGGTACTTGAAGGGATCGGTGCTCTTGAGCATGATGCGGCCGCGACTCTTGGGCCGCAAGATCATCGGGAAGATCATAAAAGCATTTAGCGACTTGTCCTCGATCTCGGCGAACAGCGAGTCGTAGATGGATTTCTTCAGGCCGAAGGCGCGCGATATCGCTGGATTGGACGACATGGAGCCGCCCACAAGGAACAGCTCAATATCTGGCCAGCCATCCTCGTCGCGCTCATGATCCAAGTCCCAGAAGGCAATCGCCTCACAGCCGCCGGGCGAACCATACGGACCCTCTCTGCGATTGAATCTGGTCAGCCACGAGGGATCGGCAAAGTCCTCGAATTTCAGCGAAGTGGCATTCGTTGTAAAGGTCACCGCCGGCGCCGTATGATCCTGCAGATTGTAGCCCACAGCCAGATCCGCAATGGGCTTGATGCCCACCTCGCGCAGGTGCTTCGCGGGACCCACGCCCGACAGCATCAGCAGCTGCGGCGTATTGATCGCGCCCGCCGAGACGATCACCTCCTTGCGTGCCAGCACCTTCTGCATGCGTCCATCGGTCTGCACCATGATGCCATAGGCGGTCTTCGTCTGCGGATCGATGAGCACCTTGGTCACCAGCGCGTTCTTCTTCACGTGCAGATTGCTGCGCTTGCCCTTCAGCGGGTAGAGGTAGGCGCGATTCGAGCTCCAGCGCGTTGAGTTGCGCGTGGTGGTGTGCAGAAAGGCGACGCCATTCTGAATGCGTCCATTGTAGTCGCGATACTTGAGGCCATCCTGTTGGGCCGATTCGACAAAGGCCTCCGAAATCTTGGATCGCCAGTTCACATAGCTAATCTTGACGGGACCATCGCGACCCACAAAATCCTCCTCAGCATCGGGCACGCTGCTGCCCTCGTATTTCTTGAAATACGGCAGCACATCCTTCCAGCTCCAGCCGGGATTGCCCAGCGCCTCCCAGCGATCGTAGTCGCGGCGATTGCCGCGCGTGTACATCATGTAGTTCAGCACGGAGCTGCCGCCCATCACCTTGCCCCTGGGCCAGTTGCAGCGATTGTTGTTCATGGCCAGGCAGGCGTGATCCGAGGGCTGTGTGCGATATTTCCAGTTCATTTCGCCCAGCTGCAGAAAATGCGCCACAATCGGCACATCCATGACCAGGCGCTCCGGTCCGCCGGCCTCCAGCAGCAGCACCTTCCAGGCGGGATTCTCGGAGAGACGCGCGGCCAGCGCACAGCCCGCGGTGCCGGCCCCGACCACAATAAAGTCATATTCGCTCTCCATTTGTATGGTATTGTCATAGTTCTCCAGGTCCACATCCGATTGGCCGCGTCGCAGAAAATTTATCGTCTCGAAGAGCACATTCTCACTCTGGGCGGCGACGAGAGCCAAGGCGCTCAGCCCCAGCATGAGTTGGCATAGAAACGTTTTGGACATATTTGAGCACTTCACTTGGTTTTTGCACTTTTAAAAAAAAAAAAAAAAATAAAAGACAAATTTAACAAAAAATTCGGTTATTTTTGTGTGTGTTTTGTTTTGTTTTTTTTTATTTTTTTATGGTTTTTCAATGTTCTAAGACGTGTTCGTCTTTTAGAGTGCGGACTGTGCGCGCATGCGTGGCCCGTGCCGTTAGTTTGCCGTCTTGCCCAATCGGACTCGTAACTGGTAATGCTGACAATCGCTCTGGCCAAGTTCAATTTAATATTAAATATAAGCGCCGCCGTCTCGGCCGAATCGTGTTTTGCGAATCTTTGTCGGCAGCAGCCGCTGCTGCGATCGGCGGCGCGATCGCTGTGTTAACGTTAACGTTAACGATTTCTTGCCAAGAATCTTCAGAGCAGCTGTGGCATGACTGTGGACACGTTCACAAAGCCAAATTGAAAGCGAGCTTTGAGCGAACGCACTGACATTGACTTGAGCTGATCGTTCACACGATCAGAGACACGCACACACACGATGACACACACACACACACACACACACACACAGAGCGCTCCGACCATTGACCAAATTGCGGAAGCTACGCAAAACTGTGCAGCTTGCAGGGCAATCTAGGACCGAAAAAGAAAAACAAAAAACTGAATATACTTTACAAGCACTTAAACAACGATCGTCGATCGAAGAGATCAAAGATCGATTGCCCATGCGTTCGATGCGGAAGGGCGTACAGCACGCGCACAACTCATTTTTATTAGCGACAATATGTCAACCCATTCGGGTGCAATACATAAATTGTCTGCAACGATCGGTTGGCTGATCGACAAGAACACAGCCAAGATCGCTCATGCAATATTTTTGCCTTTGCAGGAGCTTTTTGGTATTCATTGATTTCATTCTTGCGGCCGGCTGGGCCTTTGGTTGGCAGCATGTGGAATTTCCACAGCGAAGTTGATCGTCAAGATCGCTTAAACAATTTTTTTGTTTTCTATTTACGAGTTTTTTGCTATTTACATATTTTATTCTTGGCCCTTTGGGTAGCAACATGTCGAATTTCCACAGCGATTGTTGGCTGATCGAGAAGATCACAGCCAAGCTCACTGCTTAGGCTCCTTATTTTCTAGATTGTCAAATCAAAGGATTGCAATAAATCAATATTTTTATTAACTAACGGAAATATCGCAGACATTTTCATGCAATCAATTGTAAATTCAGTAATTGCACAGCAAGACTTTGGTATTTATTTATAAGCAGAATCAATTTAGGATTCTCTCTCCCTGCCCTCTCGCTCTCTCGCTCTCTCTCTCCCTCGTTAGCTATAGTTATGATCCTGCTTGATCATATCGGCGGCTTTTTCAGCTATTAAATAGACCGGCCCATTGGGATGACCCGCAACCAGATAGGGCATTATGCTGGCATCCACCACGCGCAATTGGCGAATCCCGTGGACGCGCAGGCGAGCATCAACCACGGCGCTGGGATCGCTGCGTGGACCCATCTTGGCCGTGCCCGAGTAGTGATAGATCGTGAAGGTGAAGTAACGCGCATGGCACGCCCAGTAGGCGCTGGTCTGGTAGCCGAGATGTCGGCAGCCGGGCAGCTGCTTCTGCAGCACGCGCGCATTGATGGCCCGAAAGGCGGGCTGATCCATCAGGCTGATCGCCTGCTCGATGCCGCGTACGGTTATGTTCAGATCGTACGGATGCGCGAAATAATTGGCATCGATCAGCGGATGCTCCAGCGGATTGCGGCTCTTAAGCCTGATGCGACCCCGACTCTTGGCGCGCAATATCATCGGAAAGATCATGAAGGCATTCGCATCTTTGCGCTCCAGCTCGCCAAAGAAGAGCTCATCGATGTCCGCTTTGATGCCGAGCGCCAGACGCAGCGCCGGATTCACATGCGCGCCGGCCGTCAGAAAGAGCTCCATGTCCGCCCAGCCCTCGGCTCGCGCCGCCCCATCCAAGGCATAAAAGGAAATGGCCTCCACGGTGCCCGGACTACGCAACGGCCCCTGGCCGCGCAGGTAGCTGCCAACCGAATCGGCGTTCAGGAATGTGCGCATATTTATCGAGCTGACATTCGTTGTAAAGGCCACGCCCGGCGCCACATGATCCTGCAGATTGAAGCCCACAGCCAGATCCGCAATGGGCTTGATGCCCACCTCGCGCAGGTGCTTCGCGGGACCCACGCCCGACAGCATCAGCAGCTGCGGCGTATTGATCGCGCCCGCCGAGACGATCACCTCCTTGCGTGCCAGCACCTTCTGCATGCGTCCATCGGTCTGCACCATGATGCCATAGGCGGTCTTCGTCTGCGGATCGATGAGCACCTTGGTCACCAGCGCGTTCTTCTTCACGTGCAGATTGCTGCGCTTGCCCTTCAGCGGGTAGAGGTAGGCGCGATTCGAGCTCCAGCGCGTCTCGTTGTTGATATTCGCCTGCAGATAGGAGACGGCCAGCTGGGATGCGCCATTGTAGTCGCCGCGCGGTAGGCCCGCCTGCTCCGAGGCCGATACAAAGGCGTCGGCGACGGGCGACCGAAACTGCGTGTAGCTTATCTTGACCGGCCCCTGGCGGCCGGGCCGCGACTTGCCCGAGTCCGCGTCGGGTATGAGAGAGCCCTCGTATTTGCGAAAATAGGGCAGCAGCTCGTCGTAGCCCCAGCCGGGATTGCCGAGTGCCAGCCAGCGATCGTAGTCGCGGCGATTGCCGCGCGTGTACATCATGTAGTTCAGCACGGAGCTGCCGCCCATCACCTTGCCCCTGGGCCAGTTGCAGCGGTTGTTCTTCATGGCCAGGCAGTAGCTGTTGGAGGGCTGTGTGCGATATTTCCAGTTCATCTCGCCCAGCTGCAGATAGTGCGCCACAATGGGCATGTCCATGGCATAGCTCTCCGGTCCGCCGGCCTCCAGCAGCAGCACCTTCCAGGCGGCATTCTCGGAGAGACGCGCGGCCAGCGCACAGCCCGCGGTGCCGGCCCCGACCACAATGAAGTCGTATTCGCTGAGCAGCCGAGTGCGGTCGTCAAGCGCCTCTAGATCCATTTGGCGCTGGCCGCGACGCAGCAGCTCGAAGGTGTCGGTCAGGATATTGTCGGAGTAGCTCTGGGCAAGAGCGACGCCCAGGCACAGTGGCCACAGCAAGAGGAATCGCAGGCACATCCAGACGCGAACGCTGACAGCGAGCAACTGAATAGAAAAGCAATAGAATCCAGTTAAGTTAAGGAAATTTAACACTGGTTAATCACATTTTCAATTACGTTAAAAAGCTACACTCGGAGAAAAGAGCAAGTATTTGGTATTGAAATTCAACTAAGTTGGAAATTTCTTAAATTGAGAAAAAGTGTTTTTTCTTCAAGAACTTTTTAATCCCAAACTTTAATTAAAACAAAGTATGTATTTTTTTTTTTTTGAGAAAATATGGTTTAGTGTCTTCTAATACAAACGTACCTTATATAATTATATAAGAGTGTATACAGTATTGCTGATCCTAAGCTTAGAGAATATCATTAATGTGGAGAATACACTCTGGACTATGGCACGACACAATTGTTGCTCAAACTTTTGATTAAAATGCGGCACAGAGGCAGGTTAAGATTGGAGCGTAATTCTAGGTATATATTCTAGGTCAACTAACTAACTGAAACTGGATGCTGGGAACACATCTTGATATTGTGGAAAGGTCCCCAAGTCGATCTATGACACCTGACAAATTAAATCACATATTTGCACAGATTAGCGAATGTGATAAGCCAAGTGAATTAAATTGTTGTCTAAAAAGCTACTCCACAATGTCAATGAGAAATAAATGATAGAGTATAAGAGTAGGGCACACGATCAATGAAAAGAATATGATCAGTGAAGCGTTCGATTATGGTAAACAGCAAGTAGTTACAAACTGCTCACAATAACATCTATATGCCCGACTTGAAATCAAATGCAGCTATTTATATTAGAGAAACATAAGAGAAACTTGAGAACAGAGAGCATGATCAGTAGAGGTAGAGAAAAGCGCGATTATAGAATACGATTCAATTGTAGGTAAACAGTTTAAAAAGTATAATCTATGTTTGTGTAACAATTGAATTTAGATGATCCCTTAGATCATGATCAGTAGAAGAAAGCAAATGTGCGATCAAAAACAAAGAAAATTACGTAAAATTGCAATCAAAAAGATATATATTTTAAGACGTTACGAATGACAGAATAAATTGAGTAAGATTAGTAAAACAGGGGCTCACGATTAGCGAGCAATATCCGGACCTTAACGATCAGTTTATGCAGTCAACTCTTATTTGAAAATTACGAAATCAGTTAAGAGAAAAATATCCGGATTGCTGTGATCGTAAGATCGTAATATGGTTATATCGTAAGACACTCTGTAGTTTTATGTCTCTCGACAAACTCTGAGTATCCAGCTCGATCGTGACCCGTGCCGACTTGTCTGCAATCAGTTGCATGATTCAATGAATCAACATTTTTGTATGCGCTGTAGAACAACCTTCCGCACCCCCTTTCCCACATTGTGCGCACTTGATGGATTGTTGTGTACATTTTATAATTATTTCCGTTTGCATGTGAATTATTAGACAACAGAATGGAATGAGAGACCCAAAAACAATGCCGACTTATCGTCATCGTCAGAAGTCGCGACATTAGATCGTAGAATTTGTCTTGACGAAACTAAACGGCAATTCGATGCCAACCATTCATGACATAAAAAAAGAACATGCTTAATGTTTTTTTTTTTAAAGATAATATATGATGTTAAAAGCCCACAGCTATTGAACAATATTTACACTCTTAGAAACAAATATTAAATTTCTTTCACAAAAACATCCCACGTTGTTGTAGGCTTATAATATATGTATGCAAACTTTCCATTGATTATAAACCGGGCTTAATTAGAAATAAATAGCCTACAGTAGTAATGGAAAATTATTGTAATGCAACGCCAGACCCGTAATTATATTTATTGCTAGTACTTTTTTTCTGCCAAATCATTACAAATTACTTTTTTAATGTTGTTTAGGAAGATGAGGAATATTCTCTATTCTTTTATTGATTTGTGATTAATTTTGATTCTCCCAGATCGTGTTCATGATCGAAAAATGAGGAACTCGAATTATATATATTTTTTTTTTTTTTAGTTTTTGTTTTTATTTTACCCAACTTTGGCATTAAATATATATTACATTTTCAATTATAATAAAAATAATGCTGAACAAACTTGAAAATATCTACAACTATGCCCTTCACACTCTGTGATTAAACTATAAAATCACACTCCTAAGGTATTTGAATAGTAATAAAAATTGGAAGACAAAAATTTAGCACGATATTGTAAAATAAATATCTAGCCAGTAAAGTCCTAAAGATCACAAGTCAACTAAATGAACTTTAGTAGTTTACTTGTTTAAATAAACATATTACTAAAAAAAAACTACCTTAACTTGGATTAGAACTTCGCTTCCAAGCCAGCTTAACAAATGGTTTATCAACGCGCTGGAAAATCACATATCAAAAAAGCACAAATTTGAGCTGTTGTCAAAAACCAGATTTACTTGAATTTTGGTAGATTTGTTGTATTTTTTTTAACTTTTATTTTTTGCGATATTTCTCATTTGTTTGGCAGTTGAGGGTATGCTGAGGCCAAAAATGTGCAGGGAACCTTGCCGGTAAAGTTCTCGGCTGGCCCGTTGGCGACCAAGGCTTGACAGACAAGCATCGATGACATTCAAGCGGGGCGGCCAATCGAGTCAAGGTAGCGCCAGTTGCCAACTGTGGCGCAATTTCGCAATACACATTGGCAGCGCTAAAGCGCGTCTAACGGCAATTAAAGTTTCGGTTTTCGGCACAATCGATAGTTAGTTTAAGTTTGAGCTGTTGTTGTTTTTGCCAATTTGCTGCTAAGTAGTCAAGAATTTTGTTAGCCGTTGTCTTTGACCGACTTTTTTTTAGACGTCGAAACTGCGGCTGAATGCGCTTTGCGGCTGCGTTTTTCTTCTTCTGTTTTATGGCTTTAAATGGCCACTGTTTTTGTAAGTTTTTTGGCGGACGCGACTCTGACATTTGTCTGGGTGGGCGTGGCAGTTGGAGATGTCACTTTTTATTATTTGGCTTGAACTTTGCGCATGTTGCAATGTTTTTTTTTTGGGTTTCATCAAATATTTGAGTTCATGTTGACACAGCTGCGGTTGGAGTATATATCGAGAGCCTTAGCGGCAACGATTCGATTGTCTTGTCTAGTCTGATGATGACTGGACAGTTTTTTTTTGGTAGCATCCGCAAGCACCCTCCTCGGTCGCCACCACCTGGCATTAATCTGTCGCCACTAAATTGTTCTTTTGGCGACAATCGACGGCATTCTTGATTGGACACGCCCATTGCTCGACTCGTTTTCAGGCTGATGCGGCATTTTTTTACTGAACACAATTTACATACGAATACTAAACGCAGCCACACATTGTTGGGGTTTTTTTGTATACCCTGTACAGCTTGAAATAGGGTGTATATAAGTTGGGTAAATAGAACGCCATGAAGTCTAGTTTATTTTTGAACAGGAAGAGTTGAGTTTTTTAGCCATCTGTCTATCTGAACTCGGGTTCTATGCGAGCTAGAGCTATGATATTTGGTATATAGGTGCTCAAGCTATTAACAGAGTAATTTAATTTCAAGTTTTGTGTATTTCTTACTGCTTTCCCAATTTTTAAGAATTACAAAAATAATATTTTCATTGATAATGGTACAATTTTCAGATATACAAGTATTTTTGTAATATTAAAATTTGTAGTTATTAAAAATTTTAATGAACATATTTTAAGAAAATATTGATATGGATTCCGAATTACGCTTATATGTAGTATGTGCTTGTCAGCTGCTTGGGCTTCTCGCTTTCGTGCATTTAATGAAAACACATGTAAAATACTTTATGACTCCATATAGAACAAATGTAGCTCTTATCGAAGCTTTTTTAAGTTTATGGTACACTTTTAATTGTTGTTGAATGAAAAATTTCAATGAAGGCCTGCGGAGTTACGAGTGCCCAATAAAATTATAAAATTGCCATATCATTTACGTAATGACTGCAGCTAATTAGTGTATTGAATATTCGTTGTGTTCAGTAGCGCTTGAAATGTTTTGCTACATTTATGGCATCGATTTGTAGACACCAGTAAATATTTGTTATGCAAACAGTCGAAAAGTAAGCAGAATATGTGCACAATTTTAAGCAGAGAGAAGCAAAACATCCATAAAGAGAAGCAAAAAATCCATAAAAAAAACCCAAGCATAAAAATCGTTTTTTGCAGCGGCAACGAGCCAACAAATCTTCTATCATACTAAAAAATCTTCAAGGTTGCCAGACAACCACACAAATAAACGCGCAAAGAAACGAAAAAATTCAAAGAAAAAAAAAAACAAAACTAAGGCGAATTGCAACAGAGAATGTTAGAATTGGTTGTAAACCAGTTATGAAGTACCGTAATGGATCGCGTGAATGGATATGTGTAATAAATATACATAAACAATGATTATTTCCCTTCGCTAAGGGGAAGTACGTTATATTTATCATTTTTTTTAAATATAAAAAAAACTTGATAATTATGTATACAAAAATGAAGTTAATAATTGGAGACAACCATTCATGTTAATCAATAAAAAATTAAAGATAATTGAAAATTGTGAAAGATCTAAGAGTACCTTCAAACCAAATTTCATAACTCCTGTCTCTGAGATTAATTTTGTCGTATGTAAATGGTATATTTTTGAGACCAACTTTAAAGTAAAGTAAAGTAAAGTACAGACGCGTGCAATAGAGTACAATTGAATATAGAAGATTATTAGGGTACAGCATCTGACATACAATTAAGCAAGATACAAAACGGTTCATTGGGTATATTATTGTTTTAAATTTATTTTTACAGGAATACTATTACCTATTATATGGCAACTTAAGCTAGTTACATGTAGGGTAGAATATTTAACAGTGTATGGTCGTCTATTAGTTAATTTTCATAAATAAATTGAAGGAAGCTTTTGGTCAGCTGTCTAAAGTTTTTTAGGCATTCCAAATCTGAATGGCAATCAAACTGTGCGCCTTAGTTTCTAGCTACTGAATAGTCCCAAAAAATCATCCATACGCAGCCAAATGCCAAGCTCCAGTACACAGCAGCCGCAGCCGCAGCAGCAGCAGCAGCAGCAGGCAGCAGGAGCTTCTGAACAAGAGCAGCAATGAGGAGGATGTCGACGGCAACGGCACCCCGGAGCAGGTGGAACTGGCGCTGCACGCCAAGCCAGGACCAACAGTTTCTGACCCGACTGGGGAGTTGCGCCTGAGCAGTCCTCAGCAGGTGCAACAGGTAGCCACAACTGCCACGGCAGAGGACTCGTTTCGCTTGGAGCAGGAGCAGGACGAGGAGCTGGACACACGCTTGGGCCGTGTCATGCGCACCATGAGTCGCTTTCTTGTCTACTGCGTCGATCGCGTTGCCGCCGGCTTTGGGCTGAGTCGCCAGCAGACGTCGTGGTACAAGCACTGCTGGGATAATCCTGATCCACATCCACGTGGTGTTACCTTTCTGGGCGCCTGCGATAGATATATAGCGCCGCTTTCCAGAATGAATGAGGTAGCTCAAGAGCACACAATTTGATTGCGGCTGTTTAATTTTACTTTGTTTAAATTTCAAAATATGATGAAATGAAGGCCAGACTTGTCCCCGCATTCTGTTTTTAGTTAATAGCTCGGAGACAAACCAAGACCAGTTTCTTTTCTTACCAGTTTTACCAAGTTATGCTTGTCATTATGATACAGCTAGATATAGATTGTACGATTTATACGCACTTTCGTAATTCAGTGTTTAATGGATAATATTGAAATTTCATTTTAACTGATTTTATTGCGTTTTATTCTTAATGAAAGTCTTTTTGTTCTTGCAAATTTTTTTTGCCATTGTTTACATAGTTCTTTGAAAAAAAAAAACGAAATTGAAGAATATATTCAAAGTTTCAAATCTTGTCAATAGCGGCGAAACAAATTCCTTTCATACGGACAGACGGATGGACTGCAAGATGGACATTTCACAAACAATATATTGGTTTCACTTCAAACGATTATGAAAATGGATATTGTTTTTTAACCTGTTATCATTTTTATTAATTTTTTTTTTTTAATATACAAGTAATTGTACACTTTTCTGTTGATCAATCAAAATTATTTTAATCTTTATTGTGACAAGTGCTTTGACAGGTGCCAATACTCTGTGCACTTCCTACTTGTTCTTCCGTTTTTCTGCAATGGTTCGAACTCTTAAAAAAAAAACAAAAACAGAAATCGCCACTCAAAAATATTTATAAATATTTATCTATTTGATTTGGGAGATCATTCAGGCAGTTGGCGTCACTTCCAGTTTTTGTTAGACACATGAAAAAATATCAAATAATTGCACACTTTAAAGTGCTTTAAAGCTGAGCATAAACAAAAGTGCTACCACAATAATTGTGAGTCAAGTCAATTGAATGGCAATTGACTGACAATCGATGACTGCCAGAGTTAAGATCCGATTCAAACATTGAAAATTGTTCAAATGCTTAGCAATTATGCGTTATAACAAAAATAAGTATATATACAAATAAATAATTAATAAAAGGTTCGAATTTGAAATTCAAATGTTATTCAACCGCAATCGTCCGGCTAGTGAACCGAACATGCTGCGTCACGGCAGTCATCGGACAGACAATCGATAAGATTGTCCGATTTGCTATGCCACGCTGCGATTACCATGCTTGCTTTGAGCAGATAATTGATTACCGAACAATCGAACAATTACCGATTATGAACAGACATACATTTGACAATTAAGTCATAGTCACTACGAAATTATAATCGTAGAATTAAAAAAAAAAACGATTCCTAAATCAAAACATCAAGCAGTTTAATAACTATCTATATATACTTACACTTGGAGGAAAAATGTCGTTTTGCCTTGAGTAAATTTATATACACATATGCATTCTAAATCTGTGACATAGATTATTTTTATTGCCCACTCCACTTCCCTATTTCCGGGCATTAACTAACACCCATCACATCAAAGTGTAATGCTAATTAAGTCAAGGTCAGCGCCTAGAACTCTAAGAAACCAGTCTCGGATAACTAAAACTCAACGCTGATAATGATGCTGTTTTTCATTATATGTAAGTCTTAATGTAACGATTATAACTACTTAACTACAGGGTCAAAACTTAAGGGGACCGGTTGAGCGTTGAGTGTTCTACAGAGACTCACAAGCATTTCCGTCTATCACACAATCATTAATAACAATTTTGAATGTGACGTAATTATTTAAGAAAAAAATGATTTTATAATTAAGCCATAACCAACGCTCATGCTCTCTCTTTCTATCTTTTATTTACAGGTGAGCCGCAAACAGAAAGTCTAGTTCGGTGCGAAGCGTGAGTGGTAAAAACTTCTTAGCCCTGAGATTCTTAATAGCTGTTTTTTTTTTTTTCGGTAGCTAGAGATCAAGTTCACTAGGTCTGGGTCAACTAGGTGGGCTGCGTGAGTTGGCTGTTATCTAACGGATTCGCATGCAAATGTTAATTGAAAATCATATCACACGATAACAAGTTTATTAACCTCTAAGTGGAACGTAACGATGCGATTTTGAAAAAAAAAAAAAAAAAGGAAGTTCATATGCATTCAATGTTTAAAACAATAACAATAAGTCGAAGCCGTAGACAACAGCAACAGCAGCAGCAGTCGCCGCAGATTTGGATGATATTACTTCCGTCAGCCATTGACCCAGTTGATGGTTCGCTTTAGCTGAAGCTTTGTTTTGCATTGCCAAATTTTTATGTATGTATATATACGTATATAAATATCAATATTGTTTTAGATCAGCGAAGGGCAACTTGGTGACAAGTAGAAGAAGAAGTAGCGGCAGCTGCTGCAAATGAAGAGCATTTACAGTTGAGTCTTGTCAGGGGGTGCGGGAGCCTGCAACGCTGCGTATACGTAATGCTTACATTAATTATTGCATATTCTACAGCTGAGACTTGTGTGTTTTCAATTTATTGAAATCCATGCCGAAAACTACGTAACAAACTTCCAGCTCTCTCTTATAAATGATTAAAAAGAGTAAGCTAAAGTTTATTTGTTGTTCTCATTTTATAATTACCAAATACTATTATCATATATATTTATTAAAATTTCTGAGTTCAGCGTACCTTATTCGTTCTAGTCAAGTTTTGTCTAGAATATGCTGCGTAAACGCAATATTGAAATTAGTATAGGTGCTATGATTGATAATATATAATAATATATAATATAATATAATATATGCCTGCTAGATACCCTGAATTTATTTATGTAATATTAAAACTCATAGGTCAAGCCCACATACCACATTTGCGCCACCTAATCCTTATAGTCTCTGAGTTCAGATGGGCTATTGCCGATAAATGATGAGAGACTAATCAGTAGGCAGTGAATAAATTGAGTGGAGGTGTGTGCGCTGCGTTTATCCGACATCAATTGACAGTCAGAAAATGCTTTGCTGAGGAGTGATTGTCCAGTAGATACTCTGTAATCGTTTCTTAAGTGAACAAAAACTCAATAGAGCCGATTTCTATATATATATGATTCTGAACAGTAGAGTACTAGATGCTTTAGATACCCAGTTATTATTTGTTATATATTTAAATGCCTACCATATTTGCCCATTTAAATTCTTATAAACTTCTGATTCATATTGGCTAGTTATTTATATGCTAATATTCTAATTAATAGAAAACAACTTACATTAATAATATAATTAATGCTACCCTTTTGTGGCTAGCTTGCCTAAGTACAGGGTATAAACAGGTCTAACAATTTGCTCGCTTTGCGGCAACGACCTTCAACTGCGTCTTGAACCGACTACAGACCGTTAACTAAATGTAAAATGTAGCTGTAAAATGGTCAAGAGTCAACTCTTAACGTATTTTAGCTTAGCTTTATTAATTGTTTAACAAAATTAACATTTTATCGCTGATAGCTGAGCCAGTTTGTTGTTTTTCTTACCTATTTTTTTTTTGTTTTATCTTTTATTTATTTTTATATAAATTGGAATGTTTTCTTGTTCCATTTTGGGGCTTTTAGGTAGGGTCTTAGCTTTTAACACCAACACGTTTCCGTTTTTGTGGTTTTATTTTTTGCCGGAAAAATACTCAATGCAATTTGCATTGATTAGTCAGTCACGTCGAATCGATAGTTTCCGGCTTCCGATCTTATGGACATGAAAATTGCCATGCAAGGTCGTCAAATCGTAAGCTCTTAAGATGATTTATGATCGTGTTGCTGGGCGTTGTTCGCGACTGGCTCGTGTTGTGGCCAAGTTCAAAGTTGAATTTATCGTTGATGCGCCCTTCGTCAGAAAAGAAAAACTAAATTTGAAATCGATACCAATCGCTGGCATATACATTTATCTGCCTGTCTCTCTGTTCGCTTGTTGATTTGTATCGCTTTTTGTGACTCTTGTTTTTCTTGGTTTCACTGTAGCAGCAAGTCATAAATTTAGCTAATTTCATCTAATTTGCATTTGCGTGTCTTTCAGTGGTTTGTCATTTAATGGCTGCGCCCAATTGTTAGGCTAAGCAAAATTTCTATACTCTTAGATATGAGCACCCGGGCGCAACTATCGGTTAATCACTATGAGAGAGCCATAAAGAGTACATTTTATAGAATGTTTTATCTATGTTTGCGAAATCCAAAATAAAGTTTTGAAAAAGAAATACTTGCATATAAAAAATTTGTGTATTGTTGAATACAATTTTTTAAACAATTTAAATAATATAAAAATAAATAATAAAAAAAGTTTATTTTTTATGTAAAATTAATATATTTTGACCTTTATGACTTACATACATATAAATATAATTGACTATAATGTTTGATTTAAATTTAATTTCTCATAAAAATGAATTAATCTTTAAAGCAAAAGCTCGTGTGTTCTTTCATCGTATAAGGCATTGTCTGCTTCCCTTTCAGTGTCATCTCTATTGACACGCCCCAGTTATTTGCTGTTGACAAATTTTGCGTTGCCTGCTTTTAGGCAGTTGACATAAATTGTTGAATTAGTTCAGTCAACGGTGGTTGTTGTTGTTGTTGAGTGTTATTAAATTCTACATGTATTAAAAGAAGATATTGAAAGAATATATTATTGTTAATTGCAGGCAGATGGCGACATTTTGTTATCCATTAAAGTTTTTAGTATATTTCTTATCAGCGTGAAAACTTGAATCGCCATACTACCTATCTAAAATCGGTGACTATTAAAGTTAAGAAAATATAGTTGATCTTATAAAAAACTGAACTCAACTAAATTTGAGTTATCAAGCTTGATTAAAAATATTATTAAGGCATAAATAATATGAATAGCTATCGTCAACTTTTAATAGCTAAAAACTTTACCTTTAAAAAACAGTCTAAAAAATTGTTTAAAAATATCTAATATTATTTGAGAAAATAAATCCAAAATAAGAGAATTGTAAACTGATACGCATTAAATTATTTGGTATTATTTTAGAATGCACTTCCAATTTAAGATCGAAATGCTTGGAATTCTATGACAATCATATTAGAATTTACAACAGCTTTTTTTAGCTTTTCTCTTTGGTAACTATCTGTCAAGCATTTTAAGTCCAAGTTATATTTCATTTGTTCGTAATTAATTAAATTTATTAAATATAATTTTATTTAAACGTTTGTATAAATAATATATATGCTTATAAATAGTCAAAAAATATTTATACAAATATTAAATTATAAATTAAATATTAAAAAAAAAATGAGAATAATTAAAAAATGACAAATAATAATTATGTTTAGCTTAACTAGAGTCTAGAAGATATATATATATATATTTATATATATAGTACATAACTATGACTCGATTGCATGCATTTTGCCATTATATCATTTTTGGGAATTGCGTTGAAAAGGGAAACTTTTTGTTGTTGTTGTTTGATGTTATGTGATTGTGGTTTTTCTCAAATTTTTCTTTCTTTTCTTTGTCTTAAGCCTAAATTGAAACAATGGCAAACTTTTGTCTGGGACTTCATAGAAAACGAGCAGCAACACGTTGTCTAAAGACACGACTGCCCCTTGGTTTGTTTTTGTGTGTGTGTGTGTGTGTGTGTATGTATGTGTTATTATTATTTTTGTTTTGTGTAAAGCTAGTTGACCCCTGAGCGCACACTGCTGGCTCCTACCCATGGCAAGCACAGCTATCTGCTTGTCAGACTGTCAGCAGCTGTTGCTGTCAACGTCAAGTTGTTGCTGCTGCTGCTGCTGTTGTTGCTGTTGTTGCTGTTGTTGCTGCTGCTGCTGCTGGCTGCCGTCTCGCTATCGCTGTAGCCATCCTGCCGCTTGATCTTGTACTCGGGATTCTTGAGCCAATCCTCCTTGATGAGATCAGCGCCCTTCTCGGCTATCATTATGACCGGCGCATTCGTATTGCCGCTGCTAATGGTGGGCATAATGCTGGCATCGATCACCCTCAGGCCGCGCACGCCGTAGACCCGCAAACGTGGATCGACGACAGCCTCCGCATCCCAGCTGGGGCCCATTTTGGCCGTGCCGCAGGGATGATAGATGGTCATCGATATGGTGCGCACCTGGCACTCCAAATACGCGTCCGACAGAAACTTATGCTGCTTGCAGTTGGGCAACGGCTTGCGCCACAGCCGGCTGCCGAATTGCTTAAAGACCTCCGCCTCGGCGACGCGCAGCGCTATCTTGGCGCCCTCGACCAGCGTCTTGGCATCGATCGGATCATCAAAATAATTCGCATTGATTAGCGGATACTGGAAAGGATTCGCCGAGCGCAGTCGAACGCTGCCCCTTGAACGTGGACGCAACAGCAGCGGCATTATTGTCCAACTATCCTTGTTCGCAATGGGATGATAGACCTCCTGATAGACGGATTCCTTCAAGCCCATCACCTTCTTGACCCGAGCACCATTATCTGAGTTAATCGACGCGGGCGCCATGTGGAACTGTATGTCCGGCCAGTCGATGCTGCGATTCGAGTAGGGCGTGTGCACAAAGGCCAAGCCCTCGACGCCGCCCAATGTGGTCATCGGGCCGCGTTCGCGTAACACATACTGAAATGTGACGGCCGTTGGATTGAAGCGATCCTGCACAATGGCAACGGGCTTGTCCACCAGAAACGTGAGTCCGCCCATGCCCACATGATCCTGCATATTCTCGCCGACGGGCAGATCCTGTAGCACACGAATGCCATGCTGTTCGAGATGTTTGCGTGGCCCCAGACCCGAGAGCATCATCAGCTGCGGCGTGTTGATGGCGCCCGCCGACAGAATGATCTCCCGGCGTGCCGCAATGCGATAGACCTTGCCGTGCTTGACAAACTCCACGGCCTTGGCGCGCATGGTGCCCGGCTCGATGATCAGCCGTGTGACATGCGAGTTCATCGACAGATGAAAGTTGGCACGCTGCCTTATGGGCCGTAGAAACGCTTTGGCCGTGGAGCAGCGCGAGCCGCGTCGTATGGTGCCCTGGGCAATCATGAAGCCCGCCTGCTGGGCGCCATTAATGTCACGATTGTCGTAGCCCAGCTGTGTGCCCGCCTCCACGAAGGCGGCGACCAGTGGCGTATGCCAGGGCGACTCCTGTACGGTCAACAGTCCGCCACGTCCATGATACGCACTCTTGGCCAGATAGGGGTTGCGATTATCCTCCGACTTCTTGAAATAGTGCAGCACCTGTTCGTAATCCCAGCCGGGGTTGCCCAGCGCGGCCCAATGATCGTAGTCGTGCCGATTGCCACGCACGTAGAGCATATAGTTGAGAACGGAGGAGCCGCCCAGGACGCGACCACGCGGCCAATTGCAGCGATTGTTTTGCATGCCCAGGCACGCCTTGTTCGAGGGTTCCGTCTTGTAGGCCCAGTCGAGTTTGCTCAGCTGCAGATACGCGGCCAGCGAGGGCACATCGGAGATCTCGTTCTCATCCGGCCCGGCCTCGATCAGCAGCACCTTCCATTTGCGCACCTCGCTCAAACGATTGGCCACCACGGCTCCGGCGGAACCACTGCCCACCACGATGAAATCATATTCGGGCCATAGATTTAGCTGATCGAGCGGTCGCGATTCCGGATCAACTGCATCATAGCGATAATAGGTAATTGCCGCCAGGAGCAGTGGTATCAACCACAGGCCAGTCGTGACCACGCCGAACGTGGACTTGATGACCGTCGTGATGAAGAGCAGGTTAAGCACCATGTTTGTTGGGTGCTTCAAGAATAATTATGGCAATTATTGGGTGCTTCTTTTGGGCTTTTATATTTGCCGTTTGAGTTGGGTTTCGATTTAGTTGACTCCTTTATCTCTCTCTCTCGCGCTCGCTCTCTTTCTAGGGTTTTTTTCGCTTGTGCATGGCGTGGCGTCTGCGACCATCCAAACTTCTCACTCAAGCTGTTGTTGTTACACGTTTGTCAGCTGTAAGAGAAAAGAACTTGATTAGTTTTTTTTTTTGAATAATGTATTAATGATTAGACTAGATGCAATCACATATTTTCTTTCAAATCGAAAACAATTATATGTCGTATTCAACTTAGGGTATTATTAGGAATTCGGATTTTAATTTCTCAATCCGTATGAACAGTTGATTTGCTTAAGCCATCATTTGACTGGGCCTTACATATAAGCAATATTATATTGAATAGCTCCCATTGCAGCAATCGGTCGGAAATTGAGCATTTGTTTGAAAACCCGCCCATTTCCTATATGCCTGTAAGGGTATTAAATGTTCGACATTCCGCAGATCAATGTCTAACAGATTCTACTTCCATAGTTCCCCTTCATGACATTTGTTAACCTGTCACAGGCCCGAACTCTTTGGGCAACCTATTAACGTCGTCTTCTGTCGCAAGGTCCTAATGTCAAGAGGTACCAACAGCACCAATAAAATAACATTAGGCTATCCGCGCTTAAAAACTTGTTTGCTTTTAGGTTTATTCACTTGTACTCCAACTTTTTTCGAATTCAAACTTTTAATTGTGTCTGCGTAACCTTGAAACCCTCATCAAGTAGCTGCCCTACCGGTACGGCTGTCGTTAAGCCAATCGAAAAGCGGTGCATCGCCTGTGCTCAATCAGTTAAACATTTGTTGTGGTATACAATTGGATGCCACTGCACGATTGCATACAAAGTGTTTGTTGCAATAGACCGCGAAGTCAGCCCTCCCCCTCCTGAAAAGGGCTACTGGCACTTGCGGCGGCGACCTTGACGGCTATTGCGGCCAATATCGTTAAAGTGTTGAAAAAAAAAAAAAAAAAACGCAACCACAACAAATGCGGCTTATAATGAATGTAAACCACGCAAAATGCCGTTCAAAAGTGCAGCAACAACAACAACAGCAACAACAATAACAACAATAGCGCAGATACAAAAGTATCTTTTGTTGTTGCTGCTGCCGTTTGTCTTTCAAATCGTGGGGCCATTCGTTTTTATTACAATATCTACAAGCTCTGATGCAATAGCTAGCCAAATTGTGTGTTGTTTTTGTTAGTGACTGTTGTTGTTGTTGTTGTTGTTGCTGCTGCTGTTGCTGTTTTTTGATATAATTGGCGCTCGCTTGCGCGCTCGATTGGTAAATTTTACAAATCTACATACGAAATATATGTTTGTTGTTCATTTACCTATCGAACTAAACATAATTCATTTGTCTTGTCACTCGATCAGCCGTTAAAACTGAGCAACAACAACAGCAGCTACAACTACAATAACAACGACAACAACAACAGCTGCTGTTGTCACGTTGTTTTTGTTGTTGTTGTTGTTGTTAGTTGTTGCCTTGTTATCGTGCGGGTGTTGAAACGTGCTGCGTTGCGTTGTTCGTCTGTCCCGTTAACAGTTAGACACTTTTTAGCCCGCTAGGCACAGTGGGCAATAACAACACCAAAATGTACAAATGCAATAAAAATCAAATACATTATCCATTAGTTTCCCACCAGCTGATTTATGTGTTGCCTGCCATAAATAACTGTAAACATATGAGAAACTACCTTTTTGAGTAACGAGCCGAGCGTCATTGTTCACGTTGGTGGCATATATTTAAACATATAACTGTTTAAGCGGACAGGAAGTGCATAAGACTTTAACTGAATATATATGTGTATAAATGTATTTATATGGTAAAACTCTTCGAGTTCTAAAGAAAGGCTCTTAAACGAAGTTCTATTTTCTGAAATGAATTATTGAATGCTAATGCTAAAAATAGTTCGGTTAGGTTATTTCCTGATTGGTCCATTTTCACTTCACCCATAATAACTTGATCATTTTATTGACAAAGAAATAACAAATATATAAATAACGTTTTTGCCAATTGAAAAGCATTTGAGATTCGTTGTAGAATTGGCGTCACACTGTGCCACATTGCGCCACACTGTGCCACCACTGTGCAGCCAACTTGTTGTTGTTTTTTCTTTCTTTTTTGCCGCTTGAGCGCGCCCTGGTGAAAGGCCAAAGGCTGCGTCAAGCTGAGCCTAAACAGTCACTCAGCCAGAGACAGCAACAGCGACAGCGACAGCGACAGCTCACACTGCTCCTCCTGCCGCTCTGACTGCAGCGCCGTCTCCGTCTCCGTCTCCGTCTTTAAGCCCAGTTGCAGCTACTCCTCCGGCTTCGCTCGAACTCAACCAAAACAGGTGCCCCCAAAAGCAGCATTTGCCACAGTTTTGTGTGGAAGTTGAAGCCGAAGCTGAAGCTAAAGTTGAAATTGAAACTGAAAACTGAAACCCGGCGAACATAGCGCACGCATTTCAGATAATTTCAGCTGTTGTTGTCATTTTTCTTGTTGTTGTTGTGCGAAAAAACAAAACTAAATAAAATATTTGTAAAAAATGTCGAAAAAAAGTTGTCAGAAATTGGGTCAGCGGCAAACGAGTTTACTGAGACGGTCCAACTTGGCGCCGGAGGAGTCAGATATAAGAGGGGCACGAGTGAACGGGGGCGGAGTGGAGGGGTAGGGGAGGGGAAGGGGTTTGGTTGGCTTTGATATGGGCTTGTGCCTGTGCCACCAGGTAGGCCAGGCAAACCAGTCGGGCATCTCGACAAAAAGCGGCTGCTATTGTTAAACGTCTGCTCTTGCCAAATGACCGCTGCATGGGTGTGTGCGTGTGTGTGTCTGTGTGTGTTTTTGTTCAATTAGCTTGTGGCACTTCCTGGGCCCAACTATCGAAGGCCAAACTCACCGCAAATGTCAAGTTTGGCACGCCTACGCGACCACGCATTTATCTTTGTATCTACGAGTGTGGATTGTATATCGTATCTTGTATCTGACGGATGTGCGAGCACTTGACAGCAATTAACAGCAACATCAAATATAACAAAAACAGTAATCTTGACAGTGCCGAAGATTGAATGCCCTTCCTGACATATATATAAATATTTTCGATTTATTTATAGTGTGTGTTTTCATAGAACACAATTTCTGGCCGATTATTCCTGTATTATCTATATAATATAGTGAACTGATCTTACTGAGCTTTCGCTTTAATATATAGGAACATATTTTAGCTTGTAAAAAGCTTTATATAATAGCGTGAATTTCTATTGATCTGATTTTACCTATACATATATCAAGAGCTAGTTGAAGCTGAGATGTTTATAAAAGCAAAAATGAAAAAATACTGAAACTCTATTATCGAACGATAGTTAATATGGCAGCTAACTGATATAGATTTTAATAAATTTAATGTGTAACATACTTTGTAACAAGATTCGAATACCCAAAGCAAGGGTAGAAGAAAAAGTTCGCACAATTAAAATGATTTTGTGCGTTAATTTGGCGTAAGCCCCAAAAAAAAAAAAAACAGTTAAAGCGCTGCTTGGCCAAAAGGCCAAAGTCAATGCCCAACGACAACGACAACGAGAAACATGAGCTCTAGGTTGTTGGGTTGTTGCTGCGGGGTTGTTGGTGTCAGTCACCTTGACAGACGTCAAAAGCACAAAGTCAGGGCAATCAGTTCGGGCTGCGTTGGCAGCTCGTGTCACTTGGGTCAATGTGCCAATGGCAACAGCAACAACAACAGCCAACAACAACAGCCAACAACAATCAACAACAACCAACAACTTCATTTAGTTGCAGCTACAAGCAGCAATTGTTGCTTTTAATAATTAAATTAACAGTTGAATGCGTAGCGGCAAATTTGTTGAAACAACAACAATTGTTGTTATTTGTTGTTATTTATTTAACTGCAACAACACCCCAGTAAATTGTAATGATTAATTGACGCTGCTGCTGTTGCTGTTGCAGTTGCAGTTGCAGTTATTGCTGCTGCGTGTTGGCTCTTCATTAGCAAATGTGCAGCAACATTCACGCGTTTGTGTCCTAAGTCTTTTGTTTGTTTTTCTGCAGCGCAACTGCAGCAGAGCGAAAAGTTCATGTTATCTAGGGAACAACGAAGCCTGATGCAAGCCTGATATAGTTGCCGGATGTATAAACATATAGTTGTATTAAAGGGAAGCAGCCTCATGTTACTGTCATAGTTAACGTGCGTTTGAGCAACATTTGAAAATATTAAAATTTTTTTTGTTCTTTACGATATTTTTAATAATTGGTTAGAATTGCAGCAATTGCGCAATTGAACTGAAAGTTAATTATCATGAAGTAAATTTGAATTCACGCGTTCTTAGCTTGTAATTCTCAAACGGTTTAAGCGCATGCTGAACTACATTCACTTGGCTTTGAAGCGTGGGCTTAGTTTATTTTAGAGTAAAGGGTATTTGCATTGCTTGCTCATGCTTGCAAAAAAAAAAAAGAGTCACAGTTGTTGTTTTTGTTGTTGCGATTATTGCTGTTGCTGCGCTTGTTGTTGTTGCTGTTGTAGCCTACTTATCTACGAAAGCGCTGCGTCAATGTTTTTCTTGCTTTTCCTTTTACCCATCTATCCCATATATCTTTTCAAATGTATCTCGCACTTGTGTGTGTCTGCGCTGTTGCTCTTGTTGTTGCTGTTGTTGTTGTGGGCGATTGCAAAATGTTGCCGCTTGCAATTGTTGCTGCTGTTGTTTTTGTAGTCGCACTTGAGTGCCTTTTGCATTTGCCCAAAAACGCAGAGCATGTGAGTTTTTAGTTTTGTGAAGGGTACTCCCAAGCTGAGCTGACTTTTTCCTTTTTGGCCAACAACAATGTCAACAAGTCCGGCAAAATTTGCTGTTACTGTTACTGTTCGGGTGCTGCTGCTGCTGCTGCACCTGTCCCTGCAGCGGAAATAATCAGCTTGGGCTTTAGCCAGGGTTTCACCTTAACTGCATTTCCTTTCACACACACACACACACACACACACGCACACATACACACAGGCAGACACACGCACACACAAACACGCGTTGATCGGTAGAAATTGTTGCTTACTTGAAATTCTACGCGCACAAAACACAAAAAATCGTTTGCCTCAGGTTGTGTTGGGCAGAAGGGGGCGTATCCTGCGCGCAACGAAAGAAAAAACAAAAAAAAGAGTTGATATATATAAATATCGTATATCGTTTATCGGTAATCGCTCTGTGTGGAGCACTGCGTCCGTGCGGCTGCGTTGCACGCTTTCAACTGAACGCAAACTTTAACGCGAAATCCGTGCAAACGAGCCAAACGGCAACGGCGGCGACGACGACGTCAGCAGCGTCGGCAGCATCGGCAACTGTTTGGCAACAGCGGCAACAACAACGACAACAATTGCGATGTCAACAACAACAGCTAAGCTAAAGCAGCAACAACTAAGGCAAATGGTTAGCAGGCGAGCAGCTGTTGCATATTATTGGCACATCGGCATCCAACTTGTTGCAGATCAAACATGTTCGACGCGCTGATAAGACAAGCGAATGCGCGTGACTATAATAATGATGATGATGATGACAAAAATGATAGTTCATGAAAATGATGACACAGAGAAAGAGAGAAGTAAGTACATTCTAAAAACTTGCTTGAAGCTTGAAGAAACTGAGAATATTAGCTTAAACAATAATAAATTAAAAACAACAATTGAACAAGTAATAATAATAATAAAAATAAAAATATTATTATTAATGAAGACAGTTACGGTTATGACCAACAATAGATGCAGAGAATTTAATACATATAGAGTCAAGAATATAAGCTTGAATAATTTTAAACTTAATGTGTGGAGAATTTATTATCATCATAATAATAATGCTTATATATAGTGTAATGATGGGAAAGATAATTAAAATAGTGATAATGCTATAGCCCAACTTAGATAATAAATTTAACGATGCAAATAAAAGCGAATATTAAAGATAATTAAGAAAGTAAAGCTTCTGCCTGAACTAAAAAAAGAAAATTAAAATAATAATGAACAGAATATGGAGAAAGGTGAACAAACTCTAGGAATTTGTTAAGACTTTAAGACTTTAAGACGTAGACTTTAAGCTTACAAATCTTACAAAAACTTGAAATCCATTAATAAAGTCAGCTTCAAAACTAATTAATTTTCGATAGGGTGTCACAGAGTTGTCGCTAAACTTTTGGAAGCTATCGATAATTCTTTGGCGAAGTTATCGATAAGTTATTGGCAACTTCCCGAGAAATTATAGGCAAACTTATCTACATGGTTTTTCTTTTTTTGTTAATTATCAATAAATAGTTGGCAAGTGATCGTCAACTTATCGATAAGTTATTGTCAAGCATCAGTAAGTAAGTTATCAGAAACGTTTTTAAATCAAGCAGAGCTTTAATTTATCTTGAATTTTTAAGCAGCAATGTACTCAAAGCAAACTTGTACTCATGAAGTCGATAACGAGTCTGGAATTATACTTTTGCATTTAATTCAACTCTATTCATTCAGAGAGACACATTCAGCAATAGGAACGAGCAGGCAACAGGAATGCGATTCAACTCGAATATGTCCGTGGAATCTGGCTCCGGATGAATCATTAAGAAAAGCTGCAAGAATTTTGTGTATGGCAACGTTGCAATCGTAACTTGGTTAATTAGTGTTGCCCCCAAAATTGTTGTTAACACACTTGTTGCTGCCGCTTAATTTGCTGTTATTGGTGCTGTTGTTGTGATTGTTGTTGCTTGCGTGACCGCATTCCGCAAATTACATACGCATTCCCCCAAGCAGCAGATGAATACAAGTAGGAAAATGAGTAAAAATTGGGAGTTAAAAATGGGAAATAAAGTTATTAGCTTATTCAATTTTGGCAGAGCAATGATTGAGTCTTAAAATTGTGGCAAGCATGTGACAGGCGGGCGGACAGGCTGTTGCTCCATTTGCCGCGTTTATTTTTTTTTTGTTTTTGTCAACTACCCAACTTGCGACTATAATTTATGTAATCTTGAGCGAAAAAAGGAAAAATTAAAAGAGAGAAAAGCTGAAACTGAAACTTCAAAACAACTGAAGATTTAGTAGCTCATGTTGAAATATTTTTGCAATTTGTTGTTGTTGCTGTAGTGGCTGCTGTTGGGTGTTAATGTGCAATTAGCGCGCCTTTTTTACATTTCTTTTTTTTTTATATTTTCGACTGGGGGTAGGCGGCTGGCAGTTCCATGCGCCGAAATTGCCAAAATTTGGCAAAATTTACTTCGCTGATGTTGGCAAAAATGAAATGCGGCCGCCCTCTAAATATGGCCAAAAGCCAACAGGTAAAACTGCAAGGTTTGAGTGTGCAGGACTGTAAGATACTCTCTGATCATTGGCTCATTGGCTTCGCTTCCTGAATAACACAAATTCTCGACAACTTGAATAAAGTTTGAGTAATCTGGCAAAAATATCAAATTTCATAAATTGATTTGTAGCTCAACTCAAATAAAGTTAAAACCCATAAAGTACAAAGAAAATATTTTAATATCTTTTAATAATGCAAATAAATAATACAATAGTTTTGAAACTTTAAATTGATCTTTGAGAAAAAAATTACAAGCCGTAGTTTTCAAGATTTTTTTAACGTTAAAAAATAGACACGCGCCTATATTTAGCTTAAACTGAAAAGGTTAAAAATATATATTGTTTAGAAAATTAGTTGCCCTAACATACACTCGCAAATCTTTATGAACCCTTTTTGGTCCATATTTAACCTACAGGGTATATAAAAGAGAGAAAAAAGTTTGCAAAAATGACTTTCGCTTTGAGCGTCAGGAAGCGAATGAACCTTTCTCAGCACTGAGTTGTTGGCTACTCTATGCTGAGCGCTGCTCTGATCCGCTCTGCCTCTGATCTGGCATTGTGGCAACCGCATCCAATTAATGACCGGTTAAAGACTTTTGCTCTGGCTAAGGGCAGGTACACAACCAAACTAAAAACAAAACAAATTTCCAAGAGGCGGCTGCGGCCTACGTGAGCCCAATCAAGTGCCGCGGCCAGACACCTTCCACTTGGCCCATGACGTAAGCATTTCCATCGAACTGCTCAAAAAAAAAAAATTAAATAAAACAACCAAAAGTGTAGTTTTTTTTTTATTTGACAATGCTGCCAAGCGTTTCCCAGATTCCTGGCCAACACCCCCCCCAGCATGCCCCCACATAACTGAATTGCAAACGAAATTACATGTCTCCGGCATTTGGTGGAGCTAGCCTCACCTCGCCACGCCCCGCCCCGCCCTGCTCCACCCCACCACGCCGTGACTTCGCTTTGGCTTCGGGTTCGGTTTGGTTCGGTTCGTTTTGGTTGGATTCGGGCGGCATAATTGACCGAAATTAAGCAGATATTATTCAATTTGGTGCCGTATCTGAAGACAGCTGCTTTTGCCGGCTTCGTTTTGATTTTTTTCCTCTTCTTTTTTTTTCTTCTCTTTTTTCGTCAAATGTGTTCGACATCACGTCGACACGTAAACTCGACTCGCTGCCGTCTGTTGCGGCATTTATGGGATAGTCATGGGGCGGAATTTTTAGATAGTGTATTTGCCAATGCATTCCACGGCCATAATTCGAGTACCCCCTTTAAGCTTTGATCGTACACGCGTCTTTTCGATTGGGAGCTCATTTTCAACACGACTTGAGATTTGATTACCCTTGGGTACTGATCTCTCGAGCTCTCTCTTTCACTCTCAGCTGTCATTGCTCTGTCAAATAAAATTCGGTTAACAGGGCACCATTGCCGTATCTATTGAGTTTTTTTTCTGTTAAATAAAACCAATCTTGAAAATTTTCTTGAAGGCCCACATCGAAATTCTCTTTCTACTCTCAGCAATAAAAGTTATATGTAAATTTACTGAAAACCTATTATAAAGCAATTTATTTTTATTTTCGCATTTAATGTACTAGTGTTAATAATTTGTACACCCTGTACCCATTGACAAAATATGGGTATACTGGATTTAGGCAAATAACATTTTAAACTAGCAATACTTCATTAAAAGGGGGCTGTTTTTAATAAAGAATAACTATTTGCTCATGCCTTGGCCTGTCGATTTATTCTGCGTTGAAATCTGGAAAAACAATATTTGTTTATAATTCTTCTTTAAATTTTCATTATATTAATTTTAAATTTGAATTTGGAATCTGGGCGAAAATCATGCTACACTTGTAAATAATACCACTAATTAATAATATATGTTTGCCTTGGCTTGGCGTCTAGATAAATCCTGCTTTTAAATCGGCTTAAAACGGGCTAACGGATTTTTAATATCTTAAAACCCGATGCTGTAACATTTTTTCACATCTCTTCTGCAATTTTGTTGAGTTAGGTCGGAGCTGATCCTCAAAAAACAAAAAAATGACAAGTCCACGCCCAGCTCAACTTGCAACACACATTAGCGGCGCACACAACAACTGACCAGGCAACATCTTCTGCAACAACAACAGCGAAAGCAACAACAAAATGTGCCAATTGCTATTTCGTTCCCAGTTTGTCTGTTGGATTGTTTTTGCCCCTTGGCAGCCTCTCAGCCGATTAATGACCCAAATTCGTAGCCGCACTGACCACAGACACTTTGAACAGTTTGCTGTGTGTCATCATCATGATCATCGTGATCATCTTGGCCTTCTTCATTATGATCAGCTCTTTTGCTGCGTACCGTTTTTTAATGTTTACTATTTCGCTTCTGCTTTTGGCCAACGTCTTTCGCATAACACTTTCGATTACATTTTGTACTCACGTATGCCGCATTAACCAGACACTGCCGCGCCCCGCCCCGCCCCGCCCTTTGTGCACCAACAGTTTGCGGCTATGACTTGGCATTTCGTTTAATTCAAATCAAATATTTACTTTGGGTCTTGGGCGGCTGTCTAAAGGGCCTTATATAAGAAACGCCTTGGGTGGTTTATGACCAGCTCTCAGCTCAGCACATTTGCATATGCGTTGCGGCTTTAAATACCCTTTGAGTTCAGATAAGTTAAATATAAGGGTAACTTAATGATGTGCTAATATTTTTAGAAGAAGAGAGTTGGCTGCTTTAAGCATAGATATATATTCTTGTACAGCTTTTAAAATGCGCATTGAAACCCAGCTACTTACAGCTTATATATCTGAATTCGGAGATTATTAGTTTGAAAGTTCTTTCTAAAGCGTAGCTCTAAAATATTTAAAATATTGAGTGTGTGTGTGTGTGTGTGTGTGTGTGTGTGTGTGTGTTTGGCCTAAAAATCAAACAGGGTTTCAACTGAACCGGTTCAAAATTGGAATTCCAAATCACAAACAACTTCTTTTATAGGGTATCTTAGAGTCTCTCTCCCACTGCTCTTCAACATTCTTTTTATGGCCATACGCGAAATGCAGATTGTGAATTGTGTATTGGGAAATGGCGCTGTCGGCCCAAACAAAAAGAAAATAACAAAAACAAAATTGCCGCTACGACTAACAATTGAAATGGTCAACCAATTGGGCCATGCCGCAGCGTATTGATCGAGCGCATTAGCTGCGCGCTAACTCGGCTAACTCAAGCAACTCAACTAACCGATTTAACTGCCTGGTTTAACTGTTTGTCTGGGCCGTTCCCCGACTGACACCTGCGAAATAAAACGTGAGCGTTGTCAACAAAAAAAAAAAGCATAAAAAATGTCACCAATGCGTAACTTTTAGCGTTTAACCTTGGCACACTTGAGCAGCAGTGACAGAGAGGGGATGACCGGGGGAACCCATAAACCAAACTTAGTTGCAGCTCTTGCAAGCAGGAAATACTTGTGTGTCACGCCCCTAGCACTCGCTCGGTTAGTCACGGAAATTGTATTATGATTTTATTTGATTGCCAGTCAAGTTTTCGGTAATTTGACATTTGGCCAGGCTTTTAATTTTGACCAGAAAGCAGGAAGCCAAAACGCTTAAATGACCAACGTCACGTATACGTGACAGCCGAAAAAAAAGCTGCTGGATGTGCGCTCTACGGTGCGTGTCTACGCTAGGTGGAAATAGCGACTGGGTTTGTGCCGTCGCTGTGTTAAAAAAGTGAAGCATACTTGCGGGCAGCGCATGTAAATTTTGCATCGTCTGTTTAGGCTAGTTGCAAACCGGCTTTGAATTAAAACACTTCGAACTTGATATTCCAATAATTTCTTAAAATCATAAACCGAATAATGAACCAAACCAGTTGACTAAGAAATCCGAAATCGAACCTCAGAGGGGCAGCTTAAATAAGAACTTACTACAAAATATTCTGCTTTTAAATTGAAAATAAACGAAAGAAATTCAATAATATAAATTTTTATAAATAATAAAATGAACTAAAATTGGAAAGAATTTGAAGAAACATGTTTCGAAGGCTTACGAACCAAATCTAAAACCAAATCTATATTTAAATGCAAATTGAAAACACAGCTTTTTGTGTTTTTTAAAAGTTCATGTTTTTATTCGTTAGGCAACTAAAAGGAAATAAAAATACATGACTATGCATGTGAGTGAGTAATATCAGATAGCAATAAATAAAAGTAGTTGTATAAATATTTAACAGGAAAAATAAAATAAAATATAATAGGATAAAATAGATTTATATGGTAAAAAACGTAAACTAAAACAAAATGTTGTTGCAACAATAAAATATAAAAAAAAAAATATTCAATAATATTAATTACACACACATTTGACTAGTTGATGAAATTAACAATAGACATAACAAAGCAGCTAGCCAGCGGCTGCTGCTGCTGGCGCTATTGGTGCTGCTGCTATTGGTGCTGCTGCTGGTGGTGCTGCTGCTGGTGGTGGTGGTGCTGGTGGTGGTGGTCGCCGTGCGCCCCAGTCCTCCTTGATCATATCCGATGCCTTCTCGCCAATGGCAATGACCGGCGCATTTGGATTACCATTGACAATGGTGGGCATAATGCTGGCATCCACAACACGCAACCCCGAGACGCCATAAACGCGCAGTCGTGGATCGACGACGGCCGTCACATCCCAGGTGGGACCCATGCGACAGGTGCCAGCCGGATGGTAGATGGTAAAGGTGAATTGCTTGATGCAGCACGCCCAATACGCGTCCGACTGGAAGGCGAATTGCCGGCAGCCGGGCAGCGGTATATTATGCAGACGCGATCCAAAGCGCTGGAAGGCCTGCGTATTGGACACATTGATGGCCAGCTTAATGCCCTCCACGAGCACGTCGATGTCCTGCTGGTGTGCAAAATAATTGGGTATCAGCTTTGGCGGCTGCAGCGGATTCCTTGAGTTCAAGCGCACCCAGCCGCTGCTTTTGGGCCGCAACAGTAGCGGCAATATGGACCAGGTCTCGCTGTGCTGCAGCGGCTTGTAGACCGTATTGTAGAAGCCATCCCGTAGATTCAATATCTTGCGTATCTGTTCGCCGCCATCCGAATTAATCGAGCTGGGTAGAAAGTGAAACTGTACGTCCGGCCAGTCGACGCCCGGATCTTGATATTTGGTATTCAAAAAGGCGACGCCCTCAACGCCCGAAAAGGTCATCGGGCCGCGCTCCCTCAGTATATACTCCATGGAAACGGGTATGGTCTGAAAGCGACTCCGTGTCACCGTCAGCGGTGCGTCCACGACAAAGGTGAGTCCGCCCAGACCCACATGATCCTGCATATTGTTGCCCACCGGCAAGTCCGATATGACGGGTATATTATGCTCCTGCAAATGCTCGCCCGGACCGATGCCGCTCAGCATCAGCAGCTTTGGGGAGTTTAGGGCCCCAGCACTGAGGATGACCTCGCGTCGTACAAACACCACCTGCTTGCGGCCCGCCTTCATGTACTCCACGCCCACGGTGCGCTTCTGTTTGTCGAGCAGCAGCCGCGTGGCCTCCGCATGGAGCAGCACGTCCAAATTCTTGCGCAGCCGAACGGGTCGAATGAACGCCTTGCCCGTGCTGCAGCGGGCGCCGCGTCGTATGGTGCTCTGGGTGAGCATGAAGCCCGTCTGCTTGGCGCCATTGATGTCCCGATTCTCGTAGCCCATCTCCATGCCCGCCTGCAGGAAGGCAATGGAGAGCGGCGTGCGCCACGGTGCCTCCTGTACGGTCAAATAGCCGCCCGTTTCATGATAGGGCGTGGCCGCCAAATATGGATTGCGCACATCCTCCGACTTTAAAAAGTACTTGAGCATCTGATCGTAGCCCCAGCCGGTGTTGCCCAGCGAGGCCCAGTGATCGTAGTCGTTGCGCGAGCCACGCACATAGACCATGGCATTCAGCACGGAGCTGCCGCCGAGCACCTTGCCGCGCGGCCAGAAGCAACGATCGCCCTTCATCGCCTGGCAATACTGACGCGTCGACGAGGGCGACGTCTGGTATTTCCAGTCCAGTTCGGTCAGCTGCAGGTAGCCCGCCAGCGCGGGCACATCCGAGATCTCCGTCTCATCGCCGCCCGCCTCCAGCAGCAGCACCGTCCAGTTGCGCACCTCACTCAAGCGATTGGCCACCACAGCGCCAGCGGAGCCGCCTCCAATCACCACAAAGTCATACTGGCGACGTATCTGTAAAGATTCAAAGTGTGAGTGCTGGGGCTGCAAATCGAAAGATAATTGGCTGAGTTCTTAATTAATTCCCCTACTGCACTATTTTACTGTCTAATTGTTTAACACATTGGAGATGACAAAGTATTTGGAACCGTAAAGTTTTTTTTTTGAGCTACATGACTTCCTTTCGAATTAGTTAATACTTTCGACTTTCCTTCCTTGTTGTCTCTTAAGAAACGTTTCAGCTTTTTTAACTTTCTTTCCAACTATCAGAATATATATTTATAGTCCCTTGCCGACTTCCAGCCTTCCTTTCGCTTACCAAACATCCCCGCAGAGCACTCAATACCCTTTTGAATTAAGAAATTTCGAACTTAGGTCACCTATCGGTTGTCAATTGCAAGTTTGTGAACTAAAAAATTTGTTTTTTGACTGTCCTACTATTTAATTAATTTCCAAAGTTGCATCTGGACTTCCTGACTCCCTATCATTTAGATCCCTGGGACTTCCTTGTTTTTTTGTTGTTTTTAAATAACTGTGGCTAACCCCGGGAGCTCAACAACCAATCAAATGACAGTCCTTTAAGAAGGACTTGAGTTCCAGGGGATTTTAATTACGACACATTTCATTACTGACAAAATGGCCCAGAGGAGCCTTCCGGACTCTTCCTTATCGCTGTCCGTTTGGGACATGCCCTCCGTGTGTTACTTACGATTGATGGCTCTTGGACCTTGTTCTCGGGATCGACGCTTTGATAGCGATAGAAATTCATGCCGATCGCCAGTAACGGGATCATGCCAAGCAAAGACGTCATTGTGCCAAACGCCATGTTTCAGTAATTGTCAAATCCAAGGATCCTCCTGACAGTTTCTGGCCGTTACAACAGCTGCCGCCGAGCTGGAGCTGGCGCTAACGCTCGCTCGCTGTTTGCCTGCCTGACTGGAGCTGGGATAACCGAAGCTGGCGGCTGGTGCACTGGCCGACAGCGTTGAGCTGGCCGAATCGCCGCCCCCAAGTATTTTGGGCGTATAGTTGCGAATGCCGCCCGGTCGCGCCGACTTGAAATGGGCGCGTGCCCGTTCGTCCTCCTCCAAAATATCCAGATACGACTTGATATACAAATGATGGCTAAGATAGTGCTTTTGCTTGTCCAGCGAGCGACTGGATTTGCTGGACAGCAGCGAGCTCGGGCAACCGCTGCTGGAGCTGGCCGAGCTGCTGCTCACCGCCGACAGCGACGACAGCGACGAGCAGTGGCACGACGAGTTGTAAATGCCGCTATCCGAGCTCTGCGAGCTGCTGCGCTGCAAATACTTTCCGTTTAGCTTGGCGTAATGCGAATCACAGTGCGTGGGCAGGCTGCTGCGATTTGTCGCGTTGCCAGCCAGGATCTTGGTGCGCTCGTATGTCTGCTTGGTCAGATTATATTTGTGGCGCAGTCGATAGTTGGCGTCGTAGTCGTCGGTGCTGTTCGAGCTGGAGCTGCTGGACAGATGGCTGGCGGGCGTATAGATGGGATCCTTGTGGTTCCTACGATGCGGCTGCCCACGCTTGTGGTTGAGGTTCAGGTTGTGGTTCAGGTTGTGGTTTAGGTTGTGGTTGTGGTTTTGGTTGTGGTTTTGGTTGTGGTGTTGCTGCTGCTGTTGCGATATCTCTTGGCCCATATTTCAACCGCAATATGGACAGAACTGCAATGAAGAACAGTGACAATGAAGTGACAATCAATATTTAGAGAATAGGAAATTTGTCTAGGATAAATGGTTAGCTCAGGAGTTTTCATGTTTTTTTTCATCAGCCAAAAAACTGAAAAGCATAAAGGGAATTTAAAATTCTATTGTTATGTGAGTATCCGGGGAGCTACTGCCACTAAATTATATTGAGCTGGTTTTTAATGAGTTTTATATTAAAGAAAGCACAAAAGTGTGACCATAAATTGGGCCATTAGAATAGCTTAACGAATGATTTAAATATGAATAGAGACGAGAAGAACTGTTGCACATACATAGTATAGATGTATAAAGCGATAAATCGGCGCGGATATTTATTCAGTTATATACAATTTATTAAATTAAATTTATATTTACTTATTCAGGTATATATATTTATTTATTTTAAATAGTATTGACAAAGAAAAACAATTGATAGCGATCGAGTGTGAATATAAATGAGCTCTTAAATTAAGCTACCAGGCTTGTCCTCATCTGATAAGTGATTTATTTTAAAATAAAATCCTTAAGTTACGCTTTTGGGTACATTCGATGTGTAAGGCTGGAGGTTACAGCAATGTAACTCCACATTGCATCTTAATCACAGAGATAATCCACAGTCAACAACTCATAATATCACGCTCTGCTGGTTTCGAGCTCATCTACACATCGCGCTGCCTCATAAAGCTAATATATATAATTTAAGCCAGCGCAATCTTATCTAATCTAATCTAAATGCAATTACCTAGATAGTTTTAGCTGTTGCTGTTTTGCTTCACATCACATTTGCCCCCTTTTCTTATGCATATATCACATCATTTTTCTCACACATATTCTCACAAATTCTCACAATCTCGAACTTCTTATATCATTCGATGTCACATCGTATTTACGAGCTCTCTGGACTACATAATTATGGACGGAAGCGTTGATGACGTTGATTTAGCAATCCAATTGGCCAATTGTTGACGTTCATTTGCATGAACAGCACACACACACACACACACACACATGCACACGTTCACGCACGCAGCTGCCACAGCACGCGGGCGCAAACAAAAGACTTAGGCAACGAACTTGTTTACATTTTTCGCAAGCACAAAAAAAAAAAATGTTAAATAAAAAGAGAGAAAAAAGGTTATCAAATCGCAGATTGAAAATCAAAATTCAAATGATGTCAAAACGGCATCTCATTATAGACATGCGCGATTGCACTCGCCGAACATCTCTGTCACCGCCTCGCACTCTCCCTTCCGTGTCTCTCTTTCTTTCTTTCTCTGTCTCTCGCTTTTGGTCTAACTGTTGTTTGTTAAGCTGCGATTATGCGATGCGGTTCAAGTTTTTCAAGTTCAATGCCGTCAGGCGGAAAAGCGCAATACTCAAGTTTTCTTGGTTTTTTTTTTCTATTTATTTTTTTGTGTTTGTGTTTTAGTTATTGTAAAATGCAATTTCGTTATTTGGTTTGTTTGCCTGAATGTCATTTATTGCCAGCCCCGCCTACCCGCCGTCCGTGCGAGTGTCAGCTTTAATTGCCCGATGTCCGGTAGACGCTGCTGTGGTTTTTCCAGTCTATGCAACAAAATGTTGTCGTGGTCAATTTAAACGATACCAGTGAAAGCAATCCCAAGTCAGAGTTGGGAAGAGCAAGAGATAGTGATGGAAGATAGCGACGGAGCGGGTGGGGTTAGTGGGAGAGCTATAAAGCTAGAGCTGCAGCTGGAATTGCAGTTGAAGTGCCCTAACCGGGAGCTTTTTTTTTTTAGCTTCCTTGGGCAAGCCTAATGTTTAAACTTTTTAATTATTTTGTCTTTAGATTCTTTACAAATATAATTTGTATATTACATATCTCTTTTTTTAATTTGTATTGTTCATGTTTTTATTAATCAATGATTTTTTTCAATTAAACTCTTTACTAATAAATTTATTTTAACTTTAAAATTTTGACGTATCAAAGTTTTAATTTAAAAATTGTTAATTTGCAATACATTTATGCAACAAAATTAAAAAAAAAAAAAAAATTTGTGTACTGCTTTGTTTGAACATATTTATGTACTATAATGTTTTTTGCAATATTATTTTCTTTATTCATTTTTGGTTTTTTGCTTAAAGGCATTGCCTGTTTAGTTGTTTTAGATAATTGTTTATATTGTTTTCTTTCCTTAAATATGTTTTTGTGCACTATTATATTTTATAGTTGAAGATTTATATAACAATACTATTTGTATTTTTGCACTTTACCCAAAATAAAAACGTAAAAAAATTTAATTGACAACAAGTGCTGAGAGTTTCGACGTCGCGCTTAAAACCGTCGCGTTTTGGCCGTCTTCGCGGTTGGCTTGTAACTGAGCTATAAACCAACTACGAACATCTACACAAAATCAAAAGGCACCGTTAAAAAATTATGATGAAAAAGAAGAAGCAAAAAACAGCAAACGTCGAACGCGTTTGCAGTGCAACATGTTAATTTATGCAACGCCCTTGGGACAGACCCCAATTGTGATTTGGGCCAGCGCCGTCTTCATCTTCATTTCAAACTCCATCTCCAGCTCCAGCTGCAGCTCCAGCTCCATCGCTCTGCCTGAAGTGATGCAATCGCTTTTTCGACTTTTTTTTCGGGCTTTTCTCATTCATTGAATTTTTGTGTGTGTCTGTGGCTTTACATCATATATAGAGCCCTCTCGCCCCCCCTCTGTCTGAGCTGACAACTACAGCTATGGCCTTAGCTCCAGTTTGTTGATGAGCTGCTGTCGTTGTTGTCGATTGTTTGGCTATAAGTTGTTATTATTATTGTTGCTTTCTTATGCAATTTACACATTGTTAGAAAAGCTGCTCACATAGAGCCCCACAGTTCGGTTCGGTTCGGTTCGGTCTGTCTGTCTAGCTGCCCAAACTGTCTGTCCTACTGTCTGTCAATTATGATTTGACAGCTTTTAATTATGGCTGGGTTTAGTTTACAGCTTATAATTGATGACATTTGTCTGGTTATTTTCGGCGCACTTTGTCGTTTGTCTTTTGTTGTTGTTTTGTCTCTCATTTTTTTTCTTACATTTTTGTTTGCGTAGCTTAGCGGTTTCAGTGGGTCACTCAGCGTTGCCATAAAGCCCATCTGCAGGTCTTGACACTTTCTCACCTGAGTCACGCTCGCTGCGTTTGGCATAACAAAAAAAAAGAAGATAGATACGCGCGACTAATTAGTCAGCCAGTCATTTGGCTAGGTTAGTTTATTAGTTAGTTAGTCGCTTAGTAGCTGGCGCCAAGTCCCATTCACATTTCCGGCCAATGTTACAGCACATTAGCCAAGTCGCTAAGCCGACAGCCATAGCTTATATGCGAGTTATCGATAACATTTGCGACAATGGATTTTCTTTTCCCTTTCCTTATTGCTAAGAGTTGCGCAGCAATCAAGGAAAAAGATATGCTCATAATAGCCATTAAGCACCATGAAAGCTTTTTAACGAATTGTTTTTCGTTTTAGTCAAAAAGTATGTGATATCGATAACAACATGTCGTGAAACGAATAAATATAAATAAATATGTATGTTATCGATAACAAGCACAGCGAAACTTTCTTTAGCAAGGTCTGCTTTAGCTATGCACCCAACTTTAAATTGAACAAATAGTTTGGTCATAAAGTATATGTTATCGATAGCATCAACGCCATAACATGTCTTTTTTGTTGTTTGCCTTTTTGCCCATTGTCCACATTTGCCGAAAGTATCGACAAACAACTTGACATGTGACAAGTGGTTGTCTCCTTTTGTTTTTCCAGTTTTCCTGCTACGCTTTGGTCTATATCCGCTAACTTGGCTATGAACTTGATTGTCTGCCAATCCCAATCAAGTGGCGCCCGAGCAGGGACATTTTCTGTTATTTTTTTCCTTTTTCTTTTTTTGTTTCTTATTTTGTTGTTGTTATCTATCGAATGCGTGTGTTTATCGGCGCTTACTTTCCTTTCGGCTGGTTTTCCGCTTAATCGTTTTATGCAGCAGTAGCCGCATGATCGACTATTTATAGCCTCGACGTGCACAAATTGATAATAATTTGCGCGCGCAGGTGCGAGGCGGTTGGAGGCGACGGTGGCGACGGTGGCGGCACAGCCGAAAGGTAGAAAGTGTGAGCTGCGAGCACGTTCGGTGGTCTAAAGGGAAATGATATTGCCTTCGAGTGGTGGAGTGGGCGGCTGAGCGGGGAGACTCGCGTTGTGGCTCGAAATTGCAATTGCATAAGAACGCGCAACTGGCACGGAATTGAAATGGGTAGCAAAATGTGCAAAATGCTAATGAAATGGGCATGGAAATGGGAACGGTATGAAAATGGAATGGAAACGAATTTTAAATGATATGAATGATGGGAGTGATGAAAATGGTATAAAAATGATATTTCAAATTGTATACAAACAGGTAAGGAAATTCAATTAAAACAATAGTGGACATGACATTTTATTAAAGTAATATGTAAAGTATTAATAATTAAATGCAATTTATATGGAATGGTATAGAACTTGTTAAAATATATCATTTTAATGGTATAGCAATAACAAAAGAATAAGAATAAAAATTTAAATGGAATGGGAATGAAATTAAGTTTGTATGATTATTAAACTAAATTTAAATAATATTTAAAATGGCTAATAAGTGGCAATGAAAAAGAATTCAACTATGAATGGAATGGTGTTGCAACGGAATGAAAATTGAGTACAAATTGTGTGAAAATATTATTTAAAATAGTTTTAAAATATTACCTAAATGCCAATCGAATGGTGATGTTAAAATATTTTATAGAAATAGTGTTAAAGCGTCAATCAAATGATTTTAAAATAATATGGAAGTAGTATGGCAATGTCAATGGAATGGACTCGAAATGATAATGAAATGTGTATTGGTAATGAAATCTCCATCGGATATCAAGTTACGGTTTATGTTAAGATTACATAAGCGAATTGCAAGCGTTGCGCGCTTTCCAAAAAGTGAAAATTAGGACAAGTAAATCAAGTGCGTGGATAGCTTAAGCTACGTGTGTGTTGTGTGTGTGTGTGTGTGTGTGTGTGTGTGTTTAGTACAAGACACTTTGTCAACTTGCCTCCGCTTGTTGTCGCTGTCTTTGCTGTTGCTGCTGCTGCTACTGCTGCAGTTGTTGCTGCAGTTGCTGCTGCCGCTGTTGCTGTTGTCTGCTGCTGCAAGCGTTGCCTCGTCTGCAGTTACCACAAACGCAACCGCTTGCCACTTTCCTTTGTTTTGCACATTTTATACATACATATATATCTCTTCACTTTTTTTCTTGCTTGCAATGTTTCAACAAAAAAATAAATACAAAAAAAAAATACAAGTTAAAAGTTTTGGGTACACCCAAAAGGTATACGGCCCAAGGTTCACTTGATTTGATTTGAGGTACAACACGCGTGGAGTTTAGTTAGTTTATATCTTCTTCTTCTTAGTTATTTATTTGGCTTTGTTTTTTATATAATTGTGGACAGTCGTCACGACGTTGACGACGACAGCGGGCGCTGACTGTACGATACGCACGCTACGGGCTCGTCTTGTTCAATGAGCAAATCGCCTCGGCGCAGCCGCCACACAAGCCCCAAAAAGCTCTTCGCCCAAGCTGAAGTCGAAGACACGCCAAACGCAAGCGCAAAAGCAAAAGCTGCCCCATGACCACGGCGGCTGCACTTTCGTTTTCATTCGTCTTCGGCTTTATTGGCGTCTGCCTCCACTGCTGCTCCTTCGTCTACGCCTTTGTCTTGGTCTGCGTCTACGTGTGCTGCCCAACGTTTGAGCTGGTTTTCGTTGTTGTTGTTGCTATTTCGTTATACCCTTTAGGCATTGAACATTTTTTAGATAGGGAATATTGCAGTTGTGCAAATGTTGCGCAAACTCTTGTTTACGTAACAATAATATCATATACATCTGTTTAGATACTCTGTCAAGCTATCTGTCCAAAAATAAAAATTACAATGCCGTTTAAGAGCCTTTTTTTTGTTGGATTTTTGGTATATGTATGTAATTAGATATCATTTGCATGTTACAAAAATGTCATAACGATTGGTCAGTAAATGCAGAAATAACGACGCAAGAAGAAGCACAGCTGAAATAAGAATGATTTTATGTTACGTCAGCTCAGAGCTGGCTACAGGGTATCTCGTAGCCATGCACTCTCGATCGGAGCACTCTCACTTGCTTGCTTTAATTTTTGTTATTTTTTGCTTGTCTTCTCTTGCCGCTTAAAGCTTTTGCCAAAAGCTTTCTCACCTCCACTTGACACTGATCGTGAACGACTTACAGGTTTGCTTATCGGCCTATTATTGATTTTCTGTCTGCAACTTAGATCACTTGTTGATTTTATTACCTAAACGCGGATCACATTGCAGACATTTGAATGTGCACACTCTTGTGCTTGCCTATGTGATGCTCGACACGTTTTCAAAAATATTATATATATTTATAATATATATATATATATATATATATATATAACTATAATCTATGTCATGCTGATGGAAATATCGAAATTTCTTTGCCAACTCTTACGCATTTCACAAGATACGGCTTAGTCGAATTACTCTGGTACGCTTTAAGCAGGGCTTAAGCCTGTTTGCGATTACTTTGATCGTTATTTTGAAATGTTTTTACACCCTACGATCTCTGAGCCTTCTGTGAACGGAATTTAACTGGAATATCAAAAACCTCTTTTGATGTTTATGAAGCACTTTTTTTTTGACCTTGCAGAGTAACTTTTTAAATTTGTTTAGCAAATATTTAACGCATTAAAGATATCTGCGAAGATATGTTCTTAATAAATTATATGAAAAACTTTTTTGTTCTTCAATATATATTAACCAAACTCAGCAATTAGCAGCCTAACTAAGCTCCCTGCATATGAGTTAAGTCTTATCAATACCCACTATATCACATAACTTCAATGGTAATAATCGGCTTAATTTGACTTTAATTGAGTTTCTGTGTGAAGAAAAAGACCCTTATTTGTATAAGTATGTTGCACATTTTCTAAAAAATTTTCTAAAAACTCTACTTCTCTATATTTTCTCTATCCGCCTTTCCCACGCTTCCTGTTAGCCCCAAAAGCTCCACCTTTATCATTCGTCGCTGGGTTCACTTTCAGAGTGCAATGTCTTCCAGCTGAAACGTTGAACGACCCCCAGAGGAAACCCACACGATGCTTGTGCGTGGTAAACCCACTTTGCACCGCTGCCCACAGTTGCTGCTCTAACTGTCAACACCGCTGGCATCTTCATTCATTCATTCATTTGTTCATTCATTAAGTCATTCAAGTGGCTTGAAATGTTTTTGCATTTTTTTTTATTTATTATTTATTTGTATACCCTGAACCCATTGAAAATGGATAGAAAGGGTATAATGGTTTTGTGCAAATGTATGTAACAGGCAGAAACATCTCCGATCTCAACAGGTATATATATTCTTGGTCGGATGTTTATTTGAAATGATCGATAACTCGCTCCGTTTTTTTTATTATCAGTTTGTGTGTGTGTGTGTGATTTTGTGTATGTATGTGAGAGGGCAATAGGGTTGAAATGTATGTAACCACAGATCACCGCAGTGTTCTAGTCGGGCACTCGAAACTAGAACCGTCTTACAATTGCAACAACGCCCTCCTATGCGATTTTCAAGAGTTCATGTAAGGTTTCTATCTTTTTTTATTTTTATTTTTAGCTAAGAGTATATATAGAGCATTATCTCTCAATAATTCTTTTGCGTTCGCTTTTATGAACTGACTTTTTCAATTCTCTTTCTCCGACCTCTTTCCCCCCTCTCTTCCCCTCTCTCTCCCCACGCTCTCCCCCTCTCTCTTTCTCTCTCTCTCACTCTCTCCCCCTCTCCGGAAATCTGCAAATTTTCTGCTATAAGTTTTGGTTTATGAACCTATAGAAAATGTACTGGTCAAATGCAAAAACGCCCTTCTATGCGATTTTCAAGAGTTCAAGTAAGGTTTTTATGTTTTGGCATTATTTTTAGTGAAGTGCTTAGAGTGTTTTAGATAATGCACTATCTCTCTATAATTTTTTTGCATTAGCTTTTATTGACTGACTTTTCCGCTGTGTCTCTATCTCTCTCTCTCTCTGTTTTTCTCTCTCTCTCTGTTTTTCTCTCTCTCTCTGTTTTTCTCTCTCTCTCTGTTTTTCTTTCTCTCTCTCTCTCTCTCTCTCTCTCTCTGTTTTTCTCTCTCTCTCTCTCTCTCTCTCTCTCTCTGTTTTTCTTTCTCTCTCTCTCTCTCTCTCTGTTTTTCTCTCTCTCTGTCTCTCTCTCTCTCTCTCTCTCTTTATCTCTCTCTCCCCCCATCTCTTTCCACCTCTCTATCTTTTCGTTTAAATGTTTGTATCGACTGCTTGTAGCTGGGTTGAGGGTATCTCGTAGTCGGGAGTGCCCGACTGGAGCGCTCTTACTTGTTTTTTGTGAACTCTGGTAAAAGTTGCTGCGGGAGGTGGAGTGGGGGCACTCACTCGCAGGGCATTTACAACATGCGTGAACAACAGCAGCAATATTGAACTCCTCAGTTCAGGCGAGCGTGTGCGACTTGGAGATACCCAGCAGCATAGCGTTGACAAATATTTGAGCTTTCGTGAATGAACACACACTCGTGCTTCTTCTTCTTTTTCCCTTAGCCGGACACTATGGAAAATGCCATTCCAAATTCAAGTACCAGCGATATAAATATAAGTTCTTGAAATAAGAAGTCAAGCGATTTCCACCTTACCCGGATTTTGACAGGTCTTCTACTAGATTTAGTCGCAAAAATCGTTGTTTGTTTTTTTTTAGTGTTACAGCCGCCTATTACAAACAATTGCACAACTGCCAAGTACCCCACTTTAATCATTTTCCATGACTACAGGGTAGACAAAAAAGTGAAAAACACACATGGCCAACATTTTAGTAGAGTCAAATAAATTTTGTGCGCAAGACAAACGCATATGTCTTCACGCTTCCGGCAATTCCCAACTAGCGGTGGTTCGGGTCTGGCCATGCGGCGGGTCGCAGCTGGGAATTGGTAACGACAGCAGCAGCTCCGCTGCTTGGCCACCAGGTTGACATTGGAGCCGGCTTTTTTTTGGAGTTGGTTACTTTCGTTTCGCTCAATTTTTGGGCGGTCAATGCGCTGGCCAAAAACCCAGCCAGCCAGGCAGCTAGACAGCCAGCTGGCGGCAGGCGGCTTCAGTGGAGGGGTATAAATATTTATGCGTTGCACTTGAGAGCATTCCTAGCAATCCCTCGCCACCAACGCCTCCCCTCCCCACCTGCACAGCTCTTGCTTTGAATTTATCGCTATTTTCCTGAGACCTGAGACGTCGGTCCCAGTCGAAGCAGGAGTTGGAGTCGGCAAATCAAACTATAAATTAGAACGTACGTGTAGCCCGACTGTGCGATACGCTGTTAGCAGTTTAAAAAAGATTTGGAGTAGGTGCAAGTGGGTGTGGCAAATTTGTTATATATTTTATTATTATATTTTTAAGTTAATAATACAATTATTATGTAATGAACATATTTTATAGTAAAAAATTCTAAAAATAAGAATTAAATACAATACTTAATCTAAGAAATGTCGAACTTGTATTAAGAACTTAGTGTTTAGTAATTTTTTGAATTCCGAGTTTGTTGAAGTGGACGTGGCAATAGAGGTCTTACATAGACAAGACTTAAGGCCAATATGCACATTTTCCCTTTTCAAGCAGAGTATACCAAAAACCACCTCACAGCTGAGCTATGTAATTATAATTCATTTTGTTAACAAAATCATTCGCCAGGCCTAGACGAGCGGCCACCACCTCTATCAGAAAGAAAATGCATTATTCAATACATATATCATTGTTCAAGCTATATGCATCGTTAAGTTTTTTTTTTACAATCCCAGCCCCTAGCGGCCTAACGGTCCGCCCCTCGTCTCCAAAGAAAAAAAAATCAGAAAAAACCTCCTGCGTAAAGCCTAATTGCAATCATCTTTGAAAACAACGCTTGTAATTGGAATGGTTATCGTAATTGCTTCGGAATTCCATTTAACGCTTCCCCGGCGCATCTAATTGGCTAACGCACTGAGCTAGCTTTTTTTTTAATTTTATTTTTGTTTAGCTAATTTACGCACCCATTGTTTGTACAATGAGGAAAACTCTATGTATTACTATGTATTATTAGCTATACGGATTGCATAACATCTGCCTTGGGCATTACTTAAAAAGGCATTCGGAAATTTATGCCTTTTCCGCTTTGCCAATAGCAAAGGAAAATTTCTTTTCTGCTAGAAAAATCTTGTAAACTGATCTCCATTTCATAATTTTAGTTTCCTGTGATCAAAACTTTGATATGCTATATGATTATCTATGATTAACGCTTAAAGCGGTTAATTTAAGCGATCTGGCAGCACTGATTAAGTTTATGTGCTCGTTAAGTTGGCTGCGCCTTAAAATTTTCATTAATGATCAATATAAATACGAATTGGTATTAAAAATCATATAAAAATGATTTGGCAACATCAGCTAATTTTATGTGGGTGCTAAGTTGGCTGTGGCTTACGATAAATATGCCTTTAATCGCTTTATTTTCTGTTTAGGCGTTATGTATGCTGTTTCTTGTTGATATTTGTCGTTGTCAACCGATAATTCGTTAGCTTTTGACACTCATTGAAAATGGGTAAAAAGGGTATAATGGTTTTGTGCAAATTTATGTAACAGGCAGAAGGAAGCAACTCCGACCCCATAAAGATATATATATTCTGGATCAGGACGACGAGCTGAGTCGATTTAGCCATGTTCGTCTCTCCGTCTGTCCGCCCGCCCGTCCGTCCGTAAGTCCGTTTGTCCGTCTGCATGCACGCAGCGATCTCGGAAACTACAAAAGCTAGAAACCTAAACTAAACGACTATAGATTCTCCTAATCCATACGCAGTACAAGTTTATCATTAATTATAAAATCATCAAATTTATTTATGTACTCGTAAAGGAAACGCAGATTATGAATATTTTGAATTTTGTATGTGTGACTTTGTGAATGTGTGTATGAATGCAAAGAGGTTTAAATATATGTAACGACAGTTCGCCGCTGGGTTCAGGGTATCTGCTAGTCGGGGGCACCCGACTAGAGCCATCTTACTTGTTTTCAACTGCAACTGTATTTTTGTGTTAATTATTATAATTGTCAGGTATTTCACGTTCCGTACGAACCCTTAAAACGTGTATCTTATAGCAAAGACGTGACTCGTATTCGCTGACAGCTAGATATATTTCATAGTGTGTATATGGGTATATAAATAATTGCGCTTAAAGTACGGGTCGATACCTGCAATACTGGAAATATACCTTCAATTATATGGTTAATATTAAAACTAATATTTAATTTCAAATAATGCAAGCATAATTTAAATATGTTTTTATTACTACAGCCTATATGTACTATATATAAAAAAATTAATAAGAATGACCTAAAGCGTTTTTTAGACATAGAATTCACATAACATTAATATTGGAACGACTCAAATTAAGAAAAAAAATGTGAGGGGGCTTTTTTGGTGTTTTTTAAATGTTGCTTTCCACATATATGTAAAATTTTTTACAAATTACCATTGAGATAACCCTAAACTGCTTTTAGGCGTCTCATTGACAGCCAAAACAAGTTTTAATTTTTATCGTGTTAAGCTTTAAGTATATTGCCTGTCTTTTATCAAAATCTTAATGCCACTTTTACAATTTCTATCTTTGCAGGTAAGCTTCAAAGTCGACTACAGTTTTTTGAAATGCAGTCAAACTGTAAAATGAAACGCAGCTTAAGGTTTGTGTGCTCGCTAATCTGTGAATGAGGTGTGTGTGCTCGCTAAAAAAAACAGTCTTTTAAAAATATGTTGTTATATTTTCTTTGTTATTTATTTATTTATTTTTTCATTATAATATAACAACTATTCAAGTTTAAACATTGATAACTTCGTTTCCAACTTAGAAGCTAATTGAGGTACTCAAAGTGTACGCGGCGAAGTATAAAAAAAGGTTTATATATATTATCAGACACTCGCACAAAAAAAAAAAAAATCATGTATATATGTATAAAACAAAAAATCGCATTAGCATAAATGACTCGATATTTACAAGAAGCGCTTAATTGACTAAGGACAACGCACAGAAATAGGATCAGCAAAGCGAACTAAAGCTTAATAAATTAAACGTGCGATGTGCGCACACGCGCCGAAAATTAACTAACTAAAAGCTAACCCGGCTGACAAGCTATGTTCAATAACACGCGCTTAAAGTAAAGCTTCAACTTACGATTAATCTTGTAACAACATGGAGAGTGAGCTTTAAAGCTTTTGTAAAGTTACATAGATATTCGTTCAATTTTTTTTAAAACACATAAAAGGTTTGACTTAATTAAAGAAATGTTGAAGAAATATGTAAATTAAGCTTCAAGGCGATGACATTGACGAAAAGTGACAAGGAAAATGATTCAAGAAGCACTTTAAAGTTGTAGCCAAGCTTAAAAGCTTATAACCAACAATCAGGCGTAAATACTGAGCTTAGGAAAATGTGAAATATGATATCAAAAGAGAAATTGAAATCAGCTTAAGGTTAATAGATTTTAAAATAAGTGACAAGTGAATGCAGGCAAATTAATTAAGAAGCTCATGAAAGCTTCGCTCGAGCCTAATTGCATTGACTGGGCGCAATTAAACTCACTTAAAGCGTTTACAAATTGACCACACGGTGATCCCAGCTGTTACAAGATTGGTTTCAGATTAAAGTGTTTACTTTAAGCAGTTGTGACGGAGCTTTTTTTGCAATGCGCCGGGACCGGCTCACTGTTTGACATCGTTACGCCGGTTTGACATCGCCCCCTCCCTCCACGCGCTACGAGCTTGGCAACGGCCATTGCCGCACCGTTTCCGCTCGTGTCTCATTGGCGGCGCTCAGCGAGCGCCTCGTGCGCCACTGTTGACCCGGATGCGCCGGCTTCGAGCTGGGCGTCAGCCACAGCTGCTTGATGAGATCGGCGCCCTTCTCGGCGATCATGACAACGGGTGCGTGTATATTGCCATTGGTAATGGCCGGCATGATGCTCGCATCGATGACCCGCAATCCGGGCACGCCGTAAACTCTCAGCTGTGGATCCACCACGGCCCAGGGATCGCTGGGCGGGCCCATTTTGGCCGTACCGCTCATATGGTAAATGGTCATCGTGTACTGCCTGATAAAACAGTTCCAGTACTCGTCGGTGAACAGCGTCAGGTGCTTGCAGTTGGGCAGCGGCTTGCTCCAGAAGCGTGCCCCGAACCGCTTCATCGCCTGCGTCTCGCCCACGGCAATTGCCGCCTTGACGCCCTCGCGCAGCACGTTCACATCGTCCGGATGCGTGAGGTAGTTGTGGTAGAGCAGCGGGTAGCGCAGTGGATTTTTCGAGGCCAGCTTAATGTAGCCTCGACTCTTGGGTCGCAGCATCATGGGAAAGATGCCAAAGACATCGCGATTGTTGACCTCACCGAAGACCTCCTGGTAGAACTCATCGGTCAGCCCGTGTGCGGTCTTCACCTGGGACCCGCCATCGGACATGACCGAAGCGGAGGTCATCATGAAGTTCATATCGGGCCAATCGTCGCTGGCATTCGCATATTTGGTATTGATAAAGGCCACCGCCTCCAGGCCAATGCTGGAGGTCAGCGGCCCATCCTCGGTGATGGCATAGCGCAGCGCCGTATTGATGTTCACCATGCGCTTCATCACAATCGAGATGGGATAGTCGATCAGGAAGGCAATGCCGCCGACGGCAATGTGATCCTGTAGATTCTGACCGACGCCGGGCAGATGCTGCACCAGCGGTATACCGACTCTGGCCAGCTCCTCGCCGTGCCCGATGCCGGATAGCATCATCAGATGCGGACTGCCAATGGCGCCCGCCGCAAGAACGACCTCCCGCGTCGCATAGACATTCTGCAGGCGACCGTCCCTGATGAACTGCACCCCAGTTGCGCGTTTCGTCTGCGGATCGGTTAGCACCTTCGTCACGTGCGAGAAGAGCGCCACATGCAGATTGGGACGCAGACGCGCCGGTCGCAGAAACGATTTGGCCGTGGAGCTGCGCGACCCACGACGCATGTTGAACTGGTAGAAGCCAAAGCCCGTCTGCTGGGCGCCATTCACGTCGACAATGTCATAGCCCATTTCCTCGCCTGCCTGCAAAAAGGCCGGGCCAATGGGCGTATTGTATGGCGAATCCTGCACAGTCCAGAGGCCGCCTGCAATAAATTTGATTTAGTCAGGAATTTTCCAAGCTGAACCAGTTGAAATTGTCTCTAAATGAAAGTGCGTGAAGCTAGGTCTAAACAGAAGGGCTTAAAGAGCAGACTTTGAAAAGATAGGTTGAAACATGTTGGCTTAAATAGAGGGTTTTAAAGATAAATCATTTTGAAAGGACTTTAAGTCAAAAAGGGATTCTTGTTGCAAGAGTTAGTTAAACTAACAATAAAAATAAATGCCTCAAAAGCTATTAATTGTATAAAGCGCATAGATTAAAGTTTACTTAAAGCTCGAAGCTCATTGACAACTATTCTTAGGTGAAGAAAAAGTGATGGAGCTTCGAGACACATAAAAAATAATATTTAATTAATTGGATAGAAACGATTTCACGCAACTCTCTGACAATGGGCTTGACCGTATTTTCGGCTCACCTGTGCCATGGTAACGCTTGTTGCGCGCCAAGTAGGGATTACGCTGATCCTCCGACTTGCGGAAATAGGGCAAAATCTCCTCGTACGACCAGCCGGGATTGCCAAATGCCGCCCATTGATCAAAGTCGCGCCGATTGCCGCGAATGTAGAGCATGGTGTTCAGCACGGAGCTGCCGCCGATGACCTTGCCACGTGTCCAGCAGCAGCGTTTGTCCTTCATCGCCTGGCAGGCTGTCGCCTGTGGCTGTGTGCTAAAGAAAGAGAAGCAGAAAAATAGAGAGAGAGAGAGAGAGAGAGTTAGCGAAAAAGGTGTAGATGGAGAAAACGTAAACAATTAGCAAATGTGTTGGCAGCGCTTTCATCATTAATCAACAGGTAAACACCATATGACAATAAAATCGCATTAGCTGAGCTATTCAAGGGCCACGCCCACCCAAGAGCCCAGCGACAGCCGCTTTGTACGCGCCATTGACCGTCTGTGGCAGGAAAATACAAATAAACATTAAAAATAAATACAAAACAGAAGCTGGCAACAATACGCAGACGGTCAACAATTGTTGGTCAGTGGGCAACTTTATTACAGCATCAGCAACAACAACCAACAACAAAGACAACGACAACAACAATTGCCTGCAGTGTTGTTCGTTAGGTAAAAGCCAAAGCAGCTTCAACTCGAGTTTAAACTCAGCCCTCAAAAAGTACATGATCTGCGGGGATATTTTATCTATTTTTGCCATTTAACTCGTTTGCCTTGGGTAACTAGCGGCTTATGATTACCAGAGTACTCAAAGTATTTTTTATGAGTAGTTATGAGTAGTGGCCAGGGGTTCTTCTGCCTTGAGCTTAAGTCTAAGTGTTGGTTAAAACTAATAACAAGTTTTGTATGTTTTAGGAATATACAAGTACCGTTTTTCAGATTTGCAGCTATTTCAAATAATTTGAGGCCAATTTTGTAGTCTATGTGACTTTGCTTAGATAAAAACAAAAAACGTTAAAATTCCTGAAAGAAATTTTTTTTCTTGACTTATTTTAAGTGTTTTGGAGATTTCCTTGGAAAACCCGTTACACGAAGGGAACCTTTTTTTTGGTCTTCGAATTGGCCCACAATGTGTACAATGTGTCTAAATAGTGAAAATTTTTTTTAATGTGCAGCTTTGCCCTATTATTTAGCTGCCCAAGTTTGGAAAGCGAATAAAATTGTATCCAGGAATTCCCTGGGCACATACCACTCCCACCGGCTGCTCTGGTATTGTGTTTTTCGCTTTTCACCGGCTGCACTCCCATGCTTACCCCAAACGCTTGACTACAAATTATGTACAAAACGCCTACAACTTTTTAATCCGATTGCCCCCACTTCTTCCTCTCTCTCTCTCTCTCTCCAATTTTCTCTCGCTGCGCTAATTAGTTGAATCCATTGTCCCGTTACGCGTTTGTTAAACATACAGGAAACTGCAGCTGGCAACGACACGAACTGCAAATTAAATGTCAGCATATAAAAATAACAACAACAACCAAAGCCAACAATGAGCTGAGCGAGTGCATCAAAACTGCAGCCAACTTGAATACATGACAAAACAATTAAGAGTGCCCGCGACAAGAGTGCTCGCCTAGCCCGATAGCCTGTAATGTTGAGTGTGAGTGAATTTTGCTAAAAAAAAAAAAAAATAAATAAATAAAAAAATATAAAAAAATAAAAAAAAAAAAGCAAAAGTTTCAGATGCAGCATCAAAACAGAGAACAAACTATGACCAAAATGCCGTCAATCAAACAAATCGGCTTAGTGATGACAAAGGTATGGGAATTTAAAATATAAGAAGGATCTGTCGAAATTCGTGTAAATTTTGACATGATTAATGATAGAAAAATTAACCCCCCTCAGAATTATTTTTAAATTTTTGCTGTTCAATATTTACAGCATATTATTACATAAATTAATCAAGCCCGACTAACACCTTTAAATATGTACAGGGTATTTTTATGAAGAAAAAAAAGGAAACGAAATGTCAGTTGCGGAAAAGTTGGTCAAGCAAACTGCAAACAAGGCGTATAATGACAGAGATAGATTAGGATTGACGACTGCAGATTGTGGATAGTAAACTAAAGATTGAAGAGTAAGAGTTTTTCTGATATGAAAGTGTTAAAATGCTGTTGCTCGTCGTTGCAGTTGTTTTTGTTTTTATTGCCGTTGTTTTGGCTTATTGATTCATGTTCATTCGCTGCTGATAATCTTTATTTATATATTATCCATTTGCTTTGATTGTTAGCGCTTCTTCACGCCTCTGTTGGCCCGAACCTGATTAATATGCTGGCATTTATTTTTCTGCCACCAGCTATTAGCGTTTATACCACTGTGCCGCATTGTTGGGCGTAGGTCGGCTGTTGAGGCAGTATGCGCCTTGACTCAATAAATCATTTGTTCATTTTGTCATTCGAGTCATTGAGTCAGTTGGCCCGGAGTCTGTCATAAAATATCGAACTTTCCCTCTGCTCTTCCCAATTTCAAGTGACGCAATATGCATGTGCGTATGTGTGTCTGTTTGTTTTATTAGCCATTTAACAGTTAGCGCACATAAATGTTACCAATTATTGTTAGCTAATTTTGTGTAGCCCTCGTGAGGGCAATTATTTTGCACATTACACATTTATGGGCGGTCGCTTCGGAGTTTGTTTTTTGCCCCTTTTTTATTTTCTTGTCTTTTTACATTTCGAAGCGTTCAAAATTTCAACTGTGTCTAAGTGGAGACACACGCAATGCCCGAGTCGAGTGAGGTCTGCTCCAAAAAGCCACGTTATATGATGAACTGTATCTGTTTACCATTAAATTAGCCGGCAGGTCATATATTACCATATAAATGAATGCCATAAAACAGCCTCTTTAGTCTTAAGAGGGTGCTAAAGTGCAGCTTCACAGACTCGAACAAAGCGTTGATAATCTGTTCACAATTGGCGACAGTTTACTTTAATCTTAACCAGGTAACTGGAACTCGTATTTGCTGAGTTTGGTTAAGAAATATTAAGTCTAATTAAGATATCTAGAAAATAAATAAATATTAAAATAAATAAAGCTTTTCAAATAAAATTTTTTAATTCAATCGATTGTTTATGACCGTTATAGAATATATTAGTACGATCTGGCTACCGATTTAGGCTAAGTTTTATTAATATATCATAATAGTGTTTATTTGTTGAACTAATTTTTGGCTTCCTTTTGTGCGCCATTATTGCAAATTTAAATGTTAATTCAATTGACAAGTCGAACAAGCCAATAAATATTTATATATAGGTCACAAAGTAATGTCAAGGTCGCCACTTGTACCATTATCTACCACATTTTTTCAATCAAAAACATTTGTTTAGACAAGTTTTTTGATTTCTGCCAGATTTGGTTGTTAGCATGAGCAAGTTCGTGTCCTAAGTCTTTTGATTTGCAGTGGCCCAAAATACAACAGAAGAAGAAGGAAAATTGTGAAATTTTTTGCGCATGTCATGTTTATTGTTGATGACGCTTTTGACATATTAGTGACAGGTGTGCGTGTGTGTGGGTGTGTTAGTTAGTTAGCATGTCTCTGGCTTAGCAATCTCTTGAGCGTCTTTTTTCTTCAGCTACTCAGTGAAGCCTGTCGCGCGTGAGCCAGCGCTCACGTACACACTGAGACGCACTAACTAACATTAACTGCTGCTGCTGTTGTTGTTGTTTCTAATACACTGTTTTCAAAACGCTAAAGGGTATATCCGTTGTTGTCTGCTTGTATGCAATTTTTCCCATTGAAGCAAGATATTCGTATATATTTTTGTATAAAAATTAAGTCAAATATGTAAATATAGCACGGCATGCCACAGATGACTGTTCTTTCTTGTCTACTTTTTTTTTGTGCTTTGAACAGAGTATTGCGCCGTCGCTGGCACCCAACATTCTTAACTGTTGTTGTTGTCTTCGTTGGCTGTTGCTGGCTTGCGTTTCATGCATTTTTGATTGGCAATTGTGCTCATTGCAATTGGCCAGCCAGGCAGCTTGCTTCAACTTTCAGCGCCACTGCTGATGCCGGTGCTGCAGTTGCTGCTGCAGTTGTAGCTGCTTTTGATGTTGTTGCTGCTATTTCCACGATCTGGACTGGTGTTGTGTTTCATTTCATTTCATGCCATTTCCAGCCTGTAACCGATTAACCCACTTTATGTGCCACGATCCGGTTTTTGCCGTTTGGCATTCGTCGCATTTAGATTGAGAAATTGTTGTAGGATATGCCGGTTCGGGGAGGCCCACACCCCGCGCGGCCCCTTTTCTGTAACCAAACAACTATTTTGGCTAAAAGATTTGTGAAATATGTGCAACATCCGAGTGCATTCGCTTTGGGTGTTCGATGTCAGCGAGTCGAGTACTCACTTTTGGGCGCTAACAATCGGGGATGACATTAATGACTGCACGGCCAAAACGATGTCGATTTGTTGGGCTCGTACGGGCGTTACATAAGCCAGCATCAACAAAAACACTGAGTGACCTTTGCTGTAGCGGCTGAAGAAGTCAACGCGAGCCTCTGCACCGACTTTGGGCAAAATTTTAAGACTTTAAAATGTTTTCATGCTTTAATCCGATGGGCGTCTGGCCAAGCTGTGTGTGTGCCGGTGTGTGTGTGTGTGTGTGTATGTGTTGCCTAATGAACATTATCAAAGCATCTTCTTCTGCATTGCCCAACAACTCGTTATCACAATAAACACTAAGTGCTGCTGTTAAAGTAGCTTTATTTGTTGTTGCTTGAACAACAAGTTATTTGGTACTTTTAGGTACAACAAAATGTACCATTTTCGATAAAAGAAGTAACTTGTTATAAAAGTGTGATGATTTAACATTTTTAAGTATATTATACAGAACTATTTTTGTTTCCAGATTTATATGTTTATATGTTATATTCTTTTATGTTTCAATTAAATTTAAATAATATCAATGAAAAATTGAAAAAAGTGTTTTTTTGTCTAGATAATTAAAGAGTACAAGCTTAAATATGGGTAGTCGTACGCCTAGAATTTTAGCTTTTTACATTTGCATTTATTGGATCAAAATCACATTTTATCATATTAACATCTTAATTATTTAACATGCTATTTCTAAAAAAAATATATATTTAACTAAATTGTACCATTTTGTAGAAAAAGGGACAAGTCAACTAATTAATAAAATAAACACCCGTTTTGGTACACTTGTACAGCATGTGGCAACTCTGCTGGCGAATGCATAACATTACAGTCTGATATTGTTTAACAGCGCTGTAAACATCAACATTTGGTAATTGGAAGGCATAGTTAACCCTAGTTAACCTCACAGCGCTAATGGAAATAATTTAACGAGTATTTGTGAAAGCTCTTGTTTACTTTAGCTGCATTTTCTTTGATTGCTGCCAAAGTTACCAAGCACATTTAAACAATTTGCTAAAATTCGGTTTCTCAAGTTTTTTTGAAGCTGCAGCGTTGCCATCTGACAGTGTATGACATATGTGGCAACGCCAAATATTGTCTATTCACAGTAAGCCAATTGCAATTTACAGTTAAATATGAATTTTGACTAAACCTTGATCAATTTGTTGAATTTGGTTGTTGTCTACTTAAAAACATGGTGTTGCCACAGTGCACACAAAAGTTAAACTAAATATTATTTTTGGATGCGTTTTGAATACTTTTTAGAATTGCTGTGCTGTCATCTGGCATTAATTACCACATTTGGCAACCACAAACCGTGTTTGTTAACTGTTAACTGTTTGGAGTTTATAGTCAAATATGAAGTACCATAAAACACAGCTTCACGGTGCCAACAAAATGTTGACATGGCGTTGCCATATCGCACACAGTTTTAACATATGCTTGACAAAGAAAACAAAATGCATTTTAGCACCTTGTTCACTTACACTCAACTTGTTGAAGAATAAAGCTGATAGTTATTTGTAGGGAAAAGTCGTTTCCTACTTAATGACTAGCGTTGACACATTATCCACTTTTTTTATAAGTCAATAAAACACAGTTAAGTTTTTACTCTAACTAACAAAAACTTAAACAGGAAATATAAAATTGCACCTGGTTAATATAAAAAGGTTATTATAAAAAAAAGCGCATCATAACGCCATAACGGTACCATATGGCATGAATTCTTACAGTTCGTTGAGTAACAAAAATATTTTTCAAATAGTTTTCCATTAAACATTTCCAATAAATATTGCTATTTAATATTTCTAAATACTTTTGCCACATGCAAATCATTGAAGTGCAACAATAAATAAAGAGATATGTTGCAAGCAGAGTATTTCACTTTCGGTTAAAAGCTTTTACAATTTTCGAATATTCGTTAAGTACCAAAATAAAAAAAATAAATAAAAATGTTAGACGATGCAGGCCAGGGATTAAATTGGCGCCCATGGGGGACAGGGCTCTGGCCTTAGATGACGTCGCGTGCAAACGTTGCTGCGGGCTGCTGCGACTTGTTGCCTGTTGTTGTTGTTGTTGATTGGCCGCCGCTTGCCCCTGCCACGCGAATGTGATGCAATGGCGCGGAAAACAGGCGCTGGTTGCCACACACTCTATTCAATTTGAGTGCATGAGTGTGAGTGTCTATTTCGTATGCATTTAGCCGCAAGGCGACAGGCAACAAGTGGGGGGATGTGAGGAATGTGGCAGCTCCCCGCTCGGTTGCATTCAATTACAAACAAATGCAGGCACCGTAAAACGAAGCGAACAGAAAGAAATGAAAAATGGAAATGCTTTGCGCGTATTCCAATTGGAATTGGAATTGTGTGTCTGTGCGTTTGTGCGTGTGCGACTCTGGTAATAGTTTATGGTCACATGCTAATGCCAATGGAATTCTGACCAGCCAAAAAAAAAAAAAAAACTATGAAAAAAACCAAACCAGAAAGAAGAAAAAAGTGAAATTTGTGTGGCCGCTAGGGCAGGGTCCAAAGCCCAGCCCGGCCCTACCGAAACAGTTAAATGGATTACGGTATTGAAAAGCGTTCGAAAAAAAATAAATAAACGTCAACTCATGAATATTAAGCAGCAGACAGGTGGCTAGCAACAGGTGATCAGCAGCTAAAGATTTCAAGTTAAGAGCTAAAAAATGATGATATGAAAAACAAACTGTTCCTAACTGTAGCTTGTTCTAATTTTATTAGAGTTTCCATTAAGGAGAGAGGGAGAGGGAGAGTAAGAGACAGAAAGAGTGAGAGTAAGAGTGAGAGTAAGAGTGAGAGTGAGAGAGAGAGAGAGAGAGAGGTATATAATTTGATTTAATTGCAAACTTGATTTATTTTCATGTGGGAAAGAGGCGACTCTTCGTTCTACTTCCACTCGCCATACAAGCTGCAAGTCACGTAGGCAGCGCTAGCGAACTGCTCAGGACTTTTGACTTTCAAATATAAATACAGGAAAATAAAGAGATGTATTTGATGCAAGAGCGCGACTAGCAGATGCTCTGTACGCACATTTAAATGAATGAAATTGTTTAAATTGCCATGAAATCGCACTAAAACGATTATTTTTTTAACAAAAAAAGAACACACAAAGTATATACTTTATAGAGTATCAGATATCAGATATCTGTCTGTTGGGCAACTCTATTATACTCTTTTCATCCATATTTTTGATTTTGAACACAAAGCACGGATTTACATTACACAATGTACACTCTGTACAGCGCAATCTCTTTTCTTTTTCTTTTTCTTTTTTTTTTCTCTTAAATTTAGTTTTTTGTTCATTATGAATGCATTATTCAATGCAAAAATCTCCATTGTCCGATGCGGTTTTGCAGCAAATTAAAACAGTCTATAGGCTAAGTCTTTCCCCATCAAAATCCATTTGCTATTTGTGTGTGAAAAGAGATCGCAAATAACCAAACACTTTGACAGATTGCTGCCAATTGAAAGAGTTTCCAGTAGACTGTGGTCAGGTGCTCGTAGGTGTGTACCAAAGTAAATGATCAACACAATGAAACGGGGTCAAATTTGTTTTAGATTCGAGCTTAGCTTAATTTAAGGTTTGTTATTTGTTGGACGCAAATGATAAATACGATTAGGAAATAATAAAGTTTACATTGGCTTGTAAGCCATGAAAATGTCATAAGGTTTGTTTAATTCTAAAATATTGAAAGTGTTAACCAAAAATTTAGATACCATAATTTTGTTTGTGAAACTTTATGTCTTAATTGATAATATAAATTAAAAGAAAATAAATCTACATTTTGATTGACATTGATTGCCAATAAAAATGTAGCTGTCAACAAATAACCCGAAGTAATTGCAGTAATTTGTATTCATTCATTCATAACTCAATTTGTTTTACTTGGCAACGCATCTAATAAAAACTAGGTCTAAATCATTGGGCGATGCGCAGCTCTTGGTCATTTGCATTTCACAGTCACTAGCCAAGAGATTGGCCAAAAAAAAAAACCAAAAAACAAAAAAAAAAAACTGAACTGAAATGGAATTGAATATGGAAATGGAAATGGCAAGTCATCAATGTGACGCATCAACAGACTCAGACTCAGAGCCCAGCCCCAGACTCGAGGCCCAGTCCGGGGCGTGTTTTGTTTGACTTGACCGAAAGGTGGCAAACTGAATGCCAATTGTTTGTACTTGGCTAGTTGTCGTCTGCTTTTATTACTACTTGATACCCTGCAGTCATTTCAAATGTGTAAAAAATAGGGTTTGATAGTTCTGTGAAAATGTAGGTAGCAGACAGAAGGAATAATCTAATTATATATAAGCTCTTAAGACTTATATTTAAATTGAATTATATTTTTTTTTATTAAATTGAAATTTCTTTTTCCTTTTTAAAACATTTTTTTTTATTTTTTATTTTTGGTCATTTGAATGCCATTATTAAGCCCTTCAAATTGCACAACGATCGCAATATAAATACAAAATATTTGGGAATGAATTTTGTTTATATATTGAGCTGCTCAGGGAAAAAAATGGGTGTAAATTCCTTTTGTTCAGCTGGCGACAGGGTATTTTATAGTCGTACACCCGCTATCATGCGCGCTCATAATTGTTATTATTACTATTTAGTTGTTTGACTGTCCCTCAACCGAAGTGGGTCACTGTGAAGGCCTCGCTTCATTTTTTCTCCTCGACTCCACTTACCGATATTTCCAGTCCATTTTGCTTTTGTGCAAATAGAGCGACAGCAGCGGCACATCCGATATTTCCGTCTCCTGGCCGCCGGCCTCCAGCAGCAGCACCTTCCAGTGCGGCACCTCCGACAGCCGCGAGGCCAGCACCGTGCCCGCGGAACCGCCGCCAATGATGATAAAATCATAGGCCAACTCCACCTGTTGCACGTTGAAGGGTCGATTCTCGGGATCGAAGAGATCGTAATTATAGTACGCGATCGCGGCGATCAGAAAGGGCAAAATTGTCAGTTTGCCGACGCCGACAACTGCGGTTGTTAGCTTAATGGCAGTGGCAATGCCCAGGCCCAGTTTGGAGGCGCCAACAGCGGCCACGCCCGCTGCAGCAGCCGCTTTGGAGGCGGCGCTCGCCTTAAATAGCAGACCGCCCACCGAAACGGCGGCGGCGCCCAGAGCAGGCACAACAACCATATTGAAGAGGGATCTCGCTCTCACTCTCTCTCTCTCTCTATATATTTACTGTAGATCTCTTCAATCCTTAAAGCTATCGCTGCGCTTCTCTCCTTCTACTCGCCTTTGCACTCAGCACATGTTTTTCTTTTCGTTTATTTAGCTTTTTAAGCCTTCGCCTGGAACACTTTCATTCCCATTCACAAATCACAAATCACGTATCGCGTATCACGTTCACCATTCACGTTTACGATCACAATAACAATTGTTGTTGTTATTCTGCACTTTCATTATGCATCGACAGAAAATACAATACAAATTTTCCTTATTTCTTTTTTTTTTTTTTTAAAAATTTTAAATAAATAAGAAGAAGTGCGAGCCGCGTCGAGTCTTCGCATTCGAGGGGAAACAGTTAATAAAAAAAAAAGTGTTTTATTTTTTGAAAAAAAAAAAGGCAACCGACTCGTTTGGCAGCCGCTGCGTTTCTGAGCCACAAAAGCAGCTCGTGTGCGACGTTTTGTCTGCTTCGCATTTCTTGTTGCAAGCGCGTCGAAGCGGCCGCCGCTGAGAAGCGGTTGCGCATGCGCTCGCCCTGCGCCGCTCGTCGGCCGAGGAGCTGTCTCAGAGCGACCTCTGCACACGCCGAGCTCGCGATGAGAGCGTGACACGAAGCAAGCACGACTCGTTTAGGAAATATGAAAAACATTTGTACAATATACAAAAACAATCTACGACGATTATTAATTGACGCAGGAATGCCTTTTATTCTCTTCCTAGCTCGTACCTCCATTTCTATTCGACTTATCTCAATCCACCTTACCTTCAGTTCCTCAATATTATTATTATTATTATTAATATTATTAAGTACTGTCTGTTTCTGTCCTGTTTTGCAAAAATAGCATTACTCTTTAAATGTATCACTGCTGCTTAGAAATACTATTTCGAATTTAATGTATTCATACGTATTTCATGCGAATTGAATTTTATGTGATAATAAAAACAAAAATACATATGTCATAAAATTGGAAAAAAAAAAATAATAATAATAATAAATTATTCACTTCTTATGAATGAAAATTAAACTTTCGCACGTTCAATTTTGAACGGATACTTTCTTTATAGAAGACTGGATTTTCCGAAGAGTGGGTAACAATCTTCAATGAGTTCTCACAAATTTCTTTAAAATTAAGAATAAATCCGATCAACTGAAATATAAATAATCAAAAATAAAAAATTTTGTACAATCGCCTTCCACACATTTACCACGTTAGCGTCAGTTAATATATAATTAATAATAAAAAACAAAACGCACTCATCTCTAATCAACAAATACACACACACACACACACATGCGGCGCCATTGGAGAGTGGAGTGGAGCAGCGCGTTCCAGCTTGGTGGCTCCTTTTCGGCTGCTGCTGTTGCGAAACGGTTGAGTACTCGTATTGGTACTCGTACTCGCGTTCGCACTCGTACCCGATTGCATGGCGAGCGCATAACCGATTGCCAACCGTTTGGCGCTCCTGTTGCGACGCTCTCCCGAAGCTGAATTCGCCTGCCGCGGGGCATTTTTGTTTTTATATGTAGTTTGTGATGTTTTTTTTTTTGTGGATCTTTTACTTTACTTAATCAACTTCTCTTTTTATTTCACTTAACCAAACGACCTTCATGCTCGTTTAACATTTATGTGCACTTAGTTGAGTATATCTGGCGCGTGTGTGTGTGTGTGTGTGGGTTGTGTGTGTGCGAGCACGTAAGCCAGCAGCGGGATCTCTCAGAAAGCGGATGCAAAACGGAATCAAAAGAATTACAGAAAAAGAAAGAAAAAAATTGAAAATACTTAAAATGAATGTACAAACTGGTTGGGAAAATTACAGCTCAATTGCCAAAAATGATTGGCAAAATCACAGGAAAACAATCAATTTTAGGCTAACGAATTGAATATAATTGAATTGCATTGAATGATGTTTAATAATATTGAATGATATTGATTTCCTTGCGTTAACATGTTGCCAGCCTGTCTAACTGGTGGTTAACAGAGCGTGCATTCAAGTGTTGCTGTTAAAGTGACGCTGCTGCTGTTAAAGCGCAGCATAGCAGACCATCAATACCGCAGATCTATTAAGCGTTTATACATCTATATATTGTTGGACAGCATGATAATACGTAATACAATCGAAATCGTTTAAATATATATTTTTTATTTTTTTAACACCTGACTAAATACCGAAGCTAGGTCTTTTACCTTAAGCTGTAGGCAATCTAGTTCTTTATAATTGAACTATGTTAAGCTGGTAATATTACTGTTAACCTAACAGCGCATCGTACGACTGTTAAGCGTAACAGTCGTTTGTTATTCGCGCTCGCTAAGCTTTGAAGCGTGCGATTTCAATTAGAATCTCATTCAGTTGACTTTAAATTGCGCATTCCACTCAGTTCTTGAAGCGACAAACGAAAAAGTACCGCAAATCCACATCATAAACGGTACTCGCCCACCTGTCTGGGGTCTAAAAGCGGACACATGTCTCAATCAAGTGCTCAAATCGCATCGAACTCAATTACGCAAACAAACACACAAAGGGGGGCTTGTGGGGGAGGGCGGGGTTGGCTGTTGTCTCCATTAAGTAGGCTCCATCGTCTTTGCCCTCAAAGAGACGCCGGCTAAAGAAGATACAAAACAAAATGTAATGACCGCAAATTAACAGAGCGACAATAAAATGCGGAGCGACGCCAAGTCGATATGCGATGCGATTATATTCCTAGTATTTGTTGTTGTTGTTATTGTTGATATGTCTAATGTCACAAGGTCAGACAAACAATCAGTTTTTTTTTTTATTCCTTTTAACGTTTTTGTAGCTCTGCGTGACTTTACAATGCGAAAATTTGTCAGTTCCGCTGGTGGAAAAACGTCATGACCAATCCCCGTTAACGTAAAAAAGTAAAAAAATAAAAAAAAAAAAAAAACTTGAAACGTCACTAAGCAAATAAAGTTGACCAACTTGTACGACTTGGCCATGTTCGCCGAGAGGCCCTTCAATGAGATGTGAAGTCGTTTATTGCCATCCAAGAATGGTCAAGGGCTGAGAAGTGGGGCATTTACAGCCTCGTTGTCATTGGGCGAATGCAGCGGGGGCAATCTCTCAGGTTGTGCAACAAGCCCCTCAACATGCTCTCATAAAACCAAATCTATTGCAGCGAGACTTATGAAATTTGGTATGCGACTTTTTCAAACTGTTTTTCTAACAATCTCTTCAATTTCATAAGCACTAAGCGTGTAATAAAAGAGCTAGTAAAGTTTAAACAGTTGTGGCACTTTTATTCTGTTTGATTTGTTGTGGCAATTTTTATAAAAAATATGTTAAGTAATGCTTATAATTAACCAAAAATGATTATGAATTGCGACAAATATTTTAACAAATTTATTTTGGAAAACTTTTTTTTAAAGCATATGCAAAAATTGGCACCTTTTAACAATTGTTTAAAATAAAAAAAAAATGAATCGAAACTGTTTTCTGGCAATCCGTTAAAATTGTCCAAGATTTTTGAAGTAGAAAAGCCTATGCTATGAAATGCCGACAGGTGGCGCTCTTTGGCTAATGTTTGGCTTAACACGTAAACGCATTTTCATAAAGTGATAATAATTGTGTGGAATGGAGATATGGGTGGCTAAGTGACCCACTATAAACCACTTCCGCTACAATTACGGGCGGCACATAATAAAGCGCACACAAATTTCCGGTACTTACGGCTCGTTTTCTATTTAGCTCTTTGTCACTTTCCCAATCAACAGCGAAATTTACTTAAAAGCAATTAAAAGTGAAATGCAAAAACACTCAAAGCGCGTACTCAAGCGAGTGGTATGTCCAAGAAGAAGAAGCAGCCAGTGGGTAATCCGGGTGACATAATCAATGACTCGATATATATAATGATATATATATATCATTATATATATCTATTGGCTGGAATGAGGCAATGAGCGGATGAAGAGCACATCAAATTGAAAATGAACTTTATTAAATGACAGAAGCAAAAGCAAAAAGCAAAAGGCAAACAAATTGTTGTCGCTGTAACTTGTATCTTTGTTCAGGTATCTGTAGCACTAACTGTAGCTATGCATTTGTATCTGTCAATATATAAACAGCTGTATATATACTTTATATGTAAGTGCACGCATCTGAGACTAACCACAAAGCCAAACGGAGCGTGGCATATTGCACGAGCACTACGTGACCTATTCCCAAAACTTACAAGCTAACCACAATAGCAACCACAGTCGGATGTTACTTCCCCAGATACGGATACATATGTACTCGCATGTGGGTTACCATAACAAAGATAGTCAGACAATTGTTGTTGTTGTTGCTGTTGTTGTTGTTGTAGCAACAGGTAGCTCTTGGCTGACATCTCTCATCTAATCTGTTGCCTAAATGCTGGCAAATGAATTTTGGCGCGTCATCGTTGCCCCGTTCGCTCGTAATTCATTGTCAAATCTGCGTAACGCATCTCTGATGGATCTCAATTGCGTACTACCCCGACGGGGTTTCGTATTCATCCACCTGTCTCTGCCATCTCCGGGCTGTTACGTGCGAGCCAATTGCTCAATTTTAACTCTATCCTCTGAGCTGGAAGTGCGTTCCGTGTGAACCACTGGAAACTAGTTCAGTGGAGGGTCGATTGCCTATAATATATTTCCCCGTTATAGTGACATTTAAGAATGTATCGCAAGATCTATCGAAATATAATGTCGTTAGAGCCTTTCGATCAAAAATAACTATCCTATGGTTAGGTGATCTCTACTATAAGAGCTTGCCTTGTACAATTTTGGTATGTGGGCTTTCGTATGCCAAACGCCTCAGCATTTTGTTTGCAACTAATCATAACCCAATTACCCTTTAAACAATTAACGAATAAACCAATCGCCAACTCTGCGCTGCGTGGGATACTTTTGGGAAGCACTTCATTGGGGGCACTTGTGCGACCCACCAATTAATTACCATCGGTTTGTATGCATGCCAAACAGTTGGATGAGCGCCCAGTTTTGTGGCGCCAAGCGGCAAGCGGCATAGCAATGAGCCAACATTTTTGCAGGCTAAGCAAAAAGTGAAAGCTATTAATCAATTGGCCAACAGCAATGTCCCAGACCCAGACCCAGACCCCCAAGATAACAGTGAGTTATATATATAGTTCATTGGCAGAAACAGCTTTATTTTCCAATATAACTATTATCGATAATTTTGCAGTTGATCCCAAACGTTGGAGGAGCGTAGCCGTTTTCGCGTGATCCTGCTGCTCTTCAAGTTAAACTTTAGAAATTTATAAATATATATACGTATATAATGTACAGGTAAAAAAGTATTAGAAATGACACTGAACTGAAAAGAGCATAGAATATATGAAATTTAATTTATCTATGTGTATATATATATATATATATATATATATATAAACTTACCAGCGTACCCACGTTTTGGGAGCCAGTACTCCCACCTTAAGACAGGGAATTTAAATTTGTATATAACGTATCTTATTATAACCTGTATAGAAAGGTGTAAAGATAATTACAATTTTTTTAATAAGGTATTTTGAAATACTCACCCATGTGACTCCTATATGACCAAGTACAAACGCTACTTGGTAGGGGTTGGGGGTGTGTGGTATTCGGGGGTGCTATTCGAGATTTGGCGAGTTTTGAGAAGCGAGTTTCGTTTTGTTTTCTTGGCTTTATATAGTATTTGTTCTTCCTGATAGTTTGTTGTTGTTCTCTTATTCGATTTTGTGTCACGTTAACAACGTGACATGTTCATATATAAATATATATATATATAATTTATTAAGTATATATATTATATATATATATGTAACAAAGAGCAAACACAAGGATATACTCCTCGGACCTTGCTTTTTGTTGGGTATTTTTTATTGAGGAAATAACGCAGCAATTTTATAATTATAAACGTATGGAGTTGCCCTTGGCTTCCGCATTAAATTCAGTAAGGGATACAATTCAGCAATTGTTTCTAAATAGTGTTTTTATCGCAAGGATTTACTCTTTACCTTGAGTAAATTGTGTAATATTTGATGGATTTCTCTATTTTGAGGAAAAAAAAAAAAAAATTAAATTCTAAGAACTTTTAGAATTGGAGCACACGCAAGTTCAGAGGCTCGGACCATGCTCCAATCTGGAATATGGAAAATAAAATTTGTTATTTGTTGTTGTTAATGTTTTAGTTTCATTCTTTACAAATAAATTGTAATCAAAGTTGAATTTAATACACTTACTTCTAATCCAGTGTATTCATTTTTTTTGGGTCAGAGTTGTATTAAAATTTAAACGAATTCAGTTATTATATATCTATACATCGGCAGCCTCCTGGCCTGGTTAATCAAATGTTCGGCATGATCAAAATATATAAATGTTAATATTAAGAATTATGCAGAGCATTTGTAGGCTTGGTTTGATGCAAGTTGTTGCAGTTTATATAAAACTACTTTCTTTGTAATCCATGTTGTGAACTCTTTCGAAGCAAACACAAGGAATTTTCTCCTCGGACCTTGCTCCAAACATTGAAGTGCAATTATTCTGAAGCGTTGGCTTGATTTCAAATAGGACAAATCCTGCATTCAAAAATGTCCAGAAATGCGTTTCAAACTGTAAATAAATTTGACTTTCTTCCAGTCTAACTTTTCTCAATGTTTTTACTCACCAAAATAATAGTCACTATATTTTTTATTCATCCAATAAAGAATTTTACACTTGAATTTCGAACTTGCAAGGCCAGGATAAAATGGCCTTATTTGCGTCATGGTATTTTATCACACGTGTGTTTTTTGTTAAGCCAAAAGTAAAAAAAAAATATAATAAAACGAAAATTCCGAAAGTTTTTTTTTAACTAGGAACTTCCACGGAGACTTTTTCGTAGACAAATATTATTAAATTTCCGGTAACCTTTTCAATATCTTTATCCATTTTACAATTTGAAATTTTTAAACACAACAAATTTTTATTGAATTTTAAATTCTGTTTTGAGATGTAAGCACTACAAAACTCAGAAGACGAATGACCTAAAAATTCTGTGGTGGGAGCCTGGTTGTAAATTTCCGTATCGCCAGCTACTTTGATACATCAAAATTTGTTCAATTTGTCAGCAGAGTGTTTGCTGCCGAAAGGCCTACTGTGATATAAATGATACTGGAGAAATAAGAGCTTTCAAGCCAGGGCATATCACCGCATTTTGGTTTATGACTAAATTTACTAATTTTAATTGATAAACTTTAAACATTGGAAATCAATATAAATTCAGCAAATGTTTTCAATTTAATCTTTTCCATTCAAAACTCAACGGAATTGAATGTAAACTAACCAATTTTAAATTTAAGCCCAAAACGCTATAAATATTAATTTTAATGGCGAAATACATTTTTTCATTTCTTATCACTTTTCATATTTGAACCGAAGTTCGTTTGAGCAGCTTGAGAGCCACTGCGCTTATTTTGGAGGCCAGTGCGCATGGCTTTAATGCTTTGAGAGCCACTGTGGAAAGTAAACAGAGCAATGTCAAACTTTTACAAACGCATTTAAATTTAGCGCAGTTTCAAACCAAAGATTGTGCTAGAGTTTGAGGGATACAGCAGAAATGCTGGTTTGAGATTCGCTGTGCAAACAGCGATCTTTGCGGTTTGAGAGTCTGAATGCGAATGCAATGGTCGTCAAAGCCAAGCAGACATATTTACGCTTAGCAAAGTTTCGAACCGCGCAGTGTGCTCAAGTTGGGCGAGAACTATTGACAATAAATAAGTAAATAATAGTAATAAATAAACTGAATTGCGGGGATTGCAGATAAAAATAACAAAACACAACTTAAAATGTTGTGGCACATGCAATTTAATCTCTAATTAAAATATACAAAAAAAAAACAAAAAAAAAACCAGATTAAAAAGAATATATATCGTATATACATATATATAGTTTATACATGGATGGAGTATGTGCTGAAGCGGCGTACGCAAACAGAACTCGCACAAGGTTGATCAGGTTTCTGGTGCCGTTCGATTAAAGCTCCGTATGCTGGCCGCCAGCCAGATAATCCTCCTTGATCATATCGGCACCCTTCTCGCCGATCATAATGCAAGCGGCATTCGTGTTCGCACCGACAATGTCCGGCATAATGCTGGCATCGATGACGCGCAATCCCTGGGCGCCATGGACACGCAGGCGGGCATCCACAACGGCGGTTGGATCGCTGGCGGGTCCCATGCGAGCGGTGCCCACCGGATGGTAGACGGTGGTCGTCATGTGCCGTATATAACAGCGCCAATAGTCGTCCGACTGGTAGGTCAGCCCATTGCAGGCCTCCAGATCGACCTGGTGAAGTTTCGCCTCGCGTTCGCCAAAGGCACGCGTCTCCGGCAGCCGCTTGTAGATGTTCAGGGCGCGTATATAGGTGTCCACGTCACGTTCGTCGGTCATATAGCCGGGATCGATGAGCGGCGCGGCCAAAAAGTCGTCGCTCTGCAGCTCCAGTCGGCCCGCCGAGAAGGGTTTCAGGTGCAACAAATAGGTGATGTACGTGTTGGACCGCTCGTTGGCCGAGAGAATGCTCTTGGCCACGCGATCATTGAACCCGGTGGCCTGCACATAGCCACGCAGCTCCGGACTCTGCATCAGGCTGAAGAAGTTCGTCGTCTGTATGTCCGGATTGGGGCCGTGCAGCGAGGTGGTATTGATGAAGCCCGTCAAGGCGGTCGCCTCGTGGTGCAGCAGCTTGCTGTGGCGACCCATCAGCAGATTGTACATGGCATCCACCAGCTCCTCCTCGGTGGGCTTGCGTGCCGTCGACTTGTCTATCTGGAAGATCACGGGCAGACTGGCGTGATCCTTCAAGTTGCGGCCCACGGGCAGGTCCAGCTTAACGGGTACGCCCACGCTCCTCAGATGATCGGCGGGTCCAATGCCTAAAGGGAGGGCGGAAATAATGAAAAGTCGGTTAGAAGTGCGGATTTTTGAGAGAGGGAGATACATAAAAAGAAAGGGAGCATTAGAAAGAGCGAGAGAGAGAGAGAGAGAAGCAGAGAGAAGAGTTAAATATAAAAAGTAAGAAAGGCAGAGAAAGAGAGATATATAGTTGAAAAAAGAGAGCGGTAAAGAGAGAGAGTGAGAAGGAAAGATAATATAAAGTAAGAAAAAAAAGAGGGAGAGGGCAACAAAGAGAGAGAGAGAGAGAGGTCCTTAGAGGAGGTCACCCGTTTGAAGCGATGTATGTCAACATTTTTCTAAATTTTGAGATGATTATTACGAAAAATTAAAAAAATTAAATTATTTTAAATAATGCATATATTCTACATGCAGAATCAAAACATGAGAATTAATTACATTTTGATAAAGTTATGGAAGTTTGTAATATGAGAGCTATGGATCCGAGTGCTTTACGGACTAGTTTTGTAGTATTTGTTCTCTCTTCCTCTCTCTTCTTTTCTTTCACTTCCTCTCAGCCTCTATCTCTCTCGTACCCGCTCACTTTCTAAGCCCAAGGCTGTGATCATTTTCGGGCACTTGCAACTAGCCTAGACTCTGCCTTCCTCTGTGTTGGCAACTGGAGGAGCTTTATCTACTTTAAGAATCGCTGAGTTGAGTCTTCAAGTTGTTTTCTGCGAGTTTTCTATGACTTGCAACTATCGGATAACATTATCTCGGCCATAAAAGTCTCTAACATTCATTCAATACCTTTTTTTTTTTGGGTATCTTATCGGACTTCAATGATTCGGCCAGAGATTAAAGAGCACAGCGATTAGTTGCCAGCACCCGTTTGACATTGGCACACCTTGGCAGCTTGTTGTTGTTGTTGTTGTTGCTGTTTTTAGTTGTGACCTACCTGAGAGCATCAGGATCTGGGGCGTGCCAATGGCGCCGGCGGAGAGGATAATCTCCTTGCTGGCGCGCACCGTGTACTCCTTGCCACCGCGATGGACGAAGGTGACGCTCTCGGCGCGCTGTTGTCCGTTCAAATTGAGGCGCTTGACGTGGGCGTGGCGCACAATGTGCAAATTGGGCGTGTCCTTGCGCAGATGGGAGCGGGCGGTGGTGATGCGGCGACCGCCATCCTGGGTGCCCAATATATCCATCTGGCCGATAAACGAGCCCTCGGTAAAGTCCGGCGCACTGCCGTAGCCCATCTCCAGCATGCCCGCCCGTATCGTCGTCCGGAACTCATTGTCCGACACGTAATTATTGAGGCCCATCGGTCCGCCAACGCCATGATCTCCCGGCGTATAGCCCGGCCTGGTTGAGCGCAGATCCTCCGCCTTGCGGAAATGCTTGAGCACCTCATCGTAGCCCCAGCCCGGATTGCCGCGCTCCGCCCAATCATCGAAGTCCGTCCGTGTGCCGCGCGCATAGATCATCGCGTTCATGCCGTTCGTGCCGCCGAGCATCTTGCCGCGCGGCCAGTGGCAGCTCTCGCCCAGCATGGCCATGCAAGCGCGTCCGTTCGGCTGCGTATGGTACTGCCAGTCCCACTCGGAGAACTGTGTGGCCATGTGCCAGGCGACGAATTCCGTTTCGATCGGCGGATCACCGCCCGCCTCCAGCAACAGGATGCGCCAGTTGGCCTGCTCCGCCAAGCGGCCCGCGACTACGGCGCCCGCGCTGCCCGCACCGACGACCACGAAATCGTACGGCTCCTCGAAGCCGCCCGCTTTATCCAGCCAGTCGCCCTGGTCCGCCGGCCACTGTTGCTGTCCGCTCAGGTCGCAGTACTTGGCTATCAGCGTGTGCAGCAGCAGCGTCATTAGCGTATTCGCCGGACCCGCCGATCTGGCCGCGCACTCAGCGCTGAGGAACTCCATCTTGCTCTTTGCAAATCGTTTGATATCGTTGCGATTAGCCCCGTTGTGGCCACTGGCGCTGTCCGTACGCAACTGTTCGCCGGCCGTTGCCGGCAGCCGGCATTTGTACCGCACTCCGGCCGTACTCGGTGGGAGCATTCGCATGCCGCACGCGTCGCCGTAAATCACCTGCGCCATTTGCATTGCAAATATCATACAAAGCATACACTGTGCGTAATCCGGGCTACAATGCCAAAACATTTTGGTTTTTCAAAATCAAAATATCAAAATTCTATTTTTTAATTGAAATTATAAAAAAACATTTCAAGTTAAACTTTGGGTGTTTTTTTTTTTTTTGCTTTTGCTCGCTTTCCAGCGATTTATTTTCACAATTAGAATGGAAAATAAAATGCGGGTTCGAATCCCATTGTGCCTAAATACGAGTTTCAAGCAAGTAAATATTTTATTAATTATATTTATCAGCTATGATCCAATATCTTCACTTCTTCAATCCGGGCTACAATGCCAAAACATTTTTGTTTTTCAAAATCAAAATATCAAAATTCTATTTTTTAGTTGAAATTATAAAAAAACATTTTCAAGTTAAACTTTGGGTGTTTTTTTTTTTTTTTTGCTTTTGCTCGCTTTCAAGCGATTTATTTTCACAATTAGAATGGAAAATAAAATGCTTTTCTCGGTTGATCAGTTAGCCAAATGCCTAGGCAATACGAGGGGCCGGGTTCGAATCCCATTGTGCCTAAATACGAGTTTTAAGCAAGTAAATATTTTATTAATTATATTTATCAGCTATGATCCAATATCTTCACAGCAAAAAAATATAATCTGAGCTTTAATAAAATATAAAAACGTTCGAGAATGAATCTCAGTCAGCCATGTGAGCTCCAAAAAAAATGCTAGTGCATCGTTTTTAAGTCCTATTTTGATTTTAACTATAAAGCAAAAAACAAAGCGTCAAATTGTGAGCAAAGTAATTACATTTTTTTTTTAACCAATTTAAATTTGAAGCCAAAAATGTAGATCTAAATATTGAAATTGAATAACATTTTGCAAATTGTTGTCCAATTTTTGTAAATAAAAAAATAAACCAAGTGGCGTGAAATGCAAGGCAACATTTTTTGTTTTCCGTGTACATGTACGAAAATAGCATTTTTAGCCGGGAGCGTGCTCTGCCGGACGCGCCTTTATCACTGCCGCACAGAGATTAGATGTGACATTCAAGAGCGGGTGCAGCCAGAAGCTAAGGCGAAGCCGCAAGTACGACTGCAAACTACTAAACGACTGCCGGCGACTCTACCTAGGGGCCCCTGATAACACCCGGGCGCCCCATTCAATTATGGGCCTCAAATTGTTTTTTATGATCGCACTTCACATGGGAATTCATCCAGCCAATGCTCTCTGATAAGTCGCCAGCGCGTCGTTGCCGTCGATAAGCCCAACAAGCCGAGCAATTCGGTATCTTTATGCATGGGCATGGGCAGCAGGGGTGCAACCTGTGGGCGAGGCATAAACAGCACCTTAACATTTCTGCCAACATCTGTCAATACGAAAAACAGATAAGTGCGGCCGGGTTCGGTTAGATCGAAGCCTTGAATACCCTGCCCAAAGAGTCTTATATATATTACTTACATACACTCTGGGCATGTACACAGAATCTGTGGAATCTTCTTTTCCTCAGCCCCGCATACTTTCAATATATGCCAAAGTACTTTGTAATTGGCACAAACGATCTTTTATACAATCTGAATTACAAACAAATAAAAGTCAATTAAAATCTTTACTTGCGATCAATGTTGATCAAACCCTTAAGTTCCATTCAGTTGCTTTGATTAACGTTAGTTTGTTTTGTTTAAATTTCTGCACTTGTATTTCAGTCCACTGAGCACAACATAGAACGCAATAATCGATTGCCAAAGTTCAAGGGTTTGTGAACTTTGCCGCGAATGCATTCTTGCAAGCGATTACAATAATTCAATAGGTAAACGGAATATTTACTATTCTGCAGAATGGAAGAAAAGTGCACTCATTGATGTGGCAAAATGGGGAAAACTGAGAAACACCCATTAAACCAGCTATGGAAATAAAGTTAATCAGAATCAGATCGAAAAAGTTATTGCCAGCCACATCTAGATAGGCACAGCATGAGTCCATAAGTGGACTGATTTTGAAAATAAATCCATTTTTATCCACTGTTTGACCCCTAGTTGAATTGTGCATTGAAATATTGAATAACAATTTTTATTCAGAATCCCAGTGAAAGTTGTTTCCTTAGAAATCCTGTTTGAGCATGGCTCTAAATAATAAATTCCCATAAGTTTTGTCAAATGTGGACAGATTTTGATGGCGGAACCAATTTTTGTTAATGATTTGGACTCTAAATAATTTTAAGTTGAAATAACGCTGTCAAAAATGCGCTGATTTGTATGTTCATAGCTTGGCCTCTTAATTGATACTGATTTGAAATCTGGAAACAATATATAAAATAATGTTGAAATTGTTCCCCGAAAATTCCCATATAAGCATGGGTCCCAATTTTAATATTTAAATGCAACAGACCTCCCACGAAATTCGTCATATTTGTGAATGAAGTTGTCCACAGGAGATGTTGCTATAAAACAGAATTTAGACCGTGCGCTGCGGATCAATCGGAAATTATTCAGATAATCAATCAGTCGGCATAAATATATTTCTAGAAAGTGGCAACAGACATGTGGTTCAATGCATTGTTGCCTAATCCCAATACAACAATTTCAATTAATTGAATAAAAAGTAATAAGTTTTATATAATTTAAAATAGTAAAAAAAAACTTAATTAAATGCGATACGACTTGGGGCAACATCCATCTGCCCGCCGTCTGCTGCTCACGCCCCGCTCCCGCCCACTGTCTCCTGCTCTCCTGGTGCACTACAAAGCATCGTCGTGGACATGTTGCTTCATCTGCTGCGCTGGCGCCCAATCCCGGGCAATAAACTCGGCCGCCCGTTCGCCGATCATCACCGTGGCGGCATTCGTGTTGGCGCTGACCACGGCGGGCATAATGCTGGCATCAGCCACCCGCAGGTTATCCGTGCCGTGCAGCTGCAGCCGTGGATTGACACAGGCAGCCGGATCGCTGTCAGGGCCCATCTTGAGCGTGCCCGTCGGATGGTAGCAGGTCACCGTGAAGTACTTCGCATAGCACCGCCAGTAGGCATCGCTGCGGAACTCGTGCGCCGCCCCGTCGCACTCCTCGATGGGTATGCGCAGCAGCTGGGCGTGGCGCTGCCCGTACGCCTGCGTCCGCTCCATCGCCTCCTGGTGCCGGATGCCACGCAGCAGCGTCTCCACATCCGCCGGCTGGGCCAGATAGTTGCTGAACAGCTGCGGCGGCTGCTTGTAATCCGCGCTCCGCAGCCGCAGCTGACCCGCCGATTTCGGATGCGAGAGCAGCACAAAGATGCACAGCAAATGGGCGTCGGCCAGCTGGCGCTGCAGATGCTTCACATACCGCTCCTGGAAGGAGAGTCCCGTGAGGAATATCTGCAGCGAGTCGTGCCGGCCGCGCTGGAAGTAGAGATGATGATACTCCACATCCGGATAGCGTGGATCGCTCGTTCCGTTCGCCGTATTGACGAAGCCCACCAGGGAGGCGGTGCCGTGGGCGGCCAGCGGTCCGGTGCGATGCATCAGATATTCATAGATGCTGTCCAGCAGCTGCTGCTGGCTGGCCGGCACGGCGACGTCCTTGTCCAGCTGCATGAACAGCGGCACCAGCACATGATCCTGCAGATTGCCGCCGACGCCCGCCAGCGGCTGCACCACCGGCAGCTGCAGCTGCTCCAGCTGCTCGCGTGGCCCGACGCCCGAGCGCATCAGCAGCGCGGGCGAATCGATGGTGCCCGCCGAGAGGACCGCCTCCTTGGCCACGGCCACGCGATATTTTTTCTCGCCGCGCACAAAGCTGACGGCCTCGACGCGCCGCCCGGCCGCATCGAAATGCAGCTGGGTGACCTGGGCCCGCTTCACCACGTGCAGATTTGGGCGCGCCGCCACGCGACCCAGATGACCCTTGGCCGTGGTCGTGCGCTGACCCCGCCGCACGGTGCCCGGCACCGAGGCGTAGCCGACGAAGCTGCCCTCGGCAAAGGCCGGCACGCTGGGCACGCCCAGCTCCTGGCCGCCGGCACGGATCATATCTTGAATGTCCACGTCCTGCAGCTCGAAGGCGTTCAGCGTCGCATAGCCTTGTGGATGGGTCTCATTGCCCGCGGGCCGCACCGAGCGCTCAAAGTACGGCAGCACCTCATCGTAGCTCCAGCCCTCGTTGCCCAGCGCCGCCCAGCCGTCAAAGTCCTGCCGATTGCCGCGCACATACAACATCGCATTGGCGGCCCCAGTGCCGCCGAGCATCCGCCCACGCGGCCAATAGCAGCGTCCGTCCCGCTGAGCCTGGCACGCCGTGCCGCTGTTCTCCGTGTAGTAGTTCCACATGAACTCCGAGAACTCGAGGCCAAAGAATAGCGCGGGCACCTGAGAGACAGAGAGAGAGAGAGAGGGAGAGGGAGAGGGAGAGTTCGTGAATTGAACAGAATGAGAGTAAGCAAACTCTTCTTAAAGTAAACTTGTGTAAGTTTCACATTTTATTAAATCAAGTTTGAATCTTTCTATTTGCCAAACCTTTCTAAAGATACGAGCAAACCTGTAAATATTTTGCTCAAAAGAGATTTTCACAAGGGAAGTGCACTTCAAGTTGTTTTTTAGAGCTAGCCAAATATTAAATAGGTATTTTTCTTAAAGTACAATTTTCCATCATCTGAAACAATTTCTCTAAAGCTTGTCTTTGCTCTACAAAAATAAGTAATACATAAAATATTATAAAATATATTACTCTCAAATATGCTAAAGCACTGCTCTTGAGATTCGAAATTTATTTTGAGATTCTCTGAACAGCTGCTTTACTTGGATATATTTTACCTAAGAGAATTCATTTAATTAAAATCCTCAGCTACATTTTTAAGATAACAATTGAATATCTTAAGATAAGTAGATGTTTTTCTTGGCTTTATATTTCAGAGCATAACAAAATATGAGAGCTTTTTGGATTAAATCGAAAGTTCTTAAAAGCAAGGTACATTTTAATTTCCTACATGATAAGCGTGTTCCAATCTTACTTTACTTTTTAATACATTGCTCCCTATAAATTTACTGGCGTTCTTATCTCTGTTCTGTTAACATCATGCTAATAAACACACCCTACATATATATTTACACATATATATTAATTTAAAAATGGGGTATCAACAAACGTGAAAAGTATCAGGTACTTTAGATTAATCATTGCTTTGACCTTGCTTAGAAAACGGTATTACGAGCATCAAATATAAGTGTCAAAGTAATCGAGAGTTTCTTCTATTTGTTCTAAGCAAATATAAACAACAAGTAGGTACATTGTAGTTGGATGTAACCAATTGCGCAATACTCTGTACACAGTGTAATAACAGCTGCAAAAAGAGAGCTATTTTGATAAAAGACTTTAAGCCTTGTAGCTTATTTTTTGGGTTATCAATAATTTAACTAATTTAACTTTTTGCCTTTAAGCAAAAAAAAAAAAAACCAATACACTTTTTCCCGTTTTGTGAACAGGGTACAGCGATATTTACATATTTATTATTTATTTTTGCATACACTCACAAAAAAATCGATTTATAATAAATTCAAGCATAGGTAGCATTTGTTTCATTGTGTTCTTAAATATCCAAGAATATATTGAATTCAAAAATTCCTTAATAAAGTGCAAAAGATTTTTGACTTTATAATCGAGATTGAATGTGGCTTGGATAAAAACCAAATTTTCGAACTACAAATTTCAATTTCCGAAATTCTTGCATTTGAATTAGAAAATTTAGAAAAATGTGTATTTTAAAAAGCGTTATCCGAATTTCAACTGCACTTGTGTTTGATTTAAACACAAAATTCTGTTAATTTGTTCATTTCGCTGAGTGTAGATATTCTAGATACGTATAGATGACGCTCCGATCGAAACCCTGTTTGACATCTTGGCATTGTGCGCATGCCAAATTTACACACACACACACACACACACCCAGTTAGCTAATTAAAAGTGTAAACACAGCTCTAATTTAATTTGATGGACTTGCGACTCACCTCAGACTCCACGGGCGGATCACCGCCCGCCTCCAGGACGAGCACAAGCCAGTCGGGATTCTCGCTGAGGCGGCTGGCGACCACGGATCCCGCCGAGCCGGCGCCAATTACCACAAAATCGTAGGGTTTGTCGAAGCCGCGAGTGGCCGCAATATCGCCGTAGTCCGCTGGCCACAGGGTGGTGGGCGCCACATTGCATTGGGCCGCGAGCAGCGACTGCAGCAGCAGCTGCACCAATCCGCTCCAGATGCCGATGCCCGGCGGCGTGCACTGCGCATCGCCGGGGCTAAAGACGAGGCTCTGGTTGCCACTTGTTGCGAGCATTTGGAACGCGGCCGCTTTGAGTCGACGCTTGCGGCTGCGATTTGCTTTTATAGATGCGATAAGAGCGCAACGCAATGACTGACTGACTGACTGGGTGATTGACTGACTGAGTCACTGCCAGACTGATGAACTGTCCGCTTGCCTGACTGGTTATCGCTGCGTTTCGGCTCGCTCTGCGAGCGACTGTAACCAGCTCTGGCTCCCGATGACTTTATTACAGTTGGCTGAAAAGCAACGAGTACAAAGAACAACAACGGCAACAATTGCGACAACAACCTGTTAAATTTACAGTCATGTGTGCCAAGTCGCCTGCTCAGCGGTCCAGCACGTGCCCGGTTACAGCCACAGTTCCCCTCTACAGACGCCCCTAACACCCACAAATACACTCAGAAAAAACAGAAGTACAAAATGTCTAGTTGGAAATTTCTTTTGCAATATTTTTTCAATATTTCTTATTGCAAAAGGGCTTATTAAGCCAGAATTTCTAACTCGCAATGAAGTATTTTTAACAAAAACTTAAAAACAAATAAAAGTACAATATTTATTTTAATTTTATTTTACCTGCATTTCAAACGTGCTTTTTCTCTGAGTTGCCATAAATTGTTCATAAGCTCTGACCTGAGTTCCGGTAATGCATGATGCATAAATGAGCTCATTCAATTGATCTTCAATTATTCATTTGCTTATCAATTGAGCCTCTTAGTCAGGGATAATTAATCATTCTCTTGCTGATAACCCTGTCAAGTTAAAGTTTACTTTATTCTTGAAGTTCTTAAAATATAAAGTTATTTTTAATAGTTTTTCTATTCACAGACTTATTATTTAATATCACTTTATTCATTCCATTGGAATGCATGAAGCACACGTGCTTTTGCAGCGACCTTTTCATGCCATACTTGCACCTTATTCAAACACAAATACAAATAATCCAGTTAGGCCAGAAACAAGTTGTCAACTTATGGATTGATTATAAAAACCTTTTGCTCAACACTCAATCTTTGAATATAGGTCAGGGTTTGTGCGAGCATAGGTCAGGGCTTTTCGCGAAAGGCATTGCGATATTTACAATATCTTAACTAACGCACATCTCTCACTAGATTGTGATTACCATTTAAGCCACAGTCAACATCTTAACACGAAAAGATTTGTCAATCAGATTAATCATTAAGCAAGTACTTTCGAGTAATATCTCGAATTAATTTTGCAAATTTTCCAAATGTTCGAACTTTACAAATCTCAGTTGAATCAAACTCTGAATGACTTAAACCTTTAATGAGCTCGTTTAAAACAATATTCAATTTTAAGTATGTGTATTTATATAGCACTATATAAGTATGTACTTGTTTATTGCATCTGGTGCTCAATATTATTTGTTATTGCACGTACTTATGAGTATTTTTAGAAATACTTTTTGTCGTGCATTAACACTTACAAGTGCTTCTGAGAGTTATTGAATTAAGGGGGAATGAAATTTCTTTCGCCTTATATCAGATAATGCGAGCAGAGTTTAAATAAAGAAAAAAAAATTTTTTTTAATATGTTTCCACTATTTATCTTTTCTTTTATCTAAAAATTAACAGTTTTGAGAGCAAAGAACTTGCTTGGCGAATAAAGATTTGACATGTAGTGTTTTAGTCGTGTAATTATTTTTAATATGTTTTTTTTTTTTTAAAGTTATTTGACCTATTTTACCTGACCTATTTTAACAAGCTTATAGTTGCAAGCACTTATCTGATTCATCACACACTTATCTTATTTGTTTATTTTGTGCTTTAGTAAAGTTGCATTCAGTTCTTTATAGTATTATCAGCCTCTCCAGTACATTATTTGCACACTGGTCGTAAATAGTTAGGTAATAGGTGTTACCCAGACCTAGGCAATGTCGATCAAGGACAGACACTCTGTAAACGGCAGCAACAGCAACAGCAAAAAAAAAAAAAAACGACAACAAAATTGCGATTTTTTCTGACCGATTAAAGTTTTTGTCCGATAATTGCCATAAAAGGCGCATTAATTCAACAAGCGCCACAATAGAACCGCATTTGTCAAGCAGTAAGAGCTACAAACAATGCTGCTGATCAAAAGCCAACTGAATTAATTATTAGGGTGTTTAAAATCGAGTATACGCGGAGAAAAACGACGTTCTAAATTCTACTATAAGTGGGATATCGAATTAATAACGTTTTTCTTTTCAATTAGAATGTTCTCAAATTAAGTATGGGAATTTACAAATATAATATCTATATATAAATATTTAATAAGGACATAAAGCAAGTAAGACTTGGGCAAACCCAAAGCTTAATACTAAGAGTATAGGGTGATTTTACATTGTAACTTTTTTCCATGTGTATAATTCAAATGGCATTTGATATAAACTGTTCTAAAGCTTTCTTTTAATTTATTCTGCACAATTTTTCTAGATCTTTTATCATATTAAGCGAGGTCCTTTTAATTTTTTATGCACATCAAAAATGTTCTCACGTGTCTATGAAAATAAAACATTTGGAATAGTAATAAGATAGCATATCTCTTGTCTAGCCTATTCTATGACCGCACAGTAAAATAAACTCAAAGCTGATAAAACTCTGTTGATAAAGCGACGAAGATTATTTCTGTTGACCGTCTAAGTACTTAATTCTCTCTAAAAACAATTTTACTGAACGCTATGGGGGTTAGATACTCCAAACTTAAGCATTATAGTTGTGTATACCCGCATCGAATCAAATGTAAAAAAATGCTTTGGCCACACTCAGCGCACAATTCAAGTAAAGTAAGGTAAATACATCCAAATCTGCACAAGTTTCACTCACAGTTTGAAGGTGACTGCAATTGAGTCAAAGTTTAAGAGTCAACAAGCCCGTAAAAAAGGCACTTGTTCGCCTTTTCACTGATTTTAAAGATTCACACCTTATTTTCGGCACAATTTTATTAGACCCTGATTACAGGGATTTTAAGATATATATATATATACATATAAAAAAAAACAAACAAAAAAAAATTCGGAAAATTAAATTAAACTAAATACGAAATGAGTATGGGATTGTACGCTGGCGCCACCTGTCGGCCGCCACTCACAGTCCGCTGTTCATGGCGATGCGCACGAATTGAACGGGCGCTGGCGGCTCAGCGTTGGCGGCAGCGGCAATCCAATTGCTCACGGGCAACAGATTGAGGCCAGCGCTGAGATCTGCAAAATAACCAGCAGATATAACTGAGGCGATCAATTTGTGATGAAGCTGGAGGAGGGGGGCTTTCAGACTTTAAGACTAGGTTGGGCAGAAAAACTCACCCGAAGGATCGTTGAGTGCTGGCGCACTTCCTGCTGCTGTTCCTGTTCCTGTTCCTGTTCCCGTTGCTGCTGCTGCTGTTGCTGGTTGCTCCACTGTGCTCGCCTCCAGCAGCAACTGTTGCTGTTGCGGCCGTGCAACAGCCGCGGGCAACAGTTGCAACAGGGCAAACAACAGCAGCAGCAACAGCTGCAACTGCAGCTGATGGCGATGTTGGCGACGGTGTTGTCGGTGGTGTTGCCGCCGTTGCTGCTGCTGTTGTTGGTTCTGCATCTGTTGCGGTTGCTGTTGCTGTTGCTGGAGCTGCTTGGTTTGCGTCATTTTGTTAGCAGTGGACGTCGTGAACTGGCCCGTATGAAAATCTCGAAAACCTTTTTGAAAACTTTAGAGCACAGCGACAGCTGTGTGTGTGTGTGTGTGTGTATGTGTGTGTGTGCGTGGTGTGTGCTCGGTTAGTCGGCAAACTGGTAAAACTTGTCGCGTTTGCCATTTGGTTCAGCGCCCGCTCATGAATTACAACAACAACAATAGCAGTAGCAACAGCAACAGCAACAGCAGCAGCAGCAACAACAAGAACAACAGCAACAGGCAACAAATTAAAGGCGCCTGCTGTCAATGCCGCCAGAATGTGCTGGGAAATGTTTCGACGTGATTGTAACAGCGGCAGCAACAAAAACAACAGCACCGAGAAAAACAGCAGCAACAGCAATGGCAACTGCAACTGCCACGACAGGAGCAGCAACAAGAACAGCAGCAGCAACAATAACAACGACGACAACAGCAGCAATTGCAACGAATACAACAACAGCAGCAGCAACAGTAAAATACACAACAACAGAAAGGCAATTGCAACAGCAACAACAGCATTAACAGCAACAGCAGCAGGAACAACAGCAGCTGCAATAACAATAAGAGAAACATCAGTAAACACAGCAGCAACATTAACGACAAGAACAACAACAGCAGCAGCAGCAGCAGCAGCAACAATTGCAACTGCAACAGCAACTTAGAACTAACAACGACAGCAACAGCAGCAACGCCAGCAACTGTTGCTGCCGTCTGACATTTCAAACGCAATTGGGCACAAATGCGCTAATCAATCTTGAGTTTTGAACGCCCCCGCGCCCCACTTTACGCTCCAGCGTAGTTGCAGACACCCGAGCCATAATCTAGAAATTCTTCTTTGGCTTGATTTCCAGCTCAGTTTTTTATTATGGAATTTTTTTTTTAATTATTCCACATACTTGCATATATTCTTATATTTAAATTTCCTAAGTTTTAAATGAATATATCAATAATTATATTTTGGAATTTGTTTTGCAAAAATCATTAAATGAAAATTGAATTATCTGGCAAATAAAATGATGTATTTTGCAAATTTGCTGCACTGTCTCTGGAATGTGGTTTTCTGTACGTTTTGCACGTCCATCTTTGCAGCTGGTTCGGCTCTGCGGCGCCGACTGTGAGTGGCCGAACAATTGGCTTTGGAATGGTACAAGGCTGCAATTCTTAAGCCCGCTCGACCTTTCAGCATTGACCCTTCCCGCTCGGCACGAGTACAGTTAACATTTGCTTTTGGCCCGATTTAAGCACAGCTTTCGACCTTCGCGTTTCGATCGGTCTCTCTTACAATTGTATTGCACGACTTCCATAACTTTGATCCGATTTTCATCATGTTTGATGGCATTTTAATCATAATTTGTGCTCTTGATTGATTTTGCATTTAAAATATATTTGCAAAATAAAATAAAATAAATGAAAATGCCCTTCTATTCGATTTTCAAGAGTTCAGGTAAGGTTTCCATGTTTTTCTATTTTATTTTTAGTCAAGTGTGTCGTTATATAGATGGTGCATTATTTCTCTATAATTTTTGACTGACTTTTCCACTCTCTCCCCTCTATCACTTCATCTCTCTCTCTCTCTCTCCCTCATTTTAATCATAATTTGTGCTCTTGATTGATTTTGCATTTAAAATATATTTGCAAAATAAAAAAAAATAAATGAAAATGCCCTTCTATTCGATTTTCAAGAGTTCAGGTAAGGTTTCCATGTTTTTCTATTTTATTTTTAGTCAAGTGTGTCGAGTGTTACATAGATGGTGCATTATTTCTCTATAATTTTTGACTGACTTTTCCACGCTCTCCCCTCTATCACTTCATCTCTCTCTCTCTCTCTCTCTCTCTCGCTCTTACCTGTTATTTTCTCTTTTTATTTATAGTTACGATTAACAGTTAAGCAACCAATGAGGCAGCGCAGTTTAGATTACAGCTAAGACTATGTATGAATGAAGGTGGGGCGGGAGGGCGGGGTGTCCAATCAGAGCCAGCCACCGTGGGGATAGTGGTGCCAGTCCTCCTTGATCATGTCCGCACCCCGCTCGGCGATCATCAGCGTGGGCGCATTCGTGTTCCCCGTGGTGATCGTCGGCATGATGCTGGCATCGATCACCCGCAGGCCGCGCAGGCCGCGGACGCGCAGCCGCGGATCGACGACGCCGGCCGGATCGGCGGCGGGTGCCATTTTGCAGGTGCCCACCGGATGGTAAATGGTCTGCGAATAGTACCGGGCCAAGCACTCCCAGAACGCGTCGCTGAGGTACTCCACCTCGGGGCAGTTGCGCCACTCGTAGATGTTCAGCGTGGCGTTGAGGCGCCGCAGCGCCGCCGTCTGCGTGAGCCGATGGGCCAGCTTGAGGCCCTCGACCATGACGGCCATGTCCAGCGGATCGTCGTAGTAGTTGGCGTGTATCCGCGGATGGACGCGCGCATCGGCCGAGCGCAGCTGGAGATAGCCGCGCGAGCGCGGACGCATCACCAATGGGGCGATCACAAACGAATCCTCGTACAGCACCGGCTCGAAGCTGTTCGCATAGTTGGCCAGCGTGATGGCGGCGCCGCGTCGTCCGATCATGCCGCCGTCGGCGCCATAGCCGTAGCTGCCCATGAACAGCTGGACGTCCGGCCAGTCGAGCTCGGGCGCCTGATGGCGCGTGCTGGCGAAGCCCATCACCTCGCTGACGGGCATCGCATAGAAGAAGCCCCTGCGCTCCTGCAGGAACTCGCGCACCGACCGCTCGTTCAGCAGCTCCGGCACGATGTGCGACAGATGAACGCCCGGCTGCGGGCTGTTGAACGTGTAGATGGCGCCGGACGTGGAGATGTGATCCTGCAGATTGCCGCCGACGCCGGGCAGATGCTGCACCAGCTGAATGCCCAGCGGCAGCAGCTGCTCGGCGGGTCCCACGCCGCTCACCATCAGCAGCTGGGGACTGGCCAGCGCGCCCGCAGCCAGCAGCACCTCCTTGTCGGCGAGCGCCCGATGCTCGCCCAGGCCGTACTCGAAGCTGACGCCCAGCACACGCCGGCTGCCCGGCTCGATGTCCAGACGCTGCACGAACGCCTTGAGCACGACGTCCAGATTGGGACGCTGCCAGCTGCGACGCATGTAGCCCTTGTTGGCGCTGCAGCGCAGGCCATCGCGCAGCGTGCCGTGGGGCGGGGCGAAGCCGCTTTGCGTGCGCCCGTTGAAGTCGCCGTCGGGATGCGCCAGGCCCAGCTCGCCGGCCGCCTGCATGAACAGCTCCAGCAGCGGCGACGCCGATCTGTAGCGCTCGACGCTGATCGGACCGCCATGACCGTGGTAGGGACTCCGCTCGTAGCCGGGCACGCGCATATCCTGCGCCTTGCGGAAGTAGTGCAGGACGTTGGCATAGTCCCAGCCGGGATTGCCCAGCTGGGCCCAGTGGTCGTAGTCGCGTCGATTGCCGCGCACGTACATCATCGCATTGATGGAGCTGCAGCCGCCGAGCACCTTGCCACGCGGCCAGAAGCACTGCTGCTCCTCCATGGCCAGGCAGTAGCGATCGGATCGCTCGGTCAGGTACTTCCAGTCCCACGGACTGCGCTGGAAGGCCGGATACAGTTGCGGCAGGTCCATCAGCAGCGGCTCATCGCCGCCGGCCTCGAGTAGCAGCACGCTCCACGCCGGATTCTCGGAGAGACGCGACGCGAGCACACAGCCGGCGGAGCCGCCGCCGACCACGATGAAGTCGTAGCGCGGACGCAGCTGCTCGATGTGGATGGTGTGCACGCGCTGCGACTCGTCCACAATGTCCGGGCGCTGCTCCTTGATGCCCTGGTTCAGCAGCAGGACGACCAGCGCCGAGGGGCCCAGCGTCAGCAGAAAGCGCCACATGGTCACCAACGTGTTCATCGCCGTCATCTTCGGTCCGCGTCGCTGCCTCGCTCGGCACTGGCCACAAATCAATGGAGCACTCGCCTCGCGTTTCGAGCGCTCCGCAACGGCCCAAAAGTGCTGACCCAGCGGGTGCAATGACCAGGCGCTCTCTTTCCCCAATACCCTGTAAGCATAGCAAATGTAAGCGGGTATACTCGCCACGAGACCTTAAAGGGAAGGCAGCTTCAAATCGCTTATTGAACAATTCTAATTTGCATTTACGTAAAATGAGTATATATAAAAAAAATACAAATACAAAAAAATGTAGATTTTAGTTTAAAAATGTTGCACCTAAGCAAAGGGCAATTATGGATCAAAACGAGTCGATATTTATCGATTTTCAGCATAGGGTTTTCTGGGAATATCGTTGAGCTCTTAAGAGTTACAGCCTCCAAATTTAGTGTATAATTTTCTTATACTCAAATCAAGAATATTTCAACTTGTGCTCAACTTTCACCAAATTTCGCCAAATAATTAGAAAAAAAAAAATTGCACTTTTGAACAAATTGTCAAACCTTTCTCTTAAGTCTAATTTAAGTATGGGAATGTATGTTTTGTAACTGCATACAGAGTATTGAGTAGTCGCGCAGCCCCGACTAGAGCACCCTGTTCGCTGTTTGGTTTTTTGTTTCTGCAGTTTTATTTCGGCCGTTGTTTTGCGCGTCTTGTTTGCTTTTGGCGCTGAGTTCGCATATCGTTCATATATATATATATGTACCTTCACGATGTTGTACGTGTATGTTTTACGTGTGCTTTACGGGTCTATAAGTAGCTCGACATTATCTGATCAGTGTTTGACGGCAAGCTGTCCGATTGCACGCAAATGCGCCACTTGGAAGCAGAGAACTTCAATTGCAGGGTATGCCAAAGCGATCCACTCGACCGAGTGCTGCAAGGGCTTATGTTACAAAAGAAGTAAGAAGCAAGAAGCAAGCTAGAATGCCCTAGTCATGAGTGCTCGACTAGGGCATATGTGTACTTCGATTTTAGCTTGCATTAGGTTTTTATTTTATTATTTATGCATAATTTATTTATTATGCATATGCCAACCGTGTCGCAAATCTGCGCATATGTTTTTATAGTATAGTTAAATATAGACAGAGCACATATGCTATCAATTTCGCAACATTTACATTTTTTGGGATTTATTTCTTCGAGGAAACGAAGTGCGATTTATAATATAATTTATAAACCAAAAATATATTTAAATTATAAAAATGCAGCTAGTCTAATCCTTAAACTTATCAAAGTTGACTCTATTTATTTTGAAATATTTTTAAAAATATTTTTATTTAATTAAGAACGAACAAATCAATTAAAATCAAATGCATAAGGTTCGAACCCAAACCTGGATGCTTGCATGTAAAACACCAGGCTCTCGAATCGAATCCATAAACCGAATTTTAGGTTGCAGCCCTGCTATGCGCTACACTTTTAGCGCTAGAAAGTGTAATACCCCGCACGGCAGGGGTATTCTGGAATATTTCTGCTGCAGCTTACACAACAGATGGGCTGTTAAGAGTTCAACTCTACAGCTGTAAAGTGCGATGTTAACTAACAGCGCCAGCTTTTGATCGCTTCCCTTCTCTCTCTGTCTCTCTCTTGCTCTCTCTCCTGCTCAGTTCAGAGGGGGCGAGAGGCGCCGGGTCGTTGGGCTGGATTAAAGCTTTAGCCCGGCCCGCAGCAAGCACTTATTTAAAGCGCAGTGTAAACAAGAGCGAAGCAAGTGTCAGTGGCGAGATAGCGATAATAATTTAATTGCCCAAATGAAGCAGTTGGCCTTTAATTTGGCTCACTGTCGACGCAGCCCAGAGGGCTCTCTGCCACGAACAGTTCAAGATGAGACGCGCAACTGCCAACAAGTTGGCAGCCCTGTTCCCGCTGCTGCCTCTGCTGCTGCTACTGCTGCTGCTGCTGCTGCTTCGGCCAGCTGCCTGCCAGCTCGCCAGCAACGGCATTGGCCTGGCCCTCATCGACTCCGTGTCGGCGGCCTTGAACGCCTCCAGCTGGGCGCTGACCGACGCCAGCCACTGGCCGCCGCATTCCGAGCCGGCGCTGGCCAACTACGACTATATTGTGGTGGGTGCCGGCAGCGCCGGCTCCATCGTGGCCAGCCGCCTGGCCGAGCTGCCCAACGTGACCGTGCTGCTGCTCGAGGCTGGCCAGGACCCCCCCCTGGAGTCGGAGATCTATGCGCTCAGCGGCACGCTGCACCACGATTCGCGCTACATGTGGCTGGACTGGGCGCAGCCGGATGCCGACAGCTGTCGCGGCATGGCGCCGCCGCTGGGCTGCTGCTGGTGGCACGGCCGCATGCTGGGCGGCACCGGCGCCCTCAATGGCAACATCTATGTGCCCGGCAGCGCGGCCAATTTTCGCGGCTGGCGGCAGCGTCTCGGCCTCGTCGGCTGGGACTGGCCGCAGGTGCAGCGCGCCTATCGCCGGCTGCAGGCCCAGCTCCGGCCCAGCTACTTTCCCGCGGAGCCGCAGAGTCTGCGCCTCGCCGAGCTCATCTACGCCGGCGCCGGGGAGCTGGGCGTGCCGCGCATGCGTTCGCCGCTGCTCGCGGGCAGCGACTTCGGCTACACGCACCTGGTGCCGGCCACCGTGCGGCACGGCCGGCGCGCCAGCAGCGCCCGCCAGTACCTCGGCCAGCGGCGGCCCAATCTGCACGTGCTGCGCGGCGCGCGCGCCCAGCGCCTGCTGCTCAGCGCCGATGCGCGGCGCGTGCTCGGCGTCAGCTACGTGGACGTTGCGCGCAATCGCACGCTGAGCGCGCGCGCTCGCCGGGAGCTGGTGTTGAGCGCGGGCGCGCTCAACTCGCCGCAGCTGCTGCTGCTGTCGGGCATCGGCGCCGCCGACGAGCTGCGGCCGCTGGGCGTGGAGCCGCGCGTCCAGCTGGCCGGCGTCGGGCGCGGTCTGCACGATCACGGCATGCTGCCGCTCAACCTGCGCTTCACGCGCCGCTGCGCGGCCAACGGCAGCGCCGGGCGCGGCGCCTTCGAGCCCGCCTCGGTGGCGCAGTATCTGCTGCAGCAGCAGCAGCGCGGCCCGCTGGCCGCCGGCTTCTCGCTGATGGGCTTCATCAATGCGAGCGCGCCGGCGAGCCGCGACGGCCAGCCGGATGTGCACGTGGTCGCGCACACGCTGCTGCCGCGCGGCGGCGTCGGCAGCTTTGGTTATTTGGGCCTGCGGCCGGAGCTGGTCGCCGCGCAGCGGGCGGCGCTGCTGGAAACGGATCTGCTGCAGATCATGGGCTCGCTGCTGCTGCCCAAGTCGCGGGGCAGCGTCCGGCTGCGCAGCGCCGATCCGCAGCAGCCGCCGCTGGTGCAGCTGCGGTACGCGGCGCACGCGGACGATCGTGCCACGCTGCTGCGCTTCGTGCGCTACGTGCAACGGCTGCTCGAGACGCGCGCGTTTCGCCGCTGCGGCCTCAGGCTCTGGCTGCCGCCGCTGCCCGAGTGCGACGCCCTGGCGCCGGACTCGGACGCCTATTGGCTGTGCCACATACGCTACATGTTCCTCGGCGCGTGGCACGCGGTCGGCAGCTGCCGCATGGCGTCTAACACCGATCCCCTGGGCGTTGTCGACGCGCGGCTGCGCGTGCGCGGCGTCGGCGGACTGCGCGTCGTGGACGCCAGCGTGATGCCCGAGATCACCGCGGGCAACACGAACGCGCCCACCATGATGATCGCCGAGCAGGCGGCGCGCATGATGCGCGAGGATCACCAGCGGGCGCTGCTCGGGGAGCGGGCGCGGCAGCAGCAGCCGAAGGAGCAGCAGGAGCCGGAGGAGCAGCAGGAGCAGCCAAACGAGATACAGCTGGAGCCAGCGGAGCAGACCCAAGTGGCTGGCGAAACCAATGAAATTCCACTTTGAACCGCCAGAAACTCCAACTGCCAGCATTATAGCCAAAGAGCTACGGGCACTACCATCTGAAACAACCCACAGAAAATATTATTACACAAATATAACACAGAATATGTGATCTTTCTTGGCACATTATTATATATTATTATTTATAGCAGAAGACAATAATATTCGATCGGATAATACCCTTATCTGAACATATATACGACCTTAATTGCCATATTAAACATTATATATCCAATAACCAACCCAACAATGTCTATATTTTATAAAATACAATTATTTTTAGCTGACATTACCCATATCTAAACATTTGTTTAAATTATTCGATGCGATAATATCTGCATCTGATCGGATAATACCAATATCTAACAGAAAATAATACAATTCTCTCAAATATTACCCATATCTAATAAAATGAATCGATTTGACATGTATATGTTCACCCGTTATAATAATATCTGATCTTAAAATTTCAGAAATAATAGCCATATCTAATAAAATTATTTTAGCAGATTATTACAATAATTATTATAATATCTGATCTGAAAATAAGCATAGCTCACAGAGCGCTATAATATTCGATCAGATAATACCAATCTCATAAAGTTTACTAATATTCGATCCCAAGTGTTACATAATGCTATAATTTCCGATCAAGTTTCCCATATCTATGCAAAAAATTGAATCTGACGATTCTGTTTGAGTGCGGTTCGAACCGCACATCCAATTTAAATTATTCAATTCGAGTCTTCGTTGAGTACTCTCAGTTTATTTAAAGGAAATACTCATTTGAACGGTCACTGGCTCGATTTTTCATCAAGTTACAATAAATACGTAAAATTCACTTACAGATAACAAAAAAAAATTCATAAGTATATTTATATAAAATCTACAGAGCAGAAAAAAAAGCATTCTCATTCACAAATCGACGCACACTCAGATACACACACACACACACACACACACACGCACACACAGGTACACAGGCACACAGAGAGAGGACATTTGCTTATCAGACTATGGTATTCTTGATCCAGAACTCCTTGATCATATCGCTGCCCTTCTCGGCGATCATGATCACCGGCGCATTCGTGTTGGCCGAGACCAGCTTGGGCATGATGCTGGCATCGATGACGCGCAGGCCGCGAATGCCGTAAACACGGAGCTTGGCATCGACGACCGCATCCTTGTCCCAGTAGGGACCCATTTTGCAGGTGCCGACCGGGTGGTAAATGGTCGACGTGTACCGTCGCACCATGCACTCCCAGTAGGCGTCGGTGAAGGGCATCAGCTGCTCGCAGCCCGGCCAGCGGATGTTCGACAGCCGCGAGCCGAAGCGCTGCATGGCCTTGGTGCGGGAGAGCGCGACGGCGACCTTGACGCCCTCGATGAGCGTCTTCAGGTCGAACTCGTCCGTCAGATAGTTGGGAAAGATGTACGGATAGTCGAAGGGATTGCTGCTCCGCAACCGAATGCTGCCCACGCTGCGCGGCCGCAACAGCATCGGAATTATGCTCCACGCATCCCGATTGTTGATCGGCTCGAACACCGAACGGTAGAAGGCGTCCGTCAGGCCGTGCGCCTTGCGCAGCTGCGAACCGCCATCCGAGTTCGTGGACCCGGACACGAAGTGGAACTCGATGTCGGGCCAGTCCAGCGAGCTGTTGGCGTACTTGGTGTTCACATAGGCCAGGCCCTCGACGCCGCCGAGAATGGTGAGCGGACCCTGGCCGAAGACCGCGTACTGCAGCACCGTGGACATGGTGTGGAAGCGATTCTCGACAATGGAAACGGGCTGATTGACCAGGAACGTCAGGCCGCCGAGGCCGATGTGATCCTGCAGATTCTCGCCGACGCTCAGCTCCTTGATCAGCGGTATGCGATGCTTGGCCAGCTGCTTGCGCGGACCCACGCCGCTGAGCATCAGCAGCTGAGGGCTGTTCACCGAGCCGCCGGAGAGCACCACCTCCTTGGTGGCGCGCACGTGGTAGAGCTTCTGGTCCTTGACAAACTCCACGCCAAAGGCCAGCTTGCTGACCGGATCGATCATGATGCGCGTCACGTGCGAGTTCATCGAGATGTGCAGATTGGGCCGCAGTCGGGCCGGACGCAGGAACGCCTTCGAGGTGGAGCAGCGCGAGCCGCGACGCGTGGTGCCCTGGGCAATCATGAAGCCGGTCATTTTCTCGCCGTTCAAGTCGCGATTGTCGTAGCCCATTTCGACGCCCGCCTCCACGAAGCTGGCCGCGAGGGGCGTGTGATAGGGCGCCTCGCCCACCGTCAGGTAGCCGCCGGTGGCGTGGTACGGCGTGCTGGCCAAATACGGATTGGTGTTGTCCTCCGACTTCTTGAAATAGTAGAGCGCATCGCGGTACGACCAGCTGGGATTGCCCAGCGCCTCCCAGTTGTCGTAGTCGTGCTTGGAGCCCCGCAAATACAGCATGTAGTTCAACACGGAGCTGCCGCCCAGGACCTTGCCCCTGGGCCAGTTGCAGCGGCCGCCTTGCATAGCTGCAAGAGAAAGGTCGTTAGATGTTTTGTGAAAGGAGAGAACCCTGGTCTATTTCAAAGAAATTCCCTAGTGGGTAAGCCCTAAAGTCCTTTAGAAAGTTACTCGAAGGAAGTTCTTTGGGAGAAAAACCTTCAGGTCCTTAAGTCAAGATAAGACAAAGTGCTTTCGAAGAAGAGAATTCCATTAAAAGGAGGGAAACTTAAGCACAAAATGTTTTAGAAGAATATTATGCAAGAAACAACACTTAGGAAAGACTTTCTTTAGGACAGAAACCCTCAAGGAAAAATCCTTATGGATGCTGATACCATCAAGGAAGTCCTGTGGAGGAAATCTTTAAGAAATTCTATATGAGAATATTCTTTATGAGGTTAGCCTAGGGAGCAACCTATAAGAAGCATTTCCTTGGAAGGAAATCTGTAAGGTGGTTATTGTTTAGAAGGAAAGGCTCTTCTTGCTCTTGGTTGGAAATCCTTAAGGTGCAAAAGCTGTTAGTCCTTACCCAAACAAGATGTGCCCGATGGTTCCGTCTTGTACTGCCAGTCGATTTTGGAGAGCTGCAAGTAGCCGGCCATCAGCGGCACATCCGTCAGTTCCGTCTCATCGCCGCCCGCCTCCAGCAGGAGCACGTTCCAGTTCTCCACCTCGGTGAGGCGATTGGCCACCACGGCGCCGGCGGAACCGGCGCCTATCACTATGAAATCGTAGTGATCCAATATGTCATCGCTGCTGACGTCGCTGGGCTTCGACTCGGGATCCATGATCTCCTCGTACTGGAAATAGGCCACGGCTGCCATCAGCATGGGTATGAACCAGCTGTTGCTGGTCGCCGCCGTCACCGCGCCCCCGATTGCCGAGGCAGCGCCCACAATAGCCGAGCTCATCGCTGAATGCCCCCTTCGAACGCTGTGTCCCGGCCAGGCGATGGCGATCTTCCAATGCGCGACGTGTCTGCAATCGAAATAATCGGTGAATATGGCACGAAAAGGCACGTCGGCGTAATATATGCAATCGGGCTAGGCGAATTGGACGCGCTTTTGGGAACGCAGCTTTTCACGCGCCTCAACATTGCGATCACGATCTGCGGCATTTCGGCCATTTCGTAACTCGGCTGCAGCTGCCATTCGTTATGCATACCCTGCACAACGCGCTTGCCCAACCGGGCATTACAACACGCCCGCCACGCTTATCAGATCTATGCGACCGGAATGGGACTGCCAATTTAATGAGCACTCGAGTTGAGCTCCAATGAATTGGTTCTAGCTTCGGTTCTCGAGAGTGTTGGCCGTTGGCCGTTGGCCCAAGCTTTGCGAGAGAGCGCGAACTTCTCGGTAAGCGTTAAAAAGTGCGTAGCTAGGAAGGGAATTCTTTTTAAGTGATGGGAAATGTCAGAGAGTATTCTCTGTGAAAAAAAGAAAGAGTTTTCATAGATTAAAAAAGTAGATATCGCCCGGAAGATAAATTTTGGATAGTCAAGACACTTAAAAAAGTAGATATCGCTCGGAAGATACATTTAGGAGAGTTCAGACACTGTAGTATAAAATCTGGAAAACTGAAACGTTGGGCTAGTCCGGAAAATGTGTCGCCCGGAAGATATATTTGCGATAGTTGGGACAAGGAACAAAAGGTAATAATTACTTTTGCATAGATATTCTTGTAAAGAAAGGGAGCAATCTAGCCAACCTCCCAAAGGCTTATTAAAAGTCTCGCCTGGGAGATACATTTACGATATTTGGTTTTTTTTTCTAAAAATGTCCGCTTCAAGCAATGCAACTAGCTGCTGTGAGCGCATCTGAATTTCGGCTCAAGCCGAAGTTCCCCGCACGTCAAACTGAGCACGTGTTTGTTGCGATGCACTCAGAGAAGAGCCGGGGTAAAAGGCCTCCCGCATAAAAGTGAAATCTGCGGCGGCTATTATAAAACCTCAAAATAACGAGAAGAAAAAATAACACAAAAAAAAAAGAAATAAATAAAAAAACAACAACAAAAAAACTAACGAACGCCGCTTTTCACTCATTATTTGTGGTCAAAAATGCCAGGCAGCAGTTGTTGCGAGTACACAGTGTACAGTTATGTGTGTATGTGCGAGTGTGAGTGTGTATGCATGTGGCAACCAGTTTGTGTTAGCCTGCAAGGGGGCGTGGCATGGCCGCCCTAACGCTAGACGCTGCACCAGCAAATGCAGCAAATGCCAAAAACGTTTCCTGATTTCCCGCTGACTTTGCATAATCTTTGGCTAGCAGCGAGCTAAACTAACGGCTAACAACGGCAGCAGCAGCAGCAGCAGCAGCTTGTTGTTGTTGTTATTGTAGCAATTACAAACTTGTTGCTGTGCATTGTTGTTATTGCAAACTGGTTGCCACTGCGCCGAGTTGAATGTGCGCAGCGCTGCTCAAGTTCAAGGTACCAGCAAAAAAAAAAATAAATAATAATAAAAACTGAAAAAAATAATGGCAAAGCACAGCAGCAAACAGCGACTGCGACTGCGAAAGCGACGCTGGCAGCAGCAGCGCCATGCGAATAGGCGCTAAATGGTGGGCAAACAGCGCTAAAGAGAAATGCATAACAGCGCAGGCGAGCCAGCAGCAACAGCGGTAACAGTTATCACAACGAACACTCAACGAAGCGACGATGAATCACTTTCGTTGAGAAAGCTTCTGCGTAGGCGTCGCTGTCCGCTGTCGTCGCCACGCATGCGTCGGCGTCGCGACGGCTTACAATTTGTTGTTCTTTTTTCGTTCTTAACGAGCCTTTTTGTTGTTGCTGTCGCTGCTGCCGTCGCTTGTTGACTTTGATTTCTTTTTGCCGTTGGCACACTTTTGCATTGTGTTTTTGTTTCACACACACACACACACACACACACATAAGTATACACATATTATATGTTGAATTGTTTTTGCTTTTGAGTGCCCTTCTTCCTTTTGCTCCAATTTACTCACTTGTGCTAAGGAGTCAAAAAGCTTTTGCTTCTGCTTCTGCTTCTGCTTGTGTTGTTGTTGCTGCTGCGTTTGCTCTCGCTCACGTATTTAGCTTGAGTTCGCTTTGAAGCTTTTGGTGCGTTGCTTGGCGCTTTCTTTAACACTTTCTTTCTGCGTGCGCTTTCTGCGGCCGCGCGCTGCGACGTTCGCTGGCCAACTGAGGCACTGAGCCATTACAACGGAGCCAAAGCAGCCACGGCTAGAAATGGCCACTCCAAAACACTCTCTTTCTCTCTCTCTCTCACACACACACACACACACACACAAAGTGCTCTTGTGCGGCTGCGCACTTAACGCAATGCCCTTTGGCGTCGCATGGTTAATGAAAGGGGGAGGGGGCCGTGCTTTGTGCAGCTGGCGAATTGACCCGTTAGCTGGCACCTCAAATGGCCAATTGCTTCCTGTTTGGCTTGACTTGTCGACGCTCTTGGCTCACAATAAATGCTCATCGATCAACTCGTTGACGCTTTGTGACGTGTTTGCCGGCACGTAGACATCACACACACACACACACACACACACACACACACACACACACACACACACACACGAAAAGCATTGGCGACAGCGAAATGCTTTCACTCTTACTATATAAGCCACTGGCCATTACGAAGCTGCGCCCCTGCCAAAAAAAAAAAACAACAACAAAAACAACAAGAAAAAAACATAGAAAAAAGTGCGTGTTCCACAGCCGACGACATTTGTGGGTCAACTGCAGCTCGGCTCAGACCTGGCATGCCCCAATGACGTCAGCAGTGCTAGCTTGGCGTAACTAGCTGCGGAATAACAGACGTTTAAAATACCCTGTAATGCTTCAGTAGGCGATAGCGCTGTGACACAATGTGATATGATATGATTCAAAATCTTTAATTATAGGAATTTATTTATTTAATAATAAAATCAAAATTTAATTAAAAAAAATACCCATTCAGCTTTCAATTTCAATAATTATTTCTCAAATATCCATAATTAATTAATAAGTAATTGCCAACAACTGAGAGGTAGCTTTAGTTGTGCGTCAAAGAATAAAGCTAAAAAAAAAGCCTGTACTCAAAACACTGACTACAATTTATTATTTATAATTTCATTTTAATTAAGAGGACTTTAGTAGTGCATCTAACATCTAGCCACAAAAAAGGCTAAACTGACAGCACTAACGAGTAACAACTCACTCACTTACTTAATTGCTCCCTCTCTTTCTGTCTCGCTGTATTTAAATTCCAATAATTATTTCTCAATTATCCATAATAAATTAATAGTAATTGTGAGGTAATTTTACAATTAAAATTGCAATTTATTATTTATAATTTCTCATTATTCTCTAATTTTAATAAAGTGTACTTTTCTAGTGCATATCAAGCCACAAAAAAGGCTAAATTGACAGCACTAATGAATAATAATTCACTCACTTACTCAATGGTTCCCTCTCTTTCTGGCTCATTGCAGGCGGCTGCTGCGGCTCAACGAAGAAGCGAACGATCGTCGGCGGCTGGGCCTGGGCCTGGTGGCTGGTGACGGACGTGCAGCGGCTCTCGCTGAACGTGATGACGCTGAACCCGATGTGCGAGAACGTGGAGACCGCGCAGGGCGTACCGCTGACCGTGACGGGCGTGGCCCAGTGCAAGATCATGAAGGTATGTGGGCGGTCGGGCGCGAGATCGAGCTCCCAATTCCAATTAACCATCTTCATCGAGTACCTTAGCAGCTCTCCAAGTGGGGGGAGTATTTGCAACTTTTGAGTTTTGTAATGCAAGTTCCTTAGCTTAGCTCTGCCTTATCTACAGATATATCTCTATATACCTATATATATATATATATAAATATTTTGTATTAACCTTTATATTTGGCATGCATTTTGGTAGCTACGTAGAAACGCGTCCGAAATTTGGCTTAAAATTCCTTAGAGTACCCTATCAACCATATGAACTATCGTATATTTTTAATCCCATTTTGGCATTTTGTTTTGTTTATGTACGTTCTTAACATTTTCAATTCAATTTCCCCCGATAAAAAACAAACAAACTCAATTCATATAAATTGTATTTAGCCTTGCAAGCGCCTTAGATCTGATCCATCAAAAGTAAGTGTAGATCGAATCGTAAATTGTCAAAGTATTTTAGTTTCGTACAAAACTCAGTCGACACAACTGTCATGATTGCTATGAATATCGCGTCTAGCATTTGAATCATTATTGCGACTTGCACAGTATTCCGCATTCACAGCATTCACTCATTCACAGTAGCTGTGATCGCAAACACTTTTGCACAGTAATTAAATATAAGAGCATTTAATAATGTTAATCGCTTACACTTATGTGCACCTAGGAAACTCAAATTGAATTGGATTAACTCATTACTCACAGCACCTGAAAATGATTCAATTATATATAGTAATTTAAATTGAATCATTTTTGCATTATCAATTAAATTTCTTATTGTATGTAATAGAAAAAAATTTCAGAACTGCAGCGGAACTCAATTGAATCATCATTCACAGCGTTTCCCAAAGATCATTATTTATGAAGTGTGCATTTGATATATGTAGATATGCGTATCTAGAAAATAAAAACTTGAACAATTTGTGGCTGAAAATGATTCAATCTTCTGCAGTAACTGTAAGTCGTTTGAAAGCATTCAATTGTGTATGGTATATATGTAAATAAATAAAAAATTCAGATTTACACAGTTGAAGTATAAATTATAGTACCCAAAAATGATTCAATTAATCACAGGAAATGATTCGAGTCATTTTTGTTGTTGTTAACAAAGCCTCTATTTAATTGAATAGAATAGAATGCAGGAACTGTATTTCTTCTAGCTTAATTTATTCACAGTAGCTGTGATTCACACTCTGCACAGTCACATAGTCTTAGAACGAATACTGGCTTGCATCTAGAATATTCAAAGTAATACAAATATTTTATAGTCAAATAGCACTCAAAGTATGCAGTAGCGATTATAATGAGCTTCACCGAATCACATAGAATCCTCTGTTCACACTCGCTCTCGTTTATCAGCTATTTGTTTTCGGCTTTCTTTTACCATATGATTTGATTCGCCTAGTTCAATCAGTTTGGATCTACGCCATTGAATGATTCAAAATTTTGTTTTTTTTTACTAAATTATTTCATTCCATTGTTACAGTCATCTTCGTACAAAAGTAATGAGTATAACAACGAGGTATGTTTATTGCGTTATATAATTTGTTTTCTTTTACGATTCGCTTTGGTTGATCAACTCTGTTTGGTTCTCAGGTGATAAGAAATTTAAATATACTCATGCGTAAAAGTGCGAAACATTTAATTAGATTCACAGCACCCACTCATCGACACACTCATTAACCTGCACACACACAAGCACACACACACACACACACACACACACACACCATAATTGAAGAGAAATTGCAACTCGTAACATTCATAGTCCTGTCCCGTCTTTTATTTATGTTTTTCCTTAGCTGCCTTTTGATTTGCTGCATGTTTGTTGAATTTTATATTTTTTAGCGTAGCACTCATTCATTTTAGAGAATAAAAGAATCATTTAAAACGAGCATACTCGTGCCTAGCTTTATTCAATGGATTCTATATATATACATGTATATATATATATATATATATATATAAACAGTCGAAATTTGTTGACATTTGTGTTTTCTTTACCTTTTTCTCTACTTTCTTTTACCAACCACTTACCCTGCGCTCGAATCGTTCGAATCAAACTTCAATCAACTCGACTCAACTCGTAACAAATCGAATCAACTCAACTCATCAAACGAATCCGAAAAAAAAATACAAAACTCAATACAAACTGTAAATGATAACAAATCAAAATTAACAAATCGCTTAAATTGAAAAAAAAAAAAAACAAACAAACAAAAACAAATATAATACCTATTAATAATCAACATCATCTGCTAAACGTCTGCTAATGTTACTGTTACTGTTAATGTTAATGTTACTGCTAATGTTACTGTTACTGTTGCGGTTACTGTTGCTCAATATGTACATGTGTGTGTGCGTGTGTGTGCGCGCGTGTGTGCGTGTGTGCGTGGGTTCTAATTAATCACAACTACTCATAAATACCCATAACTACTCAACAATTATTTAACAACTACTCAAAACTACTCATGTATTTGGCTGTGGCTGTGGCTTTGGATTGTCAACTTCTGCTGTGGCTGAACTCTCTCTATATATTCCCCCTCTCTCTCTGTGCCGTGTTGATCAACAAATACGAATCAATAAATAACACTAACATCAACCCATCATTCACACACTCACACACACACACAACCACACAAAACATGAACACACTCACTCACACACAGATGATGAATGTTTATTATTTTCATCATCAGGCCGACGAGCTGCTGGGCACGGCCAGCGAGCAGTTTCTGGGCAAGAGCGTCAAGGAGATTAAGCAGACCATTCTGCAGACACTGGAGGGACACCTGCGCGCCATATTGGGTAAGATATAACATAGACACTCAGGTTCATTTTTTTGAATACCAAAATATCAAATAATAATTAGAGATTGGTTGCCGCTAGTCGTTTTACTGATCTGAGATTAGATAACAATAAATCGACCCTCAGTGTTAAAAGTAATCAGTTTTTATTAAAAACTTGCAGAGGGATTCATAGTTGTGTTACAAATTGAAGGAAACGTCGCTGACATCATATAATATATATATAAATGCACATATTCTTTACCTATATCGACGGCCGAATTGATATACCCATGTCCCATCTGTCCATTTATTTATCAGCCTATGCTTACTATCAAATGCAAATGTCCGTCTTTTTGTTGCAGACAGTACATAAGTCGGAGTTGGCCAGATCGGATCACTATATCATATAGGAACGATCGGTCGAAAAATTAGTTTTTGAATGAAACATTTGTGTAGCTTTCAAGATATGCAATATCATCAACGACGAACTGCTTTATAATAAAGACTTATAAATGGGAATAATCCGTCAAAAACCAAGTTTTTGTATGATAGCATTTTTACTTTTTATTATTTTTATTATTATTATCCGTCTGCAACATTATTATGCCCTGAACCCATTGAAAATAGGTAGAAAGGGTATAATGGTTTTGTGCAAATGTATGTAACAGACAGAAGGAAGCATCTTCGACCTCATAGAGTATATATATATTCTTGGTCGGATGTTTATTTCCAATGATCGATAACTCGCTCCGTTTTCTTATTATCAGTGTGTGTGTATGTGTGTAATTTGTGTATGTATGTAAGAAGGCAAGGGGGTTGAAATGTATGTAACGACAGATCGCCGCACGGCTCTAGTCGGGCACTCTCGACTCTCGACTCTCGACTAGGGCCGTCTTACTTGTTTTTTCCGAGTCTTGTCAATTGCATTATGAATCCAAAACAGGGTTTAAATGTTTGTAACGACAGCTTGCAGCTGGATTCTGGGTATCTCGTAGTCGCTCTTGCTTGTTTTACTCTGCCAAGCTAGCTTTAAAGATTGTTCTGTCTGCCAAGGCCTTCGGCTCAGACAACACTATAACCAGCCAGAAGCCTGGGATTCGAACCCGGACCCGAATAACTGGTTGCCCTGAACAACACATCAGCCGAGAACTACAGAAAATTGTTAACTAAACAACTACACTGTGCTTGAGCTGTTTCAAGTAGTAAAAAAAAACGATTAAGCAATTATATATGCACTGAATCCCTCAGTTCTCAAGTGCGAATTGTGTTTTTCGATTCTAATCGAGCTCTTGACTATAAAGCTCGCGCTAGCCTTGGCTGCCAATTGATTACACTAATCAAACTAGACTTGAAAATGGTTGGACGAGTGCATTGAACTGAGCTCGAGTGAGTGTTATTCGAACAATCAGTTGACACTCGTGAATGGCCGTAATTGCAGTTTGGCTCCGACTAATGGCATTTGTGGACTTGTCGTGTAAGGGCCCCCAGGCACTGTTATAAGTCTGTTATAGGTTTGCTATAGTCTGAATAACTCGTATATCTGATTCTCAAGGCGATTTCCATTTGTGCAACGTTTACGAATTGAGTTTTTGCCGTTTATTCGGCACGGGGGCCGTTCTCTCTCGTTTTTTTGTGTGTTTTTTCTTCTTTTTTTGTTTTTCTTGTGTCAGTTATAAGCGCGTCGAGCGACGCTCCGGTCGCAACGTCTCCGAGCGGGTCTCGTATATATAGCCAATACGTAAAGCCAACTATAGCAATTGCCCAGGCCCAGGCCCAGGCCGAATCCCCCCACCCCACCTTCCACCCCCTAGTTCGTGTAGTTTTTTATTTAATTGAATCGCGTGTGAACGCCACAGCTGTTTTGTGAGTGTGTGTGAGTGAGTGTGCGCTATATTATTTACGAGGCATCTAGTTGCCAGTCCAGGGCGTTCCTCATCTTGACCTTGAAACTATTTGTTTAGATAAGAAATCCATATTACTTGAAAAGGAATTATTTGGTACTTTAAATATGATAAATAGATATGAGGCCAACTTTCCCTCTATAAAAACATGTCTTATCTCTATAGATATTTACATTTATTCAGCATTTTAAAAACTTAGATTGCATTTGATTGTCTTTCAATCTTTAGGTGTTGAAAGTTGATCGTAATTATCGATTATGAAATCACGACTGATTTCTACACAATTTAGAAATATATTTGAAATGTTGAGAACACAAACGTTACCAACTTTTTAACGTTTTTACATACTTAGAACGAATAATTGCTTAAACATGTTTTTTATAAAGCTAGATGATGGGAATATTGCAAGGACAACTTCTTTTAAATATATAAATGCATATAAATAAATATACTTCGTCACTTCGTCCTTTAATAAATTTTTGACTAAATTAATTTCATTAAAAAAATTAATAAAAAAGAAGCATCTTATGTAATTATATTAAACAAAATTGTGTTAATAAAAGTGTGCCTTACTTCTTCAAAAATTAAACCCAAACCCTCAAAAAATATATAACATACAGCAGTAGGCATCATTTTTCTGACCTCAAATAAATACAAAATTCTGCACTTGTCAAAATCAATTAATCCAAGTGAAAAGCCTTTTAAACAAAGTCGAAGCTCTGCTTGTCTCGCTCTAACCAACAGTGGATGCCATTACGCTTTCGACAGCGCAGCTTTAAGTTCTCTCCAGCGAGCTTAAAGCACAATGTGCTTTTCCATATTTATAGAACTGAAGAGTGACGTGTGCTGATAAGCACACTAGCTCAAGACCCGGCCGATAAGACTGCGCCAATGACGTCAAAAGTAATATAAAATTAGACAAGTGTTTTAATATAAAAAAAAAAACAAAGGAAAACAATACTAAAGACCAAGAAGAAGAAGCAGCAGCGGAAGGTTAGATAAAAACGGTTACTAGCTGTGTTCGCTGCTGTCAGTAGGGCTTTAACCGGGGGCCTAACTGGGCCTAATTGGGACGCGAGCCATGTCCGTGGTGTGGATGGGCGCCTTCAAGGTGGCGATGATTGTGGGCGTCACCTGGCTGGTGGTCAGACGGTAAGCGGCACCCGATAAACGGTATACGAAAAGTGAACACCATCCTCCCGCCCTGCCTTACCCCCTCGCCAAAGCAATATATTGATTACCTAACCCGGTTTATTTGCCATCAATAGGAACGCTTACAGTCGAAGAGGTGTACAAAGACCGCGACCAGTTCGCAGCGCTGGTGCGCGAGGTGGCCGCGCCTGATGTCGGCCGGATGGGCATCGAGATACTGTCCTTTACCATCAAGGATGTCTACGATGATGTGCAGTACCTGGCCTCGCTGGGCAAGGCGCAGACAGCGGTCGTTAAGCGCGATGCGGATGCCGGCGTCGCCGAGGCGAATCGCGATGCGGGCATCAGGGAGGCGGAGTGCGAGAAGAGCGCCATGGACGTGAAGTACTCGACGGACACGAAGATCGAGGACAACACGCGCATGTACAAGCTGCAGAAGGCCAACTTCGATCAGGAGATCAACACGGCCAAGGCCGAGTCGCAGCTGGCATACGAGCTGCAGGCGGCCAAGATCCGCCAGCGCATCCGTAACGAGGAGATCCAAATCGAGGTCGTCGAGCGACGCAAGCAGATCGAGATCGAGTCGCAGGAGGTGCAGCGCAAGGATCGCGAGCTCATCGGCACCGTCAAGCTGCCCGCCGAGGCGGAGTCCTATCGCGTGCAAACAATCGCCCAGGGCAAGCAGTAAGTGCAGCGAATCTTTATACCTACATTCATTTCTTGTAGCTGTCGCATTTCCACCCATTTTCCGACGGTCGAAATCCTAATCCAATTTGTTGTTCAACAAAGATACTTAGAAATCGATGTAAAGAAGTTCAGATATTTTTTTGGTTTCTTAGTAGCCATTAATTTATTGCTGGCGGATATTACCCGGCATTGCTCGGGGCAAGTTTTTCTCTTCCTAAAATGTGACAATAATTTTTTTATTTTCTTTTTAATTCAGTATATATTTATATATCTGTATATTCCTTCAGGATGAAATATATTTTTATTTTAATTATCGTATAGTTCCTTTGGTGTAAAACAAAAGTTTTCCGCGCATTTTCCGATTGTAAGAGTGGATTTCGCAAAGTCGCTGAAACACAAATGAATTATTAATTTTTATACAGAAATAAATTCGACTTGCTCTAACGGCTGATCATCAATCAGTCGATTAATCAATCAATCAGAAAAATAATTGGTGTCAACGAAAAAGACATTTGTGCACAGCGCGTTGTATGCGTAATATTTGAATAAATGGCGTATACTTGATTTAATACTGTGTTCCGCTGCCTAACGCCTTTTCTCCTCTGCCCTCTCTCTTACAGATGCCAGACCATCGAGAGCGCACGCGCCGAGGCGGAGCGCATCCGGAAGATCGGCTCGGCGGAGGCACACGCCATTGAGCTGGTGGGCAAGGCGGAGGCGGAGCGGATGCGGATAAAGGCGAATGTTTACAAGCAGTACGGCGATGCGGCCATCATGCACATTGTGCTCGAGTCGTTGCCCAAGGTAAGAGAGAAACAGAGAGCCGGAGTGAGAGGGTGGCAAGCGCTCAACTATTGCGATTGTTTCAGATTGCCGCCGAGGTGGCCGCACCATTGGCCAAAACGGATGAGATCGTGTTGATCGGTGGCAACGACAATGTGACCAACGATGTGACACGCCTTGTGGCCCAGCTGCCGCCCTCGATCAACGCCCTAACCGGGGTGGATCTGTCCAAGGTGCTGGCCAAGATACCCGGGGCCAAGGCGTGAAATCTAATGGAATGGGATGTGCAGCAAATGGCAATGACGACGTAACCCCCAAACGGAATCGCGAACGGAAATGAGAGAGAGAGCGAGATCGAGATCGAGAATGAGAACGAGAACGAGAAAAAGAGATGACGAGATGATGACGAGAAAGAGATGTAACCAAAAACGAGCAAAGGAACGAAGCAGATTGAGAATCGGAGAGAGAGAGAGAACGCATTTGTTAGAGCGAGCTGGCGAGCGCTATGAAAGAAATCAATCGAATCGAACGATAATCTTACATATATATATATAGATATATTTGTGTATATATATAACATGTATATCTGCCTACATATATAGCAAAATGTACTCCGATATTACGTGTGTCAGGGTGTGTGTGTGTGTGTGTTTTGCGCCCAACACACCAGAGCATAAAACCTGCCCGGGCGTCGAGTTTGATAAATCAGTTGAGGAATCAGATCAAGCTAAAGCTAAAGCTAAATCTAAAAAAAATTTATGCATTTCGCACGCATTCGCAAACGCATTTTGTGGCCTTTTCTCGATTAATAAGCAGAAATTATGGAAAGAAATACCAAAAAAAAAAATAAAAAATAAAAAAAAAGTCTTAAAACATGTGTAAAACCTTAGAGTTGCTTACACATATATATTTACACACATATATAACACACACATACACAGAAATATGTATATGTATTTAATGTATTTGTATTTGTATTTGTATTTGTGTTTGTCGTAATCGCCGTCATTTTAGACCATAAGTTTAACAAACAGTCGCACAAAATCAACCATAGGCAAACGAAATGACAGTGTTGTGAAACGCATCTAGTCGTTGCTTTGCAGCACTGTCAACACTAAACAGCAACTAATTTCCGACCTTTTATTGAGTTCCAACTACAAAAAACTGCCTGAAGACAACGACAACTGTGCCACTGTGCCAAACGGAACTAACGGGCACCCCTTTCACACACACATACACACACACACGCACACAAATCCAACATTTAGTTCAGTGCACAATTTACAGCACTAATTTACTATGACGCTACAGTCGCCGCCGCTCTTCCACACTCACACATACACACACTCAAACGATATGCGTTGGAATTTTTTTCTTATTATTATTATTATTATTAATCTCAATTAAATGATTATTATAATTGTATGGACATAAAAATAAATTTTTTTTTTCTAACCAATTTTTAACATTTTCATAATTTTTTTTTACGCATTTTTCGATTTGTTTTATAGTTTTTAGCAAAAAAAAAATAATAATCATGCTAAAAATAAAATCAATTTATACAATTTAAATTTAGTTAAAGCAATTTTGTAAATCTACATTGTCAGTGTCCCCCTTAACGCGTAATATATACATATACCTCTATATATAGAGCTATTCAGAATATGATATTTTGTACGAAATATATAAGTTTTGTTTGCGCATTGATTTTGTTTTTATTTCTTATTGTGTTTGCTAGTATAATTAGACAGGGCTGCAAATCCTTCAAATAGTGTAACATCTGCTTCGCAGGAATATGAGTAATTTTCATGATATATTTTAATTTTGATGACCCACACTATCGATTCGCATTAAAAAATCAATCATTTTGATCGATAATAATAAAATGACAAGTTTACATCACAATATTTTGCTAAAATTGGGTCGATTCTAATATTAGTATTTTTTGATTGCAATCAGTTAAGCTGACTCACGCGAGTCTAAAATTGTATATCTTTCCGGAATCCGGTGTTATTTAGCCGAGATACAAGCATTCAAAGTTAAAGATATTATTGAAAAAAAAATGTCGTAGAGTTCGTTTGGAAATCCTTTTGTTTTATTGCCAAGCAGATCGAAGTGGATAAACACAGTTAATGCAGCCCTGTAAAAACCAATATTTGTTTATAACCCAAATGCGAATACACAAAATGTTAAGCAGTGCATTTGTCTATAAGAAAAAAGAGAGAAAAAAAAACAGAAAAACTAGATGAACCGAAGAAAATAGCACCGTAAAAGCATTTAAACAAAATTGAAAATAACAAAACAAATATATATAAAATAAAAGAATATATATATAGTATATATATTTTTTTTTCTATTGTATATTAAGTGCAAGTAACTTAAATTGATATATGATTCAAAGTGCAAGAGAATAACTAAATAAATCGAATCTAAAATTTTGTGTATTTTGTCGTAAATAAATAAATTGAAAAAAAAATAAAGAAATACAAATTTGCATTTTCTTAGCCGCAATGGAAGCTAATAAAACACTTGACGAATGAATGTCGTTATGTTGGTCAATCGAATCTTTATTACAAAACCTCATTTTACAAACAGTATATATAGACATACATATATGGTATACATAGAGTAAATATATCAATATCGTTGCGTTAGTCTAAATATACAGGTAACTAGCTTACGCACTATATATAGATAACGAAAAAAAAAATGTATATTTATATATGTAGATATAGTTTATGCAGGTCCAGCGTATCGCACGAGTATATATATTATTATATAGTTGATTCTGTTGCAATTTAGGCATGCACAAACCTGAGACGCTGTGCATACAGGAGCTCTTACACTTACAAACTATTGTGGACCAATCCAGTGACTAAAACTCGTTACTCGCTACTCGTTACACGCTACTCGTTACACGCTACTCGTTATTCGCTACTCGCTATTGTTGCAGCCACCCTGGGGGCCACTCGTCTAAATGCAATGCTCACAAGGCCCGCAAAAAGTTGCTGGCATTTGCCCACATTGGCGGTTTTACACAATTTCATATATACTATCATATATATATATATAGATCTAAAAAAAAAAAACAAAAAAAAATATTTCAAAATTTGTAAAATTAGTAAAATGATAAACTCCTAGACAATTTAGTTGGGGGGAGGGGGCTCGTGGCTGGCTCAGTCCGAATACTTTGCTTTGAGATCCTTGCGCAGTATCTTGCCGGTGGGATTCTTGGGCACCTCATCGACGAAGATGACGCCGCCCTCGAGCTTCTTGTAGTGGGCCACCCGCCCCGCCACGTAGGCGGCTATCTCCTCGGCGGTCGCCGACTCGTTCTGGCGCAGCACGACGATCGCGCGCGGCGCCTCGCCGTTCAGCTCGTGCGGTATGCCAAAGACGGCGGCCTCCAGGATCTTGGGATGATCGCGCAGCACCGCCTCCAGTTCGGCGGGCGGCACCTGGAAGCCCTTGACCTTGATCAGCTCCTTCATGCGGTCCGTAATATAAAAGTAGCCGTCCTCATCGTAGAACGCCACATCGCCGGTGCGCAGCCAGTTGCCCGGATAGAAGGTCACCTCGTTCGCCTCCGGATTGTTCAAATAGCCGGACATCACCTGTGGACCGCGGACGCACAGTTCGCCGGTGGTGCGCGCTGCCACGCCCTTCGTCTCGGCGCCATCGAGCGGCACAATCTTCGCCTCCGTGCTGCCCGGCAGCATGCCCGTCGACGCGTAGCGCGTGTTGCCCATGGGCGTCATCAGGACGACGGGCGACGCCTCCGTCATGCCGTAGCCCTGCATGAAGCGCGTCTTCGGGAATCTGTGGGAGCAGAGCAGCGGATATATATGCATGTGTGTGTGTGTGTACAGAAAAACTGTGCTGTGGAGCCTATTTGCCATATTTGGTTTCTAAAGCTCGAACAAGCATCGAAATTCGATATTTATCATTTTGAATTTAATGTCAAATTGTGATCAAGAGAATATATACTGTTAATGTCTCTATCTGACTGTAGTATATATTTATAGAATGTCAATATACCCTATTTTCATTGGGAACAGGGTATAACACAGCGGGAAAACGTCTTTTTAGACAGCGTCTGCAAGTAGGATGTTAACATAAGGTTAACAGGAAGTTAGCATGTGGTCAACTGGCGGCTAACATTGTCAGGAAATTTACAGACAATCTGCAGTGGATGTTTATCAGGAAGTTCGGTCAGCTAGTCAGCAGCTTATCAGGAGGTTGACAGAAAGTTGACAGAAAGTGTGTTTAACAACAGGAAAACAGAAATGGATCACTGCGACTTTGGCAGGGGTTAGCCGGAGGCTATCAGGTGCTCTTACTCACTTCTTCATGAAACGCTCGACGTCGTGTTGGCCAATGGGCGCCGCGCCGGACATGACGACGCGCAGCGAGTCGGCCGTTTCCTGCGTCAGCTTGGGATGGTTGATCATGAAAAGCGCTAAAGAGAGGCAGAGAGAGAGAGAGAGGGAGAGAGGGAGAGAGAGCGAGAGCGAGTTAGATCAATGAGCGGGCTTGGGGAGAGTGTGGTTGCCGCTCACCAATGGGCGGCACGAGGTTCAGAATGCTGCCCTTGTACGTGTCCAGCGCCTTGATGAAGTCGTCGGGCTTGAAGGAGGGCATCGTGGCCAGGCGACAGCCGCCGCCCAGCTTGGAGAGCATGACGACGGTGAGGCCGTAGATGTGGAAGAAGGGCAGCACCGCGGGCAGCGTGTCCTGGAACTCCAGCGAGTTGATGGGCAGCGCGTCGACGATCTGTTCGCAGTTGCTGGCGACGTTGTTGTGCGACAGAATGACGCCCTTCGGCAGGCCCGTGGTGCCCGAGGAGAAGGGCAGAAAGACGAGGTCATCGGCACTGGCGTCCTTGGGCGCGCGCAGCTCATCGTAGCGCACATTCTCCGTGCTCATCACCTCGAAGAAGTCGATCGCGCCCGCCGGCAGCGCCTCGTCCGCCGTGCCGCGCACCACGGCAATGGGCAGCTGCTTGCCCGCCAGCTGGCACGCCTCGCGCAGCGTGCCGTAGCCCTGGGCGCTGCCCACCAGGAACTTGGCCTGACTGAACGTCAACTGGCGCGCGATCTCGTCTGCAATTGGATGGGAGCTCAATTAGATGGCAGCCATTGTTGGCGTTGGGAGCTTAAGCCTGCATCAGGATGCAGTTTAGTTTCCGGATCAAGTGTTAGCTCCTTGGCTTCATTTTGATTCGGACAAACTCTCAACTTGTGGTCAATTTTGTCAGTCAGTTTTGTTTTCCTTTTTGTCCGATATTCGTAAACGTTTTCACTTGCATGCAAATGGCTTTTCAATGATTTTGTTTTTTTTTCTTAATTTTTTTCGATAGGATTTTACATGTTTAAATTTCTTTAATGTGAAAAAATACTAAAATAAATTTTGTTTTATTTTATTTGAGTTATTTTTTAAGTAAACACCTCAAACGTTTTTGCTTAATTGTAACTGTTAAATAATATTAGCTATTTCCGTTATTTGTGCTTTAACCAACGCTATAACCATAAAATTACACAGTTTATCTTTTTGTTTTGAGAACTCTTAAAATTGTTCGCTTTTTCGGAGCACATTTGTAAGCGTTTTAGGTTAGAAAAAATTAAATATGCTTTTCTACAATTGTAACTTAGGAATATTAAACAAAACTTCTCTCTAGTCAATCAATTTTTTTTAAATTAATTTTAGCCTTTCGATTTTTTTGATTTCCATTCTCTGCTGACCAGCTATGAAAATGTTTCTTAAACTTGAATTAGTTTTATATTTAAGTAATTTACAATATTTTTTTTAGTCATACCTTGATGTAAAGCATATCTTTGCCGTTTATCTGTGCTTCACATTCGTAAACGTTTTAGTTTGTGCCTTAAGAAAATATTTTTCCAAATATTTATTACAATTTGTCTCTAGCTACATTTCTTGAACTCTCTTTTTCTCTCTTGCGCTCGTCCGCTTACGCTTTCAATAGCTGTTGCCTATCTCCTTTGCTGTCACATTCGTAAACGTTTGGGCTGCGTCAGTTTTGGTCAGTGGGCTCTTAACCTCGCAGCCCATTCGCTCGCAAATAATTGGGCCTATCATCCACACTGATCTTTCGACTTGGACTACGCTCGCCCATAAAGTTAACAATGCGCGCTGTGATAAGAGCTAACTGTGCGAGATTTAACGCTTAATTGTGTCACCTTATCGCCAGTGCCGCCTTCCAGATGTCGCGACTGGCAGCTCACGTGTTCGAAAACCGAACCCGAGCCCGAACCCGAAACCGAACCCAAATCAGAATCATGACGCGATGGCACTCACCTGGCGTATAGATGGGATTGATGGTGGTCACCGCCAGCCCAGCCTCGATGGCGCCCAGAGCCGCGATCGGATACTCTGGCATATTTGGCAGGCAAATGGCCAAAACGTCCGGCTTGAAGAGCTTGAACTTGGTCTGCAGACGCACCGCAAACGCGGCGCTCGCATCGCGCAGCTGCGCGTACGTATATTGCCGATCCGTGATAACGCAGACCTGTCCAAAGGGATGCAATTATATAGAGAGAGGCAAAGATTATATATGTGGACAATTGGAAGAAATGAAAATGAAATAAATGAAAACTTATTTGATAATTTGATGATTTCATATGAAAAACAATCATAATAAGTATATAAAAATATCAATTTAATTAAAACGAATATCTATGCAATATTTGATTGATATTTGGATTGTTTCAATTTGTATATAGAGATGAAATGTTGCAGACATTTGACGCTCATAATTGCCAAGTTTTGCCAAGACAAAAAACATATCTTTATCTAGTGCATATATAAATATCATATCTTTATATAGTGCACACTTTCGCACATTTCGTGACCAAATAATATAATAATAATAATAATATTCATACTATAGCATACTTTTTTACCAGCACAAAATGACGCAAAATTTAATTTCATTATTTGATTATTATTTTCAATGAACAACAAGCTCACATATTCAGTTTAAGTTGTCGGCCCAATGCGATATCCACATTTAATCTGATCTATTATAAATAGTCCTAAAGAACTCACAAAATTCGCATCTTCCATTTACTTCTTTCTCCCCAAAAGTATGTGACCATTAGCATTGGGTTGAATACTACACTAATTTATCTGGGGAATAGGTCATGGTTATCAGCTTTATATAAAAATAATTTGTGCCAACTGCAACCATGACCTAGCCTGAGAACTAAAATGCGAACTTATTTCTTGAAATAAAAACAAACGAAGGCAGAGAGAGGAAACAAAAAACCTCCTTATTTGATTACTACGATATATAGCATACACTCAGAGAAAAACACACAGAATTTTGTGCTAAAATCAAGCTCAAGAATTTTCAATATCCGGTAAAGGTGGCATTTTCTGAGCTTGGAAATCAAATTCTTATTTTATGAAAGTTTTTCAAATTCCCAAAAATAATTTATTAAAATTTGATTGAAAATATAAATGTTATTACAGATTATTAAACTTTAGTCCCTTGTTGTTTATTTTTTAAATGAAGACTGATCCACAGATGATCGCCCCCTTCCGAATGTGAGAGCCCCAGAAATATGTTCTGTATGTGTCAAATTCGGTTTTTTGCCTTTGGGAAATCGGTCGTTGGCCTTAAAAAAAAAAAGCCTTGCAGCAAGTTGGCAACCAAATTGACCTTGATCAAGGCCAAGCGAAAGGTCAGTTCTGGGATCGGAGAGGCCCAGTCATTATGCGATATTATTATTTGCGCAGTTCAAATTGCCATTAATATAACTTTGCGAATTATAAATAAAACGCGCCGATATAAAGAGAGCGACAGAGAGGGAGACAAATGTTCAAGTTGTCGAATTTAAAGAATCAACTAAATTATAAAAAAAAAAGTATAAAAAAACACAAAAATTTAAAAAGGCAACAACAAAGAGAAATGATTTCGAGCATTTGACGTGCTTCTGCGTTCCGCTTGAGCGTCGCCGCGGCCACTGATCAAAGTTCAGTGGGGCAAAGTACAAAGTCTGCAAAATACTGAAACGGCAGAGAGCCAATTGCCTGCGAGCTACTCTCGCGCTGTCACGCTCTCAGTTGCCTGTGAGCGTATGTGTGTGTGTCTGTGTTTTGTCTCTAGTTGCGCGACGTTTGTTGACTTTTCTTCGTTGCCCAAACGACTCAACGATGAAGAGCAACAAATTGCAAAGGCAGCCGAGTGACGTTAGCGAGCTGCCTCCCGCTCCCTCTCGCTCTCGCTCCGGCTCCTGCTCCCGCTCACACACCCGCATACGTTTACACTCACACTCGCGCTCACACTCGAACTCCCACTGCCATTGTCACGCTCAAACAGAGGCCACGCTCGAGGCCAGGCCCACAAAAGCACAAACAAACGCACACAAAGCCAAAAATAAAAGTGAGGGGAAGAGAAAGAGAAAGAGAAAAAGATGATTTGCCGGCACTCGTTTTGAGCCGAAAAACAAATGCAAAACAATCACAATTAGCATATTTATGTCTGCGTGTGTTTGATTGTGCGTGTTTGCATGTGTTTTTGATTGCCTGTCTCTACACATATTATTTGGCAATTAAAAACAAATTTAATTTTTGTTTTTTATGCTGATCGCTCGCTGCGCAGCAGCCAACCACGAACAGTTTGATGCTCTTCACTGATAAAGTCAGGATTACAGTTGTTTCCTCTATAATTAAAACATACTTAATAAACGAGGTTCGAACCGGACGGGATTTTACCAACAAATTATGGGAGCTATGGATCCGAGAGATTTACATGTCAAAGTTGGTGTCAGTTTTAAGCTGCCTGCAAAAATTTGGTCTATCCGGCTTTAATACTAAGAGAGATTTATAGATTATATTTAATTGGCACGCCCCTAGTGGGCGTTACACTTTATATGACGCCGGTATACATACATTAATGAATATTTCAAGTCTCTCTACAAATCAAACCTGAAGCGAAGCGAACCAAATCGATAAAAAAGATTAAAATAAAATGTGATTTTATGTTGTTTATAGTCAAAAAAAAAAAAATAAATAAATAAATAAATAAAAAAATAAGTCTGGGCAATTTGACGCAAAAGCGAGACAGAACGCAAACTGATAAACAAGCAACTAAAATTAAACTAAGCCATTTGTTGTAGACAAGCCTGTGAACTTTGTATAGTCGAGTACTACAATCTGCCTAATTAGAATTCAGCCAAATAGTCGATTGTAAAGCGAATCAACACGTTTAACTCGTATCAGGAATTCTCGTATAATTTACCCGAGACTTGTGCAAAGACTGCCAACTGTTGCTGATAAGTTTGCCAATTTACAAGCTGACGAGCCCTGTACGGGGGGGTACTATAATGCTCATATATATATCATATATACACATACAGATATGTAATTATCTGCAGTATAAACAAGTGTGCACAGTTTGATCAAATTTTATGGCTGTAGTTTCAAAGTTTCAACTCGCTTGGAAACCGTCGATATGTATATATACCACATATATCGGTATATAGCTGTATATGTAGGGTATATCAGGCATTTTACATGGTTTGTTTGTTGTTTAACCAGACTGCCCGATTTACAATACGTATGTATGTATGTATGTATGTATGTACATACATATGTATTTGGCCTGTTCGTGCTTTTGTTGGAAATCGAAATTCAATTGGCACAAGTCGCACTTTGCACCGACTTTACCGGCATATACTACAGGTACACTTAGAGAAAACCAAAGTCATACATTTATATGCGAGTAATGCGAGGAATCCTTAAAATACCTAAAAATAGAAATTATTTTTGAAATCATTTGCATTTCGATTAGATGAAAACAATTGTTTAGAAAAGAATTACTTTCCCAGCTTAAGGAAATTAGATAACCTTAACACTTGATTCCTTTCTTTTCTTTCAATTCGAGCACACAGTTCTTGGTGTTCTCTTTTCTCTCAGTGTACGTGCCTGACATTTAATTGCATTTAATTCAAGCATTGCCATATATAGACTACAGACAAATGCCCATTCACGACCCGCTGATTGCAGGCTTTACACATTTGGTTTGAAGAAACAAACACCAAAAAAAAAAAAAAAAGGGGGAAAAATAAAGGGAAAAACTAGATACCGCCCGGCCCACAGCGCGCAGCCTGGACTAATAAATTTCAATGAAAAGCATTTGCACTTTGATTTCGCGGGCACACAAAAGCGAAATGTGTCAGCATTTTGGGTGGGGCGGAGGAGCGGGTGGCGAGAGAGAGGGTTTTGCGGCAGCTAGATCTCTCTCCCTATCTCTCTCTTTCTCTCGCAGCGATAAGGTCGTCTTGGCTTTAGGATTTGTGTGGGTGTGGACACTGCTTATGCAAGTGTCAGCTGCCCCAGACCACAGCCCACAGAGTCTATTTTTAGAATCTACAGCGTTCTACAGCTCTCTCTCCCTGCCTCTCACTCTCTCTCTCTCTCTCTCTCTCTCATTCTTAGGCACGCTCTATTGCTGTCTCGCCCGTGGCTTGCATTTTGATTGTGTTTGCATTTCGCGTTTCCCATTTCCAATTGCCCTTCTCAACGCATTCCACTTGACTGGAAAAACTCAATTGTTTACCCACGCCCAGCTGAGTCCCTTCCAGTTGCCCCTCTCCCATAGTCTTTGGCCTTTCAATTCTTATCAGAGCGTCTACAGCAATTTGATGCCAATCCACACTTGAGTTGAACTTGATCGCAAATGGTCGAGGCCCCTGCAGAAGCACTTCGTTGGGGAGTGGGGGCCTCCTACATTTGTTTTCTTTCTTCACTTTTGATTATTCCAATAGTAAGCTGTAAGAAAGTCCTAGTATTTCAGTATTCCATGAGTAAACAGCACCTCCAAATCGTAAGTTGTAGATTTTTTTATGCGATAACAATATTTGACTTTCGCACTTATCTAGAATATTTTTCGCAATGTTTATTTTTCATACTATATAAATGTTCTTTTTTGGTCTTATCAATTAGCCGATAAGCTATCGACGTACACCTCCTTAAGGTATAAATGACCCATATACATATGTCCAACACGCAAGATGTCTGAAATTATCGATAGACCTGAAATGCCAACTTTCTTGGTGCTATTGACAGGTTGACTCGTGATTGCACTCGCGATTAAATTCGTACTCAGACACATATGTGTATAAACACACATAATTTATAGTGTAGAAAGAAGGTCAGCGAACAGTGGCAGACATATGTATATAAACACACGCTCACACACACACCCAGCTATTGGCATAGGTTCAGGTTCAATAAACTGGCATAAACAAAACAAAACAAAACAAAAATTTCATGTATAAATGCAAAACTTGAGATAAGGCTTATTTAAGGGTATTGTGTGGGCTTTACGCGTTTGCGAATTATCGATATCAGCTGTATTAGTGAACGAAAGGGTTTTTGAAGAACCATCTAATCAGCGGAGATTTTAGAGTGTGCTCAACTGGGCTGCCAGACTTTTCTAGTGTTCTTCAATTTGTTCTATCTAAAAATTGGTTTCTATATATATATAGTATATACTTCAGCTCAAGCACTTGGTAGCCGCGATGAACTTGAAAGAAACAAAACATTTTATGGGAAATTTGTGGAAAATTTAAAGAAAATAATTGGAGATCGTGAATAAAACTTATCAAAACTTATCTTTAAAATGTAAATTAAAATTCTTTTGAAAGGTCGTAATTTTTTAAAACACTTGTCTCAAAAAAAAATAATCATAATCAAATTTTGATTATATACATTTATTTATTCTCTTGAAGAACAGAATCTAGTAAATTTTAGTAGGTTTTTTGAAACACTGGAATTCAAAATGTAACAAAAAAAAGTACTAGAAAAAATTGGTCAAACAATTTAAAGATTCATTCGTAAAAAAAAAAAAAAAAATATATATATTCCCACAGAAATCTTGAAATATTGGTATTTGATTTCAGATTATATGTAATTTTTTACATTGGCATTACAAATGCGAAGAAACCATATCACATTTTAAACACAAAAAAAAAGTATAGAATGCAATTTCTATATAACATGATTTAAAGCGATTTCAGCATGATACGCATTTTATATATCACACTTTTTGCAGCTCTTTTAAACAGTTCGTTTTGTTCGCACTTTTCAAGTACTTCTGTATCGTTTATCTTTGATGTGTATCACGACTCGTGATTGACTTGTCGCACACAGAAATTTGGTGGCACTTACCGCCGCGGTGGAGTTCTCCCACTTCTTGAAGTCGCGCCAGACGTACTCGTGCAGCGGCACGTTGGGCACCTTGATGGGGTCGTAGGGCGAGGTCTTGTAGTAGCCGTCCTCGGCGTTGTAGTGCAGGAACTTGTCCCGCTCGCTGATGCTCTGGGCGCGCTCGACGCTGGCCGTGTTGCGCTGCCCCCGATTCGTGGTGATTGTGCGTGCGGCGGCGCCGCCGAGTGCATTGGCAGCGCTGCGCAGGCGCAGCATCTGGGCAGCGACTGGATACATTTTCATCGATTGCCTCTCTTTGTTTCTCTACTTAACTCTCTTTTGTTCTTTGGGTCTCACTCGAAGACACGCACTCTCTCTCTGTCTCTCTCTCTCACTCGCTCGCGAACTTGACGTCTGTTTGAAATCGGTTTGAGTTGGGTTTTGGTTTTGATTTTGTTTAGTTTGTTGTTGTTGCGAGTTTTGTGCTGCTGCTGGCTGGCCACACACACGTCTGATTTCTTGGAGTGCTGAGGCACGACTGCCTGTTGGCGTCGCAGCCGCAACGTTGCCGGCTCGCTGCCGGCTCACCAATATGCTTGCAATCGGACGCGTGCACACACACACACGCACGCACACAAACAGATCGCGTTGGCGTCAAAATTGGGCGTACGTTGCGCTTGCTCTTGTTGTTGCTGCTGTCGCTTCTCTTTTTGTTTTGCTTTGCGCTGCGCTCATCTGCGCCTACGCTTTGGTTTTGTAATGCAACCTGTTACTGCTACGACGGCGGCGGCTGCACGATCAGCGCTCAAACTGTGCTCTCGCACTTGCGCTCTCTTTGAGTTGCGCCCTGTGCATGCTGTGCACGCTCTCCGTTCTGCCTGCGCACATCTGTAACTGTAAATTATTAGTGAGTGATGCAATTTTATGCTTATATCTGTCTTCGTGCGCGTGTGTGTGTATAAAATTAGTAACTTTATTGGCATCGCAGCGGAATGCTGTAGTCTAGCATTTTTGTACATATGTAAATATGTACATTTGTATATGCATGTGTGTGTGCATGTCTCTCTTTCTCTGCATGCATTAACTGCAAACAGAAACAAACACAATTTTCACTCAACTCGATATAGAAATACATATGTATGTATGTAAATATATACTTAAGTACGTTTGTGTGTTGATTAAATTTCTTGAAAGAGACAAAGCGACATGCTGGCATATGTACATACATATGTAAGCATATCTGAAATTTCAATGATTAATGCAAATGAAACTTTTATGATTCTAATTTTTATTTATTTTTTAAATGCACATAACCTGTTTGTATGTATGTATGTACATGCAATGTAATACCCTATATCTCGCTTTATTAAATGGAAAAGCTCTTGAGTCCCACTGCAAAGATATGGACCTAAGAAATTATTTCCTATCGACACTTACATTTGTTTAAGTCTCTATTCCTAGTCAACTAGATATATGTATATACATATCCATATACATACATATATATACTACATACTTAAAGCGAGTATTTTTAAATAAAAGATAAAAAAATAAACCACTTCATTTTTTTTATACGCGCATTTATATAATTATATAAATTATCAGCATTTATTAAAATGAAAGTTGTTTATGCATATATACAAGTATATATAGATTAAAGATACAACATCTTTTGAAATATAAAACAATATATTTATAGATAAACAAAGCGCTAATCTATAATAACTGATAAACATGTATATATAGATTATACGTGTGTCTAGATTAAAGATAATCTGGTTTTAAAAGTAAAAAGTTAAATTGTAGAGATAAGATCTTTTAAACCTGATGAGCATGAACATACAAGTTTTTTTTTATTATTTTAAAAATTTGAATTTTTTTTTTTTAAGTACTTTATATACCAAGTGGTATTATTGTATATTAAAAACTTATCTGTTATCGCAGTTAAAAACATGTTTAACGTGTAAAAAGAGTCTGGAACTGTTTTAAATACTCTCAAAGTATAAATAATAAAAATTATAAATGAAAAAATGCCATATGTCATTTAATACATCAATCCTTAGTTATTTTCAGTTTGTTTTGTCACATCTATTAAATTACTTTTCCTCTGAACACCTTTTTCCATTGCTCGCATTCTCCACCGATTTCCCAGAACTATAAACTAGCCGGCGATTTGACGTGCCGAAAGCAATCGAAAGATCTGGGACGCTCCCTTCAAAGCTTGCCCCCTTTTCCTCCCCCCGCTACAGTCCATAGAATATGAACAACTATTTACAATCACATCAATGCATTATATATGTATATATTTATTTGTACAGAGAACCTCCCCCCTTGATAAGTGCACCTCGTCGCCTTCCATCGCCTTCTATTGTCTTCTAGTCCCCGGCTCCCATTTCGGCCTTGTGGGCATGACTTGCATATGGGGCTTATCAGTTGGCGAACGATTATAATTGTGATAATTACGTTTAGAGGCGAATGCTAGAAGGTATTAGGTAGCTGGCAGATAGTACGCAGACCCTGGTCCAATCGACAAGAGAAACTTGGATTAGCCGGGCGGTACAAAGTCCCAAAGAAAAGCCTCACATTTAGACAAACCGAAATTGGAAACATGAAATGGAGCTGCGCCTGTGGCTGGTCTTGGGTTTGGGCCTGGCTTAGAGCTGAGTGCGTGTCGTGTTTTCTTTCGTGACACGAACATACATGCATACATATGTATATGCAATTAAATACACAGATAAATAATATAATTTTTTGAATAAATTAAAAAAAAATTGCTATTATTTTATATTATTATCAATTATTATTAATGAATTTAATTAATGAATTCGAAAAAAAATCTAAATATCAAAATTTAATATAAAATATTTTATGTATTTATCTGTGATTTCCATTAAGAAACTAAATCGGTAAACTCAAAAAGCAAAAATAAAAATGAAAATAAATAATAATAATTGGTCATCTTCAGCTTGAGCTTGGCATTCGGTTTTGGGTTTCTGTTTGTGCCTGGACGCCCATCCCCCAGCCCAGCCCGGAGGGCATTCAACTTTCTGGGGCAGGAATTAAATGGAAAACGGATCGCATAGATTTGTCAGCATCATTTAAATGGCAATTCATATGCACACTTGGAGCTCTGCGCTCATACATACATATGAATATGTATTTGTAGCTCAAGGCCAATTGAGTCTTATATATGTGCACACACACACACACATACACACACACATGAACATATATTCCTCTGTAAATCGCTCGATTTGCATTTGTTATGGGTTTGCTTTGATTTTCTTTTCTTCTTTTTCTGTGCTTAACACAGAGCTCGTTTTAATGCACTACTTCAGTGAGTGTGTATGCGCTTTGTCATCGGCTTTGTCGCTGCACAAAAAAGCACATTGATAAAGTGATAACTGGGAATTTTGTTCGTCAGGCGCTTAACTTGTTTGATAACAACAAAAAAAATACACTAAATATGAGTCAAGGTATATGGGTGTATTTATAGGGCAAATAGTAATAATCTGACTAGTAAAAATTAAATTCAAACATTCGTACTTTGGTTTTAATAGATATGATTATGATAACGCTTGGAGGGGCGCACAAATTGGTTGAAATTGTTGTAAATTTAGGCAATATTTTTATTAAATCACTGCAGACGTGAGCTTAAAGTGTAGTTTTCATGAGCATAGGCGACAGCAAATGCATTTGAGCTATTTAAATGCAAAATAAAAACTCTGGATCAATTGCGCTCAATGCCAATTGCAGCTGCTTATTGAGTGCATTACGCTGCGGTGACTAAATCCACTCGACACTCTCTCACGCCTAATCGCACACGCTCTCTCGCGCTGTTGGTGAGTGCACACGCAGTTCGTGTTGCTGCATTTGGCCAGACACTTGTTTACTTTCTTGTTGCTCTGTCTTGTGAACTTTGGACTCAGCGCATGGCGCACAGCGTCAACGTCGTTGAATTTGTTATTGTCTCCGCTTTCAGTGCGTCGCAGCAGCGGCAGCAGCAGTCGCAGTCGCAGTCGCACGATAATAAATAGTAATACGAAATTCAAACCAGTTAGGCATTTGATGTTGTTGTTGCTGTTGCTGCTGCTTGTTGTTGTTGTTGTTTAGCTTGAGGTGTGTGTTTTACATCTTAGCTGCAGCGTGTTTAATTTGATTTTTTCTTTGCTTTTGTTTTTGTTTTCGCTTTTACTTTTACTGCTCACTGTTAACTGTTAGCTGTTGATCCATTGATGTTATCTTTTTTACAGTCGCTGTTAACTATCCGGCGATCGGTTTAATTAGCAAATTTCACTTAAATGTTTATTTTTTTTTATGTTTTCTCTATTTATATCAGCTTGGCGCTTAATCGTTAATCGATAAATCTTTAATCGGAATTGTTGGTTTTATTTTAGCTGCGCGCCTGTTTTGGCCTGCGTTCGTCTTGCGACTGCTGCGTATTTTGGCCCAAAACGTTGCCTGGTTTGGGGTTAGTTTTGTTGGGGCAGGGGGTTGAAATGCCTTAAAGCCAAGAACGGGGAAAAAACCACCCCACGACTAGGGCAAGTGGCGCAGGCGCTAGCCTGGCCAAACAGGCGGCAGATGGAGCTGTCCAAAAGCTCCAGCTGTGCTTTTCGTGGGGTTGCGAACCAGGACAATCAGCTGTTGAAAGCGCGCAAAAGCTCGACTTGAACTTAAGCCCGAGCTTGAGTTGGAGCTTTGACAGGCCCAGCTGTTCCACCAAAGTCTACAATCACAGTGGGAGAAAGAGAGAGAGAGAGAGATAGAGAGCGGGAGCGAGTGGGCGAGCGAGCGTGAGTGGGTGCCAGAGCGCGAGTGTTTGGCTCGTCGCCGCTCGAGTTCGTGGCGAGTTCGTAGTCTACTTTTAGGTGCGAAGCCGCGCGCAACACACGACTCCTGAGAGAATTTCAAGCCAATACCCAAACTGAAAGCATTTGGGCCCAACAAAAAAAATATAAAAAAAATCCTGTGTGGTTGTTTTTTTTTTTTTTGTATTTTTTTTAACAGAAAAATTGCTTGACCAAATTGTTTTTGATAAAAAAAAAGAGAGAAAAGAAATGAGAATATAAACAGTAAAAAGCAAAGCAAAAAGTGTAGCACAGAGCGCGGCGCGGACTTCAAGCTTGCAACATGGCCAAGTCCGTGTCCAAGTCGGCAATTGTTGCATATAGCGAAGCCTTTGGCTAATTCCCGTTACATGTCTTGTCCGCTTCACCACAACGTTCTCTTCATTTTTTTTTTTGCTGTGGCAACAACGTACACACATATATCTATTCTATATATAAGTAAATGAATATATATATGTATGTGTTTTTTTTTTTTTTAATTCTTTATTCCTCAAAACCACAACAACTGCAGTGCATAAAAAGAAAATAAGAAAAGCAAAGTGAAAGGCGAAAATCGCGTTCAAAGTAATCAAAATACATACAAAGAAAAATTCAAAATAAAAATAAAATAAAAATAAATACAAAAAACAAGTGGAAGACAACGAGAACACAACAACAGCGCAAAGCAAGAAAGAAAAAATATTGAAAGAAACGGAATACATTATTATTATCCACATAAACGCAATCAAAAGACAACAGCAACAAAAGGTAATCACTAAAGAGCCATTGCCGCTAACTTACACTCAAACAAGCGCCCCCCACATTCCACTCCATTCCACTCCATTCTGCTCCACACTCCACTCCATTCGACACAGCTATCCTGCTTGCTCTCCTACCAGCACTTCATGTATTGTGTAATGAAGTCGAGTTTGAGTTTCGCTGCTGCTTCTTCCACATTTTTTTTATTTTTTTTTTTGTTTTTTTTTTTTTGGCAGTTCCGCGTCTAACGGCAAAGTCGACGCCAAATGAAATGTGCAAAAGTTACGCATAGCGTGTGTTTGAGTGAACTAGTGTGCGTGTGCGTGTGTGCGAGGCGAGAGCGAGAGCGCGCGGCGTAAACACACACTGGTAATTGTTGTCTTGGAGAGTTGTTGTTGTTGTTGTTGCACGCCTGCCTGCTGGCTGCTGGCTGCTGAGAGCCAAAAGTTCGAACGGCAACAAAGCAAAAACTTCGACTACTTGTAGTTACTGTTCTTATTGTTGTTGGGAGCCGAAATGTGTGTCAGTTGTTGAGGCACAAAAGAATGGCGAACACACACACACACACACACAGCACCCCTTGCCTCCTCGCTCTTTGCACAATTATGTCAGCGAAAAGGCAAAGCGCAACAACAATTGGTCGCCTGCTTTTTCAAGTGCAGCCGAAAAGTATGCAACAGCAAGAGCAAAAAACAATAAACGCCAAGCACTAAAGAGAGCGCTGCCGCCGTCGCCGCCGTCGCCGCCGCCGTGCGCTGCCTTAGCTCTGCTGCGGTTGCATAAGTGTCAACAGTTTGACAGGCGCTGCCGCTGCCGCTGCTGCTGCTGCTGAATGAAGTGCGCCAATGTTGCGTGGCTTCAACTTGCCAAAGGGTTAACAGGCGAGAAGAGAAAAGGAAGCAGCAGCGCAAATAGAAGCAGAGCAACAAACAGAGCAGAGCAGCGCAAAGCGGGCAAATAAATGACAGCGACGCTGGCGCTGGAACTGACGCTGACAGCGCCGTCGAGCTAAAGGCAACGTGACACACACACAGACCGCTTGAATGTGTGTGTGTGTGTGTGTGTGTGCGGTTAGCGAAATGAGAGAATAATAAAACGGGAAACTGAAACTGAAAACTACTTAAATATTTAAAGCAATTGCAAGAAAGGGGCGCCTGTGTGCGTGCGTGCGTGTGCGTGTGTGTGTGTGTGTGTGTGTGTGTGAATATGTGGCAAACACAATGCCAAAGCAAAATATAATAAAAAATAAAAATAAAATGCAAAAAAACGAAAGCAAAAGCCAAATGACAGGCAAATCTATTGACAACAAAAACAACAAGCAGCGAGCCAGGAGCGGCTGTATGTGTGTGCGTGTGTGTTTGTGTTTTTTTTGTATAGGTTAACATAAAATAAATAAATACAAATAAAAAGAGAACAAAATTGTGACAGCAACAGCATGGAAATTCGTTGTTCCTTGTTTTCTCTGCTTTTTTTTGTGTATATTTTCCTTTATGTTGCCTGCTTTCGGGCGCAGCTCGAAATTCGATAATTCTGGCATTCGCATACCCTGTAGCTTCTGGAAAGGGTATCAATCGCAATTGTCTCTGATCAGCTAAAGTTAGCCAATGCTATGTAGATTCTGTCATTTTTTCTCGAAACTTTCCGCTCGCACGAAATCGATTAAAATCGATATCCATGCTGCCAAACTACTTAAATAGAGTAGATGTTGCTGTTTTTTGCCAAATTGACATACGCAGATCATCTTTATCTTTAAAGTTTTCGATTAGTTGCCCTGTTTTCATAAAAACCAAAAAAAAAATCGAGCATATAGGAGCTATAGTCCCCAAAGCTTGTGTTGGTTTCCTTATTAAATCGAATATATATATATATTTCCAAATAAGTTTCTTGATTACCTTGGCAGCTAAACGGGGTTCGAATTTTAAGTAGACTCTACGTTCAATACGTTCTTTCACTGCTCTCGAATCGATAAAAATCGATTATCTTTTTTCTTGAAGTTTCTATATAAGCTGGGAAACAATTTATATCCAGGCAGCACTACTTACAGGTATGCAAAACAAGGTTCGACATTACAGAGTATCTGCTAGTCGCGTACACAGCCTATTTGCGCTCGCTGCTTTTTGCATATTTAATATGCCAAATCGTAAATGCGATTTGTGCGTGTGTGTGCGACAGTTGTTGTGCCTAATGAAGTGTGGACCACGCTTATTGCTTGAATGGTTCGGCCAGAACGTAAGCCAAAGTCCCTCAAACAACTAGCATCAGCCCCTCCCCTACCCTCCCCTCCCCTCCCCACCGTGTTTCATGGGTATATGCGGGGCACATGTTTATTTATTGCATAACCGAAAGTCCAAAGCCCATTCGCAGGTCTCCTAGATTTGCTCACAGTTGAGGCTCCATCAACAAAGCCAAAGCCAAAGCCAAGGCCCAAAGCCAATCAATCAGAGTGACAGGGGGCGCTGAAGGGTTGGGGGTGCGTCTTTAGGCCTGGCCAACTGGCAGCAGCTGCATGGAGGTGGCAATGAAATCTTTGCGAAATCCATGTTGTGCATTCATCTACGATGACTGCCACAAATATACGCACGCCTCTTGCCCAAATTGAGTTGCTGCTTGTCGGGGAGAAGGAGCGGGGTCGAGAGAGGGTTGTCTCAATTTCAATGCATAATATAAAGCAGCACAAAACAGTTATAAATAACTTTCACCATGACTTTCACAATTGCCGAGTTAAACTTTCAGCGTCTAAGCTGTATGAGAATTTTAAGCACAGTTTGAAAGGCACTGCCTTGCTTACGTTCCCCGCTACAACTATGCAAAAAGTATGATAAACTTGGCATTTTCGCTGCTCTTGTTCAAATATAAAGCCTTCAAATGCCGTTAAGAGCTGAATTCATAAAAAATAAATAGTTCTGTTTATTTATTTTCCAAACTTAATATTCATATACATATGAAAGCTAAAATATGGACAAAGTTCATCTATAATTCAATCAATTTATCATTTTATATGCAAGCCCAAACAAATAAATTTTTATTTAATTGTTAGGTCTAGCAGAATGCACTTAAATATTTATAATTGATATACGTACATATATATATTTATAAATATTTATATATATATATATATTTTTTTTTTTTTTTTGCCAATATTCACTCAAAATATTTATATAAAAGCTATGATTAATTTACTGAAAATGGAATTTAGCATAGGGAATGGAAGAACTTCAAAATACCCATAAACAACGTCAATTGATATTGCAAGAAATATTACACCAAAACGGTGCACGAAAAACAATGCAATAACATTTTTCCAACAAAGTATTTGTAATTATGAAATTGAGAACAGGTCGGGCGCAATTTGGTGCCCGAAATTCTTATGTTAGATTTAGTAACTAACTTTAATGAACTTTAGGAAAAAACTTTTGAAACGAAAATGAAATTGAGAGCACATAAATATGCATTTTGAGTAAAATATGTATTTATGTGCCCCATCGAATATCAGTTGCCGTACATTCTAGGGGCACATTGTGGGCAGCACAGAGCCTCATAATTCCGGCAATTTATTATGCCCCAAGAAGTATGCCACATATACATATATATATTTTATTTATGGGCAGAAATTGATTCGAGTGGGAAAATGAGAACAACAAAGCCTTATGAAATTTCTCTTTATTCTTTTTTTGTTTTTTTTGTTTTTTTGTTTTTTTGGCCGAACACAATTGTCACGTGTCGCCGGCTGGTGTGGCACATCTTTAGCGAACAGACCGCAAACAAATCAATTGACCCTGCGCCCTGCTCCTGCCCCTGCGTGCATTGTTTGTGGCGCTCGAATGTTGCAGGTTTGCCATATCCGTCGGCCATATTGAAGGGCCGTGTTGGCTTCCGCTTCCGCAACGGTCAACTGTTAACCCGGCTGCGCCGGCTACTTCCTGCTTCCAGTCGGCCCCCTCCACTCCCAGCCCCCACCTCCTATCTGGCCTTCTTCATCTTGGTTTGATTGTTTTTTATTCATATTTTTTTATTGAATGCATTTCGCTGCAAACAAGATTTTTTGTGTTGCATTGGAGAGAGGGGTTGGGTAGGGGGAGGGGGGGCAGCTGTCAACCTGACCACCTGCTGACCCCGTGGCATTTTTTCGGGCATGTCCTGTCCTTGTCCTCGTTGACCTTGTGTCAAGTGCTTGGCCCAAAGATATCGTTCGAGGCTGCTGCCACCGTATCAAAACAAGTTTATTAACAGTCTATACACCCGAGCCCCCCACCCGCCCCCTTTTGGCCAGTGGCGAAATTTTATAGCCCCCCAGCGGCGTGAACACACATGTGTATAGATCGACAGCGGCTGTCAAACCCCGCGGCGACAGTTTGAATAGCGCTGCGCTGGGCCTGTGCGATGCCGCACAATGGCCAAAATTCACAATTTATAGCTTGGAATTGAATTTCTTTTTTTATACATCTTTTTGGATTTATTTTGTGAAAAATGACCTTGGCTGTTTTTCCGACTGAATATTATATGAATAAATAAAAACATAAGAGGAAGTTTTTTCACAAAAGCTGTCTTTGAGAGCAGTTTTCAAGTGTGTCAACAAGGCTTAAATCACGTTTAATTTTAAAATCGAATCTCTCAATTTGTAATCCTTAAATAAATAAAGTAAACAATTGGCGTTTGTAATTTAGCAAAGAATTTACCTAATGCAATAATCTTGACAGACATTGCTGGTTTATATAATTCTAATTTATTTAAACCAAAAGTGGTTTGCGCACTTTTAAAGAGATTTTTGATCGAATAATGGGTACAATTGTCCCATAGTGCGTTGGCATCGCCTTCGCCGCTGAGTCGCCTATTTTTGTAGCACACTTTTCAGCGCCGCTCGGTCAAGCACGTGCGCAATATGTAAATTTTGTATTTGGGGCTTCGCTTTTTGCTCTTTTGCTTTTGCTGCTTTCTTTTTTGCTCTTCTTCTTTTTCTGCTGCTTGATGTTAGCTTTATGTAAATGTATGTGTTGGTGTGCGTGTGTGCGTGTGCGTGTGTGTGTGTGTGTGTGTGTTGCTGCCTAAGCAGCTTGTACGCTCACATGCGCTCGCTTGCTCATTGCTTTTAATAGCCAACAACACGCCACGCATTAATTTATGACTTTGCCCGCTGCTGTAGAGTGGTGTGTGTGTGTGTCTGTGTGTGTGTGTGTGTGTGTGTGTGTGTTTGTAGGGAAGTGGGCTTGGACTGTGTGTAGGCATGCAAAGCTTTTAACAGACTCAGCAAACGCTCTGCGCAGCGTATAATTAAAAATTAAAGCACTCGCCGCGGCGGCGGCGGCACAGTGGCTGCCAAACTGTAGACGCCAGCATGTCGTCTGCCCGAAAGTCGCAGCATACTTTTTGGCTGGCCCTATAAAACTATTACACCCATTGTTGCTGTTCTTGGGGGTTGGCGGATTGGGGAGTTGGGGGGTTGGGCGTGTGCTGCCTGCGATTTGTCGTGCCTCGTATTTGCCTTGCTTTGGCCTATTGTTTGCTTTGTATATGCATGTGTATGTGTGTGTGTGTGTGTGTGTGCGCGCGTGTGTGTGTGTTTGTTTGCTTACTGTGTCAATATTTTTTGGCGTGAGCCTTTGCTTTTAGCCACATGACAAGTAAATATGGCAGCTCGACCAAAAACAAAGCACAAATCGCCCAGTCGCAGTCGAAGTCGTTGTCGATGTGTTCGTTTCAGCCTCCGCCCCCGTTTGCGACCCTCCCGGTCCCCGTCCCCGTCCCCGTTCCCGTCTCCGTCTCTGTCCCGGTTTCTGCTTCAGCTGCAAGACAAAGTGTTGAAGTTTTTCCAAGTTTTCCGTGAGAGCAGCTGCCTCTTTGTTAAATACACTTACAAAGGGTTTTACTAATATTGTCACGAAATGTGTAACGCACAGAAGAAAAAAGTGTGCACTTAAAGAAAAAATAGTGTTTCTAGGCCTATTACAGAAAGTCGTCAAAAATGTCAACAAAATTTCTTTTCCAAATATTCTTAAACTGATTATGAATCATTTTTAAATTTCAATTAATTAACTACAACTTATTTATTGCCAGAAAGCAAGCACAATATTTTTACGATTAAGTACATTATTTGCTTCTTATATTTTGGATTTATAAGAAAACCTTCTTGAAGAATTTTGTGCTCGGTTTAAGAAGAAGTTTCTTGATTTTTATGTACAAACTCCCAGTGTTTTCTCTAAGTGTATATATATATATTTTTTTTTATCAATATCAATAGCCGAGGCAATAAAGTTCCGAATGTTTGTCTGTCTTTGGTCTTTCGAAAAATACAAGAAAAATAGGTAAACAGTTTTGAAATCTTGACATACAATTTCTTACCTTTTTTTTGCTTGAGACCGAAAAGAATCAATTTTCTATAAGCCACATTTAATTGGGCCAAAGTAATAAATACATTTCAAATTTACTATATTATTAATAAGACATTTTCAACTTTGTTTTTAATTTTTTAAGAATGATAAATGTTGATGTAAATATTTATTAACATTTTTAAAATCATTTCAATATGAAACTACCAAATCACATAGAAACTATCTGTCTTTTAATATTTGCCCCAAGAATAGGGTATTTGGTCTATGGCAAACCGAAGATAACTGTTGTTGCTTCATCTTTTTCTTCTTCTCTTCTCTCTATTTGCTTTTATTTTGTTGTCGCGTCGCGCAATCGAAAAAGTTTTTATGACACAATTTTCTATTGTGTTGTCATTTGCCGCTGCTGCTGCTGCTGCTGCTGCTTCTTCTTCTTCTTGTTCTTCTGCTTGGCACACTTTCGATTTTCGATTTGGGATTCGGTTTTTAGCTGCTAGGGTTTAGGGTTGCCGCACACAACGTCTAGCTGCCTGAATCACAAAACGCGTTCGAACTTCACAGCCAAGCCACAAACCCCAAACCCCTGCCGCTAAGGGGCACTGGCCCCACCCCCAGCCCCAGCCCCAGCCTCACTGCGACCGCTTGGCTGCTGTACGGCCGCTATATTTAGCTGTCGCTGGGGCGTCAAAACTGGGGCGTCGAGTGTGGGCGTGGCCGGCTAGCTAGCGAGAAGCGGCACAAGGATACGAAATATGTCGCTGGGGCCAATGCAAAGAAGTTGCATGCAATGAAATGCCATGTCAGCGGCAGCAGGGCGGAAAGGGGGCCGGGGGCGGCTCGTTGCCAGTGTTAGACAGTGAAACGAAACGACGTTTTGCAATTTCGCGCAAAAGCAATGAAAAAAAAAAAAAAACTCAAGAGAAAATTATGTGTTGCATACTTACGTGCGCCGCACTGACCTTGCGTGCGCTGCAGTCGAGGGGGGGGGGCAGGTGTAAAGACTTTGCCAGGTGTACGTGCTGCATGTGTGTGTGTGTGTGTGTGTGTTTTATTGCTCTGCACGTTTTGGGCACAGTTCTAATTGGATAGGGAGACGCTGCTCGCCGGGCCCTAGGCCAAAACGCGAATCGATAAGAAGAAGGGCCGGGTCGCGACTAGTTGCAATGCAATGCAACGCATTGAATTAGCTGCAACATCGTCGAGTGCAGCCAAGCGAACCGGCACTAAAAAGCTGATAAGCCGCCGCAACAATCAAATCAAATCAAATCAAGTTAAATCAAGTCAAATCACGTTTCCAGACCCAACCCTGAATGCCCCCCCTCCCCCCGGCACGCTCAATAGTCCGTTCCACGTGGCTGCTGTCCCGTCCCACCCCCCGCAAAATAGAATAGAAAAAAAGAGAGATGAAAAAAAAGGGAAGAAAGTTGATTGATTTATGAGTCGCTTATAGAGCTGTAGATGAAACGAACGAGCCTGCGATTGATTCCATTGTGCGTGCCCGAATGTGAATTACCAGAAAGTGGCCAACAGACCAGTTGAACGAATCAGTTAGCAAATCAAGCAGCGATAGGCAGCGAGAGAGAGAGAGAGAGAGAGCGCGCGCTCAGCCCGAGGGGACTAGGGCCATTCAGGGCGCTGCTCATTGCGGTGCAACTTGTGGCAGGTCCCATGGCGCAAATTAACTTCACATCGATAACTAGTTGGTTAAATACAAATGTGAGAATTGCCATGCCACACTTAATAAAGCATAAGTGTTCTCTGGAATTCCATCTGAGCTAAGGAGTTTCGTAGGAATTTCAGCAATGCCAGGGACCGTAAATCAAGCACCCATTTCGTAGAAATTGCATTTAAGCCAATTTATGCTGCCTTTATGTTCCCTAGTTCCCGGAAATTTTTTTTTTGCATTTCCGTTGGCTTCGCTTATGCCTTTTGGCTCAATTGATTCCATTGAGTTCCCCTTACACCTTAAGCGACGAGGTTTCCCCTTTTTCCTAATGGGAGCTATTTTTATCACAAGAATTTTCCTTCCGTACTATATTTCCTTCACACGAAGAGTTTATCTTCATCCTTCCCTTTGCCGTCTTTATCTCTTCTTTATGAAAAGCATTTGCTTTTTCTCAGAGTTTTCGAATCATTCTAAGAAACTTTATTGACTTTCAAGGGGCTCCCCTCTTTTAACTCAGAATTTAACTGCGTAGCAAATAGTTTCTCACACTGCCAATGGCTTTCTTTAATAAGGGAACCTAATCTCTTCTTTATGAAAGGCATTTGCTTTTTCCCAGAGTTTTCGAATCATTCCAAGAAACTGTATTGGCTTTTGAGGGGCTCCCACTTTTCCAGTATTTAACTGCGTGGCAAATAGTTTCTTACACTGCCAATGGCTTTCCTTAATAAGGGAACCCAACGAGTTTCCTTTATAACATAGCTGCTATTCAAATGAATATCTTTATGCAAAATAATTGGCCACATCGAAAAAGGTTTTCTACAGCCAAGAAAGTAATCGGCTAGAGACAGGAGACCTAATCTTAATGCTCAAGGATTTTCCCTGATCCACGAGATGATTCAAGGCTCCTTAGACTATCCCAACGTGCTAATAAAATTAATATTCTTAAATGATTCTTTCTAAGCTCTTTCTTGAAGTGTGCTAATACATATTTATAGCTGCCTGTCATCTTTATTCCGCCGCGACTTCTGTAGTGTATGCCAGCTTCGGTTAGGCGCCCACTTTGCTTAGTTGTCGTTCATCGCTTTTGGTTAATCAAATGCCTGGCCTACTTAGATGAAAGCCCAAGGCAGTTGAAGTTGGCTGGCAACCGGCACGCAGAGGGTCGATACAGTAGCCCAATCCTGACCCCGGGCCTGAACGCCGTCTTGCCACAATCAAGGTTAAGCATATGCATATGCACACAGTTATGCGCATATATATAAACAGCCCAATATATACACCTCTATATATACACCTCTATGTATACACATATATATATATATGTATATAGACAGAGAGAGAGAGAGAGCGAGCGGTTTTGTTAGTTTGGGCTTTTGCTTTGCTCGTAGTAGGAAATGTCAATCAATTAACTGGACTAGGGCCCAGGGCGGCCATTGGACTTGGACCGATTGTGAGTGCTTAAGGCCTGGTCTATAAACAGCACAGCAAACAGCCAAAGCTGGCCAACGCCATTAGCTTAAAGCCGCTGAATGCGGGAACAAACGTTCAAGCTAGCTGTTAAATTCAAAAAGGTTTGATCTAGATTTTAAAAACAGAGCTCTTTTCTTGCGAACCATTTTTTAAATACTGCATTTACAAAAAAAAAAAAAAAAAAACAGAATAAATCTCATTATTTAAGGAAATCTTTAGTATACCAATCCTTCACAGTGCCACACCTGCATACGCAGTGCATTCCACAAAATTGAGTCCTTAGGAAATCCTTTCTCTTGAAAATCCTCAGACTGTGCACTATTCATGCCGGACTTTCTATCATTTTCTTAGGAACAATCAGCAAATCAATAGGAATTTTAAGTACATCCTTTATTTCATGTTTTCTGTAAGTTCGGCTTAGAAATGTGGAATTTGTTTGTTTTCTACACTGCCCGTTTCATTCAGGGTTCGCATACATACTTATGCCTTACATGTGTCTTAGATTTTTAAAGGTTATCACGAACTTGTTCTTGCATTAGCTTTTTTTCTAAATATTCCAAGTCGAGAGTTTTGACTTTCTTTTATTTCTATTTTGCTATTTATATTGTAAGGTTTTAATATTAGCTCAGATATTTAATACTTTTATTTTTTTAAAGATATTTTTTATACTTTCCAAAAGTTATCTGGAACCTTTTTTTTACCAGCCTTACAACTTTCCTCTTTCTTTAAAATTCCTTAACTCTTAGGCCCATTTGCAATTTCTTTTCCATTTAAATATGCACCTAAGACCATCTTTTTTTTAAAGGATTTTCCAATCCTTCCCGAATCCAACTTTAATTTGTTATCATTCTAATTAAAGTCCCAGGCCAGTTATCTTTTTTTAAGGATTCCCTTGCTATCTAAATATTATTTACTGTTTAAACTTCAGCCTTAAGGCTTCTCTTTATTTGTTTAAGGTTGTCCCAACCCTTCCATAAGCTATTCTGCAATTTCTTTACCGCTCCAAGTTTCCGATCCCCGACTTTTCCGCCATCTCTCGGTTGTCTCAGACCAGAGCGATATAAATCCTTAGCACATATACATATGCATATGTATTTCGATTCAACTACCCTCGCTGGCAATCCAATCTGCGATGGATTGTATTGCCCTCGTCCTCGTTCAGTCGTGCTCCATAGCCTGGCATTCATTCTATTATGGCACACACACACACACACACACACACACGCACACACACACACACATGCAGTGAAAGCATTGTCTTTGTGAGCTCTTTGTTTTCTGAGTTGTGTTTTGTGTAATTGTTGCAACAATTGTGTATGTGGCAGATGCCGAGCGAGCGGGGCGGCCTGTAGGGGTCAAAGGGGCAAAGCCAAAACAAATAAGCAAAACATATTATGTAGCACGATGCTGCTAGCTATGCCACAGCAGCAGCAGCAGCAGCAACAACAACAACAATTACAACAATTGTTGCCTGGTTAGCGTAAAAATGCTTCAATATGGAAACGGGGAATTGCGCGGGGTTGCGACTAAGTACATCTGAGAGGGCGAGTGGGTGAGGGGGGAGGTGATTGTTGCATTTTGTTTCACATGCAACAGCAGCCAGTGCATGGAGGGGGCCTCCGTCTAACAATCTAACAGAATGCATTTAAGCCACGTTAGAGCGCTCGCGTCGAGTGTGCCCGACCAGAAGCTGCCCTGTAATCAGCTTTAAGTTGTCGTTATCTATATTTGTACTGACTTTTATATATAGAACCTGCAACATTTTGCTGGCGGCAGCTTTTATTGTCAGCGACAACCGGGGTTATCGAAAATTGCAATTAAATTGAAAAATGTGTGTGATAATTAAAATGCAAATCAATTATTCAAGTCACTTGCTTTTGTTCGCACAGACAGAAAAACGCACAGGCTGACCGAAAGTAAACATGCCCTTTGGAGAGATGCCGCCTTCTCTGTCTGGCTCGCACATTTGCATAACAGCAATAAGCCCCATTTTTTTCGTTTTTTTTTATTTTATTTTTTTTTTGTTTACACACACATGACAGTGTTGGCAGAGTATTAAAATGTCACCAGCAACCAAAGCGACCGACTGCAACAACGCATATTTGACCAGGGGGAGGTGAAAGCTGCTGGGGTGTCCAAATGCAGAAAGTTGATGGCTTGTAGATTGCCGGGGATAATCAAGTAATTAGTAAAGTGCAAGGAAAGCCGAGTTAAGTCGGAGCAGAACATCAGCTGAGACCTTAATTAACCTGGCGGAAGCTGGCAAACTCTCTGCAGGAACCGGGCTGACTAAAAATCCAACGCCAAGGCCGACAAGTGCTTGAGGAATTTCTGGTAAGATCTCTTTGAAGCATAAGCTGCAGGAACGAACACTGTCAGGAGCTGTTAGAGCACGAGCGAGAAGTTTACAAGTTATAACACAAATCAGCTGAAGCAACAGAAATTATTCAACTTAATGACAACTCCAGCAGCTAGTATATACCACATAAAAGGAGGAGAAAATGCTATAATGGGCGAAAGTTGGACACCAGCAAAGTCTCGGCCTTGGCACCGATTTCACTTGGGTTTTATGCTTGGCAAAGAAAAAATAAAATAAAATAAAATGAATACCAAAAAAAAAAACAGCTCTTAACTTTGCCAGCATTACTTCAATAGACGACTTTAAAGTTGAGGCAACAGCTAGCAAAGCGTAACGAAGCAAAAGTTTATAAATTTTTAAATAGCCCAGAACGTCAGAAGTGGCCAAAGGTGAGACAGTCGAAGATGTAGATGCGAGCAGCACAAGTTGAAAATGAGAACTCGCTTCGGGGCGGGCCGGTTACGGGCAACCGGGCGGATTCAATGGAGCGGCGCTGAGTCAGCCATTGGGTGGCTGCCAGCCTGTTGGCTGCTTCATTTACTTGATGACAAAGTCTCATAAATAATGCGGGTGCCCTATTAATATTTAAAGCCCAACGGAAATTGAATGAGTGCGAGCTGCAAAAGGAGCGTTGAGTCCTGCCAGAGCGTTGGACTGGAAACGGGGCTAGGGCAACTTATACGCAATCTTATAGAGAGCATGACTGATCAGTGGCAGGTAATTAATCGTTAGCTTCACGGATCGGCAAATTCACAAATTAAGATCTGAGAATTCGACAGGGGATTTAGAATCCAGTTTCAACCTAGACATCAAATGAATTCAGTTCGAAGTTCTTTACCAAACGGAGAAAGAAACTGAGTTTTCCCTTTCTTAAGTTCTGCAGCAGCCGCTTGCTGAAAGTCAATAAAATCTTCGATCAGCTCAGCTGGAATTAAATTAGCAAACCATTTGGACGGTCGTAAACCAACTAGCACTCAGGCAAAAAGAAGCCAACGAAAGAAAGGCTTAAGTCCCATACACAAAAAAAAAAAGAAGCGAAACAACAATTGTGTTATAAAAATTACCTTAAAAAAAAAATAATAAAAAAAATCTTCGACTTTCTCACCTGGCATATTGCAATGCGCCGTTGCACGGCAATTTGAATGCCACTCGGCCTTGCCACTCGTGTTAATTTTTATGACGTGCTTTAAGTGAGCCATAAAATAAAAGAAGAAGAAGAAAAACGCACGACAGACGGCTTGGGGCGGGTCCAGTTGGCTTATCGCAGCAACAAATTAAAATGTACGAACAACCCATTGAGGCCAACAAAAGCTGGGCAGCTGTGGTCGCGCTCTGTGGGGCAAGGTGAATGGGGCAAAGCCAAACGCTGACGCGTGCTGCCAGCGTCGCCAGCGTCGCAGCCATTGACAGCGTGGTCGGTCATTGGGTCGCCAAACGACGTCAGCCCGTTAACGGGCCAAAGCCGAAGCCGAAGCTGAAGCTGAAGCTAAGGCTAAAAGTAGCTGTGCTGCAGCAACAGTCCCCTTCAGCCCCCCCCTATCACGGTGCAGCATCCTCGCCGTTGGCTGGCGCCCAGTGGGAGTCGGGGCTGGCACCTCGCAGGGGCCACAGTTTTGCGGTTCTCATTTAAAATGCATTTGCCGTTGACAGCCGCGGGTTGGGGCTACTTGCCACGAAAGCAACCCAACCCCATTTTTGGAAATATTGACAAATTTTTGACAGGCTGATGACGAACATCTTTTTGCTCTGACGTCACGGCTCGTGTTGAGCGACCCGAGTTGCAGTTGCCTCTGCCCGGCAGCCAAGAAAACCCGCAACTAAATTTATAGTTTGCAAAAAGGGTTGTGTATTAGCACACATAGGAAAGCCATATTTAAGGCGCGAAAATTAATTTAAGAGCGTGCAACTAACACGAAAGCTATTAAGGAATCAAACGCTATATATATATATATATATATAATAGTTATATATTAAGACAAACCGAAGCTGGCTACAGGGCATCTGCCAGTCGGTCACTCGCGCCGCGAGCACTCGAACTCTCTGTTGTTTCTGCTCCTTAATTAAGTTCATAATAATCTCAATCTTGGGCAAAGTTTTAAACTGGGTCAGTTGTGGCTACCTTATCATGCACTGCACTTTGAGTTAGCTGGCAGCTGGTTAACCAACCCCCCCCCCCCCTCCCCACCTCTCGCTCTCTCTTTCTTTCTCTCTCGCTCTGCAGCCATCTAACTTCTCTTTTCCATCAGCCACTGGCCAACTTCATGCAGAGGTAATTCGAGTTGGCAAACGCACTAAAGCCCGAAATTCATGAATGCCTGAGAGCGTTTTGTTGGCCGAAGTGCGCGTCTACTAATAAGGCACTAACTACAACAACAACAACAAAAACAACAACAACAGCAAGAAGCAGATGAGCTCTTGGTTTTGTTTGAAAGCCGCAGAGTAAATACACTAGCAAATATATAACAAACATGCGATATATTCGTACACTTAGCCAAAAAAAGGTTCGTTTCTATGGTAGCTATATGTTATAGTAGTCGTAAAACAGGTAATTGCTAAGTTCGGTGGGGATATTCTGAGAAACAAAATGGGCTTCTTATAAGAACTAATTTAATGACACCTCATTCTAATCGAAGTTATATGATTTAGTACTCAGATTCCATCTTGGGATATTTTCAAAATTATTCATATTTCTTTTCGACGGATAGTTCCTATGAAAGCTATATAATATAATGCCATGTTCCATGGCAATAGCTTTACAGCTGAGAGATAAATACACAAGCTGTTTGTCTAGTGCCTATATCGATTCAGCTATTGATACTGCTCAAGAACATATATATATATATATATATATATATTGTATAGGTTCTGAGATGCTTTACACGTTGCTTAACGTAATGATAATACCCTGTGCAAGCGTATTAAAATGAGCCTTGCACAAGAGGACCTGTCGCTGGTGTAGCTTGAATTTTAATGAAATTAAAGATTACTGAGCTCAACAACAACAAACAAGCAGCAACAACAAACAACAAGCAAAGGCAACATCATCATCATAAGTAAAGAAAACAACAACAGAGGGCGCTGCAGCGTGTTGGCGTTGGATGCGTGGGCCGCGCATTTCCATGTTGGCTAGAAAATGTTGAGAAATATTTTATAACGAGCCAACTCGCTGCTCGCTGGCTTCACATTGCAGAAAAGTTAACCCGCTAGTTTTATACCCTGCTCGCAAAATGCAAATGTGCATATTGGTGACATATCCGCGGCTGAATAATTGTTCAGATGTTTCGAATTATTATTTTTTTTTTTTTTGCCATTGTAGCCATGTTAATAGGTACATAAATCTATATTTTTTAAAGTTGCAATTAGCTTTGACGTTAGAATAATTCTCACGATAATTTTCAGCTTTTTCAGGCAGTTTTTACACTGTGTGCAGAGTATTGTGCAGTTGGCTGCAGCCGATTGCAACGTTCTTACTTTGTTTATATATAATTTCAAACAACTAAAGAACATTCTCTTAAGTTGATTTGCCGCCAAGTCTTTACTTTTCTTTTCTTTTCTTTACTATCTTTTCTTTTCTAGACTCTCTGGTCGGCCATTTAACAAATAGGTAATTATAAATACTTTTCCTGTAACATGAGCCTCTTAATTAAATGCCTTCGAATTAAACAGTTTTATATCGGAAACAATTACGGCTGTTGCTATCGCGTCACCTGAAACCAATTATTGGCTGTGGTCATCCCTTGAAGTCATTATACAGCTCATTAAAATTGAATTATCGCGCTATTTAAATAAAAGCAAACGATATTATGAGCTGAAAATGTGTATCTCCGACCCCATCAAGTAAACGTATAAAGTAAACATACAGCGATCTGGCCATTAGAAGTCGAAGGACTTCTCAGGCAAAACAAGATTCCCATTTCTTGTCGATAACTCAACGAGGTATCCTAAAATTTATAATATCGCTTATATAATCTTAGCATACTTAGTTTCTTGACCTTATCTATATAAAGATCTTAGTAGAACTTACCTTAGTTGAGAGTAGACTTCGAATCCTTGCAGTCCGCGCTGTTTAAAACAGGCGCACACTATTCCAATTCACAAATGTTGATACGTTAAGGAGTGCTGTTTATGCCACGGCCATTGTTGACACCTGCCCTTCGAGCACTCTCGACTCGAGCCCCATTGTTGAAAAATAAGGCTTTTGAGCTATGTTATTTTCAGTTTTCTATATTGTTAAAGAACTTGAAAATGAAATATACTAGGGAATGTTCTGAAAATATGGGAAAAATGTGAATAAAATAAATTGGCTGAACAATGTGACAGAAAGGGTGAACATTTACAAATAACTGTGTGCACATACGTCAGAAGGCATGCATGTTAAGGTATTTGACAGCTTTTTAAAAATCATTCACGGAATTATAATGCCATCAGATAATCGAATTTGCACATAGTTTGCTAGTCATTAAACTGACTAAACGAATTATGCAATATGCTGACGCACAAAGAGCTCAGCTTTCGCATACATTTGCCCAATTAGAGCAGATTACATTCTAAAAATAACAAATAACAAATAAATTCTGAGAACTACTCATCGCAGCATTATGTCGTATGCAGCTTAGCGATAGATAGTACACACACTTATCGAAAAGTCGTGTGCTAAGTGCAGGTATTAGAGAGATAAAATACATACAATTATATTCTTAAAATTTTAAAAATATTTTGTATCTGAATATAATTTATATAAGTATAAATAAATATTGATTTTTGCGTAAAGAGCAAAATTGTTGATTTCAATGAAAAATACTGATTACAAGAATTGGCTAACTGCAAACAATAATACAAAAAATTCCTAATGAAAGTAAAACATTTTTCAATTAGGTACTCTTTTTAAGTCTTTTATTTAGGAATTTTTAGGAATAAAAAAATGTAATCTTGCTTGAAATAACAATTTCATCTTCAAGCTAAGAAATTTTCACCTTGTTTACAATTTGACAGCAGCTGTACACAATTCAATTACAGAATTCATAGCAAATTCTCGCAGTGTATGCACACAGTTATGTGTGCATTTAGGTGCTGCATTTGGTTAAACCGAAACTAAGCCACAGCTGAGTGCAGTTGTCAGTAAATTAAAGCCGCACCGACCGCACTTGCTCAAATATGCCATGCATCTTCATATGCACATATCTGTAGAAAATATGCACATATTTGGAATTCATATAAACAGATTGCGTATACGCCCAGTGAAACGTCAATGGCAACGGCAACCGCTTTCATAATTAATTGGAAAACTTGCGCACAATTTGCACAATTTCTGCCTAAATGCACACGCAAATCAATGTGATTAGATAGGGGGCGCGGTAGCCAGGGGCGGCAAATGAAACGTGCCGGAGAAGCACATCAATTGCATTCATGACACAGCCCACAAGACAGGTGCGATTGCATCGAGAATTTCAACTGCAAGCAGGCAAAGCATCTTGCGTGAACCCTTGGCAATATTAACGTGGCTTCCTTTGGGATTTTTTTGTAGGAATATTTTGGAAACTTGTTTAAAGTTTTCATAAAGTTTTTTTTTTGGATTTTTTTCATAGTACGAATTATTGGTTGATATTGAGACAGTTTTGAGTTTTTATTGCAATTTTTATGGAGGGAAAATTCGAGGCTTGTGCTTTTAAAGGGAGGTTATTTCAAAAGCAGCACTTGGAAAGGAAATCTCTATAACTTTATTTTTCTAGCCTACTCCCTCTCTCTCTCTTTATCTCTTCATTTCATTTCACTCCGACTTTAATCGTATTTTCTCTTGGCATATGCCAAAAAGTATGCTACGATTTGTACTAATGCTGCGTTCGCTTCTCTTCCTGCAGTGCCATATGCAACCGATAAGACTGTGTGAGGTGGTCAAGTGGTCAACAACAAGCGGCAGCAGCACACAACAATAAACAACAACAACAACAACAACAACAACAACAACAACAACTGAAGCAGCAGCAACAACAGGAAAAAGTTTTCGTCGCCGCGTTGCGTCGCGTCGCGTGTGTGTGCGTGTGTGTGTGTGAGAGAGCGTCTGTGTGTGTGTGTTCGTGTGTTGTTGCTGCTTTAAACAAAATGGCGGGCGGCCAGCGCAGCCAAAATGCAGCGCTGCTTAGCAACGCCGTCGCCGCGATGCAGCTCTAAGCGAATGCCCAAAGATCGAGCGAGGCAGCGTCCCATAGCACACAGCGAGCACGCAACAGAGCGAGACAGAGCGCGCGGGCGAGCCAGACAGCGAGAGCAACGAGATCGCCAGTGCTGAAGGCAACCATATCCAGTCAGCCGCATCCATCCATCAACTGGTCCAGGACAAGGCGCGGGCGCGGGCGCAGGCGCAGGCGAAGCAGGATCCAGCTGCCAATTGCAGTCAGCGCGGGGCGGCAACGCGGCGTAGGCAATTAGGCACCAAAATGCCTGGCGGACGACGTGGACTGGTTGCGCCGCAAAACACATTCCTCGAGAACATCATACGGCGCTCCAATTCGCAGCGTAAGTAGAGAAAAAACAAAACCATTTAACCTGAATTTAAATACTGCTGCTCATTGCGGCGTTGATCGGTTATCGATCAACTATCGATATTAAATAGCTTCGCAAATATTCGCTTCTACTGGGCTGGGCAGCATTCGTAATCATAATGAGCATAATTATAGCTATGATTATTAAAAACATCAAATCAATTGGCCATAAATATATGATGGCGAGCTTTTTATATGAAGATCGATATTGATTAAGGAAATATCGATTGTGGCAAAAATTCAATTCAGGCTCCAACAGATTTTTTTAACATTTTGATAAACATTCTCAATCGATATTATTTGACAAATTTAGCTGAACTATTCTTCAGCAAATTGAATTGATTATAAAACGGAACTAGTTCATATTGTCAATGGGCAACCGCGAAAGAATAGTTCACATGCCACATATGTACTTCATCTCTCATATTTGTCAAGCTCTGACGACGCAACCACTTTAAAGGCTGCGGTTCAAAGGAAACCCAGTTAAAGGTTTTATGTCCAACATCGAACAACTTGGGACTGGCATTTCATTTGCGGTCAGCTGTGGGCAGAAGTTCTGCGGTGCTGCCAAGCTGATGGCCGCTTCAAGTGGTTGGAGTTAGGGTTGGGCTTGGCGCTGCCAAAGCCAATGCCAACAGAATGTGAAATGATTTTCCGTTAAGTTGTCAACGGTCGCAGCCTCAGCCGCAGTCTGACACCTAGCACAGGGCCTGCTGGTTAGGGTACGGCCAGCTGGTTAGTGGTAGGGGGCGGGTGGTCTGAGCACACACGCATGGCAATGGCAACCGTTTAACTCTATAAATAGACGCGCCCCCTCACGCCCACACACACACGCGCCGATTGCGGGCTGACGTCGCCCCTGGGCCAATTAAAACGGCGGCAGCCACCTGTTGACCAGCAGAAAAAGGAAAGAGGATTGGGAAATGGAAATGGAAATGAGAATGGGAATGGGAATGGGAATAGATGTAGAAACAGGAATAGGGATAGGAATAGGTTTAGTAATAGGATTGTGCAGTGGAAAGGTAAAGTGAATGGAAATGGAAATGGGCATGGGATTAGGAAACGGAATAGGGCAACCTGAGGTATATATGACTAGATATATATAGGATTTAAGACGTGGAAGATGGGGAATAGGATTTGGGAAATAGGGATACAAAGGGGATTGTACATATGAATAGGTATATGAATGGGAATGGGAAAATTCAAAAAAATTTAATTTCAAAGTAAAAATTATTGAAATGGGCATTAAAAAAAAATAATGAAAAAAAGATGAAAACAGAAATAGAAAAAAATATATATATATAAACACCTGAGTAGAAATGAAATTGGAACTTCAATAAAAGAAAACAAAACAGATATGAATAGGAAAAGCCAAAGGATTTAATAAAAAAAAAAATGCGACAAGAGCAGCTGTGGGTAATGGGAAAAACGCAATATTAATACAGATTGAAATTAAAATAAATTAAAAATTAAATGCTTGCACTTGCTGCTGCTGCTTTAACATTGGGGAATATCTCGATATTTGTAATTTGTAGCCAACATTGTTTTTGCACGATTTTTAGAGAAGGTTATCAGTTAAAAATATGAGATTTTTGTTAATTTAAGAAGATTCTGAAATAAGAAGTTCTCGGAAATCTAGTACAAAAGAGTAAGAATTTTTTCCTGTTCGTACTTGAATTTAAAACGAAATTTTTCTTCAACAATAGGAATAGAGTTAAACTAGGCACATTTATTATAACAAATATGTGTCGCGAATATGCGCAGAAAAGCGACACGTATACGTAATATGCGAGAATGGCGAAGTGTTCCTAAATATAGCAATTACATGCCACAATTTTGATCCGCCGCACAAGCGAAACTTGGCATGTTGTGCACAACACGGGCAACCACAAGAGAGAATAACACGACAGCAACAAGCAGATAATTAACAAGCTGATGGCTCGCAAACCACCCAAAAGGCAACCCAATACAATTCAGGCGAACCGCCATTTAACCACATTGCCAAACAGTTGGCATTTGTGCAGTTGTTGTTGTTGTTGTTGCTGTTATTGTTGTTGTTGTTGTTGTTGCAGTTGCAGTTGTTGTCTGTCAAATCATGGCGCGAACAACACGACTGGCTGTCTGTTCAGTTGGACGCCCAGTGGTTGGGCGTGTGGTTGCTTCAGTTGGATTTGCTGCGGTGTTGTCGCTTCTAATGGCTGCTAAATAACCAGGGACTGTGCACAATATGCTCCAAACGATGTGTGTGCACTTGGCTTATGAGATCAGCTTGAAGCGACGCTGAAAACTAGAAGCTGGCCAAAACAACTTCCATCCTTAAATCAGTAAAGTTCTGCGTACTATTGAAAGCAGCCTGTGATTTATGTTTTATAGAATTTAGACTGCAAAACTGCAATTTTAATTAAGATTTCGACTGCCTCGCTTTAATAACCCTGCAGAGGGTCTTTTATAAAAATCTCACAAAATGTGTAACGGCATATATATATTCTTGTTCATATATACAAGTCCCCCCAACATTTAAAGCCACTTTTTATTTGCATATTTCTATGAGAGAGTGACATCCAATTATATAAAGATTGTCTGCCTAATTTGTGATGTTAATGCGCTTTACAGTTGTTAAATATAGAATCTTAAGCCACTTTTTATATGCATTTTCTATGAAAGAGTATCCAATTACATAGAGATTGTAGCCCTAACCTGTGCAGTTAATACGCACACGCTGCTTGCATTATATTATTATAGTGAGAGCGCATTACAGTTGTTAAAAAAATGAAAAAATTATTTTAAGCCACTTGTCATTTGCATTTTTCTATGAGAGAGTGACATGCAATTATATAGAGATTGTGTACTTAAGTACCGCTATTAATACGCACACACTATCTATGTTATGTTATTGCAATGGGAAAGCGCATTCCAACTGCTGTATAGAATTTTAAGCCTCTTAACATTTGAATCCAATTATATAGGGATTGTCTCCCTAATTTGTGCTGTTAATACGCACACGCGCTTAACACGATACTTTATTGCTAGTGAGAGCACAGTACAATTGCTAAATATAGCATTTTAAGCCACTTTTCATTTGCATTTTTCTATGAAAGAGTGACAAGCTAATTTCACAGAGATTGTCTACTTAAGTTTTCCGCGTGCCAAGCAAGACATCTTTTCAAGGCCAATGCATGTCAATCAGGTGGATGTCTGAAGGGATTGCGCAGTGGGGCTAAGGGAGAGGGGCTTGATTGACTAATAAGCGTAGATTTTTTTCAATATATACACACATATACTTATAGAGACAGAGAAGCAAGTCGAAAGCGGATTACCGAGCAGCCAAATCAGACATTAAGCCTTTTCAGAAGGATTTGCGAAATAAAGAAGAGAGAGAGAGAGAGAATCAGCGCGAAAGAGGAATCTTGTTAATGTCCACAACTAGCGAGTGTAGTCAAGGGAACTGAGAAAAAGAAAATGTGACTACCTCACATTCTTTTCAGTTTAGTTCATTTTTTCTTCCTTTCCTTTTATTGTTGCTCGAGAGCGTAAACTGAAAATGCCATAAAGGAAATGCACATAGACGCAGAGGAAAATGGAGGAAAGCACAAATGCTAGTGGATAAGGATACGGATGAGGATGTGGGATGGGGGTAGATGATGTGGCACAGGCTCTGCCAAATAAGGAAGTGTCGCGTATTTTGGCAAGTAAAATGCCATAAAAACTAAAAAATAAAATAGTTAGGCTGAGGAAACGTAGTCGCCAAAGATGAACAAACAGGAAGAAGAATGTATAAAAAAATACCGCAAGTAATAAAATTTACGACTGATTGCATATATGGTGACTATATGATATAATGGAACGATGTTGATAGGCTTTGGAAACCCAACATTTTTTTCATACTTGTTGAAACTGATCAAGAGTCCTAGTACTTTACAACTGGCATCCGAAAGCCAATCACTTGCAAACTTAAAAAAGAACAAAAAAAAATTGAAATATATAAGCATAAGTACAAAATATAGATAATATATATATACAGAAAATACAGATATAACGGAGATATTCAAGAAAGATATATCAAACCAAAATGATTTAATCAAATCGCAAGCGTGTCCTCAATAATTTAAGTTTAATCATTAAAGAAGTTAATAAAAAAGTACATGAAAAACTAGTTAGCGCTAGCTCCAAGACTGTGGGATATATAAATTAATCGGAAAAACCAAAACAGTCGCAATTCGTCACGCTTCCATTAAATATATGTTATACATTTGCACTTGGAGAACAGCGTATGAAAATCGACAAAAAGTCGCGAGCTTAAAAGGAATGCCAAGTTTTATATAAGAATTAAATGTGAATATGCCCACTAGCTGTTCGCTCTATATATGTTTTACATCAGGGCGTAACCCCTTCCCCCTCGGCGCTGCCTGAAACTCTTTGCCCAGCCCACATGTGTGGCACATGCCACAGGCAGAAGGCAAAAGAAATGCCACAATTTCTGAGTTGCCTTCATTCGCATTGCTTTCGGCTACTTCACAGTTTTCAGCTTGTAATTCAATGGAGGATAAACAAATGTCCGTATCCTTGCATCAACGCCCCCCCCCCCCCCCCCATTCCTGCCCTCCTCTTTTTCTCTGCATTTTGTGTGTTATTTATTTTATTCTTCGACAGGGGACTGGGATATGTGGGGCCAAACTGCCCAAAAATTTGCATATCCAATCGCGAGTCTCCGGAGTTGGCACATTACGTATACGCAGCCAGAGCCGGCTTGGCTGCTCGACCGTTGCGTTTCGACGGGTTTTTCAATCATGCCGTAACCCCGCAATCCTCCTCCACCCAGACCCAACTGCTGTTTGTTTGGGTCGATTGGTTTTGTGGAGGCGTTTTTTTTTTTTAAACACGTTAACAAATCGTTGAAGTTAAAAGTTTTTGTTTCGACTCTTTTTATACCCTGAACCCATTGAAAATAACCCGGTTTTTCGAACATATTTGGTCTAGAGGCACCAAATTTATTTTAGTATGTTCTCACAAAATATACCCATATCGATTTTATATACCTGCCCGCATTCGCACCAAATTCGAAAATTAAGTACTACAGACTTGCGCTTAATCATACTCTTAGTTTAGAAGTTATTTAAGTATTAATTTTCCATATTGGGGGCCAAGCGCAGCCGCTGAGTAAAGTGCGCAGCTTGCTGCGTGTGTGTGATTTTGTGTATGTATGTAAAAAGGCAAGGGGGTTGAAATGTATGTAACGACAGATCGCCTCAGAGTTCTTTGACTAGAGAGGTCTTACTTGTTGTTTTAGAGTTTGGTCAATTGCAACGCCGCCCTTCTATTCGATTTTCAAAAGTTCAGGTAAGATTGCCATGTTTTGGCACTATTTTTAGTTAAGTGTTTAGAGTGTTATATAGTGCATTATCTCTCTATCTTTTTTTTTTTTTTGCAATGGCTTTAATTGCCTGAGCTTTCCACTCTCTCTTTCCACTTCTCTCTCCCTCTCTCTCTCTCTCTTTCCACCTCTCTCTCTCTCTTTCTCTCTCTTTTTCCACCTCTCTCTCTCTTTTTCCATCTCTCTCTCTCTTTCTCTCTCTTTTTCCACCTCTTTCTCTCTCTCTCTCTCTCTCTCTATCTTTTTCCACATCTCTCTCTCTCACCCTCTCTCTCTCTCTCTCTCTCTCTCTCTCTCTCTCTCTCTCTCTCTCTCTCTCTCTCTCTCTCTTCTCACTTCTCTCTGTCTCTCTCTCTCCCTCTCTCTCTCCCTCTCTCTCTCCCTCTCTCTCTCCCTCTCTCTCTCCCTCTCTCTCTCCCTCTCTCTCTCCCTCTCTCTCTCCCTCTCTCTCTCCCTCTCTCTCTCCCTCTCTCTCTCCTAAAACCCTCGCTAAAAACCCTCTTATTTGTTCTACAATATATATAGAAATTTCTTCATAGCATAAAAGTCTAGCTGGCAAATTTTGTTAACTAAAAGCCTTTTGTTTTCCCTCGATTTCAGTTTTAGTGCTCTATTTAAGATTTTTGGTTCCAATTTTCAAATGAAAGGAACTTAAATTAAACTTTGAGCGAGCAAAAGTGCTGCTGGCATTAACGTTGAGCTGGGCGCCTGAGCTGTGCCAGTGTTTGCCCGAACTATGCGTTTTTCGATTTGCTGCCAATCACACGCATAGACACACACACACAGCCAAATAGTTGTTGTGTTTGTTGTTATTTTAGTGCAAACTCATTAAAGTCGAAATTGAGGCCAAAAGTTGTTCACATGCTGAACTCGAGCAACGAACACGAGGCCCGGCACGCCCAGACCAAGTGCTGAGTCCAGGCGTCGCCTCTTGTGGCTGTAAGCTAGCGACACACACGCGCACACACACACGCGCACACACACACACACACACACTCACATGCACAGCAGCAGCCCCTACTCTTTTTTATTCTCCGCTCCACCCACCAGCTAGCTAAACATTGGCAATGTTTGGAAATTTGTGTTGTCGCCTTTGCGGTGCGCCTCGCACGTTTATCTCGCCTCGGCCACGCGCTGTTTGATCTTCGTCAGCAGCCAGTGGCAAACAACAACAACAACAACAACAACAACAACAATAGCGACAACGACATCAGCAACAACAACCACAACAAACAGCAGCGGCAGCAAAACCAACAACAATGTGGCCAAAAGTGTCAGCCACTCGTTTGACTTGTTGGCTTTGAAGTTTTTCCACCCACACAGCTGTTTTTCACAGAAATTTTTTTTTATTTTTTATTTTATTTTTTTTTTGCTAATTTTGCGCTTTTGTGAATTTTGCTGCGCTGCAAAATGTTTGCTCGAGATATGTTGTTGTTGTTGTTGTTGTTGTTATTGGCATAGTTTGTGTGTGTGGGCAGTGATTAGGCTTAGGACAATTAGAAAAGGTCAATTTCATGTTTGAACGCCGCTTACTAAGCCAAAGCAGAGCAGCAAATGCGCATGGACCAGGCTCTAAGCCTGAGAAAGCAGTGTTTGGCATGTGCTTAAAGGTTGGTTTCAACATTAGTTCAATATGTGAATGATTCAGCTTGGGCCAATTAAAAAGGCAGACAATACGCACATGTCCGTATGTAAACTGGGCTCAAAGGCTTAAAAGTGCTCAAAAGCTGTTGGTCAATTAGCAAATGTCAATCTAATATTTGCTGGCTGCTTTCTAAGCTAAAACATCCTACGGTGGTTTAGTGGTTTAATGTTTAGGGGTGGTTGCAAACTGGTTTTAAGGTTGAAATGTGGTTCGCAAGTGTTTAGGCGTAAATAATTAGGCTTAGGTCAAATAGAAAACGCAAAAAATACGGATAGGTTAGGGCTGAAATCTGTCAAAGGTTTTAGCGCTGGTTTAAAGGTGCTTTAATAGTGTTTATGTGCAATTAATTAGGCTAAGTTCAATCTGAACTTCAGATTGCGATTCGAAAGAGATCAATTTCATTTTTAACTGCAGCTTATTTATATTATTGAATGAGAAGCATTTGAATGTTGAGCAAAACACAAAATGTCCCGTGAATAAACACTGAATAAGCAATAGGTATTTCATTCATTTGCAATCAACAGTGAATGATCAGCAAACAACTCATTGGGGTCTATTGAATGGCAGCTAAATGTGTGATCTGAACGATAACTTAATGAGCATCGAATGAGAATAATAAAGTGTTAAATGAAAACAGAATAAACCCCATTGAACAGTGAGCGGCAGGAGAGAAACTCATTCAACTTTATTGAATGGCAAGTGAATGCGATCCAAGCGATAGCTAAATGAGTACGTAATAGCCACAAAATGCTCCCTGAATGACTGTTGAATAAACAGCCAAACAAGCCGCAAATGCTTCTCGAGCCACTCACTTAAATTAACTTGAGGCTAACTCATGCTCGGCAGCCACAAACAACAAACTCCACCCACCCCCTTTCGGTTGCATGCAACTGCATTGGTTTGAGTCATTTTGATTGGCCAAACATTTGCACAGTCTTGGGCGCCGTTTGTGCATAAATATTTCAATGCGTGCATTTCTGGACTACGCGTAACCTCCCCCCCCCCGTAACCCTCAATCGCGAAGCCCCCTAGCCCGACTCCATTGGCTTTGTCCGGCGTATGCGGACAAGCAATCAGCAACCACCCAGCAGTCAAATGCAACAAGCCCCGAGAAACAGAGACGATCTCTGTTAGCAGGAGAGCTGATGGACTACGGCAGGGAGGAGGGTGGCAGTGGGGGGGCCGAGGGGTTTCCCAAATGTAAACGCAGCAGCAGTTAACAATTGCAATTACGGCACGACACGACACGTCACGGCAGCAACCCACTGAGCCGCTGACCCCCTGACCAGACCGAACGAACCCTCGGCCAAGCGAGTTATTGATTTTCCTCAGCTTGTTGTGTTTCATTGTTGTTGTTTTTGTTGTTGTTGTTGTTGTAACTGTTTCGCTGTCGCCGTGTAAATTAACGTTGACTACACGAATGCTGGGGCCAAGGCGGAACGGGGCCGGGCGCTGGGCTCTGCCGGATACGGGTTCGGGCAGCGGCTGCCTTCAAGTCTTGCCATTACATATATCGATTTTTGCTGGGTCGCCCCTTTTGGCTGTGCCATTTGCATGTTGTTGTTGTTGTTGTTGTTGTTGTTGCTGTGGTTGCTTGTTTATTGTTGTTGCTGTGCCATTTGTAACCTTAGCGTTGGTTTGCTTTGCTTTACTTTGCTTTGTGACACTTAACTTTTGACGTGGTTGCGTCTTTGACCCGTTTTTCTGTTGGTTTCATTTCTTTCCCTTATTTTTTTTGTTTTTGTTTTTGTTTTTTGGTGCCCGGAAATGCGCGAGTGCGGCAGCCTGGCCCCGTGCCGCTCCACTCTTGGGCTAAGAAGGTCAAACGTCGCCGTTGCCGAAGCAGTAAAAATAACGCAAACTCGTCTGAGTGTTAAGTTAACCCACAAGTAGAGTTCGCTTTGCGTCAAAAGGAAGCATGAAACATGGCTAATGAGTTGGTTACTGCCCCGTAAATCATACGCCATGTGGGCCAAAGTGTCCACGGTGTTTAGCAGCAGCGCCAAAGGGTCGTTCGTCATGGAATTCTCTAGCTGTGACCTTACGATGGCATCTCGCACAAGCACACGCTCACATTCCAGACAGCTGAGTCAAGGCCAGGCACCAGTTCCCAGATGTAACACCAGGCATAAACAGCTCACCAAAATTGGTTTTCATTTTTTTTTTATTATTATTTTCCTACTGTCTGCCCGCGTCTTACTCTCATAAATTTAGCTCGTGATCTTACCTTACCTACAACACATATTTCAAGGTTTGTCTCAGCCTCCACCTTGAACCCTACTTAATACTCTAGCCCTTCCTTGGGACTTCGAGTTCTGCTGTCTACCTCCATCCCACTGTCTACACTTAGCGCAACCTCGGGTACTACGTTCGTCAATCTTTTACACTACATCAAATTTTACAACCTCCTGTTACATTTCTACCCCATCTCTACCTGCAGATCTACCTTCGTTACTAGCAGACTATTATATTTTACATCACCCCCGATCTAACTACAACTACAACTCTACCTCACCCATTTATCCTCTGACCTTTATCCTTAACCTAGTCGCTGACTCTACATCACCTTTAATGTCAACACCTAGCTCACATCTTACGTCCTGCCCCTATCTGACTTTTTAGCCGTACCCCTTATCTTCCGACACTACCCTACCCCCTACAAACATTTGATATACAATCACGTCTCGGGCACGTTTTATTGAAATGGATCATAACAGGATGTCTCAGCATTATCGACATGCATTGTCGCTTTAATTAGACAACAGCGGGCAGTGCTCGGGGACGCGGAGAGGTTGTGGGAATGGGGGCTTGGGTAGCAAGCGGCATTTAGCATTAAATAAAATGCCATTTAAGACCTGCCCCCAGACTGTTGGTCAACATGTTTATGAGGTTAGGCGGCAGGCGAGATAGTTAGTGGGATGGAAGTCTACGTTCATCAAATATTAACAGCAAGAGCTGCAGCAACTGAAGGAGGAGAGGGGGGGATTGGCACTGGCAGTGACTGCGGCTATACCTTCTCCACCTGCTCGAGAGGCCAATCAAATTGGATTAAGTTGTTGCTGCCGCTTTTGTTTTGTTTGGTTTATGCCTGCAAATGTGGGGGTTGAGGTTGAGGGGCAAGGGTGACAAGGGGGGGGGGGGCATGTGTGTGCTGTCAGGTGTTGCGAATGCATTAGCAAGGTGCGGGTGCAGGGGCGTCAGCTGGGAGTGTGCGATGCGGTCTTCTATCAGCTTGTGATGCGTAAGTGCCGGCCTGTGGCCCACGATGAGGCCACATAAAAGCCAGAGACCAAACGCAGGCAAGTGCCCAGCACTCATGAATACACTCATAACTATTCACTTAAGGTCATGCTCCCATTGAAGCTAAGCCCTGTGCATGGCATGAGTACTCAACTGGCGTTTGAACTGCTCATGAATAAATGCATCAGTTTCAGGCAACACGCATTCACCTGATTCAGTTCTCAGGTGGGTCTGAAGTTGATACCATAAATAATAATATACAATGAGAACTATGAGTTTATAGTAAATATATATATTTATATACTTAGAACTACGAGCTGAGAGCTGGGGTAATGGGAGAAAGAACTTAACGACTGCGAATGGAAGACTAAAAACGAGGAACATTGAACAAAGAAAAGGAAGCAAAAAGGAAATGGGGTTATAAATAAGGGACTAAAAACTAGGAACTAAAGACTTGAGCCTATGCAATTCAGGCCTTAAGTACAATGTATTTAGGACACAGCTTAAAAGAAAGACCTTTAGACTTGGGCCTTGGGCTTGGCAATAAAGATTGAAGCCTAAATGCTTGTGACTTGGAATCAAAAACTACAATAATCAAAAATACAATTCTTTACTGTCTGCTTTTATCAAACACATCTCATTCTGATAAATTTTGTTTATTTAATATTAAAAAAATAACGTTTTCATGTCAAATCTACGCAACAAGTCTAGCCACATATATATTTGTATATATCATTAAGTCGACTCGGAAGTTGGATTTAAACAAAGCTCTGTAAAACTGTTATATAAATTATCAAAAATTAGGTAACAGTTTCTTAATCAGTTTTCTGCTATGAAAATCCGTATACATTCACGTAGTATTCACCAACTGATTCACACACTCAGTTCGTGAACTCACAATTTTGTGAACTCAGAATTTTGTGACGTCGCAAATGGCGTGTTAAGCAGCGACGAATTTTCTTGGTTGTCGCTGCCCAAGAAAAAACAAAAAGAGAACGCAAAAAAAGAAAAAGGACACACAGAATGAAAGCTAGTACACACGCACAGAGGGGCATGCGTGTCAGCGTATGTGTGTGTGTGTGTGTGTGTGCCTAATTTGGTTAAAGTATTGCAGACTTTTCGGGGCGGTCGCTGCACGCAACGCTCCAAAGTTGCCAAAAATGCAAAGCAAAAACAATTCAAACACACACACTCTTACACACACACACTACACACGCACAACTGACGCTTGCAGCTGCCACTGGAAAAGTTGCTGCTTGAATTTTGCTGTTGCCGCTTTTAGCCAAAAAGTTTACGCAATCAACTATTTTTGAGCCAGCGGCGGGGTTGGGCTCCGGGGCGGGCTTGGCAAAAATATGGAGCCACAGATCCAGGCACCCACCCACACACACACACACACACACACATACCAACACACACACACACACAAATGATAATGAGGCAAATGAAACGAGGACAAAACTTCAGCACGAGCTGCGAAGCATGAAAACCAATGGCGCCGCATGTGTGTGTGTGTATTAGTATGCGTGTGTTTGTGTATATGTGTATATATGTGACCAATTACACATAAACTTTCACCCACACACACACACACAGAGCCCTGGCCAAATGGCAATAATTTAAGTTTCTGGTTACCAAATGTAAATGATGACTCTCTGATGTGACCTGACGACTCCACCCCCCCCCCCCCCCCTCCTCCTCCCCCGCTTCCTCGCAGCAATAACCTTCCCTTTACTCGCCAACGCTCTGCAGCCCAGCCCACTTAGCGTCGGATGATGACTGGGCGTGACAGTGGCTGCACGAAAACACAATTGACCTTGAATTCGTAATGGCAACTGCAACAACAAAAACAACAACAACAACAACAACAACAACAATCAATGTCCGTATTGGCCACATCGCCAAATAGGCAGTAAAACAGTCCACAAATCAAAAACTTGGCCAAGCTCTCGAATTTGTGGCTCAAACGCTTTAAAATTAAAATTGATTTCGAACTTTGGCCATGTTTTGGCTTCTTGATTAGTTCTGCATTTATTTAGAAACTTAACATTTTTCCCGAAATATATCTACGAATTGCCCATTATTCCATATAGGCTTAAGTTAAAATTTCCCACGTTCAAACCTCAACAGATTTGCATGCGAAATATCTTTTTAGCTCTTAAATTAACTCTTCATTTAAATTGAATGCAAACTTTGTTTTCATTATTTTTCTGAAAAATATATTTATTTTTTTATTATTATAATTATAAATTTCCACTGCTGTTTTTTTTTTTTTTTGACATTTTATTGAAAATCCTATTTGCCGGCTTTTATCTGGTTTATTCAAAAATCAATTGCAAAAAAAAAAACATAAAACAAAAACTCAATAAAAATAGGTGCATTCATGTTTCAATGTTTTTTTTTTTAACATCACTTATCTGCACCTATTCCCCTCCCTCCACCATTCGCACTTTCTAATTATAAAACAAAAGCCAAAAAAGAAGAAGAGCTCTGTGGCAACGCGACGCATCTCTGGGCAGGTTTGCACTTAATTATGCAAATTTAATAACAATGCCAAGTGCCACACACACACACACACCCACACACACCCACACACATACTTAAACTCACACACATAGCGTGTTTGAAGTTTATTATAAATGCCATTGCCAAGCGCGTAAAAAAAAGTTGCACAACGGTAACACAAGAGGAAGAGAATAGGGGTTGCGGGATCGAGGCAGCGTAGTTTGTCCTTTAGGTGTATGGATTAACGAGAGAGCGGGAGTGGGGTGCAACATTTCGGGGCTGCTGCTACAAAGTTCGCTGTTCGGCGAGGCTGCTGCAATTCGTTTGAAGCATGCCCCAAGGAATTGTTGTGCCGTCAACTAAACCTTATTACCTTGTGCCCTTAGTGCCCGCATCCCCCCCCTTAACCCCTACCACCATCGCTACCTATCTTCGGCAACAGAGCCAACTGCAGGGCATGTATTTGTACCGTTGCTCAGGTACCCCACACAGCCTGCGCAACCCCCTACCTGTCCAGCCAGTAATGTAATTAAATCGCATTGCTAAAAGGGGTTAGGTCTCCGCCATTTCTCTCTGTCTCTTTTTGTATGCCCTTCTGCGGGTTATTATAATTTTGTCACGAAATGTGTAACGCATAAGAGAAGAGATCTAGGATCCTATTAAGTGAAAAGACTTATATTGTTGATCAGTATCAACCATCAAGCGATATAAAAACACTGCTATAACCGCAAGTACCACCGGGATAAAATTCGAACAGTTTTCATCTAAAAATCTATATTTGAATATTGTTGATCAATCATATGTTTATGTTGCATGAAAAGCAATAAGAAACTCTTGGATTAGGTACAAAATTATCATTATAAGAATTTAGGTACATTTGGGAAATATTTTATCATGATGATTTAAGAATACTTATAATAGAAAATATATTTCCCATGGCAAAAAAGTGTTGAAAATTTAGTTTTTGTATGAAAACAAAGATAAGTGAAGTATGTGCTATGTAAGAGTATCAAATATTCAGCATTCCGTAGATAACTGCGCTTTCTTGTTTCTCTCTTCATTTTTTTTTTTATACATTTCGGACAATAAAATTTATGCACTCGACTGTGCACACTAAATCCAGAGCTAAAGCGAGTGGAGCTGTATTAGAACGTACGGTATAAGCGAGCTGCGGGCTTTAGGGGGGGGGAGGGTGATAGGGGTGGGGTGTGGGGTGGGCTGGTGTGGCGCAACTAAATGACAGGCCCAGCTGGCAATCTGTGGCCTAATCGCCAGCCGTGCGGACGAAAACAAAGAGTGGGCAGCAGGGGCTGTCGTTGGGGTGGGGGTGTTGGTGGGGGTCTTCTTGGGCAACTGAGGGACTGCAGTGGGGCTCAACAGGAGTCGGCTATTGTCACTGCCCACTTGTGTGCTGAATGTGTGTGTGTGTGTGTGTGCGTGTGTGAGGGTGTGCATAAAGGATAATTGCAAGGCACGCGCTGGACGGGCAAGAAAGAGAAGGCAACAAGCGGCAAGCGACCGCTAATGTCATTAAAATCAGCTTTTGTCTGTGTGCAAGTGTGTGTGCGAGTGTGTGTGCTGGGTGTGCGGTTAGTGGGTGTGTGTGTGTGTGTGTGTGTGTGTGTGTGGCAAGCACGAAACAAAAGGCAAACGACGACAAGATGGAAAATGCAAAACCACAGAAAATAATGACACAAAATGGCTTCAACAGGCAGCTGTTGTGGCAGGCGGGGCCGAGGGGGAGTGTGTGGAGAGCATAGCTGCTGCAGAGGCTATGCATAGGGAGGCAGTCAGGCAGATCCAAGCGAGCAGCAGCAGCAACAGCAGCGGCCAAGCGGAAATGAAAGTTTTTTTTTCGTGTTTGCGCAAAAAAAAAATATATATATTGCAGGCACAAGTGTGTGTCGTTTGTGTGTGTAGTTTGTGTGTGCGTGTGTGTGGTATTTAGTTAATGGACTAGTTTTGTTGTGCATCTCCTGCCGAGTAGCAACCACAACAGCAGCACTTACGAGCAGCTAACCAAAATCCAAATACAAATCTGATTCCAAATCTGAAACCAAAATCAATCCCAAATCAATCAACAACCCACGCACAGGCCCCAACACCCACACCCACACCCACACCCACACCCCTAGTATAAGTATATAAGTATAGCCCCAGGATAAAGTAGGTCTACGGGGGACAGCGCCCGGGTAACCGGAGAGCGAACGCACTCGAGCATCTCATCAATCATGCGACGGCGGCTCGAGGCTGACATTTCGACTGAGCTGTCACATGTTGCACCAAGCACCACCCCCTCCTCCCCCTCTCATATCCTTGGCAAACTCCTGCAGTCACCAGTTCTTAAATTAATGATGAATTTATTATAATTAAAATGCTTGCGGTTCGCATTATACTTGTAGTTGTTTCGCTTTTCGTTTGCTTTTTGGATCTTTCCATTTTTTTATGTGGAATCAAATTCACATTAATTACACTGACTGCAGGCTGACCTTTGACTTGGGCTTATTTCTGACATTTATACAACATTCAACTCACGTTCGTGCTGTGTCAAACATAGCTGACACGAGTGTGCAACGAAAACGCGGTGGTTTTTTTGTTTACTTCTTCTTTTACTTGTTAGCCCACATATCAAATTGGCCAAATGTAGCAGCCATAGTTACTGAGATAGTGGGGTCTATAGAGTGCCAAATGTGAATACATATGTTCATATATATATTTATACTGAGATAAAAAAGACTTGTTTGTATATTTTCCATTTTAATTACATATTCTATCAATATTTTGTATAATACTTATATTTTACGATATGATTACGCCATTTTCATTATTATAAAATTATTTGTATTTGATATATGATTTGGATAAAGCATTTCCTTGGATTATTTATGTAAGTTTTACTCTACCATATTTCGTTGGGCTGATGCTGGTTAAAAAAAAAAAATATTTGGACTTAACTTGTGTTGTTTTAAATCTTACGATTGGGAATTCCTGAAAATCTCTATTCTACACCAATGAAAAGAAAAGTACAGCTTGTTTAATAGACATTTAAAGTCAAAAACCGAACATTAATCATGAAATTGTAATATTTAGTATATAATAATAATATTAAATTTGTATATACATTTGTCAAATCTAAATCTCAATTCTTTTTAATTTGAAACGCTCTGCATTCTCTAGACTACAACCGTATCTGCAAAGAAAACATTCCCCATTAAATTTAAAGCGCTTCCAACATTTCTGTTCCCTCTCTCTTTACCACAATTACATATAGTTGTATAGAAAGCGCTTTCCATTCACCTTCTAACCCACCTATCTATATATATATATATATATGTGACAGCCTTACCCCTCAACTTGTAGCCTTACCCTGCTATATATGTGGGACACTTTGGCTCATTTAGCACCTACCCCACGTACCGCTCGTTGCCCTCGCCCGCACCGTGGATCAATGTGATGGCACCTGCCGCCTCATCGGGCTTAAAATGAAATCGCGTCTGTCAAATGACCCAAACAAATTGCAAAACTTTGCCAGCCATCAGGCTTTGAATGCCATTAAGTGTTGTGTAGTGCAGTGTAGTGCTGTGTAGTGCAGTCACGCCCCTGTCCGCCTGTCCGACTGCCGCCCAGCCATAGCAGCTCACTTGTCCACTCTGCGAGTGGCAGTTGATACAGTAAAATGTACTGACGTTGACATAATGGCAAAATCAAACACACACGCACACACACACACTCTCTCTGATACACGAGCACACCTACAGGCTTAAGTGAGTGAGTGCCACCCCAATAACAAATACACTCGATTAGAGATGGGCGCGTGCTCAACAGCTTTCAGCAGGATCTCAACTCGTGACACGCGTTTTACAGACAACTTTCAGCTGTTAAAAGTGGAATTGACATTCGAAATTAAAAATCAACACAACTATATTAACATTACCTATAAGAAAAGAGTCCCTTAGTCTAGAGTGGCCGATAATTCCATAATTCAAACTCCCATAACTTTGCCAAAACTGAACCGATTTTTATGCTTAATGGCATTTGTCCTCTAGATTGATTCTTTATTAAAAATATATGCATTATTCAGAATAACAGTTTTGGAATTTTTTTTGGTAAAATTAAAAACCATTTTCCCCCTTCTCATTTAAAAAAAAAAAATAAAAATTTCAAAATTTACGATTACAATTTAAATTAATTCTTCACACTGGCTCTTGATAAGCACGCGCGCATCTCTAGTATTTGGATAGATACCAAGCTACAAGCCACGTTCTCGGACCCAGACCCAGTCAAAGTTAAAGTGGCGTTGGGCGTGGCAAAGGGAGGGTGGCAGGGGGTGGCGTCACGGTGGCGTTGCAGGCAGCGCGGCAACTGTTGACACTACAAAGTAGCAAATATTGTTGTTGTTATTGTCGTAGTCCTTATTGTTGTCGTCAAAAGGCGTGTGGGTGTGTGTGTGGGTGTGTGTGGGTGTGTGTGTGTGCGTGTGTGTGTGCTGTGTGTGTGTGTGTGCGTGTATCGCATAAATATGCATTTGCCCATTTACGGACTGCCAGCGATTGCATGTGCATATTTTTATACTCACACGCGCACTCGCACTCACACTCGCACTCACACTCGCACTCACACTCACACATTCATACTTATTCGTATTCATTGGCTGGCCACGTGAATTCGAATGTGTTTGCATGTGGGTTAGTGTGTTGCTGCTCTGCCTGCTTGGCGTTGTGCATGTCACCGCACACGGCACCTATTGCCCCCCGCCCCCTCCCCCCCTCTTTCTCTTTCTTTCTCTCTCTCTCTCTCTCTCTATGCCCCCCTTAACATATTGTGTATGTAAATATAGAGTAGATATTCAACGTCAACTTATTTTCAACTGTCGCATGTCGAAATATCGCTATTTACTGCCGTCGATATGGCAGTTCATTTTATTAGGCGCTGGCTCCAAAGAACCGGTTCGCGAGACACACTAGCTGCAATTGGTTGATAAGGTAGGGGCTTTTATTTTTGTTCTACTGTTACTCTGACCAGGATCTGACAGCTCGGTGTAAACGTTTTCATCCTATTAAGCTTTTATTTTCAATATTGAACAACTAGTTCATAAGGCATTTGTTCGCAGCTTATACAAAAATATAATTTGTTCAACAAAAAAAATCAGGTGCCAAATATTCTTTAATTTCATAGATTTATTTAAATATATATTTTATAAATTTGATAAAAACTCGTAGTTTTTTTTAGCCAAATCCTTAAGCAACGTTCTGGTTCATGGTTTGGTTTTACGACACAAAAACTGAAACCAAAATATTGAAAACTTTTTTAAAAATTCTGGAACTAACAACGAGTTTTGCTCAACATCGACTTAAACTTTTAAGTGGAACCAGTTTTCTGCTAGACGAAAACAGGTGATGATTTTCTTTGAATGACATGAAAAAAGGCACCTGTAACTGAATTGGCTCTAACTAGTTTCAATAAGTAAACAGTGTGTAGCATTGGAACTGCTCACTGGTTCCACACAACTTCAATGCATTTATTGAAGCCAAAGGGACTGTGTGTGTGCGTGTGCCACAACAATTACATGCAATAACAACAGCAACCAGAACGTCCCTCGACAATAACAAACAAGAAGTCAGGCAATGGCATTTTTGGAAGCCATGCGATGCCAGCGCGTGGTTTGCCCCTACACATGTTCCATGTACCATGTTCCGTGTTTCGTATTCCGTGTTCCATGTTACCTGCACCCAACTTGGCCAACAGCACAACAATACCAATAAGAAAGCAGGGCCAATAGCAACCGCCATTTGTCGAGTGGATGGTTTGGGGTTCTCTGCACTATCAAATGGCATTTTATTATGAATGACAACATTTGAAATGTTCCAATTACGCGCAAATATTTTGATAGAAGCGCGTTGCTTTACCGACCAACTGACAGGCTGACAGACTGACAAACTGAAAAACTGGTAGACTTAAGCGTGGGCGTAAAGTCAACACGGGCAAAGCAACAAGATTGTCTCACTGCCTGTGACAGTTATCGATAATCGTCGATAATTATCGAAAGTGACAAGTGGCATAAGTAAAGCAATTCTAAATAGGACCCATACGCAATATAACAATAAACTGCTGCAACGTGATGAAATGTAAAATACGAATTAAAATATCAAAACAAAAAAATTCTTTATATTGTATATCCATATATATCTAAAAAATAAACTCTTTATATTGTATATCCACTTTAATCCAATAGCTTTTCTTGGTTTGAAATATATAATAAATTTATATTTTAATATAAATTAATTAACTAAACTTTAACATGATCTCTCTCTCTCTCTGGCAGCGGACAGCTCGTTTCTATTGGCCAACGCACAAATCGTCGATTTTCCGATCGTCTACTGCAATGAGTCCTTCTGCAAGATTAGCGGCTATAACCGAGCCGAGGTCATGCAGAAGTCGTGCAGGTATGTGTACGTATTACCAATTTATATTCACTCGCTTTGTTGCGCTCTCTGTCTCTCTCTCTCTCTCTCTCGCTCTGTTTGTCTCTCTTGTTTTATCTATATATATATATATATATATATATACTCTATGTATTAACCTAGCCTAAGTATTGTAAAACATGCCGTTCTTGCGCTCCGCAGCTGCCCAGCTCGCGCTCTATCCATCTTTATATATATATATATATATATATATATCTGTATCAATATTTCTTTCACATTCACAGCTAATCAGAGTGTTGTTCATATGATATTTTGCTCTAACTGTCTATTGTATTCCATAAGGTGTTACAGCTTTTATTCATGTTGTCCTTTTGTAAATTGTATTTAGATTGCATGTGTAATTTCTACTTTACTACTTAAGTTTAATTTGTACATTCACATAATATTATTTACGTACATATTATATATACATATACTTTTTTAATCCCTGCTTATCGTTCGTAAAAAATGGTTCATTAAATTAAAAAATTAAAAAAAAAAATAGAGTCTTGCAATAAAATTCGATTTTTTCAACAGGACAGCAAGGAAGTTGTTAAGGAAGTTGCTTTACAAATTCCTATTTTTCACTCTTTTTCTAGCAGAAAATTTATTTATTGATATATTATTATTATATCCTATACTGACCATAAAAACTCTTCGCTCTATCAAGCTAACCTCTTAACAAGTTCTCTAAAATCTGTCCCCTTCTGCAAGTCAAAACTCTCAAAAGATTTACGGCAAGAGAGAGAAATATTTTAATTCATTTCCGCATGTTCACTCAACTCTTTTTCGTAGCTATCCAACACTAGCTCGTAAATGTCCGCTGGCTGTGGCGGTCAAACGGTTAGCGGACCTCCGCTCATTTTATGTTCGACAAGTAAGCGGATTGCCAGCGATTTGCCAATGACAGAGCACTGCGAAATCCGAAGGGATTTCAGCCAAAAGTCACTAAACTCTCGCTCGTTCAGGGCCAGTCTGCTCTAGCCGAGTCCATTTATCAAGGCATTAAGCAGGCATTAAAGCCAAACCGCCGCAGTTCCGGCTAACTGTGCTCTTCCGCCGGGCGAAATTCACTGGTTGCTGCATGCGAGAATACGGAGTCATTAAAAAGAGAACAGAAAATACCCAAAAAAAAAGAAAACAAAAACCGAAAAAAAAAAAGAAGAGAAGAAAGAAACCATGTGGTCAGCGTTTAATGTGCTTTTGCTGGCTTTTGCCAAACTGTTGTGAAATGGCAAATAAACGTTTTAACGCGAACGCCACAAAGTACGCAACAACAAAAGCAAGCGAAATTGTGGCGAAAGAGGTTTTCCAACGACATTTTTTTTGTTTTACCTTAATAGGCATATTGGCTGGCAAATTAGCTTGTGACAATTTGTTTTGTCAGCTCGCTAAACGCACGGCGCGCGTTTGTTGCACGGCTCAAGTGCCTGTCAAACTGTAACAGTGGTCAACACAGTGCGCACAGTGGCATTCTCCAGCGAATTGTTTGTAATTTGTGAACAACAATTGCCACAGCGGTTGGCCAAACAAAAAACGAGAGAAAAACAAAAGCGTATGCAAGCGAAAGCGTATTTTCCTTGTCCCTGGCGACCTGCTGGTTGACTACTTTGTTTTATTTTTTTATGTTTTTTTTTTTTTGGACAAGCCAAACTTTTGTAATGCCAATCTAGCGCTTAGCTGACTGCGCTGCTTTTCTCTCACTCTGGTTCTCCCTCTTTTTGCTGTGTGTGTGTGTGTGTGTGTGTTATTTATTGTTGCGCTTTGACCTACTTTGTTGCTGTGTGTGTGTGTGTGTGTGTGTGTGAGTGTGTGGTCGCGCGCTAAAAGAAAACCCAAGCAAAAGGTTGACCAAAAAAGAAAATCTCTGTTATTTTTTGCGCTCTCTCCATCTCTATTTCCCTCTTTATCTTTCTCACTCTGTTTGCTTATTGCTCTTGTTGTTGTTTTCGCTGCTGTTTGCTTAACTGCGCGCACTTTCTTTCAATTTGCCATTACGGCAGTTTGTGGCACCTTTTAACAACCCCTCCCCATGCTACGCCATTGGTAACTGCCCTGCTCCACTGTTAGTTTAGAGTATATTGAGTGGAGTCTTTGCCAGCGCCACCCTCTAAACTGTTTCGGCCTTTGTGCTGCCAGGCTTGTAACCCAATTTTGTGCTTGTCTCTGTACATAAAACGACAAAGAACAGTTAGCTTTGAGGGGCCGAAGATTAAATACCCTGCAGCCATATGGAAGATGTGCGCTATAAATCTACAGTTAGTTAGGGTTTGCACAGAACACTTTATTTTTTGTTATCAATTATTCCAAAAACAAAAAAAATAAAGTTGATTTATCTATTTTATTCTTTGCTCCAATGTTAGGACCATAGTAAATTTCATTTTCCATTTTTCGACATTTTGTTACCAACTACATAATAATGTGGTCCGATCCGGCAGATTGCGACATATGAATTGCCTGCAACAAAAGCCTTTAAAACTGAGAGAATAATTTACATGGAAACAGACTGACATGGCTTTATAGACTCTTTCTAGACGTCACATTTGGTAACAGAATAATACCCTCTGCAAGGGCATAAAAATAGATATGTACGTGCACAGCTACACTGTGCAGCAAAACAGTTCATTGCACAAAATGGCCGGCGTAACGGAAATGAGTCGCTTTGCGTTTTTACTCGTGACGTCGACGTCGCAGTTTGTTGAACCTTTGTCATGGCATAAATAAATACAAGCACACACACACACCCACACACACACACATTTAGCATTTGTCTAACTGCAATGGCAGCAGCAACAACAAAAACAGCATTCGCCGCAGCGAGCGCCAAACACAAATTAACAGTTTTTTCTTCTTTTTTGTATTGTGTCTCCTCTTGCATTCGCAAACGAATTCGCCATCACCCAATGTTGACTGCTGACGTCATTGCAATTTGCGCGCCGCCCTCCCGCTCTGTCACACTCAGCTGCATTCGCTTGCTCGCTCGCTCGCTCGCTCGCTCTGCCATTTGGTTGGCTCGCTCGGTCGCTCGCTCGCACGCTGAGCTCCATTTTTGCATATTTTCGCGCGCGCCCTAAAAGCATGCAACACTTTTTTTTGGTTCAGCACGTGCGCTGCCTTGGCAACGCTTCTATTTTCCATTTCACTTTATATTTTTTCGTTTTCTTCAACTACGTTTTCGAGTTGTTTTTTTTCTGTGGTATTTTTTGCATGTGATAGCATCTGCAGCAAAGAGAGCCTGGCAATAATAGCCAGTAGGCAATAGCTAAAAGATGTGCCATACGATATGGTAATTTCCATCATCACTCGTGCTTGCCAGCCATTCGGTGTCAACGTGGCCAAAATTAATGGCCACCAACAAGCCCCGAGGCAGGCAAATTTAGCATATTACCTGACCCAGCGCAGGAGTGCCGTGGCCATGACAATATATCTGGTCAGAAATTGCACAGCCTGTGCACCTTATGTAAACTCAATTATTAGATTGCAAGAGATTTCCAAGAATTTTATTTCATTTCATTTAGTAGCTCGTGCGTGGCCTTAACAAATCAAAAAGCAGTCTGAACCAAATTTTACCCAATTACAAAAGGTTATAAGAAATTAAAAAAAAATATATATAAAATACAACATATTTCTAAAACGTTCAGTTCAAAGACCAGTTTTTATTCCGCCAAGAACCAATTCAAATATGTATTGAAAACGGTATTTTTGTACACTCAAACTAAAATATTAAGAGTTTACAAAAATGCATCAAATTTCTATCGCTTTTAGAAATTTTAGCAAAATATTTTGAGAATAATTTCCTATAATTCTTGAACCAACCAAAAAAATATATATAAAATACTACTTACTACTTTCTTAACTTATGATCATTTTCCATTTAGGCAGTAGTATAAAAATAATATATGTATGAATAAAATAAATTTAATAAGATATGTAAAATATTATAGATTGCTTTCTGGGTTTTTTTTTTGTTCTTATTAAAAATGTAAGATTCCTATTTAACTTTAAGTAAATACCACTTCCCAGCCCCTTACACACCCTAGCCCAAGTCCTAGTTAGCCCTCAGGTAAGACGTCTGATGCTGCGTCTGCAACCCCTGAAAAAATGTTACTGTATTTTTCTTCTTCTTTGCATGCTCCAATTATATTAATTATTCTAATTATATACATAAATATATATATATATTTATATCTGTGTGTGCGTGTGTGTATGTGTGTATTTTCTGTGCTGCTGTCTGCAGCTCAAAACTAATCAAGAATAATACCTCGTATATGTGCGATATTCTGCTCTTATATATTCCACACTCAAAATGCAATAAAATGAATACAGATGCGGCTTCATGTACGGCGAGCTGACAGACAAGGAGACGGTGGGAAGGCTGGAGTACACGCTGGAGAATCAGCAGCAGGATCAATTCGAAATATTGCTCTACAAAAAGAATAGTGAGTATATATTGTAGGCTATTGCAGAAGCACCGTATACCCGTATATTATACACTCAGAGAAAAAATCAAGTATGTTGTGCTTAAATCAAGTGCAACCGCTGACTTGAGAACAAAGTTATTATTTCAGGTACGTTTTTGCAATCTCAAAATACCTTCATATGAGAATCAATTACTGCGCTTAAAATAACAAACGTTGTACTTTTATTGAAATTATTTATTTCAAGTACGAAAAATATTACAAGAATTGTTTGTACTTAAAAAAAAGCGTGGAACGATCTTAATGCAAGTACAACTTAACTTTTGTACTTGATTGAAGCACACACAATCTCGGTTTTCTTAACGTTCTCTGTCTATAGCTGCATCTATAACTATTTTATTTCCATATGACATCTATGTAAATCCTAAGTATCCTGTTACAGCTTGACTATGTTTAATCAGTCGTGTTTCATGGGTTAGACACCGGCAGCCCCTGCTCAAACGGCCGTCAGTTCAGGTCTTTGGGTGTAGATTAGGATTTATGCTACGCCCCTTGCCTCATAATAAATTATTGCACTTTGTTGGCGGTGGCACCCTCCTCCCTCCCCCTCTTCTAACTACACATTATTCATGCCAGTCTAATCCTACTCACACTTCCGGAAAACAAAATCTCCCTGTCTCGACTCCTGACTCCGCCACTCGCCACTTGCCACTTGCCACTCGCTACTCGTTACTTTGTATTCGTTACCTGCTTTTAATTTGTTGTTTTGTTGCCCCCGTCTATTATCCTGGCAGCTGCTGCTGCTGCTGCTGCACGTGCCTCTTGTTGTTTAATGCAAACAAATTGAAGTGGCGCAACAATTTTTGAGTAGCGCCCATCAATCAAGCAGACCCAAACCCAACCTAAAGCCCCCCTTCCCCTCTCCACCTCAAAGCACCCACCGAAAAACCCATCAAAGCCAGCTGATTTATGTGCAACTGTTGCTAGTGGAAACTCGCTTCATATTCGCAATTGAAAAACTCACAATTATAATGGATTAACGCCTTCGGGCATCAATTTACAGATGTACAATGTGGCTGCGCCCTATCGCAGTTTGGCAAGGCACAAACCCAAGGTACAACAATACGCTCGCTTCAAAGTTGATCGTTTATCGAGTATCAATAAATTTAAGATATTTGGAGGAAATTAAAAGTTTTGAAAGTGTTCGTGAACATAGTTTGACCATGAGTGTGTGTATTTGGAAAACTAAATGCTCAACAAAAGCTGTCGCATCTTTATTCGCCCACCGTTTGCATTTGTTGCCAAAAATTTAAGAACGCTCAACTGTCGGGCATTATCATCAAATATACATAAATCAATTGCAATATATGTACATAAATACACACCCGCCAGTGCGTGTGCGTGTGTATTCACACACCAATCGCTGTTCATGCATTTTTCATGAGCCAAATCAAAAGAATCTCAAGTTTCGATTAACTAAGCTGCTTGTAGCCAATCAAATTGATGGTCACTACACATTAAGCATGCAGTGAGCAAAATTTAGTAATAGAACACAAGAATTAAAAAATATTTTGGAAAATAATAATATAAAGTATTTTTTAACGCAGCATACATTGAAAAAACTCACTGTATTTATACAATATAAACAATAACAAAACAAAAAATTTGACAAAAATAGTGTTTGTTTTTTTTCTTTGAGTATAGAAATATGTCACACATTAGCAAAGTTTTAGAAAGCGTATTTTACGTTCAGCACCTCCAAAACAACTGTTCATTCTTGTTTTTAATTCTCAATTCGTGTAAATCGCATGCATATTTAATTCCACTATTTGGTGCTTGTCGAAAAATTAATATTTTATAGCTTCCGCATGGCCCCATTGTGGAACTAAATACAAAATTTAGTTACATAAAGTGGGAATAGTAGTGAAGAGCACGAAATGCAATTATTGTTAAGTGCATTTTTGTTGTCTGTCTAAATGCGACACTCCGAGCATGTTCCCCACCCCTTAAAAGCGAATGAAGTTCCTTTATTCGAGTGGTGGAAATTGGAAAAGAAAAAAGGGGCCCCAATAAATACTTTGCGAATTATTGTAAAAATATTGCAATTATTATAAACAATATTAATAACTTTACAAATAATAATAAATACAGTGGTTGATAATTGGAACTATTTGGTTCCAAGGCTATACCCGTGAATAGGGTAATGCGCACTCAGTTACATCCGATTCCAACGTTTTTACTTGTTTTAATTTATATTTATTTCATTTATTTATATAATGATTTAATTATTTTATTTATCATTTGCGCATTTTCTTATTGCATCACAGAATTTTTTTCTTTACAGGAAAAACCAACATCTCAAATTTTTCTTATTCATCCATTGTACTTGAAAACATTCTATCGTACTTAAATATGCGTTTTTTCTTGAAAAATAAATAAAACAAAATAAAGAACTCTACAAAAACAACTTTAAGTCGCAAGTATAGAGCTGAATGCTGGATAGTACAACTGAACATTTTCAAAAGTGAGAGTGCCAATATCGAGTATTATTATTAAAACGTACTAGCATACTAGATGGAGCTCCCCAATGAACTGCTTCCACTCAAGCTGAGTCATGTTTTCGCCACTACTTTTGGCGCTGATGCAGTCGCTCGTTTTTCATTTCTATTAACAATGCGATTTTTTCGTTTACGTTTTTCTATTTTTCCACTTTTCTTCTTTTCTTATTTTGTTTGAGCTATTGCCAGGGCATTCGAAGTGGCAACTGTGTGTTGGGGGAGAGGGGGGCACGTTGCGCTAAGAGGAAAGTTGCCACAAAAGGAGGCGCGTCATGTGGCGGCAATTCGATATGAGAACAAATTGAATTGGCTGACAGGTGTCTCTCGGGCGCCGTGCATAAGTTGATTGTTGTTCTTATCTGACAGCTGACAGCTTCCAAAAATATATATCTAGATATATATAGCATATGGCATAGAGATAGATATTTGATGCGCGCTTAATTAGCGGGAGATATTTTGTTGTATTTCTTATTAGGCAAAGGCGAGCGGAAACGGAAGTGGCAGCGGATATGTTAATAGCTAACTGCGCATAAAATTAGCGAATAATTATGCTTTTAACATGCCGTCCCCCCAAGCACCAGTTACAGTCCCATCCCATCAAGGCTGTCTATTCAATGACAGCAGAACAATTGCGTATACGCCGCGTGGGCCATTGCTGCAAATGCAAATTGAATTGTAATTATTGTTGATTGGACAGAGACACACACACACACACACATATATATACACCTTGTTACCTTGTGTGTGTGTGTGTGCGTTTAATTTACCATCGCACACTTTTCAACGGGGCACCCTTTTAACCGTTCTTTGAGCCTCACGCGCGTAATATCCGTAATTGCAATGCCAAACTGAACTCGTGCGTGTCTCCCTCTCTCTGTCTGCCTGTCTGTCTGTGTGTGCGTATGTCATGACCTCAATTCATTGCAGCTGCCTGCACTACAATTCGATTATCATCGTTTAAATTGCAACGCTGAGCCAGCACTTGCCCTAAATAATAGCTCACATTCCACATTAATTATCAGTTTTTCGATAAACGTCTTTCAATAAATAACAGTGAAACAAATATCCTTAGCATTATCTACATTTTTTTTTTGGAGCAATTGGAAATGTATACGCCAATTCCAAGTTCATTTAAGGGTACCTGCCTACACTTAAATACTATTTGCATTTCAACAAGAAATCAAAAACAAGAATCTCTCAAGAATAAATTGGAAATATGATAAGAAATATGCCTTTCAATTGTTAGTGGAAAAACCTTGTCAATTGCCAAGCAAGCATTAGGTGCTAGGCACAGCACTTATTTATCAGAGGTAATGCAAAACATTTGCTTTTGCCTTAGTATCAAGTTTCAAACAATTTTGAAGCATAATTTTGTGCTGCGTATGTTTTTTTTTTCAGTATTGTGCAGGCGAAAAACGTTGCCTAGCCCAAAAGTGTTGCCAAAGCCACGGCAAATAGCGATAGGAAAGCGATATGACTACAGAGGAAAACCTGCCACTGATGACGTACGTCTTAACTGTAAAATATAAGAAACTGGTGTCGCTGCCAGTAGACTGTATTCTCTTGAAAGTCTCGCAGTTAATTCTATTTGTCAGACGCCAGAGAAATAAACGTTTAAAAAGCAATTTTGATTAGCCGACATGCGGCAGCTACTGTAGCAAAACATTGTTAACAATTAGTTGCGTCTTATTGAGGGGCAGGTAAGAAGGCGATAAAAAGGCAATGCGGCTGGCGTTGTGCGATCTAACAATGCATATTAGTAGAATCGTTTGATCTCCTTTCGCAACTGCTTTTCAAAGGGATTTGAGGTGTTATTTTATAAACTTTCTTGAGGAGATGGACAGAAAATCGCAGTGTGCGTGGCTCTACCGAATAATAATAAAAATCAAATTGAATTGAGACATTTTGTAGGTTTTTTAGGGTTAAGTCAGAATATTTTCCAAATAACATCCGCATTCTTAAGATAACGCTCCAACATTCACCTGTTGAGTGTTACTGTTGTAGGGCTCTTGAGTTACATATGTAAATGTATGTATTATTAATCACATTAATCTCTCTCTTCCTTTCTCCTTCTCTGTCGCTCTCCCTTTCTCTACACTCTCCCATAGAAACGCCGCTATGGCTGCTGCTTCAGGTGGCGCCCATACGCAACGAAAGGGATTTGGTTGTGTTATTTCTGTTGACGTTTCGGGATATAACTGCACTGAAACAGCCCATCGACAGCGAGGATACCAAAGGTGGTAAGTAGGTTCAGCTCTGTGCTCTATGTCCCCCCAACCCCCCCTTCCAACACAACCCCCACCCCCCAACACAACCCCACAACTCTTTGCCCTCTCTCTCTCTCTCTCTCTATATATATATATGTATGTCTGTGTATATATAGCAACGATCATAATGCACTCAAGCAACCTGCCAGACATGAGCTTAAAATTTTGCCAAATTTATTAAAGTCATCCCAACGAATTGGTCATACACTACACTGCACTACACAACACACGTTTGCTCTCTCTTTTTTACTCTCGCGAGCGCATGCACCCCTTGTTACAGTTTGCACTCCGCCTCTCCCCTTTTGTCTCTCTCAAACTTTTACCAAACTCTACATCACTACTGTTTTATTCTCTCTTTCTCTTTTGTCTCTATTTCTCCCAACATTAATCACGTTATCCAAAAACTGCACACACGCACACACGCTTACGCATTGTATTATATTCGTATATATCTATATATATATATCAACACATATATATATAAATATATATATATATCTATGCATAAATAACTGAACCGAACCAACCAATATGTACTATATGTATATATCTAATGTCTGTATATACATTTTTTACTCGTTTTATTTTTATTTTTTTTCAACGCTTTATTAAATTTTGAATTTATCGCAATGCCGACTTTGTGATCTATCCACCCATCGCTTTATCGCGAAATCGACTTTTTGATTTGCTGATTTATCGCTTTATCGCCTTTTTGATCTATCGCTTTCCACCTAATTTTATTTATACATTTTTTTCTTTTCTTTAACGCTTTATCGAATGTTTGATTTAACGCATTATCGAATTTTGATTTATCGACCTATCGTTTTGTCGCGTAATCGACTTGCTGATTGATCGCTTTATCGCCCTATCGATTTATCGCCTTTTTGATTAATCGCTTGACGTTTGTTTTTTTCCAAATCCTTGTTGTTTTCTTATCTCACGCTCTCTTTTTTTGCTTGTTTCATTGTTGTCTTTGGGTCTGTGCGTGTCTGTCCATATCGTAGCAGTTAATCTATTCCTTCCAGTTTTAGGTCTCTCCAAATTCGCCAAACTGGCGCGATCCGTCACACGCAGCCGCCAGTTCAGCGCGCATTTGCCAACGCTCAAGGATCCAACGAAGCAGTCGAATCTGGCGCATGTAAGATCGATTTATCGATACATTCAGCATACATGTATATTTTCTTGATTGCTAACTGTATATTCTCCTTGCAGATGATGTCACTGAGCGCGGATATTATGCCACAGTACAGACAGGAAGCGCCAAAGACGCCGCCACACATACTCTTGCATTATTGTGCATTTAAAGCAATTTGGGACTGGGTGATATTGTGTTTAACATTTTATACCGCCATCATGGTAAGTGAAGTCCCGTTTACATAACTATTTTCTTTCATGAAAATATTTTTCGAAATATTCTTAAAGAAAACATGAAATATTTTTTGTTGTATTTGATATTTCTTTGATTGTGATATTGGCCCTTAGGCAAAAACTATACACATATATACTACCTGAAATCAAAAATGATTTCATCCAATTCCCCCTCTTCAAGCTGTTCTAAAAATTAGAGGGTGTAGTTCCTCCTTTTATCAGCGACATTTTTCGGTTTCCCGTTTCGCCATTTTTCCTAGCTGTAATCCTACACAGCTGACTCATTTGTTTTTCTGGCACGCTGCTGTAGGGTCTAGCTACTTAGGCGTAACCACACCCACACCCACACGCCACATGCTACATGCCACATGCCACAAAGCGGGGCAGCTGTTGTCTCGTCGCTTGTCTACTCAAATTGTGCCTATTTCCGTCAACAAGATGTTAACATTTTCGCTTAAATTGCGCAAAACACAACTTGACTCACTCACACAAACACACACACCCACGCACACATGTGTGTGTAACTGGTGTGAGCATCCTCCAGAGAGTTTGGGGCCGAAAGTTGCTTTGTTGCTCTTTTAGTTTGCAATTTATTATTTTTGTTGTTGTTGATGCTGTTGCTTTCGCAATCGCTTCAACTTTGTTCGTATACCCATTAACGGTATGTATAATGGGTATTATGGGAGGGAAATTGGAGTTATGCGCATGTTTGTCTCTGACCTTATAATGTCTTTACATAAGCTTGATCAGAAGGACAAGCTAAGTCGATCAAGCCTCAGCTGTCTGTTTTTCTGCCTGTGCACTATCAAAGAAACGAACAGAGCTAGAGGATAATAAAGAATCTCAAATGCCATATGTAAAAAAAACAATTTGTATTTTTAATCTATTTCCCCAAAACCAATAAATGTGGATTTCGAAATATTTTCCAAAAAAAAACAATTAATAATGCATATATTTTAAATGCAGAATTATTCTGGAGCGTAAATTTTGACAAAAACAACAAAGTTTTGGGGGTTTGAAGTATGGAACCTATTGATCGGAGAACTTTACATGTCAATGTTTTTGTCAATTTCAATCTGTCAATAAAAATTGTAATCCTGTATCTGACGCGAGTACATATTCCAAATTTCAAGTCTCCTAGCTTCAATCAGAGCAAATCTTACGAGGTATTAGCCAGTCGAACACGCTCCTCAAGTGCATTCCCACTAGTTCAGTTATTGTTTAATGCAATTTGGCGGCGTCACATTTGGTTGCTGTTATCAACTTTAGCATCAACTGCGGCTTCTCGCCTCGGCTCCGCCCCTGACAGCACGACGGCTCGGCAACTTTTAAGCCAAGCAAACCTGAGGCCAACCGTTTGGCAGGCGGGAAGGAGACGACTTAAAGCTACATTTTAAAGCTGGGCAAATCCAAATCTCAAAGTGAGTGCTTTGGTTGCGAAGACTACGTTCAAGACTTTTGGCAGTTTAAGGCTTGTCAAAAATGTTCAAAAGTATTAGGCGTGTGGTTAGCCTTTGGGATACATCAAAAATTTGGGGTTTATTTATAAACTCTCTAATGCCAAAGTTGTTTTTGGTGGATTTCTGTTTAGCTGCTCATTAAGTACTAAGATGTTAATTTTGTTCTGAGTGCTTTGCAATATTTAATGCATATAATGCAAAGCAAATTATTAGCATGAATCAAGACTACTCTCTTCCTTTACATTTCAAATGAGTTCGTCCTGAAATAAATCCAAATGAAATGAATCTTTCAAACTAACTTCGGCTTAGACCAAACATAGAAGATAAAGACAGGATCCCAAGTTCATTAAAGGTCTCCTTCTTTCTCGCTCTTCCACAAGCTCTCTATATAGAATTTTGACAGGAAACACATCTTTAATAGGCGATATTTAAGGTTTAAATATATATTTTTGCAACCAAATCCTTCTATAAACACGTCAGTTTCACTTTCCAGAACGACATCAAAAACAAAAATGAATGAAAACTGAAATAAGAATTGCAGTAAACATTTAAATGTTTGTATCATTTGTGAGGCAATCTACCGAATTGGCCTCGTGAAGGCACTTCTTTCGTACTTGTTGCTGCCGCATGCCCCAGCCGTTACAAGCCCTAACAAGCCGCCGTTTCGTTAGGTTAAAGAGGGACGTTGCGTGGCCAGGGCGGTAGAGGATGAGGAGAGAGAGAGAGAGATAGAGAGAGAGAGTGGGTGGGGGATTGCATTAAGTGCTCTTCACCCATTCGCCAGATAAAAGCAAGTACAAGTCAAGAAATCAGATAATAGTCTCGTCGCCCTGACACTTACACAACCTGCTACAAGTGCAGACATTTGCATGGCCAAGTGCCTAGGCGGCGGTTCTAGGCGAAGGGTCTAAGCTCTGGGGTCCAGGGGCTGTGTCTACACGTCTATGTTTGCGTCTGTCTGCCATGCGGTGGGGTATATGTTTTATGTGCTTAAATTAATATTCTCGAAGAGATGGAGACGGAGATACAGAGGCCAAAGACCTGGCTAAGAGGCTTGTAACGGGCCGCTTGAGCAGTGTTTTGGTGGGTGGAAGCAACGTTAAGGATTAAAGATAACACAATGGCAACAAAATGTTGCCCCAACTGTTGCACAGACAATAATAACTAAGCCGCTTACTGTTGTTGCCCACTGATTGACTTACGAGCTCGTAGCCTTAGAGAGTTCCTAAAAACGTCTGTTCATAGGCTTATGCTAATTGCTTTTTTCGCCTTTACAGGTGCCATACAATGTAGCGTTTAAAAATAAAACTTCAGAGGATGTTTCTCTGCTCGTTGTGGACTCGATAGTTGATGTTATCTTCTTTATAGATATTGGTAAGTTATGTTCTTTTTTTTTGGTTAAAGCAACTAAAATTCGAGCTTGCTCTTCCCCAATTAGTGTTAAACTTTCACACCACTTTTGTGGGCCCCGGCGGCGAGGTGGTCAGCGATCCAAAGGTCATACGCATGAACTATCTCAAGTCGTGGTTCATTATCGATCTGCTCAGCTGCCTGCCCTACGATGTCTTCAATGCCTTCGATCGCGACGAGGACGGCATCGGTTCGCTATTCAGCGCCCTCAAGGTGGTGCGCCTGCTCCGTCTGGGCCGGGTGGTGCGCAAGCTGGATCGCTATCTGGAATACGGTGCGGCTATGCTGATACTCTTGCTCTGCTTCTATATGCTCGTCGCACACTGGCTGGCCTGCATTTGGTATTCCATTGGGCGCAGCGATGCGGATAATGGGGTAAGCGAAAATGACAACGATTTCCTGCTTTTCCCCAGCTAATGCTAGCTGCCCTTACAGATCCAATACAGCTGGCTGTGGAAGCTGGCGAATGTGACACAGTCACCGTACTCGTATATTTGGAGCAATGATACGGGACCCGAGTTAGTCAATGGGCCGTCCAGAAAGAGCATGTATGTGACGGCCCTATATTTCACCATGACCTGCATGACTTCGGTAAGTTTTTGGCCAGCAATTGGAGAACGTTTCCAAGCTAAAAACAAGTTCCGCATTTATTATTAAAAACTGTTTGCTTTCGTTTCTCACAGGTGGGCTTCGGCAATGTTGCAGCGGAGACAGACAACGAGAAGGTGTTCACCATCTGCATGATGATCATTGCAGGTGCTGTGTCCAAACACGTTCCGTTGCCGCGTCAAAATTTCTATTAAAAAAAAAAAAAACCGCAAAAAAAAAATACACCCGCTACCCAAACCGCATCGCTTTTGAATATTCTGTCATTGCAAAAGCTAGATACAAATATAGCGCCGCTAGAACTAATAACTGCAGGAATTGGTGTAGCCCAAAACAAAGCCATCAAGTTATTTAACCTTTGTCATTAGCCGTATGGCCCATATCTCACCTATGGTAGTGCCAATCCCAGAGAACTGAATCCCATTTCCAACACTCAAAAGCGAAACAATTTTTGATAGTTAATACATGTTCTTTTTTTCGTATTATAAAAAACCAAAAACCACAACTAGTTGCACAATTCGTCGCCATGTGTGAGTTCTCGTTACTTTACGACTTGTTACGTTTTGTTATAGATGTTGTTTTGGTGTTAAGCATAACAGACAATATCATAAAATGCAATTTAGCAAACTCTCAACTCGACATTCCCCTTTGTGTACATCATAATCCTAGCTATAGAGAGGCATGTCTAAAGCATATTACGCATACGCACCGTTTAAATTCAAAGCAGGGCTGGAGCCTCAACAGCCACGCCCCTGGTGCGTTTGTGTAATATACATACGTTGTCTCTCTTCCTCTCTCTCTCTCTCTCTCCCTCTCTCTCTCTCTCACACACACACTATTTAATTTCCTCTCTATATCTACCTCTTTGTCAGTCGCTCGTCCAATTCTTTGCTTTTATTACCGTTCTAGCCGCGCGTTTGCGCGTTTCATCTTTAGCGAGTCGATAACTCGAACACTTTCTCTTTAAACACTACATCATAGCAACTATCTTTTACTCGTTGGCATTTTGTACTCGTTCCTGTTGCTCACACATACACACATGTACACAAAACCACACCGACAGGCACAAAAAAACATAACGAGTAGACTTGTCTCGCTACTTCTGCGTATCTACATGTAACGAATCTTGTGCCTCAACTCGTTCGTTTACTCGTTTGTTTATTTCCAATGCCAAAACTCTCTATCCCCATCTCTCTCTCTCTCTCTCTCTCTCGACTAACTACTATAGCTCTGCTGTATGCAACGATCTTTGGTCATGTGACGACCATCATACAACAAATGACCTCGGCCACCGCCAAGTACCACGACATGCTCAACAATGTGCGCGAGTTTATGAAGCTGCACGAGGTGCCCAAGGCGCTCAGCGAGCGCGTTATGGATTATGTCGTCTCCACTTGGGCCATGACTAAGGGCCTCGATACCGAGAAGGTAAGTCCGACCAGCAGTTGCCCCCAATAACTATCCCATCTATGTTTATCTACGTAACCGCAATTATGTGCCAAGGGATTTGGGTGCTGGGCCAAAGACTGGTCTCTAATATTAATAAATCCAACGAGTAGTTCGAAGTTCGTTAGTTTTTTTTAGTGAATTTCACATATGTATTTTACGCTTTGGCTTTTACTTTACCAGCCAGCTTGTAGTACTTTGCGCCAAACTTACGACAAGCATTCGAATAATCTATCCATACAAGCATCATTGCACTCATACACTAACTATTCATTAGCTATAGTAAAAAAAAGACGTTCAAATGGGTTCTGTGTGTTTAATATTGATCCTACCACTTAAATGTGACTATATAACGTTACGAGTGTTAAGCTCTCATTACTCACCACTCGCTGAACATTTGTAAATATCAAAACATAAACTACAAGCGATTGTATTTCCATTTAAATGCTAATCAAAGTGTTTTACTCGTTACCAGGCCCACTCGCTACAAGCTTATTGCTAACTACTTTAAACTATTTCAACATGTAAACTCCAATCATCTATACAAAAAATACTAAAAGTATTACTTTACTACGAGTAAACCTTTAAGCTCTCTCGTTACTCGCAACTTCGCAACACTCGCTTATTATATTGATTATTTAAAACATTAGGTAAATTCATCCGCACCCATACTTGAATGAGAAAAAAAGTAAGAAAAGAAGTATTAATAACTTCTATGACTGCTTTGTAAGTCTTTCCAATACTTGCTAAAGTTGTTTACTCGTTACTGGGCCCACTCGTTAGTTATTTTAAATCTATACAAGCAAGTTATGTAATTGCCTTAAGTTTAATCCAAATACCAACTGGAGCGGTTTACTCGCTAATAAGCCCACACGCTAATTGCTAGTTGCAGCTCGTCAGTATAGCCATTCATTCATTACATTATTTAATTTCAACTCTTTTAGCTATCAAAACATTAACTAGCATCGTGTTCATATACATTTCCAGTTACATTTAAGCGCTTAACAACATATTTGTCTGTTCTCTCGCTGCTCACATAACCCACTCGCTATTCTCGCCACTAACAAGCGCAAAATGTAGCCGGCTCTGGCTCACAATTTGTTGTACTTAAAGACCAAGGCTTTCACATGCATATGCACACAACACAAACACACATAGACAGACAGACAGACACACCCACACACACATACACACACATACACACACACATACACGCAAACACACAGACGAACTTACAGCAAAGTTCTTCACATTTCTCAAGTACTTTCAAAATGAAAATGGCAAAACTGCTTTTGCCATTTGCCGTTGCTCGCTGCTGTTTGCTTTGTTTTTCCTGCTATGTTCAAATCGCTTTTCGCATCTACAGCAAACGCTCTAAGCAAAACATTAAAATTTGAATCAAACGCTTTTCCAAAAAGAAAATACAACAAAAAACAAAAACAAAAATGTGCGACAAGAATGAAATTTGCCAATGGCACATTTTCATTTTTTTGTTGCCAAACATAGAAGTAGTTAAGAATTTTTCACGAAATGAACAACAAAGTTTAAAATTAAGTGAGCCGAGAGCTATGTGAATATAAAAGAAAAAGCTCAAGGCTCAAGCGAAAGGTACAGGTACAGATCCAGCTAGAGGTCCAGCCACAGCTACAGGTCCAAGTCGAGGTCGAGGTAAGCTCTCTCTCTCTCTCTCTCTGTCTTTCTTTCTCTCTTTCTCTCTCCCTCTGTGCAAGATCTTATACATTTTCCTAATTAAAAAAAAAAAACAACAACACTTATTCAAAAACAAAAACTATTCTCTGTTTTCTATGTGTTTGTCACGGTTTTTGAAATTTGTACCATTCTTCTCTTTATTCGATGCGCGTGAGCTAAATCCGTGCCAATACGAAAAGCGTCCGTCAAATTCATGCCTTTAGATGAACTTAAACCAAACGATATATATATACATATATTAAAATTTAAAATGTTTGGTTTAAAATGAAGTAAAAGAATTTAAATTTTACATAACAAATCTTATAAATTGCCCACGCTTAGGCCGAAGCAAATCAACTGACCTTTATACCTATTTCGTTGACTGTAGTTTGTGCCGCAATTCGAGAAAATTAAAAAAAAAATATTACAAAGAACAACAACAAAATAAAACCATTAGAAATTACAGCCAACTTCGGCCTATCGAAGTTTTGCAGACGTATTATTGGATTGTGTATACTTGCATACCAGCAAATGATTAAATTAATTTTTCAATCGTTATATCAAATGGTTAAAGAAATTATTTATAAACTGTCAGATATAGTAATCAGATAATGATACATTTTTTTACCTAACCATAATAGGGATGATGTTTGTTGCCATAAGCACATTAGTTTATGCCAAAAATGGAAAAAAAATACCTGCTAGCTTGCTAGCTTTTCAAACGTTATTTTTAATAAGAAACAACAAAATAAATACCTCAACTGAGAGTCTAGTTCAGATAGGTAGATAATGATGTGGGTAATAAAATAATGATGCGGGTAAATTAGGGTAATAATATAAAATGTTAAAATAGTATGAATATTAATTATACTATTCTCTGCGAGGGAAAAAAGAAAAAATTCAAAAAATTCATGTCAACTCAGTTTTAAATTCTATTAATATCCAACAAGAAAACTAGCTGATATGCGTCTGGAAAGGTGCTTTAAATAATAGTAAAAACAAACACACACACACAACCAACACTTACACACACACACACACACACCTACACCCACGCACACCCAGTGAAAACACAACATTCAGACAAAAACAGACAGGTCTTTTGTACACTGTTCAATGTTGTATATGTGTATTAGTGTATGTGTGCGTGTGTGTGTGTGTGTCTCTCTATATTGTGTATTACTTAACTAATTATCATCCAGAGCCCGCAGGTAATGTCCGTACTTGTCCACAAGCTAGCACTCATTTGTGGGTTTCAAAAAAAAAAAAGAAAGAAAAGAAATCCTATAAAAGAACCTTCCGACGTTTCCTTAAACACACCTCCTTAAAAAAAAATTAAAACAATCTGGGAATAATGGGTATTTCAATTCTGATTAGGGGGTTGCGGGTTACTGGTTACGATAGAGAGTAGCAGAGCACACAACGCAACTGGCAACTCATTCACAATTCGCAGGTACTAAACTATTGTCCGAAAGATATGAAGGCTGACATATGTGTTCATCTAAATCGCAAAGTATTTAACGAGCATCCAGCATTTCGTCTGGCCTCGGATGGTTGTCTGCGCGCATTAGCGATGCACTTCATGATGTCACACTCGGCGCCGGGGGATCTGCTCTATCATACCGGTGAGAGTATCGATAGTCTGTGTTTTATTGTGACTGGCAGCTTGGAGGTCATTCAGGACGATGAGGTTGTGGCAATATTGGGTATGTATAAATCGTTAATTGATAAAATCGATCAAAATAATTTCATTACAATTGAAATATATAAAAAAAAAAAAATTAATCAATAGCAACACATAATATATTCGAGAAGTATAAATCAAAATAATTGTATAAATTCTATTAAAAAATTCACCTAAAAAGTCTATCAAAGTCTATTATAATCAATTATAATCAATTAATATCGATAATCGATTATAATCGAATAATTTGGTCGATAACACTATTTGTATTGCTTTTCAAATCGCAGGCAAAGGCGACGTCTTCGGCGATCAATTCTGGAAGGACTCGGCCGTTGGCCAGAGTGCCGCCAATGTGCGGGCACTGACCTATTGTGATTTGCATGCCATCAAACGTGATAAATTACTCGAAGTCCTCGATTTCTATTCGGCATTTGCGAATAGCTTTGCACGCAATCTGGTGCTCACCTACAATCTCAGACATCGACTGATTTTTCGCAAGGTGGCCGATGTGAAGCGCGAAAAAGAATTGGCCGAACGGCGTAAGAACGAGCCGCAATTGCCCCAGAATCAGGATCATCTAGTGCGTAAAATCTTTTCCAAATTCCGGCGGACACCCCAAGTCCAGGCGGGCAGCAAGGAGCTCGTTGGCTCCGGGCAAAGTGATGTCGAGAAAGGCGATAGCGAGGTGGAACGCACCAAGGTTAGTTCAAATGTGCTCAAATGAGTTCTTATGCTTGTTCCAAATACCATGCGTTCCGTGTTCCGTTTGCGTTGATTATCGTGCAATGCTTTTGTGTGTGTTTGTTTGTTCGTTCTGTTTTGTTTCGTTTCGTTTTGTGTCATACCGTAATGTTGCCCTTTAGTCGTGGTATTCTTCTTATAGTTTTTTGAGTTCATTTAATATTTTTGATAAAAGCACAAACAAAACTTCAGCGCATGAAGAGTGGGGGACTTTCTCTCTCTTTCTGTCGCTGCTTTTGTGTGCGGTTGCGATTCGATTCAAATTTATATATTTCGAGTCTAAATTCGATATCGAATCCAGTTGTTTTTAGTTTTTCACTTTCATTTCACGACATTTTCTGTTCCATTCCATTGAAATACTTAATAAATGTGTATTTGTTCTTAAAGATGATGTATGTGTGTGTGTTTAACTGCCACATTTATTGTTAACAAAGTAAATAAACTAACGTTATTAATTTTTTTGAAGCATATTCGTTACTAATCCACTCACAGCCACAGCTCAGCCACAGTCACAGCTCAGGTTTGTTGGGCCATGTGGCCAAGCTGGCACCGTTAAGCGTTAACCGTTAACTGTTTACCGTTAGACTATTAACTGTTTACTGTTGAACTCAAAACGAAAAAGTTATATATGTATCGTATTATTATTATATTCAATGCATACATGTGATACTTATGCTCGTTGTATATCTTTCTTTGTCTTCCATTAACATGCTTACGCTCTAACTGACAACATATACTGCATAACTGTCTCTCTCTCTATCTCTATCATTCTCTCGCTCTCACACAATCACACACATTTGCTCGTCTCACTCTCACGCATTCTCGCTCGTTATCGTTATCAATGTTGTTTCTTTTCCGGTTCACTAAAATCTCAAAACTTCACCCAATTCACAAAACCCCTCTCTCTCTCTCTCTCTCTCTCTCTCTTTCCCATTATCTCACACTCTATCTCTATCTCTCTCTACATCACTTTCACCTGCTTTCATTGTCTAACTATTCTGTTCCGCATTGCCACTGTATAAAATTTGTTGTCATTTGGCTGAATTGAAAATTTGACTCAATCAAAATTACTAACGAAAATTTTTGTAAATTATTTTCCTCCCCAACCACTGACATATACACATTTTACCACACTACAATCCCCTCAAAAAAAAAAAAAACACACTTTTCCAATACTGCCTCCCATATGAATTCTTGCCTTGCTCAAATGCTCCCCTTACCAATTCCGACTCCGCAACTGTACAACTAACCGGACCCGCTCCCTTCTCCAAAAAAAAAAAAAAAAAACACGAACCTCTTTTTTCTTTCCACTTTTGTCTCTCTCTCTCTCCCTTTCTTTCTATATATCTCTATCTCTCCCTGAACAACTGCTGTCTTGTGCTCGCCAATCTAAATTGATAAAAATTTCCAATTGCTCGTTGATAAAAAAAAAAAATTGAAAAAAAAAAACAATATATATATACCGCAAAACATACCAATACCTATCCAAGAAGCTACCTGCTAAACTAACATTAACCGAGGACTCACGCATCCTAACAACCGCCGCCGTACCCTCACCATCGCCATCACCCTCGCCCTCATCGGGTCCACCATCTGCACGTAGTACCCGTGCTAGCAAATGGGGACGCCTTCTGGGCAGTTCAAGTGTCGATTCAGCTAGCGATACTAGCGCCAAGGTAGCCGTCTCGAGAAGTTTGAGCGCCCGCGAAAGTCTGCGTGAGAGCACTGCCCAAGCGAGGCAGAGTAGTACTTCGAGTAGCAATGGTGGACAAGGCAATAAAGTAATTACCGTAAACAAATCAAATACAAATGCAATACAATACAAACAATATTAATATCGGCAACGATTACGTTCAACAAACTAGCAAAAACCCATACAAGAAACTCTTCAAAAAGAAAAGAAGCAATTCAAAAAGAGAATCAAACAAATCTTAAATGCAATCACAATAAGAAATTCGATTTGTTTGGGCATTCTTGTAACGTTTTTTGTCACACAATTTATTTGTTTCTATAAACATATATACTATATACATATATTTACATACATATTTTCTTTAGCAGTGAATTGTTTAATGCTCACCTTTTTTTCGTTTCGTTGTTCTTTCTTCTCGATGCCAACTCTTCGTCATTTTTGCTTTCATTTCGTTGTTTCGATTTCTTGTCGACTTTTGCGTTCGATAATCAAAAGCATTTACAATTAAGCAAAGTAAGTTTTACCGATCATTTGTCGTTTAATTGCTAACACCATAAATAAATTCGCTATTTAGTTGCTTCACAATTCACCAAAACAAAGAAAACCAAAAATAAATCTCACCACGTTTATTGCTATCGGTAGCCGTTTATCGATATGTTTTCAGTATGCAATATTGTATGCAATAGCATTGCGACGCATTTGATGAACCGATAGTGTGCAGCTTAGAGATGGGCGTGTAGCGAAAGTTTTTCAATGTTCAATGTTCAATTCTGTTTAATATTTTTATTTAGATTCATTATTTTATTGAGAACAATAGTTTGTAATCTTGTTTGACGTTTGCTGGAAAGTAATTTAAGTATATACTTTATGTAATAAATTTATTCCTTTTGTAATTTGTTTAAATTTTAGAATACTATATATTTTATGCATAATTTTTAAATATAAATGATTATATTTCAATTTTAAAAATTTGCATTTATTTATTTGAAGTTATTGTTTATAATTTACATATTTATCAATTGATTTTATTATTTTAAATTTCATCAATAGATCTGGAGGGTATGTATTTTTGTATTTTGTTTTTTATTATTATGTGTTTTATTGATAACATTAATTTTTTCATATGTATAAATTGTTGATGTGTACTGCGCATTCCTGAAATTTCTATGTTAATTCGCGTTGTCGCGCCGGCGTATCTGTCCGCGGCCCAATAAGAAAGCACAGCTCGCGCCCAGCTCTAGCGCCGATCGCGGCTATGCGATAAGTGTGTTGGTTAACTCTCGTCCACATGCGCCTATCGATATTCGCAAGCGATGCGTCGTCGTGCTGCCACCTAGTTGAACTTTTAGGCTAGCGCGCGCTGCCCTGCTCCCACATACACACACACATACAGACACATATGTGTGTGTGTTCGCACTGAACACGATAGCAAATGCCGCCATTTTAGAATTTTTTGCGATGAATATAAAATCAATTGATATGTTTCTATTTTTCGTTTATTGCTCACCAACTTTCTTGCAACAAAAACTACGACTATAAACAAAAAAAAAACCAAAAACATTGCTTGCCTTGCTACTAAAAACAACAACAAACAACAACAACAACTTGAATTCGATTTTTCAATTGGATGCGAAAAACAAAAACAAAACAAAAACCAATTGGGAAAAAAAACAAACTGCACGTTTCAAAACACCTTTAATAACCTTTTGCAATGAACAACAACAACAACAACACCAACTGCAATTACTGAATGAATGCGCAACAACAACAAAAACAAACAACAACAAATTCAATTGACTCAACCTAACCTAACCTAATTTGCAAATCCAAAACCTAAAAAACGTTTTCTTCACTTCTCTCCCGTCACCTAAACTAAACTGAAAATGAAAAAATACAAAAAAATAAAAACTAAACCTAACGAATGCAAATCCCCAAAACGCCTGCCATTAACTGTCATCGATCGAACTGTTTCCACCTGTCAATCTGTCAATCTGTCAATCTGTCAAACTATCAAACCTGCCAACCCGTCTACCGTTTCTGCATTCCCGCTCTGCCTTCATGCCAAACGTCATCCCGCAGGTATTCCCCAAGGCGCCCAAGCTGCAGGCTAGCCAGGCGACCCTCGCCCGCCAGGACACCATCGACGAGGGCGGCGAGGTTGACTCCTCACCGCCCAGCCGCGACAGTCGCGTGATCATCGACGGCGGCGCCGCCACCCCCAACAACAACAACACCACCACCAGCACCAACAACACCACGACCACCACCACGATCGCAACGGCGCCGCCCGCAGCTGTCCCAGCTACCAGCGCGGTTGGAACGGCAGCCGTCGGCATCGGCGTCGGCACCGGCGGCAAGGAGCGTAATTTGGCGCTGGAGCGCGAGCGTCAGATCGAGATGGCCAGCTCGCGGGCAACCACATCGGACACGTACGATACGGGGCTGCGCGAGACGCCGCCGACGCTGGCGCAGCGGGATCTCATTGCCACCGTGCTGGACATGAAGGTGGACGTGCGGCTGGAGCTGCAGCGCATGCAGCAGCGCATCGGACGCATCGAGGATCTGCTCGGCGAGCTGGTCAAGCGGCTGGCGCCGCAGGCGGACAGCAGCGGCCAAACGACGCCGGGCGACGAGATCTGTGCGGGCTGCGGCACAGCGGCACCGGGCGCTGGCACGCCCACAACGGCAACGGGAACGGCCAGCACGCCCATGGACACTGTGATAACCATCTCATCGCCGACAGCAACAGTGCCGGGCACGCCGACAACAGCAGCGGGAACAGCGGCAACAACAGCAACAACAGCAACAACAAGTGGAACATCGGCGAGCGCTGGCGCTGGCGCTGGCAGCGGTCTACTAAATCCAAGTGTCCACGTTGTGTCGAGCGCGGGAGGCAACGGCCTGGGGCCGCTGATGCTCAAAAAGCGACGCTCGAAGAGCAGGAAAGCACCGGCGCCTCCTAAGCAGACAACAGCAACTGGATCTGGTACGACGAGCGTGACAGCGTCAGCGACGGCGTCAGCGACGACGTCAGCGACGGCGACGGCGACGGCGACGGCGACGAGTCCGACGGGCGCCGTTGAGCTGCTGCATCTGCGACTGCTCGAGGAGGATTTCAGTGCCGCACAGCTGTCGCCGGGCAGCGTTGCTGGCACGCCGACAACGACGGCTGGCACGCCGCCAGGTGGCGCCACAACGCCAACGGCAACAGCAACAACAAGCGCAACAACAACGCCAACGGGCAGCGGCCGGAGCGTCAAGCGCGAGTTCCTCTAGCCAAAAATATTGGTGCGCCATCAGTCGGCGGATAGCAGCAGCTTCGAGCAATAATGCTCGACAAATACGCGCAGACTGAGCCCGAGCCATGGCCATTCAGAGTTTGCCTACGCATACGCTTAGCTAGTCTATATATAGTCCATAGACGTGCATACATACTATAGTGTCTATGCCTAAGTACTTATATATATATATATATATCTATGTATAACTATATACTATATACACGATGTACATGCAGCTGTAGCTAATTTTAGATACTCGTACATGCGCGCTCTCTCTCTCTCTCTCTATCTCTCACACACTTTAACTGTTCCTCGATGTCTGAGCAACAGCTCTTTTACATCTTTCAATCTCATTGATTGATTGCTTGACATACCGGCTCTCTCGTTCTTCTCTCTCGCTGTCTTGCTTCAAGCAAAACTCCCAAGCTTAATTTGCTCTCTTCCATTCATCAGTCTCTTTGATTGATTGTTTGATCATCTCTCTCTCTCTCTCTCTCGCTCGTACTCACATTAAACGCGTACACTTATGCTCTCTCTCTCTCGCGCTCTAACCCTGATTCCCAGGCAACATTTGCTAGCGGTACAAATTTTTAAAAAGCACTCACTCTGATGTATCTGATGATGTATGCAGGAGCTCAATCACGGGATGCTCGTTTATGATTACGATTAAGGCATGTTAAAGCATAAAGCATATTGCTTACGAATTTGCTACATTTACTGCAATTATTTACCTTTATATACGAACAATATTAAAAATCAGATCAGAGACGAACTAACTAGTTATACTATACACAACACACACACACACACACACACACACACACACACACACACACACACACACTCACACGTATTTATACATGATGTAAATTAATATTTTTGTGATAAACGCGAAGCAGGCAAGCAGCTAAGAAGCAGACTCGAATAATGCCAGTGAATTGTACATACTAAAAAATAGAATGTGCTACAAAAAAAAAAATAATAATAATAAAAACAAAACAAAAAACAAGCCCGACAACTGAAACTAAGGAGAGCCCAAAAGTCAGCTATACTTATGTATAGTTAATTGGACGCGATTCCAGCAGAACTTATATTAGGTATGCGAAACGTTTTTTGTTTACCTTTGGGGATTTAATTAAACAGAAATATATATTGCATAGCATAGTTTTTTCAATTGTCTAAATATCGAATAGACTGCAGTTATCAACTGTTAAGCTAAAAGGCCCGCATTTCCGTTATTTTAATAACCATTTAATAACTCATCTACCAAAGCCGTTTTCACATTTATTCTAAAAGAAACTAAATTAAATGAAATAAATGCATTTTTATTTAACTTAAAAATTACTCGAAGAGTAAGATAAATAATTTTTGTTTTCGATTTCAAAATTAAATTTAGAACCAAATACACATTTTACTTATTTATCACTCTTAAAAAATATTTAAGCATACTTTTCAAATACTATAAAATTTTCAAGGCTATTTTTAAAGTTATTGCAAAATATTGGTTACCGCTTTAAAAGACATTCAACGCATCAATTCTAGATAAAAACGTCGATACTTTTTCACAAAGTGCTTCAAAAAAATGCCCTAAATATATTTCTGTAAACTTAATTCAAAGCTAAAGTTCAGAGTAGAAACAACAACGTTTTGTATGCCCATAGATCAGCTCAGGCTCAGCAGAAGCGAATCGCTGTTTTTTTGCATTACCATGCACTGAAAAAGTAATGTGGGTAGCGGTTTTCAATCCGTTAAAACCAGTTTTAAAAGGCAAAAGCGATAAATTTGTATCAAACTCGTATTAAAAAAACTGCTGGGCAACTTTGATACACAACTTACCCAATGAAAAATATCGAGTAGTTTTTTGTAGATGTACTTATTGGAGTCGCATTCACAATTTATGCAGTTAGATCAACGCCAACCCACTGAATAGTGTCTGCTTGGGATCCAGTTAGATGGCAAACGGGGCCCAAAACGCTGGTGTATAATGTGTATATTCATAATACCCGTCCTAACATTTAACGGCTTGAGCACTCGCTATACCTTAAGTAAACACAAATATAAACTGCAGCAAAAGTAACTAACTAAATATATATACGAAAATCCCAGCCACAACAAAATACGAGACAAAGACACAAAAATGTTGCCGCAAAAACGAAACGACAATCGACAAACCTAAAAATAATATTTAAAAAAAAATTATTTAAAAAACTCAAATAAAAGCAGTTAATTAAAAACAAAAAAAAAACATTTGTATATTTAAATAAAAGTACCTATATACACATGTACATATTTATACCAAAATACCATGTATGTATATAACAAAAATATGCGGCGCAGTCAAAAATGAAGATATACCAAAAATTTAAATATTTAAAATATTTATTTATATAAATATTTTAATGAAATTTAAACAACGCAGGCAAATGAAGTAGGAGTTAAAACTGCAAATGTTAATTAAAATTTCAATTGTTTAACACACCCACATACACACTAACAAACATACTTTGTGATAAAAGACAAAATACTTAAATTAATTTAATAAAAATTAATTATTATATTATTTAGGCTTGCATCAATTAAAAGGCTTGCACTTGCATATAGTTTATAAAAATTATGATAAAGCTGAAATGAAAATTGTTGAAAGAAATGATAAAGCCCTTGCTAAAGCCAGATAAAAAACACAACTTTTTTTTTCTAATAAATGCCCAGAACATAAAGATTATATATACATATATATATATAAAATATATATCGCAAAGGTTTCATTACATTTAAGTCGCCTTTTTTTTGCCCACTTGAATGATTCACAATACTCACTTAGAATTTTTGATGCAAAAATCCAATGCTTAGTTCCCCTTTCGTTCTAGTTTCTAGTTAGATCTTTTTGGCCCACTTCTCCCTCAACTCACCCACCCCCTCCCCCACAACACATACAAAGCAATACGAACTATTGTCTTCCCGAAACGAACTTCTTACTCGGCGCGTGGGACTGTAGAGAGTTACTTCGTTAATTTTACTTAGTTGTACTTAGTCTGGCTTACAAAACAAAAAAAAAACAAAAAACAAAATATATTAAAAAACAAAAAAAAAACAAAGTACTCTTACATAGCGCAAATCCTTGTTAAGATCCTTAAAACAGATCCAGTTTGGCTAATCTCAAGCACCAAGAAAGTTTTGTTTGCCAGCCAACCGAAAAGCAATTCAAGTGGTATTAAAACATGACTCATAAATTAAAAAAATAATAATTAATAAATGTACATAATACACACGCATAGATTTCAATTATACATAATGTTATATTCATTCGAAAAGTTTTTGATAATAATGATATAATAACGAAATATTTACGAAAATTTGTTGCATATGTTTAGAAAAATTTTAAAAATTAAATTTAAATATATATGTATATATATATATATATAAAGAAACTAACAGCGGGCTCATTGTATATACATAGTTTAACCGTTAAGAGTTATAGCTATATAGGACTTTTTTCCTAGTAAGTACACAAAATGAAAATGAAAAGTAAACAAAAAAAAACTACTTGATTAGCTTAAGACGCACTAGTCAAATGGCAAATTGAATGACTCAACTAGCTATAAAGCATTAAAGATTAGTTTACACTATAGAGTATTTGGCATATACAATGCATATGCGATAAATACAATGGGATATACAGAATGGGGAGCGTATTTACCTATATACATATGCATATATATTATATATGTATGTCTCATACAACTAGCGGTACTAGAGTTAACTGTATATTAGTTTTCAAAACTTTGTTCAACTGACTTTTTGCATACAAGAAATTTAAAAACTTAAAAAAATACAAAAAAACAAAATAATACTCACAAAAATACATTAAATAATTAAAAGCCCCCCCTGCCACACGCTTCCGCTTCCAGCCCATAACTCGCAGCGGATCAAAACATTTTAAAACCATATTTAAAAAAAAAATTTTTTTTGAATTTTTTGTTGTATTTTTTTTGTAGTTTTTAATGCTATCTACACAGAGCCTTATACATTTTTGAATAAACAAACTAACCAAATACACGATAAATAATAAAAATCCAACTTATTTATTACCTACATACAAAAAAATACTTGAAAAAAAAAATAACTGAAAAAACCCAAATAATGAAAGGTGCAATTACATTTATATAGGTCAAGCTAATTGACAGCGACAATTAGTCAAAATTTATACTGAAAACAAAATTTACGAATAAAGAGCAGATATTTATATATACCAATATATGTACATACATATAAATGTATATATAAACCAGACATACGAGGAATTGCGAATTTCACAGAAAAAAAAAAGGACTAATTCAAAGTCAAAGTCATTGTTAGCTGGCTCAAGCAACTAAGTACTCACAAATACAACCATAAAATAATACAAGGCTATGATGAATTTATGCCAGAGATCGAATGTATATACATGTAAACACTATATATACATATATATTTATGTATACACATAGATATAGCTGCTTCAAACGCTTAGAAGCGACAAACTGAATAAATAATACTAATTATACTGCATACATACGAACACTTTAAAGCTTAAACAGATATTACGAGTAAAAAACAAAAAAAAAAAATACAAAAACTGAAAATCGAAAAGAAAAACTTAAAGCTTTTGTACGCCAGAATTTTTTTCTAAGCAAACTCATAAAAAAGTAAAAATAATACAAGACGATATTAATATGATAAACAAAACAAAAACAAAAAAATACCAATTAACAAGTACTAAACCTTACAACAAAAACACGCCACTTAATTATTAATTATGTATACAAAACTAAATAAATTGTAATTAAATTATACACATATACAAAATACCAAAGCCTTAAACACTTAAATACCAAACACACGCCTCATTTTTTGAAAACCCCACTTCAAAAACATTTTTGGCAAGCAAAGCGAAACAAATAAAAAATAGTAATAAAATACTCGTACATGCAAAGAGACAAATTAAAAAAAAAATACAAACGTTATGCTCTAGACACTAGTTTCTAGTCTCTAGACGAAAAAGAACCAAAATTTTACAAAACCCAAAAAAAAAACGATTTTTAAAAAAGCAACGTTTAACATTTTCCACCAATTTCAAGATCATAATTGAGATATATGTACTATATACAACAATTTGAATTATTGAGTAATGAAAATGATTTCGTACACGCGCCCCTTAATTTTGAACATGAAAAAGCTGCCTATTTATACATTTACAAACTAATTAACAGACAATTAACAAGTAAATAAACAAAAACAAAAAATAAAATAAAACCAAACAAGAAAAAATATTCATTCCAAAAATAGTTCGTTTATATACTAAATTGTGTTTTTTCGTTCAATTGCTCCCGAAAACTTAGAGACATGCATATTTACAACTACATATTTAGGTAGTACGATGTACCGCAAAATGCTTGAACAAAACAAAGCTGAACTTATGAACAACTGATTAAAAATACCAAACAAAAAAAAACAAAAAAAAACAAAAAAAAAACAAAAAAAGTAAAAAGAAAGAAAAACCTTTATAAAATATAGTTCTAAAACTTATTTGAAAAATTCAATTAATTAATGCTGTAATTAATGTGTATAGTAAATTAATTATTATGACATTACCATTGATATTGACACACACACAACCACACACTCATATTAATAAATATTTGACTATGTTGAGGAGAAACGCATAATTAAACAAGTAAGATGGCTCTAGTCGGGTGCCCCCGACTAGGAGATACCCTGAACCCAGCGGCGAGCTGTCATTACATATATTTAAACCTCTTTACATTCATACACACATTTACCAAGTCACACACATATACACACACAAACGCACGCAGCAAACTGAGCACTACACATCGGCTGCGCTTGGCTCCACTATGGAAAATGAATTCTTGAATAACTTCTAAACTAAGAGTATGATTGTTATGAAATGTGCTTAATAAGAGCATCCAAATATATGTACAAACTAAAGCGCAGGTCTGTAGTATTTGATTTGCGTTTTTGATATGCGGGGCGAATGAGGAGAGGTATCAAATATCCGAAATATTCATAATCTGCGTATCTTTTACGAGCACAGAAATACCTAAATTTGATGGCTCTAGCTCTTATAGTCCCTGAGATATGCTAAGAAATCCAAGTCTTAAAATCGATTTTTATCGATAATAATGAAACGGAGCAAGATATCGAAAAAAATGATAAACGTGTACTGCGTATGGATTAAGAGAATCTATAGTCGTTTAGTTTAGGTTTCTAGCCTTTGTAGTTTCCGAGATCGCTGCGTTCATACAGACGGCCGGTCGGACGGACGGACAGACGAACATGGGTAAATCGACTCAGCTCGTCGTTCTGATCAAGAATATATATACTTTATGGGGTCGGAGATGCTTCCTTCTGCCTGTTACATACATTTACACAAAACCATTATACCCTTTTTACCCATTTTCAATGGGTTCAGGGTATAATAAAAAACCACAAAATATAAATACTACTCGTATGCATTCATAATGAGAAATATTTAAAGAAAAACAAGAACTTAATACACTTACACAGCAAAAAATATGCAAAATAAGTCAAAAATGATGCAACTGAAATGATAAAAAGAATGAATACAATAACAAAATAAATGGAAACAAAATACATACATGTTTTTAAAAACAAAATGATTTTTTTCTGTTCCAAAATATTTGGAATATCTGGGTGGGGGTGAAAATGTGTCGAGAATGTTTTAAAAGTTGCCCAAAAAAATATTACATTGGTGTTCGCAATCAAATGATTTCTAAAACAAATGAAAATAATTTCCTTTTCAGAAAGCCCCCAAATGCTTTAAAAAACTTTGAAAAGGTTTCAGTAACGCATTTTTTTATGCTTTGATATAAAAAAAACTACATGGATTTGTATAATTTCATTTTTATTTTTATTTAATTACATACATATGCATTCTTTATTTTTGTTTCTTTTTCACATTTATAATAAATATAATTTAGTTATTTCAATAATTTCCATATATATCTTTGAATTTGTTTTCATTCACATTGAATGGAAAATAATATATGAGTCTGTTTTGTGAGTATTACAAATAATATTGCATATATATAAATATTTGTCTCATTGCATTTTCTCCATTATTATTAATCATTCATTTCTTTATCTTTTTTTTTTATCAATCATTACACATCTATAAAGAACGCGACCAATTTCCATAAACATTTCTTTCAAACCTACTTAAAAGTATGTGTGTGGGTGAGTGTGTGAGTTCTGCATGAGCATTTATAATTATGTCTGTGTGTGTGTGTTAGCTATGCGTATGTGTACAATTGAGTTAAATTAAAAAAACAAATGCTGATTCGATTACAATTACAATCAATAAATAAATTATTTAAATACACATATAGCTAAAAATTGCAACTTTGGAATTACATTTATAATTTTATTTAAAAAAAAAAAGGGAATTTACATGCATACAGTATGTCAGGTAAGTATTTTGATAAAGGGAAAATTCTAATTTCTCTTAATTTCTTTTGCAAAACAAATACTTTCCTATGTTTTATACATTTACATACATTTATATTTTATTTTATTTTGTATATTCTTTTACGATTTGTGGCAAAAAGGAGCACGGAAACCCGAAGTTAACTGAATCTTCGCATTATGAAAAAGACTGTATGTGCCGTCAAGAACAGTTTTTCACGTTTTTCAATAAATCTTTTCATATTAAAAGTTTTAAAATTTGCTGTCAAAATATATATATTTTTTACACCAGGGACCAAGACTGCAGTACAACCGTTTTGAAAAGTAAAAAAAAAAACTTTTTAGAAAAATGTTGAAATGATTTTTTTTACAAATATATTTTTTTCACATCATAATTGAGGGAGAACTTATATTTATATATATATATATATATATATATATATATATATATATTTTTTTATTTTTTTTAAAGAAATTTCCATTTATTTTATTTGAACTAGATTAGAGAAAGTACAAAAAAATGGTAAAAATAATTTTTCCAAAACTGTTTTTATGTTCAAAGTTCGAAGACTTTTTTTGTCAAAACATTTAACATTTTGACACCATATTTAAGGGTTGCCTTTAATTGATTTCTTTTTAAGAATTTTTTGCATAAATGGTTCTTGTGCTTATTATTATATTTTTCACTAGTTTTAAGAACCATAACAATAAAATAAAAAAAAACTTGGAAACTGTAATTTGTCTCGCAAACGAAATTCAAAAATGTAATTATTTTCATTTTGTCAAAATACATTCTTGACATGCTGTCTATATATATATATATGTATATATATATATATATATATACATATATATATATTTAATACGCTTAAATATTAGCTCTCTCTCTGTATATATTTATTTATATATATTTATTTATTTATGTATATATTCAAATGGGTCTAACAGTTGTCCCGCTGCCACTCGGCGCCATCTCCGACGCTGCGCTGCGCTTCCACATCGTATGGTGGCGGCGGCGGCGGCGGTGGCATCTGATCCTCCAGCGGCGGCGGCGGCGGCAGCAGCAGCGGCAGCGGCGGCAACTGTATTTGAAGCTTTTTCACATGCGGTTGCTAAAATGTTTGCGCATTGCGACAGACGCCACAGCCGAGGGCGAACTCCTCGCCGGTGGGCGGATGCATAACGTGCAGCGGGCACTCGTCGCCCACCAGCTGTTTGGCCTTGGGCCCGGCGGGGCACTGGGGCAACTTGTTCTTCGGTATGTTCGTCAGACGCTGGAAGTCGTCGTGGCACGTGTCGCAAAAGTGGGTGGTGCCAAAGCAAAAGAACACCGCCACCGAGCAGCAGTAGCGGCATTTGTATTCCAGAAAATCGGTGCCATGCTTGGGACACATCTGGGCGCGCGCCACATCCGAACAGCCGCCGCAGACGAGCTCCTCGGGATCGAACTTTTCGCCAATTTCCGCATCGCAGCGCGCCTCGCCGCCGTAGTAGGCCTTCTGGCACTTGAAGCACACGTAATACGCATAGCGATCCATCGCCAGCTGTGTGACATCCTTGCTGTCCGTGTCCTTGACCACGCCCTCGTACTTAATCCTTTAAGTGAAAATAGTGAAATTTTAAGGGTGAAATTAACACTCGCTTTTTACACTGTTTATATAGATCTTTGATGAATTTTGAAACTCAATCCGGTGAGAAAAGAAAGAAAAGAAAAAAACTTCCACACAAAAGTTTTCACTTTTGTTCCGTCTAAAGTAGTGGATTATTCCAAATCACACGCTGAACGGAGGAAAAACTAATTTCCGATATACAACAACTTTTCATCCAGCAATCCATGAATATATTTTGAAATAAAAAAAAGATCAACTTCTGAGAATGCAGCTTTGTTGAGCATTGATTGATCATTTTTGACGAAATCTTGTACATTTTTGCTGAGCTCTGTGAAAAATGACTACGAAATTGTCTGCAATAATTTGCATCCATTTTCCAGCCTTGAACATGTTGCCTAAATAGAGCTTAGAAAAATATGAAAGTGGATAACAACACAGTTTTCCATCGATTCTTGACCGAGGCGTGTTCTGAGTTCTAAAATTCTTGTGAATTTTCGCAGTAGATCTTTGAAAAGGAGTTTGAAGCTAGTCGAAAAGGAGACAAACAATTGCGCTGCCAACTTTCCGTTCCCACACATTTTTCACCCTTGCCAGTGGAAATTGCCAAGATGTCGATATAAATTCACTCGACTTACCGCATGAGCGCCTTGCGCTTGACATCCTGCTTGAGTGCGTTGATGGGCTCCAAAATGTCGGCCAGCAGCGGATGCTGTATGTCCGCCTTGCAGATGGGGCACAGCGAGAAGCCAAAGGTGATGCGCGGTCCGCTCCAGCGCTTCTCCAGCACCGCCTTGCAGCAGTGGAAGTGAAACACATGACCGCACTCCAACTAAGCGAGGACAAATGACAAATGAGCTGGATCTATGGAGAGATATCTGGGGCGACAAACTTACGTGTATGGAGGGCGCACAGGAGACCGCCTCCACGAAGCAGATCATGCACATGTCGTCGGCATCCTGGGTGAGCTTCGGATCGCGCAGCTCCTCGGCCAGCTCGTTCTCGCGGACATGGCACACATGCTGCAGACAGGGCAGGCATTTGCGTTCGCCGGCAACACCGCCGCAGGCATGGCCGCAGGGCTTCGTCTTGAGGCAGGAATTGGTGGCATATTCCTGGCACTGGGCGTCGGCGCACACGTTGCCAATCTCCAGCAGGCCCGAGTTGCCGGTGAGGCCGCAAAAGCGGCAACGGCCGACGGCCTCCTGGGGGCCCGAGATGATCGTGTGGCTGCCATCGCGAAACTCCACCATCGCCTTCAAAGTCTTTGAGTCCGCCAGGGCGAGCAGCCAAAAGAGCTTGGTGCGACCACAGGACTCGTGCAGCTCGACGCGTATGGCCTCTTCCTCTTCCTTGCACACCTGTCGAACGTAAATTGAATTATTGATTGATTGACCAATTAGTTGACTGATGCAACCTAGTGTGTGATTACTGCAGTAATTGATTGAACGCAGCACGGATTGCTTGTCGAGAATAATGCGTGATTTACTGCTTGATTGAAGGCTAGCTTTTTACAGAATTTTTGATTGATCGATGGCTTTCTTAATTGATTGTTACTTATTGATTGGTTGACTGATTGGCACTCTTCAATTTATTAAGTAAAATGTATAATATTAATAAAATATATTATTAATAGAATATCAAAGATGAGCTGACTGATTGATTGATGGCTTGAATGCTTGATTGATTATTTAATTGATGATTATATTTTGAACAAAATTCTTCCGGTACTTCAACTTCTTTCTGTATATCAAAATTAGGCTTTTCACAAGACAAGTCGCGTCGTTTCTCGCAGTTCACCAGAATTCGTAATCGTAATGGCGCCACTTGTCCCTATTGGTGGCCGACTGACTATCGTTTGGTCTTGAGCTGACAATCGGAACTATCAAATCATAATATCGAATAACATCTGGTTAATGGCAGTTGAAATAGTATCGATAAAAGTAATACAATATAATAAATATTGCTGAATCCCAACAAAATGTATGATTGATCAATTGATTGATACACTTAGTCTTTGGTTGACTAACTGCAAGACTTTCATTTATAAATTTATGTATAGACTGTCAAGGAATATATATAATATTAATATAAATATATATATGAAAGTTCGATTAATTGATTGACTTTTAAAAGGAATCCATGATTGGTTGGTCAATTGATTGATTTGTTAGTTGATTCTGACTTATTGCTTAACTGATAAATAGATTAATTTCTTGACAATTGAATTTCTTTAAAGCTCTGCTTATAGTTTATCGTAAAATATATTTTTAAACAATAAGTATGATTGATTAGCTAAAGTATTAATTGCCACTCAACATTGAAATATTTGTTCATTGATAGATTGATTGCCTAACTAATTTATAACTAACTAAATGGCTGATTGATTGACTGATGGTTTGCTTAGTTAATTAATATATAAAAAGATTATTACTTGATTGATGGTCGGGATTTATTTAAATGTTTGCTAAAAGTGATGTATTTTTTAATAAACTAATTTGCTGCTTTTGCAATTGATTTTAGTTAATATCTTTTTATTTGTATTTTTATTTGCTTGCTGATTGATAGCTTGATTGACTGACTGACTTACCGTGCGCTTGTGCGAGCGTGTCTTGCGATTGAGATGCAAAAAGCGATCACAATCGCCGCAAAGCGAGCCGCATGTCTCGCACTGAATAATGGCCGCCGTTTCGCCATCATCGTGATTGCTGCACATGGGTCGCGTGTCGCAGACCTTGGACCATTGTCCCGATGACAACTTCTCCACGTGATCGCGCTCCAGCACACAGAGGCTGGCCAGTGCCAGCCAAAGTGTCGCCGTCTTTGTGCAATGCTCCGGCGTGCGATAGATCTCCTCGAGCCGTGTCAAATTCAGCACAGACTCTGCAATCGCCGCCTTGGTGATCTGTGACCATTTCTCGCTCAGCTTACCCTGAAAAGGAAACATGGCGAATATACGCTCAACTAGCTCGATTGACTGTCGGAGATGAGAGCACTTACGCTAGCCAGGTCACGTATTAGTCCAATAATGCTCTCCGCCTGTTTGGTGGAGATGACGCCGTTGAGGAACCAGCGTTGATTCAAATTGCGCTTGGACTCCTTTTTCGGTGGCGCCGGATCGAAGCGGAACGGATCGCCGGCCGAGACGGATGACGTTGCCGGCGCCGGCAGCGACGTCGACGCCAACAACGGCAGCGGCTGTTCCGCTGTGTTTGGACGCGTGCGCAGCAGCTGCACGGACAGATCCAGCGAGCTGCAGAGACGCACAAATGCCGGCGTCTTCTCCTGCTGGCCGGACTTGACGCTGGCCGCGGTACCGCTGGCGCTCGTCGCTGCATTCGCCGTGCTCGTGCTCGTGTTCGTGTTCGTGCTCGTGCTTGTGTTCGTGTTCGTGTTCGTATTTGTCTTGACCTTGACCTGCAGCTGCAGCGACTTGGCAATGACGGCCAGAAAGATGTCCAACAGGCCCAGCCGGCTCATATCAAAGTCGCTGGCGCTCTGATGCGCGATGCTGTAGTCGGCGGGCGGCAAGCGCTGCACGCCCAACAGCTCGGCGAAGCTCTCCGGCGTTATTTCGGGCAGAATGCGTCGCAGCAGCGCCGTCACCTGACGCTGCACCCGATCGCTGCCCGTGTGCAGCAGGCCCAGCAGGTCGCGCAGCAGGCCGTGCTGCTGCGACAAATAGGAGCGACCGACGACGCTGCCCGAGAGCGCCAGCACCATGCTGAGCATCTCGAAGCAGTAGGTATCAGGTGCGCGACTGCGCTCCGAGCTGCTCTCGCCGGACGAGACGGCGCCAACTGCCGTCGAGCTGCTGGGACCTTCCAACGGTTGTTGTTGCTGCTGCTGCTGCTGCTGTTTGAGCACATGCGCCAGATTGGCCAGCTCCCAGTCCTCCTTGGCGCGCTGCGCCTCCTTGCGTATGGCGTGCACAATGTGCACAATCACCTGCTTCTGCAGGTGTGACAATTTGCTGCGCGAGAACAGAATGCCGACCATGTGCTCGCGCAGATCGAGCGAATCGGCCAGCAGCGCATTGGCGCCATCCTGTGCGGTTCCGGCGCCGGGCGCTGCCGCTACCGCATCGCTCACATTGCTGATTAGCTTGCCGAATACTTGGCCGGTAATTAGGCGAAAAACTCGCAACGTTTCCGCCTCGCAGATTTGCTGTTGAATGCGCGATGCGTGCGATAGACGCAGATTGGCGCGCTGCTCTACCGGCGGCGGCGGCAGGTCCTCGGCGCCGGCGCCAATCTGTTGGCCAATGGGCAGGCCGAGCAGCTTGATTTGTCGCACACGTAGCGTGTTCTCCGGTCCGTGCAGCTCCAGGCGAAAGTGTGTGCAGCTCTCGTCGCTGATCTTGGCCGCTATCCACACGCACGCCTTTTGGTCCACATCGACCGTTTTGATAAGATTCGTATCGCCAAGCGACTGGCCCGCATAGAACACCACATTCAGCACTTTGTTCTGTGCAAAGACAGCCAGAGAGAGAGACAGAGAGAGAGGGAGAGAGGGAGATGATTAGCTATCAGCTTAAGTAAATCTTAAGTAAAGTAGTGCACTACCGAGTTGAAGAAGAGCGGGTACCGCTGGCTGACTGATGCGATGCACAGTTCACACTTTAATTTTTTGCATTTACTTTCTTCTGCTCTTTAAAACATCACACGAAGTCTAGTATATAAATCTTATGCTGGCAAGAACAGCCCTACCGACCTAGTGCACTACCGACTTTTGTTAGGTATCGCGAGTAGTTGGGTAGTTGGGTTGGTTATAGTTCATAGCAAATGATGACTGCACCGTTTTTATGCACATTTATTATTATTATTTGGTAGAGTCTCGTGTACTGCGACCTCATGGGTCTATTGTGCTTGTCACTAGTAATCCTATGCCATGGTTTTACCTGACTTAGGAGCTCTAATTACTCTAAAACTGAAGCTTTGTTTACACCACAGAGTTTTTTCGGTAGAGTGTCGAGGGTACAGCTAGGTAGAGAAGTATAAACACCATGTAGAGCTCTACAGTAGAGCACTCTACTAACTCTACGGTAGAGTTTTCTCTGCAAATTTGCTCTACAGTGTAAACACACATATTTTTGACATCTGGTAGAGCTCTATAGCTGCCGCTTTATCAAACAAGTCAGATAGAGAGTTTGACTCTACCGCAGATAATGTTGACTGTGTTTTCAGTGATTTTTGATTTAAATCATTGACTAACGAAAAGACTCTATAGCGTAAACAAAGCTTAAGAGTCTGCCAAGTCCAGTCTTCAATCTTTAGATTGTAGTCTGCAGGGTCCCGTCAGGACGACCCTGGTAATCCGAAGTGAGTTCTTGTTCATCTTTAGACATTCGTTATAGCTGCCTAAAAGTTATTTTTTTACTATGTTTTGCCGACCGGGACGCTTTTCAGTATTAGACTACCTCAGACTACCCTGTACAATGGTTATGTTGTGCAGTACCCACCTGAATGTCGCGGCTGTTGTCGATGTGGACGAGCACAAACTTGCAGGCATAGCTGAGTTTACTCATGGACAGCTCAATGATCTTGCACTTGTTGCGATCCTCTTCGTCGCTCTCCCAGAACGTTTCCGTTGAGTTGTCCGTCAGGGATTCGGCCATGGCCGGGCGCGAGGAGACCGTCACCTCGAACATGCCCGCCAGATCGGTATAGCAAATGACCTTGCCGCCGGGCACACTGCCCGCAATTAGATGATTGCCAACTGTGGCCACATTATGCTCGGCATCGCAATGCGTTTCGCCATTGGCCGCCAGCATTGTGGACAAGGCCATGGCATCGTTCTGCTCGTCGGACTTGGACAATATCTTCGAGATATTGCCAAAGACATGGGAGCTGTGCAGAAACTGATGATCCGCCTGCCGGAAGCGTATGCCAAAGCACTGGATGGCCACACGCTGCAGCGGCGAGCCGAGCGGCAGATGCAGCGTCAGATCGGCCACCGATTGGAGCAGGACGTGCAGCGACTGTGTTATCAAATGGGCGAAACGACCGCTGATCTGTGTGTAGGCAACCGGATGCTCCAGCGCCGGTTCCGCCTCCTCGTATTTGCCATCGACCAGCTGAACGCTGCCCAGCGCCAGCGAGCTGACAAACCACCACATCAGATCGTGCAGGCAGACGCCCTGGGTGACGCTGCGCAGCAGCCAGTTGAGCGCCTGCAGCGCATAGATGCGGCACGCGGCGATCCGCAGGCTGCGACGCATCGCGCTGCGCAGCCGGTCGAGTTCGTGTTTCTGTGTGATGAACGCCATCGCTGGCCGGTTCAGCAGGGCGCTGTTCGGCTCCGGCATGGGGCTGCTAGCCGGCGGCAGCGGCGACGGCGGCGCCTGTCCCTGCTGCTGCTGCTGCTGCAGGTCCGCTTTGGGCGCTTGGGTCTCGTTGGCGTTGGGCGCGTGCAGCACGGCGGCCACGCTGGCCAGCAGCTTGGCGGGCACCAGGCGGCGCAGATGCTCCGACGGATAGCACATGAGCAGGGAGCCGTCGCCCTCGCTTGTCGAATTGTTGCGCCGGCGATAGACGACCTTCGGCTGTGCATCCGCCGCCGATGCCAGCGATGACTGCGGCTGCTGCGGCTGCTGTTGCAGTTGCTGTTGATGCTGCGGCAGCTGTTGCTGCTGCTGCTGTTGCTGTTGCTGCTGCAGGTGTTGCTGCTGCGCCACGGCTGCCCAGCCCTGGCCCATCGAGTAGCTGCGATGGAATTTGGACAGTGTGCCGCCAGCGCCGGGCGGATTGCCCACCGAGCCGGACATCAATTCATAGTTGTTCGGCTCACACGACTCGTACGAGATCTCCGACAGCGGCTGCGAACAACAATCACATTATGATCAGTTATGGAAGTGTTTTTATTATTATCATTTAAAGTAGAGGATAAAGCTATTAACTATCAAGCCAACTATTTCTGGCCTGGGATTCGAACCTAGATACAAATTAAAAGAAATAACAACAGTGTTCTAGTTCGAAGTGCCCGACCAGCAGATGGGGTATAGGGTACATTCAAAGACAATATAATTAAGAAGAAATAAGTATTTATATTGTCTTTGAATTATATATATAATTACGTATTAAGTATTTATATTGTCTTTGAATTACGCAAAAATAAGTATTTATATTGCCTTTGAATTACGTATAAATAAGTATTTATATTGTCTTTGAATTATATATATTATTACGTATTAATAAGTATTTATACTGTCTTTGAATTACGTATAAATAAATATTTATATTGTCTTTGAATTACGTATAAATAAATATTTATATTATCTTGGATTTACGTATAAAAAGTATTTATATTGTCTTTGAATTATATATATAATTACGTATTAATAAGTATTTATATTGTCTTTGAATTACGCAAAAATAAGTATTTATATTGCCTTTGAATTACGTATGAATAAGTATTTATATTGTCTTTGAATTATATATATAATTACGTATTAATCAGTATTTATATTGTATTTGAACTACGCATAAATAAGTATTTATATTTTCTTTCAATTATATATATAATTATGTATTAATAAGTATTTATACTGTCTTTGAATTACGTATAAATAAATATTTATATTATCTTGGAATTACGTATAAAAAGTATTTATATTGTCTTTGAATTACGTATAAATAAATATTTATATTATCTTGGAATTACGTATAAATAAGTATTTATATTGTCTTTGAATTACGTATAAATAAATATTTATATTATCTTGGAATTACGTATAAATAAGTATTTATATTGTCTTTGAATTATATATATAATTACGTATTAATAAGTATTTATATTGTCTTTGAATTACGCATAAATAAGTATTTATATTGTCTTTGAATATACCCAATCTCCTAGTCGGGCACTTCCTATACGTATAAGTATTTTTATTGTCTTTGGTACATTCTTTTTTGAGAAAAGCTTGTCTGATAATCGATAATAATCGATCTTAAGAAAATTAGGCGAACTAACGACAACAAATGATAGGCTAGTTCTGCGTAAGATGTAGAAGATATATAATTAATATTTCAAATTACAAGACGGGTTCGAATCGCAAGGCCCAAAAGTGCAATATTCTCAAACCAAACTATTCGATATATTTATCGAAATGTGGAATAGAAGAGGAGAGTTATCAAGAAAAATATATTTAAAAAATTGATAAGCTAACTGAACTGAAAGTATACAGACTCCAACACATTTATTGCACTTTTGACATCGAAAGTGCGCCTTATCGTCAGTCATGCGATCGTAGATCTTAATGCCCACTTAGCCTTAACAATGATTTGAAATTAGATAGACAAAGTGAGGGCAGACTGTTTGTAGAGCTGATTGTACTGTTTGCTGATAGCTGTTAGCTGATAGCAACGAAAGTGACGAAGTGTACATTGATAGAAAATGAGAGTACCCGATCGTAGCCGTTCTCGTTGGAATTGCCGCCAAGGCCGAACATTTCGTAGGGCAGGTCCTCGTGGCCGGCGGTGCCCAGGCACTCCAGGCAGGCGAAGCTGTCGGGCGCCAGCCAAACGTTGTCCGGTGTTGCCGGTGCCACCGCCACAAAGCTCTTGCGGAACGGCGTAAATTTGCCGCTCAGGCGGCTAATGCGACTGCTGCGCGCGGAGTCGACCCGGCTGCAGCTTGGTTTGCTGCTCAAATTCAGATCGGGCATGCCCAAATGCTGATGCTCTATAACCACCGGCATTGCCATCGCCTGCTGTTGCGGCGAACGCTTCTGGGCGGCGCCGCTGCCGATGCCGGTGATCGCAGCCGCCGCGTGCGAGGAGGAGGAGGACGAGGAGCACAGCTCCAGCAAAAATGTGGCATTCTCGCGCATCGTGGTGTAGACCTCCGCGTTGGCAATTAGCGTCGTGGACTTCACACCGAACAGGTTCATTTCCGTAGCTGAAAACCGTCGAAAAAAACACAATTGCAATTTTCATTAAATTATGAATTATTAAATGAATTATATACTCAATGAAATAAACCAATTTAATCAAGTTAGATCGTTGCTGTTTTCTAATCCCAATTTAATTTAAATGCACAATCAATCTATCTAGTGGTCAAACCTGCATAAAAATGGTAAACATTATAAAAATAGGTTGTTTTATCAAAGTTATGAAACTTTGAAATCCATCAATGGACTTTACGTGTCTAATTTTTTATAAATTCTGGCATGATTTTTGACAAACAATCTACCCCGTTAAAATCACTTTTAAACTTCCATATATTTTTTTTTTTTTTGCTAATTTTGCTGGCTGCAATCGCTTAAAAATAACATACAATTTTTTCAAAATACAGAAAATATAAAAAATAAAAAAATGAATTCTCAAATATGAATTAAATTAAATGCAGAATCAATCAAGAGATCAAACCATAATGTGAATGATAAACATTATAAAAATCGGATCAGCTTTGACGAAGCTATGAAATCTAGCAAGTGTGGATTTGGGCACTTTATATGTCTAAATTTATGCAGACGCGATTTAACTTAAAAAATTATAAAATATTTTTTTTATATAAGTCAGGAAAAAATCTGTTTTTAGAAGCTTCTTTGAGTAAAGTGCTAAATGCCGAATTATATTTACAAACTCGAATGTTCGTGATCAACTTTGTTAGCAGCAGAAATACTTTTCTTTGATATACGTAAATCAATACTGGGCAGGGGCAATTGAATTGTGGATACCCTGGCTGACTGACCTGCTTGGGCGGCCTGTTGGGCGACGCTGTTAATGTTGTTGGCGCTCCGACTGCTGGCCAGGTACTTGTCCCGGCAGGTGTCGCACATGAGGAACCAGCTGGAGGCGCCTTTGCCGCCCTCGCCGCAATTGCCCGCCCAGCCCTCGCAGAAGATGCCCACCGAATTGTAGCCCTTGCCCTTGGCGGACTTCCCGCAGCCGGGATGGGCGATGCGCATATGATATGTGACGGGCATCGGCAGGAAAAGTTCACAGATTTCGCACCAGCTACCGTCGTCCTTCTTCTTGCGTTTGCACTTCTTGCCGGCGACGCTGCCGCCGTTGTCCTTGTCCGCACCGTTCTCACCGGCGCCGGCATTTTTGCTCTCCTTGCCATCCAGTTCGCCGTTGGCGTCGCGGCCGCTCGGCGAGAGCAGACGCTGATCGCGCTGCTCGAGTGCATTCGTTTGGACAATGTGAACGCAGCCGGCGCAGATTTGCTCCCACAGATAGACCAAACAGCGCAACGCCGGCGGCAGCACGCTGACCAGCTCCGGCAGCGCCTGCAGCTTCTGCTGCGCCTGCTCGTCGGCATTTTTGCGATGCTTGCTCCGATTGTGCAGCGAACAGTTGCCGCTTTTGGCCAGCGTCTCCAGCGTCGACGGACGTATATTGAGATAGTGGCCGGCATTGGCCACCTCCACCGAATGCCGTTGCTGCGCCTTCTGTTCGCGCGACAGCTGCAGTCGCGGATCGCCGGCGTCGCGACGCGTCACCACCGTGGCGCCCTCTTTGGGCAGGCCCGGATGAAACTTGAGGAAACTGGCGCAGGCCATCGCATCGTGAACGACGCCCTCGTGCCACAGCAGCGCCGCGAACACCGCCCGAATGCTCTCCGCAAACGAGGGCGGCATCGCCCGCTTTATGGGACCGATTGCGTGGCCGCGCTGCTTGGCGGCGACGGCGGCTGCTGCGGCGGCTGCTGCTGCGGCTGCTGCTGCGGCGGAGCTGCTGCTACCGCTGCCGCTGCTGCTGCTGCTGCTGGCTGCCGTTGGACTGCCGCCCAGACTGAGTCCAATTTGGAGTTCGCTCTGCGTTTCGCACTCATTCGAGCCCGGGCAGCCGCCCGTTGCCATCATCGACGTCGTCGTCGTCGTCGTTGTGGTTATTTGTATCAGGCCGAGATCATCGTCCAGCTGGGCCAACTGCGCTGCAGTGGCGCCCGCCTCGCAGCCGCGGCGGGGCGTGTGCTTGGGCGTGGAGAGCAGCGCCGCCGTCTGGCTGGGCGTGTAGTTCATGCGCCGCACGCTGGCCACATCGAAGTCAGCGGACTCGGCGGGCTCCTGTTGCTCGCGACTGTTGCCGTTGCCGCGCTGCTGCTGCTGCTGCTGCTGCTGTTGCTGCTGTTCCTGGCCGCCCATCACGCGCACCAAATCACGCACGGAGACGCCGGCGTGGACTGCAGCTGCAGCTGCAGCTGGAGCTGGAGCTGGGGCTGATGGCTGTGCCTGCGGCTCGATGGCGTCGCCCTTGAACCACTTTTGGAGCGCCTGCAATTTGATGGCGCCGCCGCCCACAACGCCCGCAATGGCCGAGCCCAGATTGCCGGGCAGCAGCTCCGTGCTGGATGAGAGCGCACTGTCCGCATCCTCCGTACATTTGGCGGGCACCAGAAACGGATTCGTTGGATTCGAGGAGGAGCAGGCGGCGGCAGAGGCGGAGGCGACGGCGGTCGGTGCCGCTGCAGCGGGCAGCTCAAAGATCTTGCGCTCCGTTGGCGATTTGCCGTACTTGCCGGGACTGCCGGGACTGGTGGGACTGTCGCCGGCAGCGCTGCCGCTGGGACTGCCGGGCAGCGGCGGCGGCGGCGCCTCTGCGGTGCCCTTCGGCCGCGACTTGGTCGTGTCCGCCACGGGCTGGAGCAGAGTGCGCGTCAGATGCTGATTGAATTGGAGACACCAGGCCTCCGTCGGATACCAGCCCATGGTGCAGTGCTGGCGTATGGACTCCGTGGAGAGCCGCAGCCAGATGCCGTCATCGTTCTCGATCTCATCGATGAACGTTATGATCCCGCCCAGCCGCACCACGCCCACCTGCTCCGACTGCAGCGTCGGATGTGAGCGTATGCGCAGGCCGGCGCTGTGGCGCGCCTGAAAGCGTCGCAGCTTGCTGGGCGCCTGCGGTCGACGCGTCGCATTGCAGCGCTGCGCCGGCGGCGGCAGGACGCCCTCCTTGACGTCGACGCGATAGACCTCCTCCAAGGGTATGCCATCGATGGTGACGGCCAGACAGTAGCCGCCCACCGAATTTGGCGTCCAGTGTACGCTGAACGTGCCGTCCTCCATGTCCTGGGCGCACAGCGTGTCCGTGGTGCGCGTCTGGATGGGGCTGCTAAACCGGAGCTCCTCGAACGAATAGTTCGTGTACGGTTTCATGAACGTGATCGCCTTGAAGCACATCTTCTCCTTGGTGGTGGCCTCATAGTTAATGCGCGGCGGCGGCGCCATCCCGCCCAGTTGGCCGCCCAACGGACCGCCGGCGCCGCAATGTGCGCCCTCGTCGGCGTACGAGGTGCGGCGCATCTTCAGATTGCCGCCGAGCGCACCGCTGCGATCCGGGCCGGTGGGTATCGCCTTGATCTCCACTTTTAGCTCCGGCACCAGCACAGCATCGCCGTACTGGTCGCGTATGGTCACCGTCACCTGGGTAGGCCAGCCGTAGCGCAGCGGTTCCGTTATCGTATTCAGTTCGCATCTGCAAAGAGCGGGGCAGGCGTTGGGGCAGGTGGTTGGCATAAATGACATCAGTCTGTCTGTCTGTCTGTCTGTCTGTCTGTCATTATCAGTGTCTCGCACTTACTTGTTGGGATCCAGACGGGACTCCGGCTGCAGCCAGGCGGCCAGGCGAGCGCCCGAGGAGCCCGGCGCCCCGCTTATAAAGTCCTTCAGGAATTGCCGCTCATTCGACTGCGAGCTGCAAGAAAGCAAGTAGAAGAAGACGAGGCATTAGTTAGGCTTCCAAGCAACAATTGTCGTTGGTTAGGTTCGAGGTCAAGGTTCGAGCCAATGTTAGCGTTTGGAGTTTTTTGTTTTGACGTGGCTTTTCACATAAATATTTTTTTTAACATTTTTTTTTATCTTTAATTATCACTAACTAAATAAGCTGAACTGAAAGAGGGCGTGACATTGTTTTTTTTTTTTTTGGTTGCTCTAAGTCGTATACCCTATACCCATTGGAAATGGGTAAAAAGGGTATAATGGTTTTGTGCAAATGCATGTAACAGGCAGAAAGAAGCATCTTCGAACCCATAAAGTAGAAATATTCTTGATCAGAACGACGAGCTGAGTCGATTTAGTCATGTCCGTCTGTCTGTCCGTCCGTCCGTCTGTATGAACGCAGCGATCTCGGAAACTACAAAAGCTAGAAACCTAGACTTTTCGACCATAGATTTCCTAATCCATACGCAGTACAAGTTTATATATTTTTTCAATATCTTTTTAAAAATCGATTTTAAGACTTGGTTTTCTTGGCATATCTCGGAGACTATGAGAGCAAGAGCCATCAAATTTTGGTTTAATATGTGCTCGTAAGTAATACGCAGATTATGAATATTTCGGATATCGAAAAACGCATTTCAATCTATGTTCACGCCTATAAAAATACGATTTTTTTTATATGTGATGCGAATGGGGGAAGGTATCCAAGAACCAAAATATTCGTAATCTGTGTATTCTGTGCGAAAAAAATATATTAAACCAAATTTTGATGGCTCTAGCTCGTATAGTTTCTGAGATATGCTCCAAAAACCGGTTCAACAGACCGATAAATACTGATAATAAGAAAACGGCATTCGTTGCTAAGGATATGGCACAAAAAACCTTAATATTTAACCATTTTGGCAGCCATTTCTTGTAAGTTTGTCTGACTGCATTTGTAGATTGAAGTTTACGAAAGGCAACGATACGTACATATAGTATATAGAGTTCATGAATTTTTTAATGCATGCGAAAAACGGATTTGTTTATATCAACAGTTTGCTGAGAATCTATTGCGCTCTCGCTCTTTTACTTCTACTTTTTATTACCTCCTCCCTCTCTCTCTCTCTGTCTTTATATATATATATTTTTTTTTTGGGAAAACATCACGTCCGAGTCCGTCGCTGGTGTCTCAGGCAAAAGGACGGACAGGCGGCAAAGCACGTAGCGATGGACCCTCACATCAGGTGATCAAATAGCAGCGATTCCTCTTTGTGTGCGTGCATGTGCACGTTGACGGGCCTGGTGTTAACGGATTCATACGGGCCTTTATCGTAAGCGGCCTTGTCGCTTATTGTCATCGACATGCACGCCCGTGCACGCACGCACGCACACACACACACACACACACACAAATAAATCGCTGCATTTTGATCACCTGATAAAAGGTTTGAAAAAAAAAAACGTTCACTTAATTTTTTTATCTTTGCAGTATTTGTTATAAATAAATAAAAATAAAAAATAGAATTTGCTTCTCATTGTGTAAATTAAAGTTGAATTTAAATTACAATTTAATTTATATGTGGCTATTTACTTTTTAAATATAACTATAATTAAAATCGTTAGTTAATATTTTTTTTAAATCAAAATAGAGAAAAATTAATTGTTTTATTGACTTTTTTAGATTATTTTCCAATGAATGATTGTTTTGGGTCTGTTTTTAAGCTATTACACAGAACAATTGATATTGAAACAAAAAAAATATTATTAATTTAGTTTACACATAAAATATAAAATATATAAAATATGCATATTTTCATATTTATTGTTGTTATTACTTATGTCTGAAGTCCGTTATTATATCATTTATATGGTTCCTATGTGCAGGCACACACACACACACACACATATATATATATATATATATGTATATATATATATTCATACAAATATACTCTGCAAGCTTCGCTCCAAAGCACAAACACATAAACGCTGCACTGTGCTATGGCAGCAAGAAGAAGAAGGAGCAGAACAAAGGCCCGCAACCAACTGTGGCAAGTGCGCACGCACACACACACTTGCCACAGTTGGTTGTTTACCTGTGAAAAACACGTTTTCATATTTCCATTGAAGGCAACGCGCGTGGAGCCAGACCCCGATACCGGCTCCGACCCAGCCCCAGGCCTAGACCCTCAGCCCGCTGTTGCAGTTACCCTCAAAACCCAAGCCCAGAGCCAAGAGCCCAGGCCGATAAGCGAAAAGCCCTGGAGTTTTAAAGTAGAGCGCGCCGTTGCCACAAACGCTGCCGCGCAAAAAGTGAATAAACAAAATAGAGAAAAGAAATTACTATAAAATCAACAACAACAATGGCTCGCCACAATTCATTCACGACATGCGGAAATGAATCGAGGGTTGAGCCCCAACTGTATTCGGAGGCACTTGACAAAGCGAATCAAATATTTTATCACTCTGCGTAATTTAGCCCTATAAGTTGACATAATCAACCTTATCTTTCTATTCGAATTTCCTAACCGAAAACTTTGCAAATGCACGTGGTTCCATTTTCATGCTGTAAACTAAATGTCTGTAAATAAATGTGTGAACATCTTTGTATACCCTGAAAAAGGGTATAATGGTTTTGTGCAAATGCATGTAACAGACAGAAGGAAGCATCTCCGACCCCATAAAGTATATATATATTCTTGATCAGCACGACGAGCTGAGTCGATTTAGTCATGTCCGTCTGTCTGTCCGTCGTCGGAAACTACAAAAGCTAGAGGCCTAAACTTTTCGACTATAGATTTTACTAATACATACGCAGTACAAGCTTATCATTTTTTTTTTCGATATTCTGTTTTGTTATTATCGATAAAAATTCATTTTTAGACGTGATTTTCTTGGCATATCTCGGAGACTATAACAGCTAGATCCATCATATTATATATGTATCTCCTAGTCGGGCACACCCGACTAGAGCCATCTTACTTGTTCTTATATTGTATGTATAAGTTATAACCATAATCATAATTATTTTAATAACAAAATTGATACGCTTGAAACCAAACTAAAATCCTATTCAATTATTCAACACATTTAAAATGTTGAAACGATCTTAATTAGTATTGTTATTTTGGAAAAATGTCGATTTTTGTAATCAGTAATCTGCTTGAAAATTTGATGTATCCAGCTTTATAAGTTCCAAGTTTGTCCAGCTTCAGACAGACGGACATTGCACAAACCCAATATACTCGTTTCATTTCGTGAACGCGTAAAAAAGAAATCCCCGATTCAACGATCTAATAATTGGGCAGTCCCAAGGGGTACGTGCAGATAGGGTACTCGAGCCCGCATTGACAGTTCGAACACAATGCTGAATGGCTGAATAGCAGGGGTATGGCATAGTGGAGGCACGGATGAGGGGCAGTATTGAAGGGCAACGTCCGCTGTTGCATTATGACGCATTCACATTAAATGGAACGCAAATTGATGAAAATGTGAGCGACTTTTACTCCACTTACCAGACGATCGGACGAAACTTATTGGCAATGCGTCCCGCTCCCCTCTTTGGTCACAAATAGTGGTAATTAAGTTACAGGCGGGCATGTCACCCAATTGAAAGGCCCTTAAGCTACCCTGCCTTTTCAACAACTCCCTAGTTCGACTCGTTGAATGGCATGCGCCGCACTTCAACTTAAAATAGACCAAGCGACAAACTCAAGTGGAAACAAATTATGTGAATGGCATACCTTAAAGTGTTTCACATATATACACATATGTATATATATATATATACATATATGTGCACATAAATACAAATGTCTTTATATTTATACATATATATCCATATAGAAACACATTTGTAAATAAATCTCTACAGAAAGTACATGTTTACTTTATTAAAATCCAACAACATTTTGCGAAAATACAGTGTTCAACATTTTTTTTTCTAAAAACCTTTATTTTTTAAATTTATACTATAAAATTAAAATTCAATTTCAACCAGTTGCTAACTTTCAAATCAAACATAAATTCAAATTCAAATAATTTTTGGCGCCAAATAAAATCCGATAGTCATTGTGAAATGTCATCGATAGCAAAAGCACGATCATCTGTTCAACGCAGTGTTGTGTTTGCCATCGACTTCAAGCCCTTACTCATTTGGTACGGTCAGACAAATCATATTTTTAAATTATTTAATTTAATTTAGCCAATTTCCTTGTGCATACATCGATTTTTAGTAAAAAACTTCGATTTATTTGCACCCAAAAATTACATCGGCGGCAAACAAAATATCGATGTGTTTCGACGCACCAGATTAAACATGTTATGCAGGCGGCTGTTTCTAGCAGACGTCAGTAACAATTATTATTTCGAAGCGATCGGTTGGACGTTTTGTGCGGCGGTTGCTGTTTGCTGTCTGCTGTTTTCTTTGATTTTTGTTCAAGTTCGTTTCTTTGTTTACCAATATATATATATATACGTATATACCATATAGATATATACAAAAAAAAACACAAAAATAATAATAATATTTCTGTTGATGACGCCTCACAACATTAATATGTATATTAGTGCGCTGTGCCAGAGACCACTTTGACGGTGATGAGATATTCTTGAAGATATTTCTCACGCACACACTCACACGTTCTCTTCAACGGTCGCAACGAATTCTCCATCAGAGCGCAGTGTGTTCGAATTTACAATTGGTTGGCTTTAATTAAATCAATCGGCAGCGGAAGTGCAATTCAAAAATAAATGAAATAATAAGTAAAATAAAATAAAATAACCAAAACAAAGAGTAAAACTCAAATTCAAAACACAATACAAACACACACACACACACACATTTACACACTTGAAAACCAGAACAAGAAAATGCAAACCGACACAAAAATTAAACTGAGAATCAAAAAGCGTCCCAGCTTCTTGGCTAGATGGTTTTTTATTTGTGTTACCTATCTATGGACGTTTGCATTCTTCCACGGCGGCGCCGAGGGATCTAATGCCGTTATGAAGCCGAAGTCCATCTGCGATATATGTTATTGCCCAGGCCCCGTAGTGAAATGCGACTTCGCCCGCAACACAACTGTGAGTAATCTCTATCAGCATCTATCTAGAATCGTGTTCCCAAGTAGAACCCATCTTGAGCCGTTCCCATTAGTATTAGCGCCTACCTTTCCAGGTAGAAACGGTAAAAACCGCATGTAGGCCTTTTGCCATGGCAAGAATATTCAATAAGAATTAATGAAAAACTTTTAATAATATAAATGACTTTCAACATTTGCATAAATTTGTTGAAAACATTTTACTAAAAAATGTTTTTTTTTTGTTGTTGTTGTGTTGTTTCAAAAGTGAATAAGAAAGAAAAGAAAAAACTATGTTTACATGAAAAAGAAGTGAACAGAAAGTTGTGCATGTGTGCCATTTTTTAAGGCCATATTTAATCTTTGCATATAGTAGTTAACAAGCTAATCACATATGTATGTGTTAGGTTCGTTTAGTAAACTGACACATTAATTGCCAGAAACAAGACAAAGAGAGAAGCAGCGAGCGAGTTGGAGATAGAAATAGAGACTGTAGAATCGACACATGAACAAAATGTTGTTAATTTGTTGCGGCAAAAAAAAAAAAAAATAAAAAAATTATATATATATAATATACAGATATATAAAAAGAAACAAGCTACAGACAGAGCACAAAGAATGCTTAAATATAACTACAGTACAAACACGAAATGGTGAACATAGTGAAAACAAGAGTTAACACCAATTGACAACAAAATAGCAGCTTACTAAATTAAATAGAGAATTCAAGAAACCACAACATAGTATATAATATAAAACGTATTTTATTTTCATATGTGAAATTTAAATAAAAACAAAAAATACCTCAAGATATAACGACAGAAAATAAAAAATATTTAATATTATATTTGGATATATATATGTATGTATGTCTTATTTTGTTTTTGTTTGTTTGCAAATTGTCGGAACAGTTGGCTCTTTAAAAAAAATAGTCATTGTCACACTTCCCAGGGCCAAAGACTTTTGGCAAGGGTTTAACAAGTTTTTGTACATACAAAAAAAAAAACAAAACACAAAAACATAAACAAATCGTCAGCAATTAGCAGGCAAAACGAGCAATGCTATTTGAACCAGCTCAAATGAGCAACCAGTTCAACTGGTTATGCTAATGAATCAGGTGTAAAGCCCGCTGTCAGCGTGTGTGAGTGTGTGTGTGTGAGTATGTGCACTGGCTGTGCGTGGCTCTCTTGTCTATCTTCAGCTCTCTGCTATCTGCGACAAGTTTCGGCAACGATTCGCTTCTCAAACAGATTTAATTGTTGCTGCCGCTGCTGCGGCTGCGGCTGCTGCCTGTTTCCGGGTGCATTGTTGTCGCTGATAACATTAGGGCGGCTACACCGGATGTGGGCATGCCAGCAGCCAATTGCCGCCGTCGCTGTCGCCGCGATGACGTGACAAGTGATCTGCAGTTGTGTTGTGTGTGTGTGTGTGTGTGTGTGCCAGCATTTTATAGACAGCTAAAAATGTACGTACTTTAGTGCACACAACACAAAATCACCCACACACGGCATAGACCCACCCCCCACAACACACACACAAACACGCACACACACACTTCAATCTATTGGCAAACAGTGAGAGAGAATCTTCGATTGACGACTGGCGCCGAGGTCACCCGATATGATTTGGTTAGTCATCGTAACTTTAAAAAACAATTTTAGAAAATTATCAGATTTGATGGACGCTTCGAACCGCTGCCATGTCTTCAAATTTGGTTTGTGATCACAGCCAAAACGCCAGGTTTTGTTTTTCTATGTCCAAAAATATTAATAATCATCTTTTTCATCAACAATTTTCAGTAACGAATAATTGCTTTAGGCAAATTCACATTCATGCCTGCTTGCGCTTAGATCAGGCAATATTATTTAAAACTAAAACCAAAAAATATAATATATTATAAAAATAATTTCAGTTCGAAAGATGTAGTTCGATTTAATTTTGATAAACAAGAAATCGCTAGAAGTTATTCTTCCTCTTAATTGAAAACGAACAACTTTAAGAATAGAAGAAAATAAAATATATTTTCCAATAAATAATAAATGTTCCGCTTAATTCTAAAATGAGACAAAACAAGTTTCAAATGAAAAATAAAATTCATGGATGTGCAAAACCAGGTTACCATACCGATTGGGCTATATGTGTATATTTATATATATATATATATATATATATATATATATATATATATATATATAGTGTTGCTTAGACTTCTCGTTGAACTCCGAGCACACAAGCCGAGCTTCGCTATGGCAACGAAATGTATGTACGCACAAGCAGCAAGCTCTCAAATTCAAAATAATTTAATAATGTGATATATTTAAAGCGTTGGCCATTTCGGCAAGATCGCTTAGAATTTTCATCATTGATTGATGGTGAGGGTACCCAAGCGTTAGTATGTTTGCAAAAAAAAATCTATTGCATTTATTTTGTCATTGGTTCCACTAGCACGGAATGTGGGTGCCTAAAGATAGCAATTATTTACACCCATAAACAACTAAAACTTGTTGCTATTTAAAAAGTGGCTGAAAATGATTGTGCTGATTGCTCTGTAGTGTTATTGGATGATAAATACTCTGAAGCTGTGTACATTTGGAAATTTCCTGTTCAAACATTTGCACACGACTATTGAACCTCTGTTTAACGGTGCTCGCTATTGTGTACAGGGTATACAACTGCTCAAAATATAAAATGATTGAGCACAAGTTTTTCCACATTTTCATTTTCACATATGTATTTCGAATGCGCATTCTTTAAACATGCAACGCACTCGAAGAGAGCCACAGCCAGAGAGAAAGAGTGGGAGGGGGAGAAAGAGCGGCAGCTAGAAAGAGATAGCGAGTGCATGTGTGCACGCGTGTGTGTGTGTGTGTGTGTGTGCGTGTGCGTGTGTGTTTGTTTTAGGAATGACTGTTTAAATGCCATTCAAATGGCTACTAAAACTACTTAAAAACGAATGCGAGTGGAAATGAAAATGAAAATGGGCCTGAGAGCTACTAAAATCCATCAAGTGGCAAACAAGTCTTTGCCTCACCCCGTGCCTATCTTCCTATCTCTCTCTCACTCTATTTTTCATCCTGCTTGCGGCTCAGTGCAACACGGCAGGAGGTGCAACTAAATATGTAAGTGGCCACAAAATTTTAAGTGCCGCCTCCAGATGTTTCATTTGCATAAATATCAAGTGCTTATATAATAAATACATCTATACTATATAGTCCAGTTATAGTTCAGTTGTATAATTTGCTGTTGTATATTTGTAATATGCACACTATAAACAATTGCCACAACACAATAAATAAGCACGTTATATTCGTGATTTGCCTATATGTACATGTATCCAGCCTCTATATTTAATATTTAATCGCATTCACGATTACTTTGTTTTTATTTGATATTTTAAGCATAATAAAACATAACCTCAATTTCAGCAATAGGTTGTAGCCTCAATTCGAGAAATGCTCTTATTTTGGTTTGATTCATTAAGTATCATCTGGGAAAACAAATTTTCAATTGCTTTTTTCAATTTGTGGCGAATAGAGAAATATTCTCGATCTGTGCATGCTGAACGAGAAAATACGGATCGTCCCAATCATGAAAACATATACTTTGTGCCTGTGTCAATTTAATAATTGTTATGAATTATTCAAATTTATATTATATGTATAATTGTTCCGTTGTGAGTACGCAGAACGTAAGAGGTATTTTTTTTTTTTTGTCATGAATTAAGTTTTATAGGTTAATTAATCAGGTCGCATATATTAAACGTATTAATTTTATTGAATTTCGACTGTTGTCAAAATATAGATAATTTTATTTTATTTATTTTTTGTTGTTATCTACAAGAATAATTTGACAAGCCATGTAAACTAAATCAACAATAAACTCAATATATGTTAACTCAACACCGTCGAATATTTAAAGAAACCTCGAAGCTTATCTTGCAGTCAGCGACATTAGCCTTATCACAATGTCTGTTAATACACAGAGTGCTTCTGCTACTATTTATTTACAGACAAAATGGCCGTAACTATAGTTACTATGTAATAATCGCATTTTGATAGATTCCTCCTATGGGAATGTATCCATATTATATGGAACATGACCATAAAATATTGAATTTGTGAAAAAAATCATTGTGATTTGTGTGAGCGATTTATAAAATTTTGAAAATAATAAATATTTCTAATATTCATACTAAACATACATATATACAATATATATACTATATAGCTATTTAATATATACATAGCAGGCTTTAACCGGCTTTGCCCGCTGTCAAAGAGGGTTGAAGTTTGAGTTTTGAAAACCAATTAAAGCTTTCATCTACAGTTTGAGTTTGAAGAAAAATTCCGACGAAAATTGTACGTTTGCCCAAACAACCTTGACATGAAATATTCTTATACGGGAAACACTGAAAAGTGCGTAAGAAATTTTTCGAAAAATATTTACACATCTCATTGAAAATAAATTTGAAGAAAACAACACACAATCGTAATTTATGACTTTGAAATTTGAATATTCATAAATAAACTCAATTTACGAACGATTTGTTTTTATGTTATATAGTGTTTCGATTCGTTCGACTACGAAGTCAAAATGTAGCCAAATAGAAATATGTGTTGCTACATGCTTCAGTTACTTCTTTACATATATATATATATATATACAAATATATAGTATATATCTACTGATAATGATCCAGAATGTGTCTGCTTCACAATCACAATCAAAATTTTCAAATGTTTAGGGCATTGCTGGACAATACATATGCTGTGTATGTGTGTGTGTGTGTGTGAGTGTGTGTGTTTGCTTATATGCAACGTTCTAAGCGGCCGTCACGTTGACTCACGTAGATTTGCTTGGCCGCTCGCTGTTTGCTTGGCTAGCGGAAAGTCCAGCATTGCCATGCGGCATACACATGTGTGTGTGTGTGTATTTGAGTGTGTTGTTATTTAAAAACAACATCAAAAAGAAGAAACTGAAACTGAAACATATTACCACTAAAAAAAAAAAAAAAACCCAACGCAAATGCACATCATAATTTATTTTAAATTGGTTCTCTGTTTGGCTTATCTATATATACATAGATATATAGATATATGCCTATATGTGTATATATATTATCATATATTAGCTGCTATTTCCGCCTACAACATGCCGCAGCTTCCCGATATATACATACTTATATTTTAAGGGTCGTCGCTGCGTTTTCCAGTTGTTGGCTCTCTAAAAATAATTTGCGACGGCGACAAAAATGCGCCGGAAAATGGACAGCGGTATTTTGGGAAAAAGTGCAGTCGAAAATCAAGAAGAAGAAGCTCACGAAGCAGCAACAAAGAAAAGCACGCACAAACATCTACATACATCTTTGTATGTAAGCCTTCTAAATATAGACTATGCTTCACAAGTGGGCCCATATACAGTGATGGCAAACATAATAGAAACGGTTTGTTTTGTAAAGCTTAAATTTCGTTTTGTAAAGTTAATGTTGTTTCAAATGTTATAGTTTTTATTTAATATTTATGGCAAGTATCTACACAATCTAAAGATTGTGGAGGAATCCGAATTCCTCATAGTACAGGAGAAGTTAGAGCTCGAAAACTGGGAAAAATCATAGCAATCTTGCAAACGATAGGACTGGATAGGGAGCTATAACCCACTAAAGAGAGGCACAATAGACCCACCCCACTCTATCAAATAATAGAAATAATACAAATTAGAAACGCTAATTTTCCTTCATAGTCTTTAATTGAAAAGTTAATTTTGATTTTTTGTTGTGCCAACATGATTTGTAGAATTTTACTTGAATTTCATTTGTTCATAAATCGTTCTTATTGTGATCCAAGCCAAGCAAAAATTATTTCGAACTGTTGAAATGCCTGGTGTTTCTATTTTTTTCCACATTACTGTATATATATTTACATATGGATGTATATGTATTGTGTATGTAAATACATGCAGATATGTATATAAATTTTAACTAAAGCTAATATTTTTGTTTCCATAATTTATTATGTCGATCGCCCGATATTTTTGCCTGTAAAAGTTCATCAAAAATTGCGCCTCTCTCTCTCTCTCTCTCTCTCAGAATATATTTACATATGTATAAGCACATAGTAAATCTCTCTGCGTCTCTCCAGTTTTTCATTTGTTTATATTATTCTACTTTTCTGACTTTAGTTGGCGATGCGTCACGATGGGCAATTCGGGCTACGGGTAAAATAAATGAAAACACAAAACAAAACGTAATTGAGATTTCCGGTTTGGCAAAGAAAAGAAAAGAAAAGAAGTAGAATGGAACAGTAGAAAAGTGGAGCAATTGAAAGAAATGCAAAGCCAATTGCCAGCTGATAATTGGGCGCAGAGGGCGCGGTGGTTGCTTCGGTTTAATGCAACAAAAATAAAAAAAAATAAAAAAAAAAACTAAACAAACAGACAAGTGACATCGGTTTGAGTTTGGGGCAAGTTTGGGGGAAGCGGGGAGACACACACAGCTACAACAACAAGCACAATAACCATAATAATAAACAAGCAAATTTCTGAAAATCTGTGCTCGCAATGGGGCCTGAAAAGGGGAAGGGAACTAACGATGAGGGGGGCGGAGGGGAGAAATATAACAAGTGCATTGGGGCACTATCTTGAAAATTGTCGCAGCTGTGCGCACATTACAGCAGAAATCACCTCTCTACTGAAGTATGAATGAAAACTAAATATAAATACGGGCATTCGGTAATTGTAGTTGGTTATCGAAAAGCTATAATTACTGGATATGTTATTTGTTCATACATAACAAAAATGTAGCTTTCATCAAACGAAAAGCAATTAAATCAATAACAATATAAATCAGTAAATATGCGATATGATTTAGTATTCCGAAACAGATGAAGTTTGAGGACGATAGCTTTCAATCTGAGAGCAACTGTCGGAGACGCCTCCTTCTATTTGACCAAATTAGAACACCCTCTGGGGTATATATAAATAAAATGCAGCTTTAGCTAGCTTAACAGCATGACTTTTTAATTGAGAGCACTTTGTTAACCGGTATGATTCAGTTGGATATGAACTATATTACAAGAGTGCTCGAAAATATTTTGACTTCAGTCAGCGCCGGACTATGGAAAGTGGAAAGCTGATTAAGTCTCGGTGTTTTTATTGCCCGATCTTCATGGAACTTTCAGAGTTCCAACCGATAGTAATCGGTCTCAAAAAAAATTATTTATCGATTTTATTGAATTGTCAATACACAAACCCAATATACTCTTTTCATCTCGTGACAGAGTGTAAAAATGTGTTTTACCCGTTTTGAATGGATATGTATGTATGTTTATAAACATATTTATATACATATATACCATTTGGGCCTGAACTGTCAAATTTCGCAATTTCATAGGTGCTTTGATAAAAGAAATCTTTTTGGTTAACGGTTTATTAGAAGCATAAAACACGATCAGCTCGAGGCCGGGTCTGATGACTGTCGGTCAGGTGCCAGCTGCCAGTTCTGTCACAATAGGCCACAGTCGCCCCACCCCCAGCCACCAATGCTATTGTGAACCAAATATGGCAGACGACGCACAGTTGTATTCACAATTAATATAATTATGCGGAAGCACAGCAGACACTTGCCGCATCACGTATAGCACCTCCTCGCAAGTATTTCACAACGGTAATGTTGTGTGTGTGCATCGATGTGTGCGTGGATTATATACAGAAGTGACGGCAATGCACTTGAACTCAAAAAAAATTCATATTTTCCATTTGCAAAATCTATTACTGCGTTCTTTTCGGTTAAATGGAATTTTAATAAAATTTCAACATTTTTTAGACCAAGATGCGTACCTAGGGGAAAAAATATACAAATGTGCAAACATGTTTTAAACTGTACATTTGTTTTTGGTAGGCAGAATTTTTTGCATGTATTTTTCATTTGTTGGTTGTATTTTTCAAATTAAAAACTTTGACCTATATGTTTTGTTTCGATTCATTCGTACTAAAAATAAAAAAATAAAGTTCGAATCATTCGTTATAAAAAATGCAAAAAATTAAAAAAAAAATTAAATTATGTTATTTGATTTATAATATTTTTTGTTGGGCAAATTATTAGCTTTAGAAAAATTTCGTGTAAAAAAATTAAGAAGGCATGATGTATGTTGGAAATGTTGGTCGACATATAAAAGCCGTCTTAATGTGATGTCTGTTCAGCTCTTAAATACATATGTATGTATATTTACATACATACAGGTATATGTAAGTATCTGAGATAGAGTCCAACAATCGCACAATCAACACAATCGTCAACAACCAGCATGCTGATGTTGTTGTTGTCACCCCAGGTCTTGGGAGTCAAACTATTTTCTTTTAATTTAATAAGAAAATTGCTCTTGCACAAACACAGACAGACAGGCCCACAGACAGACAGACAGACAGACACAGACACCAACTCTGGGGGGCTGGAGCAATGAACGTTGCGGTCAACTTGCCGTTGTGTTGCAGCAATGCTGCAATTGTTGTTGCTGCTGTTGTTGTTGTTTTGCGACGACAGACATTTAAAAATAATACCAAGTGCCAGGCACAAGAAATATAACTCAAGCGTCACAGCAGCGCAAAAAAGTGACTTAAAAAAGAACACATGCTTATGTACATAGAAAGTCAAAGATACAATACCCTTTATTACTCATTTAAAATATTAGCAAAATATATTTGAACAATATTATTTGAATTAAACAATTGCTACACAGCGATACCTATATACTCGTGATCAAAATAATAGATACACTATCCGTGCTCTTCAAATATCTTCAAAATTGTATTGAAATTAATAATGAGAATACTGTTTGATTTGATTCATTGTGTGAAGATAATAATTTGAAACCTAAAGAGATAACGACTGCGGCTTACAGGCTTGATGATATATCATCGAAAATTACAATAACAAATTTAAGCAGAATCTAAGCCGAAAAGATTTAAAGGTTGGAGAGTTTTTTATGTACAATAAATGTTGCGTCCCAAGCTTAGAGCTTAAAATGTGCCATTGCAAATCGATATTTATCGATGATGAAAGCTTGCGTTGACTATGTTAAAAAAAAAACTTTCATAAAGATATATATTAAATAGAACTTACATTGAATTAATATTATGCTGCATATTTAGTTCCGTTACTAAAGCTCATAAAATTTTTTTTTTATTATAATGAGAACACCCATACATAAAATTCGTTGTCATTTACATATTTACTAATTTGAAAATGTAAATGTAATGAAAGAGGTAAATAAAAACATGGCACACAGCATGATAAAACCGTAAGATCCCTTTGTTAGAGAAACAACAATAAATATGCAAAAAGCGAAAACGTTGATGGTGTCTGCTCGGGCAATTCGAATATACATACATATGTACATACATATTCTTACTGCAACTGAAACTAAGTCTATCTTCTTTCTCTCTCTCTCCCTCTTTACTCTCACAGTTGTCGCCCACATGGAATAGTGGGGACTCGGTTCCGAAAAACATACTCGCCATCGATGTGACTCTGGCCAAGGAGACACAGTTCGTACTAAGCAGGGGTTTCTTTCATGGTAATCTGGTTAATCGGCTACATATTTATGGGCCCACTGAGTCAACTGGCAACGATCAGGTCGAGCTGCTGGACAACGTTTTTTCCGGCAACGAAGGCAGCTATCCGGATGTCCAGTTAAACGACGTCAGCTCCGTCTTTCTGCGCAGCAATGCATTTTCGGGTGATTAAGCACATACATGCATAAATATATGTAACTTTTTATACATCAATTATACAAATTGTGAAACTTAATTGTTTTGAATATTTCATTGGCTAAATGTCCACTAAAAGCTTCAAAAACAGTTATCGCATTATATTATCATTTATATTTTGGATTAAAGCTTTAAGTTTAAAACTAACGATTATTTAAGCTCTGACAAGCAAAAGCTCTGAAGCTAGCAAAAAGCTCAGTGCGCTTTAAAGCACTAGAGTGGAATGATCATTAATCTTATCATTACCATTATCAGCGTGCAGTTGTGTTCATGAAAATAGAAATGCCACAGCTAGCAAAGCTTAAGACTCACTTGCAATTTAAAAAAAGATCATTTTAGTATATTATTATTATATTTAGAAAATGCCAATAATTGATTGCGCGTTGTCAAATTAAAACCCAAAAATCTACTAGTCACTAAAATTAGTAGATGGAAAAAATTAAAAATTACAATATAAATGCCATTATTTAAAATAAAGTAATTCTATTAATTTCTGAAATAAATAAATCGTGCCAACAACAACACCAAATGGCACTACTATTTTCATGAACACAGCGGGATATATATATATTTTATAAAATTTAATGAGTATTTCTTGGCAACTGACTTGGTACATAAGTTAAAAATAAATCAAATTAAAAACTCAGGTGCATGATTAAAAAAGAAATAATTTATATACCGCAACTCAAAGCCGCTCAATTTAAACACGGTTTGCAGCATTAACACTAACCTATTACTATTGTGTTTTATTTATTTATTTATATTTTTTTTTGGCCTCAAAGATGGGGAAATGAAGCTGACTGTGAAAAATAGCGATTATCTGACAACATTCCCGAATGCATTTACAAACATGAACATGTCGTGCAACTTTGTTGACATACGCGACCTGGTGATCCAGGAGAAGTCCTTCAATCCCAGCACAGATCGCAGCGCCAAGGCCACTGTGAAAGTGAGTAGCATTTTTACCCCATTGGATTTATTAATCAAACACGTCGTATTCTCCCTATTCTATTATGCAGTTGGAAATTAAGAATTCGAACATTAACCAGCTCAACCGACTCGACAGTTCGATAAAAAGTATTGTCTTTTCTGACTGCAACATCAAGACCGTTAAGAGGCAAGCGTTCGATTTGAACAGAATTAGCCGGGTGGAGTTCAATAATTGCAGCATCGACACGATCGAGTCGGAGGTCTTTACCAGCAAATTCCACAGTGACAATGTCTCCTTCATTAACAACTACATCAGGACCATCTACAGCAAAGCAATCAAGGACAGTGGCATTTCCATGCTAACGTTCAAGAACAATACGTAAGTTTATATGCTCTTTAAAACCTTTGGTTCACACAAAAAAAACCTTCTTCTTTTCTTTTTTTTTTATCGCGGAAGATACGAAAGCGTTTTGCTTAGTAGATATCAAATAGAAAGCGTTTTGCCTGGCAGTTAAGATTATTTTGTCGCCTGGGCGATACATTTACGATAGTTAGCCACACTTTTGTGTTAATCAATTTGTTGAATTCCAATTGAGAGTTAAATATAATAAAGTATAGTTAAAATTGTCAATGAAATCATTTAAATTCCATGTAAATGGATTTTGTCGTTATCATAAACCTAGAAAGCCTTAACAAGAAATGCCAAAATGCATATAAAAAATTAATTGCATAAAGAGATTTGGAATTGAAAATCCAGTAATAGTATAACAATAATGCCGCAAGGAATTAATATTCAATCTTGAGCTGAACGTATCGCTTTTGGTAACAAAACATAAGACAAAAATTCAATTGAACTAATTGTAAATCCTTTTCCCTCTCTCTCTCTCTCTCTCTCTGGCAGCATTGACAGCATTGAGGAGGATGCCATAAATGTGAATAGCGCCGTTGTGAATATTAAAGGGAACCGAATCAATCGTCTGGGCAAAAACTGGCTGCGGGTGAACAACGGCGAACTGATCAGCATTGAGAACAATAATTTTGCCAACTTTGATACATTTGACATACAGTTGCATAATGATCGTGATCCGCCCAAACAGCCCATTTGCACGTTCGGCAACAATTTGCTGGGCAATCCGCAGCCGAATAGCCTCAATTTTAGCTATTGCAAGATGCACGGCATTAATGTGAATCGGGTGTGCAAATGTGGCGACAGCCAACACTGGCTGCCCATTCTGACCGATCATGACCTAAGCTCGGAAATGAATTGCCAACCGAACGATCGACTGGCCAGCTGCTTCAATACCAGGCAGCTGAATTTCCGACGCTACGAAAACGAGGTGTGCGACAAAAATCGCACCACATTGCGCTGTACCGATAACAGCACCCTGCACAGGCACGGCGATAGTTTCCTAACAATAGAGGAGCACGAGAATCAGAAAAAGGGACTATCATTGACAACCATTGTCACCGGAATAGTTTTCGGAGTATTAATTGTATTTTGCATGGCTATAGCGATTTACCATTGTACGAAAAACAAACAAAATTCATCGGACTGCGCCCCGTCGAAGGAAACTCACAGTAAATTACAAGCAGAGCTAACTCGAACTGTCCATGATCCCACCATGCACGGACCTCATCTGTCTAATGTGCACCACCAAACCAATGAGCACCTGCCGACTGCCCCAACCGAGCCGAACTTTCAGGAGAATCAATACGATGAGCTGCAACCGTTGAATGGCAACTCGTCGCCCAGGGATGTGGAAGCTTTCTACATGGAGCCCCTCGACTCAGCCAGTAAGATTAATAACACATACAGCATGCCAGTAAATTGTAGTTGACGAGAAGAAGGGGTGCCGACGATTAAATAGCACGTACAGAAAATGCACACAATCTAAATTTAGTCAACTGTAGTTGCACACAAAAAAAAAAAACTGAATAACCCCAAAACTGAATAACCCAATTTTCCTGTGGCAACTTTAAACTATAGTTTGACCGTTATTATTAATACTTTGATTAGTGATGTTAATTCGAAATGAATATTGATTTTTTATATCGGATTAGAAAATCGTGTATCGAAAGAAAAGATTATCGAGTTAAAATTGGAAAAAATCGCTGCATCGATATTAGTTTAAAAAAAACAGTATGGTCTTTCAAACAATTAATTTCTATATACACATGAATATGTATATATACATATATGCATATATATTTATTGACCAAGATAAAAATACTGTATATGGTGGGAGACGTCTCCTTCTATGCATTACGCATTCCGTGACAAAATTATCATACCCACTCATGTTTATTTTTGAGCCACACCTTTATACTCGTACACAAAGTGAAAAGGGTATATTAGGTTTGTGTAGCTATGCCACTTGAATCTTGCGAAATATATTCGTGATAGTCCGAGCCAAATCTTAACACTTAAGATTATGATTAACAGATTCAAATTGACAAAAATGCTGGTTTATTGAACCAACAACAACAACAATGTAGAGCTTCGCCCTTTTGTCCTAAACAGTCAGCAATATGGTTTTTTATTAAAACCTTCGATTTTTTGTTGCTGATTCAATAAACCAACGACTGATCTCAAACCTGCCAGCTTACTAGTATCTACTAAAAAAAAGGTCACTACAACAATAATAAAATAAATCATAGATTCATAGATCTCATTTTTTAAATTTATTGTTAAAAAAAATGATGTAGCCAAAATTTAGAATTAAAAATTTCGAATTGCAAATTTATATTTTCAATAGATTGTGGTTGTCACAATTAGAATAGGGGAGGGGTTGAAATTTTTTGTAAACTCAGCGGTTGCAATTGCTCATATATATGAGCATCATCACGGCCTGGACCTGGACGTTTGGTCTGCCATTCTGCGGCACAGCTGAAATGTCATGGTTTAGGCGTATTCGAGTTCCTCGGGACTCTATTCTGAGAGACATATCCGAAGAGCCGTGGTATGTAAGGAACCAGACGCTTCATCAGGACTTTGGCATGCCGACGGATATGGAGCAAATAAATCAACATACAAGTCAGCACAAAGAGAGACTCCATAATCACGTCGACCAGTTGGCCTGCTCATTGGGGATCGATCCTACCCAAGTGACCTGTGGACTCGCGGTCGTCAAAATTTATGAAAGTCTAGATTGTCTTCTGGTACATTTATTGGTACATTTTAACTAGTCAAAGCTAAACTCACTGTTATAGTTTTTAAGTCACGCAAACATTTGCAATCATTCATTTGCTTGAAATTATTTCAAATGAATAACGATACATAATTTGGCATGTAAAGCTTTCGTCTCCATTGCTTTCATATTTCACGCTCTCATAACATTGTTCAAACTGTACCGATTTGTGGTGATTTGTCTTCTAAATTAATTCTGCATTTGTATATGTACAAATAGTGCTAGGGTACATGGTTTTGTTGTTATTACACTGTGAAGGAGAATTGTGCGGTCGGTTACACCCGACTGCAACGCTCTCACTTGTTTTTTTTATAAGAGTTTGCGTTTTTATCTAATAAAATAAATGAATATTAATTATTATTTAAAAGTTATGAAAAATAAATTCTCAGTTTAGATTTATATTAGAAAACTTAAAAAATAAGAGTTATTTATAAATTTTTGTATAAATGCATATCAAAAGTGCCAACAAATTAGGGCTCACTCCAAACACAAGTATAGTAGCTATTAAGCCCAAAATGCAGCCCCACGAAGTATTTTCCTTCAATTAAAATCCTTATTTTCTTGCAGTATTTTGAAAAACAACTAATTATTTTATTACTTTTCTTTTAAAAATAAGTTATGAGAGTATTATAATTAAATTCTAAAAAAATAAAGTTGTTTATGGCTGTTCATATTCAAGGATTTGAATAACTTCAAAAATTTTAAAATGGCTCTTGCTTTTCGAGTTATTGAAAAAAATTTCAAAATACGATTTTTTATAACTTTTAAATTAAAATTAAACTTCAATTACTATCTGATAAGTTTTTAATGTGTAAGTTACGATATCTTTAAAAAATCTTCTAACCGGCATTCTCGTTAACTCTCTTCTCCTCTCTTGTCTTTTTCTCTTTCTCTTTCTGCCTCTTTGCCGGAAAGTAGCGCCGTCTTGTCTCCTTTTCGCAGATGCGGATGAAATGCCGCCGGAGTATGCGAAATATGCCACGCCCACGCCCCCATCCCCACCGCCAGTTCAGCGACATCCACAACAACAACAACAACTGCCGTCCACGAGCGCCGCCTGGCCTTGCCCGGAGCTGCCCGATGTGCTCCAGCAAAACCAAAGGGACACTAGTGTTGGCAATCCGGGCAATGCCATTTATGCCGTGCCCGTTTGGCGTTCAACTCCCGATGCCACGCCCATAAGTGTCGCCGACGAGCCAGTGGCAAGGCCAGCGCAACGGCGCTTTGTCAACAACAACAACGACACGCTGAAGCACAGCTTCGAGTGTTTGGATGGGGCCGCCACCATGGCCATAATGGAGCTGATGGATAGGCGGGGAGCGACCGCACTGCCGCCCGATTCCGGTTCGGATCATTCCGGCGGCAGCGATGAGACTGTTAAAATCGATGATATCAAATATGCCGATGCCTGAGAGCACGACTGAGAGGGTTAAGCAACGAATTCTCACAAATCGCATTCGTTCAGATTAGCGCCAAATAACGGAACTGCGTTTTGCGAAACCTTTAGATCTCTCTACCGTGCCTAAAAGTATACAGCCCCCGCAATATACATACATAAATAATTTTTAATTTTTAAACCGGAACCCATTGCAAATGGGTAAAAAGGGTAAATTGATTTTGTGCAAATGTATGTAACGACAGCTCGCAGCTGAATTCAGGGTATGTCCTAGTCGGGCACTCTCGACTAGAGCGCTCTTAATTGTTTTTTTTTTAAATTTTTTATACTTTATTTATTGTAAACAAGAATACTATTAGTAGTAACATAAGCTAGTTTTACGACAATATATGTGATTTATATTTAAATTTATAACACCACACACACACACACACACACGCACACACACTTCTGCTATCACATTAGCTCGTAATTTAAATTAATATAACGATTAAGTAAATATTAAATGCAGAAATATCTTAAGGGATTCAATCATCTCTGGACAAACATATGTCATTCATATTTAATGTTTTCCACACTAACTTTAACCTTCCCATTTCCCCCACTTGATCAGTCAGCCAGTAAGGCAACCAATCAATCAATCAATCAATCAGTTAGTCAGTCAGTCGGTCAATCAGACAGTCACAAATTTTAGCTGCTTCGCGGTTCTTTTCTTGGCTAAAGCTTTATAGGCTTTAAATCGAATTATGTTCCTGTCAGATTAAATTGTTCATAATGTAAATAGACTTAAAACATTTTTTTTATACATTTCCACGAATATTATGTATACACACAAACTATTTTACACACCCAAAAAAGTTTTTTCATTAAAACTAAGAGTAAAAAATTACGAAGGTTTCTTCAACTCTTCGCAAAGATGAAACAAATACTTATTTATGTATATATAAAATATAGAAATTTATATTGTTATTTAAGTAAAAAATAAAGCAATTAAAGTAATTATATGTTATTAATTGATAATTAAACTGAGAGAGCAAATCAATTGTGACTGAAGCTTTTCAAACGTATGTTAAATTGTAAATTAACTTTTATTTACAAAAAAAAAACAAAAGAAAATGGTTAAACATCTGAAGCCAAAGAAATCCGAATTGAACAAATAGAGTATACGAGAAACGTAAAACCTCTCGACTCTGACTCATAGCCGCCCCAGTCAAACTGATTGCATATCATGTTGAAAATGCTTCGGTTGCATAAACAAAAGCCGCTTCGCGTGTGGCATACTTATTAATGGTGATTTTTCTACTCTACCCAAGTCTTGTTAAAGTCTGTTGAACATTTAACGGGTCTCGGGTGGGGTGGGTTGGGGGCGGTATGGGGTGCTCTGTAGTATATACCATAAATTGCATTTTGAATTGTTGAATAACTTGATTTGCAAGCGCAATCAGCTTGTTTTTGTTTATGGAATTTTATTTTTTTTTTTTTTTGTATATGGTCAGTGAGAATATGGTAATTACATTCAGTGTAAAATTGTGCTTCTCAGAGCATAAACTTGTCGAATATGCTAATATTCTGTAGATATATAAGAGTTTATTCAAATGTAGCGCTCATTCCTTCCCTTGTTTTTCCAAAGCGCTATATACAGTGCTTTTTTTTTAAGAGACAGAAAAATATTATACTGTAGAATTTTGGTGCTCATTTCTTTGCATTCGATTCCTTCTCTTTTTGTGGACAGATTGTTAAATATTCAACAGAAAAATATTATATAATGTTTTAGTTCAAAACAAGAGCGCTCTAGTCGGGAGCACCTGACTAGCAGATACCCTGTACCATAAACACATACACAAAATTACGCATACACATACACAAACGCACGCAGCATCCTTTAGACAGACAGACGGACAGGCACAAGGACATGGCTAGAGCGACTCGGCTATTGATCCTAACCAAGAATATAATGCCTGTTACATACATTTGCACATAACCAATATACCCCTTTTACCCATTTTCAATGGGTTAGGGTGTGATGTTAATCTGAAATGATCATCGATTTTTTACATCGAATTAGAAAATTGTGTTGATAATCATCGAGGAATTAAACGAAAAAAAATGATCGAGTTGATTTATTTTTCAATCTTTTGAACATCATAGTTCAGGGTATAAATAATATTGTTTTTATCTATTTTTATTTTACATTTAAAATTAATGAATTAATAAAATTATTATACGATGTATGATTCTTAGTCCAATTTCATGAAGTTTCGACAATACTGTTTGGCAAAAGTATAAAAGAATATTTTGCGCTAATTCAAAGTATTTTGATTATTATATTATATTATTATTATTGATTATAAAATTGAAAACAACAATAATTTAATTTAGGTATATTTTGGAATACGAAAATTAGGAGGTTTTTTTTTTTTTAGCAATGATTAGCTTAACAGCTGTGGCGTGCTACGACTAGCAGTTAACAGCTTTGCTTTTCATGCTTAAATCGGTTAACATTTGTATGTTAATGTTATGTTAAACGCAGTGCTGTTTACTTAGTTTTTGACATTGTCATATTTGCCCCAGGCCGCTGGCAACTGGACAACAAATGATGGATCTTAACAAGCGCTCTAAGTGGCCGCTTGGCCCCGGGGCGTACTTGTGTTTTGCGGGGGCATGTTACACACTTACAACAACAACAACAACAACAACAACAGCAAGTGTCAAGCGATGCGTGTCAGGCCGACGCGCATTCAATTAAAAGCGGCGCGCGCAATCAAAGTAAACGGCAACAAGACCACCGTGCGGGATTTAGGCATACAACAAAACAAACACAAATATACACACACACACACACAAACACACACACACACGCACAAAACGAGCAAAACAAACAAAAAGCTTACACTGGAGTTCGTGGTATCAGGTCGGTGACAGGAATTACGTCAGTAGAAAATGCTAAGAACCCTTGCCAATGCGTTTTACTGGGACCTTTCCTGTTGAAATGTCATAGAACAGTATCAATTGGCACGACGTTGCATCACCGGGGAATAGAAAAGGAACCGGCGCTGGCTCTTTTGTAATGTACGCGGGGAACATAAGGTAGATGAGCGTCGCTCGTTTTTGTCGCTCGGCTAGTGGTACGGCAGTGCACCCTAAAGAGTCGGGCGAGTGGTGAATTGGCACGGCGTTGCATCACTAAGGGCCGATAGTAGGGACAATTGGCCACTGCTTTCACGCGGCGAGGGTCAATTGACACCAGCAGTGCCTAGTTCTTATTGTTTTCGAGATGAACATGGCTAAATCATCTCAGTTAGCCGCCTTGATCAAGAATACATATACTTTACTTTCGCAGACGCTTCCTGCTGCCTGTTACATACATTTGCACATAACCATTATACCCTCGTTAAGACAGTTTCACTGACACGATTGAGAGATTTAAAGGTTATGCAAAGAACAGTTCCGTTATTCGGCGCTGAAACAAAAGAGCGCGAATTAAGAGAGCGTGACGTCACAATATCGGTTTGTACTTTGTTTACATTGTGTTGCTATTAGCGCGCGTTGGATTTGAAACTCGTATATAATCAATATAAAGTCCGATGATTTTAAGTTTTTGGACAACACATCAAAACATCTTAAAAAACAAAAAAGGTTGAGTTATTATCCGATTATTCGTATGACAGCTATATGATATAGTGGACCGATCGGGACAATTCTGATATATGTTTTGTGTGCACTAATAATACGGATCTATGCCAAGTCTCATTAAGATAGCTAGCCTACTTTAGTCGTTATACTACTTTAAGAGCGAAATTGTCGATACATAACATCACCATTTTAAGAGCTCAGAAATCTTTGCATACCCTGCACTCTCTCAATCGTGTTTCAATGGTTACAAAGCATACAGAGAGGGAGTGAGCGAGCGAGAGCGCACCGAATTTGCTGCCGCTGTCGCTGCTGCGGCTGTAAACTGCTTCGCTCAGTTTGACAATTACTAGCGCTTACGCCGGTCGCGCCAACCGAAAGCCCAGGCCTGGCCGCAGGTTAGTTTTCGTTATTGTTGTTGTTTTTTTTTTTTTGAGTGCTATCGCTGTTATTGATTCTTGTCGTTGTCGTTGTTGACGTTTGTGTTCTTGAACGCGCCGTTTTAAATTTGTGCGCTGATTTCATAGCTAATGCAAATATGTGCGTTTAGCTATATGCTGTCATATTATGTTTTATTTTGGTTTTGTTTATATACTCAGTAGTGAGCCACAAGTGTGTGTATATGTTTGTGAGTGTGTGTGTCGCCCGAAAACCACAATGCGATCAATGGCCAATGGCCACAAAAAAAGTTCAAAGTAATAAAAACTGCAGCAGCAGAAATCAACATTTTTATATACATTTTTTTTTATTTTTTTTTTTATTATTTTGCATGCGACTGCTGCTGTCGACACACACACACACAACGCAACAAGAAACATGTGAACGCGGGAGAGAGCGAAAGAGCGCGTTTACTTAAACGAACAGCGCTTTGGCAGCGACGCAAGCAGCGCAGCTCCCAAAATGCTTAGCAAAGCTCATTGTATATTTGACAGGATCGTGCTCTTTCTGAATTTTGTATTCTGTTTGGTGTGTGTGCTGCGTAAGTGAGCACAGATCCGCCGCCCACGCATAAAAGCAAAACAAAACAAAATAAGCAAAAGCACAAATAACTAAAACCGCTTATGGAATTCGCATGTGTGAGGGAGAGGGGATGAGCATGCTGAGACTTGCAAAGAAAGGCGTGAACATGGCAATCAAATGACAGTTCTACGCTAATCAGCACACACACACACATATGTTTGTATATATAAATATGTAAATATGATCCACTGCCGCACACACACACACACACACACACACACACACTGGAAGTTGCCAAAGAAAACGTCGCAAATGGCACCTTTCCATACTTATTGCCATATTGCCATATCCAAAGCAAATTGCTTCGATATTTCAAGGTTACGAATATGACGAACAAAATCTGTTTTTAGTTTGCTGCTATTGTTGTTGTTGTTGGCGAGCAATAAAACAGCTAAAAAGCTGAAGTTCGCTTACTGTAAAATGCTAAATAGAAAAACACAGAAAAAAAAAAAATAATATTGCCAGCAGTCAAAGTCAAAACCATGCGCACAATTTTTGCCTGTGCAAAAATTCACACATGGACAGAATTTGAAATCGAGATAAGCACAAAAACGCATATACATACATGAACGTATATAAGTGTGCGTGCGTTCCTATCCCGAGAATCTTTTTTTGCACCCTCACCAAAAATCTTTACAAAAAATCCCAACTGTTCATGCCAAAGTGGCAAACCCTTTACAAACTTTACATAACTGCTCAACCGAAAGGGAAGACAAGCGAACTGCTGCTTATGCCTCAAGGCTTACACACGACATACACTCTCTGAGAGCGACACCGGGCAATGCTCTTACTGTAGTGCGAGGAAGCAAGTGGCACACAAATCCGCTATCTCGCTCGATGCTCACAAAACAAACGGCACGCTTGCTCTCTGAGAACCCGAGCAAAGCCGAAGTTGCTGTGGGACCTCTCGCATAGAAAATGAGTGTCCCACATTTTTGTTCTGGATGACCCACCTATATGTTATTTAGTTGTGGGCTGACTAATTTTGCACTTTTTTTTTTTTTTGTGTGATCTAGATAAGATTACCACTAAGATAAGATATGAGTACAAAAACATGGCGCAACTTAATGATCAACCGCGAATAGCACCACAGGGCTCTTGGCTGTAATCTTAACGGGCCCTATTTTAAATTGCAGCGAGTCGAGACTCGTTCGGAATTCGCAATTGAAATCATTCAATTTGTTCATTAGCTCAAATAAGTCGTCTAATTGGACTCGACTCGATGGTGGGCACAGAAAAATCGTGTCACGCAGGAAATGCAATTTTGCTTTTATTTAATTTCCTATGCGTGAGTACGACTCAAAAGGAATTTAACAAATAAAGGGTTCTTCAGTGTGTGTGTTGTAAGTGTGTCTACGGCGCATCCGCTGCACAGCTGTGAGGAAAAAACAAACAAAGTTTTCATTGTAAGTGAAACTCTCTGGTGCTGAAGTATCAGACGACTGCGAGAGGCCCTCTAAAAAAGTTAAGATTAGAATTGATAGCTATTCAATAAACATCACTATATGTGCTCTCTCTATCAATATATATCTCTCTCTCCCGCTCTGTCTCTATTGCCCTATCTACATCTACCGCATTTTGCGTACAACTATATCCTTAAGTTTCGTAAGCGATGTCTTCTCTTTCTTTCTCTATCTCTTTCTCTATTTATTTTTTGTATCGTATTCTCTATCTCTCTCGGTCTGCCTTACTGTGTCCTTCTCTCTCTCTCTCTCTTTATTTTCTCTCTGTCTACCGTTTCCTCTTTCTCTCTCTATCATATTTACATTTTCGGCAGCGACCTTCAAAATTTAATTAATAGCAGTTGGCGTTGATTGGACCCAACCAAAAATATATGTAAATTATGATCATGATCATGATCATGATTGCAGTGTCGTTAGTGACGGTTATATCTTCGCTGATTCAATTAGAACAGCATCAGAACACATATAAATATATATATTATATATATATATATATATATATATATATATATAAAACGTTTGGTTGATTATGATCGACACTTTTTATTATGCCTTAGCACAAAACTGTGTGGGGAAATGCGCAATCGATCAACGTTGATTTATTAATATGACGAAAAAAGGCGAGAAAGAATAATCTTGTAGATCGCGGTCGGACTCCGGACCCGTGCAAACTTTTATGACTTTAGCTCGATTCATCTATTCAAACTGATCAGGAATAAACGAATTCTTTAACGCGTTACACATTTCGTGAAATAAATTAAATACCCTCTGCAAGGGCTTTGGAAATGCAACACTTCAATTGAATTACAAATTTTCAACTTACATTTCGATAGTTTCACTTAGTTTAATCAGTTGACTTGCTTTGTCGGCGGGTAAAACGTTATGATTCTTATGGATTACTCTTTTGTACCCTGAACCAAATAAAACAAGATGGCTCTAGTCGGGAGTTCTCGACTAGGAGATATCCTGAGCATAGCGGCGAGCTGTTACATACTTTTAAACCTCTTTCCATTTATACACACATTCACAAAGTCACACACACACAAAGTATTTGATTGGGCAGGTATCCAAAATATTCATAATCTGCGTATTACTTACGAGCACATATTAAACCAAATTTGATGGCTCTAGCTCTTATAGTCTCTGAGATATGCCAAGAAAACCAAGCATACAAATCGATTTTTATCGATAATAATGTAACGGAGCAAGATATCGAATAGAAAAAATGATAAACTTGTACTGCACATGGATTAGGAGAGTCTAAAGTCGAAAAGTTTAGGTCTCTAGCTTTTGTAGTTTCCGAGATCGCGGACGGACAGACGGATATGGCTAAATCGACTCAGCTCGTCGTCCTGATCTAGATTATATATACTTTATGGGAGATGCTTCCTTCTGCCTGTTACATACATTTGCACAAAACCATTATACCCGTTTTACCCATTTTCAATGGGTACAGGGTATAACAAGTAAGAGTACGCTAATCGGGAGGGCACGACTAGGTATAAAAAAAACGCATTTCAAGTACTACAACATTGCGCTTGGTTTGTAGATACTTAGTAGATTTGAATTCTCTTTTTGACTGCTAAAAATTTCATAAAGATCATACGCTTAGTTAGCTTAGCTTAGAAGTAATTAAAGAGTTTACTTGCCATAGTGGGGGTCAAGCGCAGCCGCTTGCAGGGGGCTTAAAATGGATGTAACGACAGCGCGCACCTGAATATCATCTAGTCGGGCATTCCCAACTAGAGCAAACTTACTCTTTAATGATTAGGAATGCACACTATTATATGCTACTTAAATAAAGATAACAATAATTGTTTCCCTTTCGAATGAGGAGTAACTACGACTGAAAATTTTGCGCTTGTGCATTTCCAAAAAAAAAAGTGTCAGATAAAAACTATGTTCCTAAAGTTGATAAAAACCTCCGATTAATATACTACAGCACCTACATAATATAGTGCAAGAAAATATCTGCAAAATCTATTAAGAAATAAAACTAAATTATGCGAAATGATTTTTTTTGTTTTCTTAATTTAATGTACGCCTTACGTCCGGACGGAAATTCACACTGTGATTTATATTTGTATATATTTTATGTGTATACTTTTGAATAGGGTTTTGGCGTTATAGGTGTAGGGCATCAAATGCCCGACTAGAGCTTCTTACTTCTTCAGATCTTGCTTGGGCCGTTACATCGCCAATCGTCGTTTTAATATGACTCAATGCCCCATTTCCAAGCACCTTTCAATAGTAATCTGACTGCGGAGCTTATTCACTGTTCCGATGCCAATTGAAACAGTATGCGTTCTCAAGTAAATACACACACAGATACAAGTGTTGATAAGCACAATAAAAAAAAACAACACCTTCAGCGATAAAAAAATGTGTTTTTTTTCTCTTTTTTCTTATCAGCGCTTATGAAACAATAAATTGAACAACAAAAACGGAACGGCTACTAATAACAGTCGGCTAGAATAACAGATGCAGAGACACACACTGAACCAAACCGACGGCTAACGGAATACAGTTCTCTACTATGAATTACTTGCCATAAGAAAAAATTCCAGGAAAAAGAAAATAAATAAGTAAAAATTGTTATAAAACATAGGCAAAAATGCGCAATATCAAAAATCTCAAAGATCCCACCTGTGTGGTGCTACTGTGGCTGCTATGGCTCTGCCCCAAGGCAGCAACGGCGGCAACAACGCTGACAAAGGTCAGCTGCAACGAGCACGACACGACTATCACCTGCGATTGCAACAACGATGAGCAGGTGAGTAACGCGTTCACTCAGAAAAGAAAACAAAAAAATTATTACTCTCCTCAAATCAAATGCAAACGTTAAATCAAAAAATGTTGTTCTCAAATCAAGTACAAATGTTGTTCAAAATAAGTAAATAGAAATTTGTTTAACTAAATTCTTATTTGAAGAATATTTTGTTAGCCCTTTAATTAGGCCAGAAATATAGAAAATATGAATTTATGTACCCAAATCAAGAAATAAAGATTTGCTTTTTTTATAAAGCTAAGAACGAAATTCTTGTTCTAAGAACATTTTATAATCCCTTTCTAAATCTGTATTCAAGCCAGAAATATAGTATTTCAATTCAAAATTAAAGCTCTTTTAAGCATGCAAATTCTCGCTTTAAATATTTTCCACTTAACTTTTTTTTATTTATTAATCGACTGTACTTGAAATTCAAGATGAAGTAATACTAGATTTTTAGAGATAGAGAACCAATTATAATCTCTATCTATCTCTTCCCTCATCCTCCCCCTGCGCAGCCCACATTACTGCCGCAGCTGCGTGGCGCCGTTTTTCAGGTGGAAATACGCAATTGTCGCGATTTAACCGTTGAGCCAAATGCTTTGGATAATACCGAAGGTCTGCGCAAGATCAGTTTTAAGAATGTGAATCGATTGGTGCTGCAGCAGAACGCATTAAGTGTGTCCCGCTATGCCAGCAACAAGGCGCTAATTGTCGAATTCGAGGAGGTCAACTTTCAGTTGATCGATTCGCATGCCATCAGTGGCAACATCGAGGAGATCTCATTTACGGGTGGACGCATCGTGCAAATGCATCCATTTGGCTTTACCACCATCAAGGACAGTGCCATATTGCTCAAGTTGGACGGTGTGACCGTACAGCGCATCGAAAGTCAGGTAAGCCCCCTATACTTAGTAGTTTCACTCTAAACGAAGTGACTGTCAAAGCTGAAAGCCCACTTAACAAGAGACTTAACTGCATTTGTTTATGTTTTCGTTCTTCAACGTTGACAGCTGCAATTGCACTGCAATGATGCCAACTTGTTACATATAATATGTGAAATGTCTGTTTAAAAATAATAATAAAAAAAATTAAAAAAACTTATGAATCATATTCTTTTCTGAATCATATTGTCAACTCTTTTTTAATGTGTTGTTAAAATAGATAATTTACATTGTTCAGCTAAAATGCTAAACTCTTCAACTTCCTGTCAACTAACAACCACTTTGACAGTTACATAAAATAACTAATTTAATAGCGCTTAGATTCAGTTAACCAAAAAAAAGTCCTTGTTATAAAAATATTGTTATCATTTGTTTGACATGTAGTTAGCTGTGGGCTATGTTTATGTGACGTTAACAGTTTGACAATCTGGAAAATAATTAAATAATTAATCATTTAAAGATTGAAATAGGAAAGAATAAGCTGTTGACAGCCGGAAAAGATTCACTCTTCAATTATTTCTCTTTTTTTTAGAACTCTTTATAGTTTCTAAATCTTAGAACCTCGTGTAAGAGCATCTAACACATCTCCCAACGAGTTGAAATTCATTTGATCGCCATTGATGAGGGTTGATTTTGATTTTGATAGAATGCTATATATTCACAAATTTCCCTATTTGCAGGCATTTAAAAAGTTTGCCGTGGAGAAAATGATAATCGTCAATTGCAATTTTGTTGGAAATCTGCCGACGCGCGCCTTCTACGAGCTGGAGGTGACCAATGAGCTGGCGATGCGCAACAATCAATTCCAGGAGCTGCACTCGCACGCCTTCTCCTTCAAGCGTAAGTCTGACTGACAGATTGACTGATTGATGAGCAACGCAGAGCTTAAACCATAAGAGCTGGAAAGCTGAAATGTTCACTTTAGTAACATTATGGGAATTTGAATAATTCCGATCGCAATTGGGGAAAACTTGTGATAAACTTTGTTTATTTGGTTGTATGCAATTTATTTGCTATTCGATTTCATATTACTTTTAAAAACCACACTTTTTCGAAACATACATAAATAGAATCTGTGGTCAAAAATTAAATTTGGGTCCACTCGACTTTATTTTAGATTTAAGATTTAAGATTTAAGATGGGAAAAAAACCACAAAGACGAACAATTTTAGTTTTTAATTCTCTCTTCATTCAATTGGTTTTAAAGTTATTTTCAAAGAAGTTTTTAGAAATTCATTTTGCGGAATACAGGTAGGAAAAAGCGAAAACGGTGTATTCAATTTAAAAGCGAAATAACTATTTACGGGCGAAAACGGGTGAAAACTGATTTAAATACCAAGAACGTTACAGTCGGGTGTAACCGACAGCACAATACTCGTTCACAGTATACTAACAGCCTCGGACAAAGCTAGCCAATAATCTACGTATATATATTTACATAATTTAATATATGAATATATTTTCGTTTTCTAATCCCTGCAGTCATCTCCAAGCTGAGCCTGAGCGAGAATCGCTTTGCGGCCGTCGCCGGCGAGTGGCTGGAGGCGCACATTCGGGACGCGGTGACGTTGCGTGGCAATGAGTTTGGCGCCACCAGCGAGATAGCCTTTCGCAGCCTGGGCGTGCACCGCGACTATCAGCTGAGCGAGCGGCTCGAGCTGCGCTTCCACAACAACACGGTGCACAGCCAGCTGGTGAGTGGCATTGGCGGGGCGCCGCCAGCGGAGACGCCACCGCAGCCGCTGCACTTCGATGAGCGTTTCGCGCTGAGCATTAGCCAGCTACGCTACGCGAACGCCTGGAGCTGTGACCAGCTGGACATGGACGCGAAGCCGCCGCAGCCACGCGCCGAATTCTTTCGCCAGCACAGCGAACAGCTGCTGTTCCGAGCCGGCGGCACAGCCGGCGCTGCTGAAGCGCCATTTGTGCCGCTGCGTCAGCTAATCGCGGAGCAGTGCCAGCGCAGCAGCTACGCGGCGTACATTGTGGCGGGCGGCGTTCTGCTGGCGCTGCTGCTGTTGCTGCTGCTGCTGTTGGTTTGGTGGCGCCTCGCCCAACGGCGGCGGCGACGCAAACTGGATGTGGTGCAGCCGGAGCCGCGCACCTACAAGGAGACGCAGATTGTATACCAAATCGAGAATGCTGGCCTGCTCAAGACTGATTTGTAAAGCTACACACACACACACACACACAAAACCACAAACACACACACACAAGCCACACACAGCTGAAAGACGCTAGCTAAAGCGGAGCGACGCAGCGCACCAGCAGCACCACCAAGAACCACCAAGAGTGACCTTTCGTTGTACCAAATTCATAGCTTACGTTTAGTTTATATCGTCTAACGTTATTCCATTGACCTAACTATAAAATACATATATATATATACATATACATATACATATTTATATATGCATATATTCCTAAACATTTATATATGCTGTAAATAAGAATCTTGACTTTAAAACAATATTTAAAAACGTTGCCTCATTTATCGCTGCTTTGATTGATCAGTATATATTCTAAAACATTATGCTAAAAGCAATTAAGGGAATGTTATAAGCAAGTCTAAATTATAGCACATAACTCCCATTAAAACCATAATTGAGCTTTTCTGTGAACAACATTTTAGTTTCTCAAGATAATTGTGAGCGTCCCAGGATCTTAACGTAGTAGAAGTAAAATGCCACAATTAAAAATTAAAATTACCAACATTAAACTACTCTATAAAATACAATACAACAACAAAAAGAACCTAAACTTAAGAACTAGATATGTTTTATCAATGAGTTGAAAATTTGAGTTCAACACTATCCTCAAGGTATTTAGTAGATACGTTCAATTAATATTGTTAACTTAATAGTTAACCGTCGCATGTTAACAGCGTGACAATAACATAACAGCAACTAGTTTGCATATGTTTCCCAGATTTATCATTGTCTCAGATTTAGCATTTTAGCTATAGTTAATATGACTTACCCAATGGGCAGATATGATTCCAATGCCTGATGCACAGTCAGCTGTGGTTCGGATAGCGCAAAGCCCTTCGAGAGCAGCGCGTGGTGAGCGCTAATTGTCTCCTCAATGCCGCTCAGATCTTCGATATCCTTGTCATCTGCATAAACGAATTTAAATAAATGAATAAGAATATATATATATACAAATATGTTTATTATAAATAAAGGGCCCAGCAAGACTCACAAAAATTTATTTTAAAATTACGTTACGCACTTGTGTCACGTAACGTATTTGAATGTGGCTATTATAGGAAAACATAGCTGGATTTTAAAATAACTTAGTTATTATATCAGATTATCTAAAATAAAATTGTATTAGAAAAATATGATTACTTTTAAAAACTGTTGCTTTTTATAGATGCAAAATTTAACCCCTTATATTTAGTGTCACGTAACGTGTTGCTGTTATTTGCTCATAACCTAAAATCATACTTTTGACAGCTTAACACCAAAAGCAAAGTCCTACTAAAGTACTAGCCGAAAAAAAAATGATATAATGGATATAGAAATAAGAATTCTTTTATCTTTTCTGCATAGCGCTGGTATTGCGCATCTGGAATAAATTAGTTGTTATATTTTACCTGGTAAATTAAGATCCTTTTTCATGAGATTGGCACTGCACATGCCGCCCAAATAGGCCAGTTCCTGTTCCAATCGTATGAGACACGAGTTGCTGGCATTGATCTGAACGAGAAGGCGATATTACAGAGATTAGACAGAGATAGAGATAGGACTAAAGAGTGAATTTATCTTACCGCCGTGGGATTATCGTAGCCAACTACCAGACACTTGAAGCCATAGCGATTGTTGTGCGGATCCTGGGCATACAGCGAGGCCGTTTCCAGAGAGAACTCAACACAGTTGCCCGGCAAAATGAGGACATTCTGCAGCCAATTGGAGGCGCTGTGAGAAAGGCAGAGAGAGAGAGAGAGAGAAAATGCAATGAGAGAAATGCAAGTCCTGTGGGAATTGTTTGAGCGTACAACTTAAATGATAAGAAGAAAACCCTTGATCCATTCAACGCCGGATAATGCCAGCTAATTATACAAACATTTAAGAATTTTTGACTTAAATCAAGTTTTAGTATTGTGAAAATTCGACCAAGGTGAAAATTTCCTAATTTAAGAACAAAATGCTAGTTTCAAAAACGTATCCTTACAATCCCAAAACTATTAAATATAAAATTCAAGTACAGGACTCATTTTAAAAACAAGTAAGAACGTTGCTGTCGGGTGTAACCGACTGCGTAATACTCGTTCACAGCATAACAGCTTAAAACAGTCGAAAACGGTCTTAATTATTATTATTATTTTCGATTAATTATTATTATTTTCGATTAATTAGTATTGCTATTTCGATTAATTATTATTGCTATTTCGAAAATTTTCTACTCGATCTTTAGAGGTCAACAAAAAACGATCTGCCAAATTTGGCACTTGTGGGAGACATGGATTTTCGAGATTTACCCGCCCACAAGTGGGCGTGCCAAATAAACATTTTCTTGATCTTTAAAAGAGGTCATCAGTAATCTGTCTGCAAAAAATTGGATTATCTAGCTTTAAAACTGAGGCAGATATGTAGATTAAACTGAAAACTGAGAGCTTTCACTTTGGTTCTAATATATATGTATATTGGATAATGCTTAGACGCTTACGTATTGAACTTCTTGACCACAATCCAGTCGTGATCGACTGCATCCAGATTGCGCAACGGCGCTGGGCCGGCCGAGCCCGGCGTGCGACAGCAGCTGCTCATCTGCAGTTGGGCATTGTGGACGCGTCGTCCGCTCACATTGTTATCGAGTATGTCGTAATAATCATCGCCGGCAGGCGCTGATGTTGTTGTCGGTGTTGTTTGGCACGGCTGCGTGACGGCCGCCGGTCGCATGGGTATCGACAGCAGCAGATAATCCTCGAGCTGGGCGGTGCCGCACTGCGGATCGAACTCAATTGTCAGCCACTGGACGCAGGGCGGAAACTCGACCCGATAGCAACTGATGCTGGCGCTGCGATACGGATGCTCGCTCTCGACAATGCAATAATGATTGCTGGTGGTGCTGCTGGCTGGTGTGGGGTCCGGTCGCGGTTGCTCCGTGCGCTGCTCCTTGGACACATGCATCTGGTTGAGCGCCGCGATGTGCGGCAATATCTCCTTGATCAGGCCGAGTATTTGGACCGAGCTCTTCGGATCGCTGCAGGCGAGATTGGCGATGTGCGCATAGACCAGCGGCAACAGCGTATGAAACATATTCGAGGCGGCCAAATTGAACACCTCGAGCAGCTGCAAAGCGGCAACACCGCCGCCACCAACAACCAGTTGCGCCTCCTCCGAGTCCGAGTGCAACAGTTGCTGCGGTGCCGTCGGCTGTTGCGGTGGCGCCGTCGGTGGTTGCTGTGGTGCCGTCGGCTGTTGTTGTTGTTGTTGTTGTTGCTGTTGTGCCGGCAACTGTTGCTGCTGCTGCAGCTGCAGCTGCTGCTGTTGTTGTTGTTGTTGTTGCAGCTGCTGCTGCTGCTGTTGCTGTGCCGGCAACTGTTGCTGTTGCGCCGGCAGCGGCTGCTCTGCGGCCAGCTCATACTCCGAGCGCTCGTTGCCATTGAGCTTGGCGGACAATTGCACATTGGAGAAACTCAGCTCGGCCGTCTCCTCGACACCGATTTCGGTGGCGCCAATTTCGATTTCCATTTCGAAGGGGTTCGTCGAGCGCTTGTCGAACTTCAGCGTCTCCATGATGCCCTTGGAGAAGGATTCGATGCGCTTGCCCAAATCCCGGGCCGTCGTCGACAGCTGCGGATCAACGGGCAGTGCGGCGGTGCGCGAATTGTTCGCCCAATTAATGTCCATGTGCTCCTCAATGGGCGTTATATTGTGCTCCGAGTCGATGGTCTGTGTGTGATTCGAGGATGAGTTGTCCGTGGGCGAACAGCTGGCGGCCATCGCGTTGCGCGCCAGGATGAGCAGCTCCGTGCACTTCTTGGTTATGTCCGCGGCAATTTGCAGCGCCGTATCCCGCGTGGAGATCTCGCTGCTGGCGGCGACGTTGCCGTGTGCCGCATCCGTCGAGCAGCTGGCTACGGCGGCCGCCTCCTGCTGCTGCTGCAGCAATAATTGTTGCTGCAGCTGCTGCTGCTGCTGTTGCTGTTGCTGCTGTTGTTGTTGTTGTTGTTGCTGCTGTTGCTGCTTGATGGGCGTGCTATAGTAGAGCACGCTGGGCAATTGGCCGCGGGCGGGCGTGGTGCCATTGAAGCTCAGATCGCAGGCATAGAAATGGAAATTGGCGCCGCACGGGCCGCGCACCGTCGGCATGCCCGAATCGCCGGAACAGGTGCGTGCGCCCTGCGTGCAGAGACGGAGGGCGTAGCGTGCGTGCTCCTTGATGTGCACCGGATGGTCGAACTTGATCTCGGCGAGATCGTTGTGCACCGCCTCCTGATCGTAGCTGCCCGATATGGATTCGAGAGTCTCCCATTTGTGCTGCGGCTGCAGATCGACCGTATTATCGAACAACAGCTCCAGCTGATAATCATAGCTACCGGAGCCGGAATAGACCATCGCGCCAGCAATGGCAATGCCCGGTCGATCCACCGAGAAGGCAATGGCATCGGGACCAAAGTTGCCCGTGTTCCAGGTGCGACTCAGATCGCAGCGGGCGAAACGCGATCCCGTCGAGTGCAGCGTGCGCGGCGGCAAAAATAGTTTATCGTATTCACCGAGCGCCGTCTGGTAGACAATCTCGGCCAGCACGCGGGCCAGCAGATGGCAACAGTTGTCGATTAGGCCCTGATTGATGCACTCCTTGAGCGCATAGCTGCCGCCCAGGCAGCGACTGTAAATGGACTCGATGCGCGCCCGTATGGGGCTGGCGATAATGTCGAGCAGACGCACCAGCACATCCTTGAACGTCCACGAGTTGCTCAGAAAGTCGCTCTTCTCCTGCTGCGTGCGATAGATCATCTGCTCGACGAGTATGGGATACTGATGCGCCTCCGTTGAAGAGAGCATCGGCAGGCCCGAATTATCGCTGGGACTGATTATCGATTGGCGTTCATTTCCGGACGCGCTCAGCAGCGAGAATGTCGCACGCAGCTTCACCGTCGGCGAGCAGAGGCCGGCGAGTATTGCGCTGAGCAGGCGGGAGTGCAGAGCGCCACGATCCATTTGGGCCAGCAGATCGCACAGGCAGTTCCACTTGAGCGAGGATGTGGGATAGAAGGCATCGAAGCAGGCCACAAAACTCAAATGGCATTCGTCTAGGATTTCCAGTACCAAGGCGTAGCCTGCAAAAAGAAACAGAAGATTATTAGTTGTCTATATAAATAAAGGACATTACAAGTTTTCGAAATTAAACACCTTTGTGGATAACATGATTTAAAAATTCAAAATTGACAAACTATATTTTTCTTATAAAAATTCAATTAATTAAAAATTAAATTATTAATTGGGGACAATATAATAAATACACGACTACATTTTAAATAATAATACAAACAAGTTATCTATCTACAACAATTTTATGTATCTAGCTTTCAACTGAGGGAGATATATTTATTAAATAATAATTTGCCACGCCCCCAGTGGGCGTAGCCAACAAATCTTACCACTTTTTCAGAAACAGGTATACGCGAGTATATATTCCAAGTTTCAAGTGTTGAGCTTTAATATCGGCGAAGTAAATTACGTTCATACGCGCAGACGGACGGACAGTAAGACGGATATTACGCAACCCAATACAAAGAGGTTCATACAAAAACTAAATTGTTCATCGACAGTTTCTATGGGACGTATATGATATATTGATCCGATCGGAGTATATACTGCCTGCAGCAAAATACGAAACTTTGTGAATTTTTTGTGCAGAAAGCTTTAAACCTGAGACCCCAGCTTACATGGAAATAAACGGACCTAGCTGTTGAAACTGATCGGGAGTATATATATGCTATATATATACTAAATGGTATACAAAATACTCCCATCTAAGCGTTACACATTTGGTGATAGCTTTTTCCCTTTGTCTCTTTCCGAAAGTTAGATTTTTGGCGCAATAAGTTCGAATTGATCCAACTCACCCTCATCGGTGGCAATGTCCTTGAAGATGTCGTCGCAAAAGATGCTGATGAGCAGGGCGCGCACATTGCCAATGCACTCGGCCAGCTGAATGTTCTCCAGATTGGTTTTGCGCGCCGCCGGCGTGCCGGAGCCCACGCCGGACACGTTATTGGGCAGCGACGCGGCCGCGCTGCTGCCGGCGCGATTCGTCGACTTATCTGCCGGCGAAAACGGGAAAACAGTTAAGTTAGGTTTGAACTCCACACTGAGAACTCACCTTTGTTGGAGCTTGGCTTTTGTTGGAGCTTGGAGAGTGCTGCGGCAACGGCACCGCCCGCCGCTGAGGTGCTTGGTGCCGTGGATGTGCTTGCCACTGCTGCGGTTGCTGCTGTTGCCGCCGCTGCTGCTGCCGCCGCCGCTGCTGCTGCTGCTGCAGCCGCGTTGGTTGCACGCTGCGGATAGATCTCGTTGGTGTATTTGCGCAGGAGGCGCAAACAGGACTTGTTGACATAGCCCAGGTACTGTAAGGTCTGTTGGAGCTGCAGCGGACGGGCGCGATCGCGTTGCTCGCGCAATTGGGTCTTGAAGCAATCCCACGACCAGCTGAGCAGCACCACCAGACTCTCGAAGCACTCGCGGCTGACGCTGTTGGCGAAGGCGCGCGAGATGCGCTGCACGGGATCGGCGTCGAGGGGCAGCGGCACCTGTTTGCTGTCCTGGGTGACCAGGCGGTAGAGTATCGCCGGTATTTGTCCCGAATTGACGTCGGTGCCATTGTTGGCCTTCTTGCTGGACTTGAAGGAGAACACCACCTGATCCTCGGTGGTCACCGATGCCTGGCCGCACGAGCCGCAGTCGGAGGAGGGGCCCGCGATGCGTGCCCAAACCAAATACCAGCGACCCGCCGCGGCGCTAACCGGCTTCGACAGCAGTATGTGATGTTTGCTGCGAGCGGCGCACTCGTATGGCACCTCCTTGGTCTCGCTGATGAGGACGCCCTCCTTCTCGTAGCCGCCGCCATCGGTGCCCAGATCGTACAGCTTCAGCTTGCAGCTGTATTCGCCGCGTCCGCCGAACATGCCAAAGCCGCAGAGCACAATGTCCGTGTCCGCCGAGAAGCGCACGGCCTCCACACTGTGTCCCGAATAGCCCCAGCCGCCGCCAAAGTTGTCGAACCGATTCACCACCTGATATTCGCCGCTCTGCGCCTCGGCCGTCTGATGCGGCTGCTGCGGCAGCGCCTGCTCAAAACAGCCGGGTATATTGTCCTGGGCCGATGTCAGTATGTCCAGGCAGGCCAGCAGATTGAGCGATGCCTGCGAGCGCGAAACACGCGCCTCCGCCTTGCACGGCAGCGACAGCTCCGGCGACAGCAGCGCCCGATAGTTGCCCGCGTTCTGCAAATGGTGAAAACTCAGTCAAAAAGTTCAACAAGTTTTAATTATTTAACTAGGTTAATACTATATAAATAATTAAAGTCAAAACAAAACAGTTTTTCATATGGAAACTCTTTTTTCGATCGATTGGAAACTATATGATATAGTGGTATATATATATAAGATATATACATATATATATATTGATAATATCCATCAGACATGTTGGCAGCATAGTTCGACTCTCAATCGACAATATATATATATATATAAATCTGCACAACCCTAATCAATTAAATATATAAATTTGCAATTATAATTTTTGGAAGAAAAAAATAAAAAAAAAATTTCAAAATACCTTCTTTTTTTTCCAATATTATATATATTATTTTAATAATGCAAAAATTTCAATGCATATTCAATCTAGAGAACAAATCATAGCTAAAATGCCATCAAACATGAAAATCGTTTAAGTTTTGTCCAAGTTATGAGTATTTAAGATATGGGAGCTTAGGATTCGAGAACTTTACGTTTACAAAATTTTCATTTGAAATTGAAAATTTTGAAAATAAAAACTTTTTTAACATTTTTTTATTTAAGCTCTGAAGTTTTAATTTTTATTCTGAAACCAGGTTTCAAGCGAACGTGTTGCTCAAACCGTCAACCGTCGAGACTTGACCCAAACCGCCCTTGCTCTAACTCTTGCTAATCATATATGTGTCTGCAGGTCTACATACAAATGTTAAATTTAACATCAAGTTAAATAAATGAAAAACGCTTTTCACATACCACATCGCATTCGGCTATTTCGCTGGCGACGACATTGTGACAGCGCAGCTTGCGGGCGCCGCCATCGAAGACCCACAGGACATTGTAGCTGGGATCCATGGCGAATGCGATTTGCGGCGGCGGCGGCAGCAACGGCTGCTGCTCCGGCGAAGCCGGACTAGCTTGATTCGCCTCCGGACGCGGTCGTATGCGTCGCTGCTGGCGCGGCGTAACCGGCACCGATATTGGCTGGGCCGCTTCCAGATGCTGGTGCTCCTCGAAGATGTGATTGCGCGCCTCGTGCATGCTGCGCGACATTTGCTCGTTGATCGGCACACCGGCCGTGCTGCTGCCGATCAGCGGCAGCTCGGCCATCACCGGTGTCGCCACATCCACGTTGCGATTGATCTCCGGCTGTCCATTCAGCTGCAGCGTCTGCAGCAGCTGTGCAAAGTTTGTTTGGCCGCGATAATGCGGAGTGCAGCTGCCATCGCTTCGGTTGATGGAGAGCGTTTGGAATGACAGCGGTATGCTGGGTATAAGTACTGCAGGCGGAAAAAAGAATCATCAATTAATCATGTTCCATAGAAAACAATTGAAATGAGAGCTTTGCAAAATAAATCCCAAAGCATAATTAGAAAATTATTAACACAATGTTCAATAAAACAAAAACCTTTCAAAATGCTTTATGAACAAATAAATCTTAAAATAGAGTTAAGATTTTTGTTTTTGGTTTTTGATTTTTTCTTAATTTTTAGAGGATCAAAAGGAATCTGTCTTAAAAATTTGGTGTATCTAGCTTTAAAATTGAGGGAGATATATAGATTAAATCTTATTGCCACGCCCCCAGTGAACGTATCCAAAAAACGTAACACTTTATCTGACGTGGATATACACAAATATGTTAGCTATATATATACACATATATTTATATGTATGTATATGTAGTATAATAATGGCAAAGCGGGATTCGAATATTACTGATCTAATAATTAAATTTTGGGGTTTACTTTAAGCAGTGACAACTGCATCAATACAAACTTATGGTCTTTTTGTTGGCCACCACATGCATCTTGGGCAGCATTTGAGCGGTGATCAGCGATTCGTCGATTTTGATAAAGGTCTGATCGCCATTGGCACCGATCCAGGTAACCTTTTTGCCATAGCTGGGACCCAGGCCACTGCAAAATAAATAAATATATATATATATATATATAAATGGATCGTCAAATTTGATAATTTGTAGTTATTTACAAGACGGCACCGGGCGCACAATTCCACAGAAACTTCTGACGTTGCGCAATTAGGGCAGCCGTATTGGGCGGTATCAGGATTGACTCCTTGGAGCCACCGGGCAACATGCTGGCGGCCTCCTTTGACGCAGCCTCCTCCTCCTGCTGCAGCAGCAGCAGCTGTTGCTGGGCAATTGCGCTCGTGGGCACCGTCTTCTGGCCATAGTCGCTGGGCAAACGACCCAGCTGACCCTTCTGATAGTTGCCGAACGTGTAGACAACACCCTTGTGGGTCAGCAGCACGGTATGATTGCTGCCTGCCGCCACCTGGCTAATGGCGCCCTGCACCTGTACACGAACCGGACCGGTAATGGCCTGCAGATCGCCGGTGCCCAGCTGGCCGTATTGATTACTGCCAAAGGTGAAGACCTCGCCGGCCAGGGTGAGCACGACGGTGTGATGTAGACCGCAGGCCACTTGCACCACCGGTGAGCCGCTGGGCAGCTGTAGGATTTGCGGTGCCAGCGGTGCGACGCGCGGCGGATCCTTGTCCAAATCGGTGGGTGTGCCGCCGCCGCCGCTACCGCCAGCGGCGCCCGTCTCCAGCTCCAATGGTTTCTTCTCCTTGCGCCGCATAATCAGCGTCTTGGAGCGCTGCTGACGCTGCAGTTCACCCGGCAAAGGTTTCAGCTCCGCCCGGCTATCGGCTGCAACTGCAAAATAACAAAAAAAAAAAATAAATGATGAGTACACCTAATTCTGTTTTTACGGTTTTCGGATTTTAAATAACACAAGTTAAAATGTTCTCTTTTTACACGATTTGTTTGGCTTTAACACTATCTAAAAATGTTCTCTATTTACACAAATTGTTTGGCTTTAACACGATTTTAAATATTTTTTTAATTCTTCCTATTATATATTTTAACTTCACATTATATTTTGCTCAATAATCGATTATAATAATCATAAAAGAAAATAAATCTGTTAACTGATTTCGTTCAAAAAACTAATGAATTATCAACAATGGGAAATATAAGTAATAGTAGAGTAATATTTTTCCGAAATTATGAACATAATAATTCTAGTGATATTGTCAGAAAATTACAATAACAAAATCTTATGTTATTTAATTAATTATGTTATTTCTTTAATTAATTTCTGATATTATTTTCTTTTGTCTAAATCATAATTTATTTTTTCTAATATATTTAATGAATTAAAAAAAAATTCTCAAGCGAACTCTAAAAATAATTGTTTAATATTGTTTATTGGACTTTTAAGTTGCTTTTTAAGGCCTGAAACCAATTTACTATTTTCCCATTTGGTGAATATCTTTTTTTACACGAATTTTCTTGGGAACTTATCTATCGTACAAAAAGAGAATTGGATTCGTTGATGTTAGATGGTCGCTTGTCCACTTACCAATCTCGCTCTCCTGCAGGGCCACGCAGGCGGCGCACAGGCCGCACTTGGCGCAGCCGGCATCACCGTGGCCGCAGGGACAAATGCTGCCGGCCAGACGCTGCTCCAGCGGCACATTTAGCGCCGAGACACAGCTGACATTGTAGCCGGTGCATTCGCGGCACATGACGCAGACGCGACACTGGCCCTGCACCAGATTGTGATCATCGTAATCGCAGAGCGTCGAGAAGTCGACCTTATGCCGCTGGCCGAGCAGCACATACGCCGCCGAGCAGCTGGGCACATCGCGGACGGGCATCATTTTGTTGAAGATCCGACCGCACTGGCCCTTGTTGTTCAGGCCAAAGGTGAAGACCTGCCCCTTGGCGCTGAGGGCGACACAGTGCGCCTTGCCCAGCGCCACTTTGGTCACATGCTGGTCGAGGAGCTCGGTGACGAAGCCCATCGAATCGCAGTGCGCCGTATCCTTGCCGTACATGATCAGTTTGCCAGTTTTGGTCACAAAGGCGGAGGTGCCATTGTTGCAGGCGGCATGGATCACCACATGACCATCGATTTTGTTCATCTTTTTGGGTTTGACCGCCTTCGGCTGCCGCCGATTCTTGGAGCTGTCGCCATCCTCGCCGCGTCGGGCGGTGCCCGCAAAAAAGACGGTGCCATCATCATTCACCAGCAGCGCATGGATGCCATCGTGCCCAACGGCAACGTGGACAATGTGCGCCGCCTTCGCGACAATCAGCTCGGTTAGCTTCAGCGTAGGCGTACGGCCCACACATTTCAAGCCGAGCGCCGCCGATTTGCCATAGTAGTAGACACGGCCATTGCTGGCGCGCACCAAGCCAAATTCCTTGCCGCATGCCATGCCCAGGACGTCGGCGTCGCAACACGGCGCCGGCAATTTGGGCTCGAAGCTATTGTGCGCCGACTGTATGCGCTGGATCTGATGCTGATTGAGCAGCTCATCCTCGAAAGCTGCGTAGCCGAGGGTGCGGAACTTCTTGCGCGCCAGCTGCAGCGGCAGCTCAAACGGCGGCGGTTCGCTGCTGTAGCTGTTGTGATAGAGATTCAGTTTCTTAACCACCAGAGTGTCCTGGAAGAGAATACGAAAAGAAACTCATTTAAAACATCTGCTTAAAGGAATGGAATGTGCTTAGGTCTGAGCATTTTTCGTCAGCATTCTTTGTCAAAAATTTCATGGAATGGGAGGATCTTAAGAGCAGTTCCTTGAATCGACAGCGGATTCTTCAGCTTGAAATTCTCGCCAAACCCTCCGACCCTATAAAGTACATATATATATATATGTATATGTTCCTAATCATATCGATAAGCAAATTCAGAGTGTCTTTCAGTCCGTCTATAAAGCCTCATAAATAGGAGATAATAAAAGCTAGAGCTTTTTGAAATGTAAGTTAATATTTTTGGAAGCTCTAAAATTAAACAAAAACCTTCTTTTTTTTAAAGCGAGGTTTTAGAAATCTATATATGTATATATACCTATATATATATATATATTTTTTTTTTTGTTATAAATAAATAAATAAATAATTATGGACAAAACACATCCTCAAATCTTATATAAAAGCACATACAGATACACTATAGCAACCTTATAAATACACCGATTATTAAGATAGCTCGACACCGTCTATAGGTCGCCCAACTAGTATGACCCTTATAATAGTTACAGACTTGTACTCACATCGCGATTACTGCATATGGCATGCAATGAATCGTCGTCCGTGAAGAGTACATAGTTGAGGCCCTCGCGCATGGATAGCATATTGAGTGGATTCATTGACTTGACCGCCAGCGTGTCCATGCCCACCAGCTGGAGCTGATCGGTGCTGCGCTTGCAATTGCGCCGGAAATACAATTGGCCGCCGCTGAAGCCCAGCCAGGCGCTGCGCTCGCGACAGAACTCCTCGTTCTGTGCATAAACATGGCCCTTGTACGAACCGCCGAAGCCGGTGCCAATCTTTATCAGCGCACCGCCATACAGCACATAGACAAAGACGCCATCGCAGGCCATGGCTGGCGCCGTCTGCTGCTGTGAGGTCGTCAACGTGGTCAGCTTCAAAGCGAACTGCAAGAAGGGGGAGAAAATGTTAGAGGGAAATCGTAAATAATACTTAAAATAGTTTTATATTACATTCCAAATCTAGCTTGATTTCTATACGAAGCTTGAAATAGTTTATATACGACTTTGTAATAAATAATTATAATAAAGTTTCTTAAAGTTTTTTACTAATAAAAAAAGCTAATAATAATAAAAGAAAAAAACTAGGATTTAAAAGTTGTCTGAGAATAATTGATTTATTCAAAACAGTTCCAGAATGAATTTGAATTTATTACCTAAGATGCGCTTCTATATAACTCCCCATGGAGTTTGTTTTTTCATATTCTAATAATATAATATAATACTAATAAGTTTGTTAAATATAAATTTAAGTGCTTTACTATAATTTAGATGCATAAAAGCTGAGTAATGCGTATTTATTATATAGCACTGCCAGGAATCAAATCTAGGAGTAGTTTTTTTATTTATATTATTTTGATTATACTTATATAATAAAAAGTTAAATAATACCTTTTCCCCCCTTAAGACTACTTTTTTTTTTGCTCTAAATATTATCAGCTAAATTTGAAAATCGAGCTTATAAAAATTAATTTGATTTAGATACTAAAATACCTAAATTTTGATCATCTAGTAAAAGCTAAATTATGCGTATTGAACTATTCGTTTCCCTAATCGAACCTAGGGTTATTCAACATATCAAACATATTGCAATATTTCCAAAATTTCGCCGTACTCACCTCATCAATCAGGGAATTATGCGGCACTCCGTGACTGTGGAAGTCGGGACGTGTTGGCTTGTTGAGCGCCGCACTGACCACCGTATGCTGCAGGGCGGCCAGCACGGCGGGCAGCTGGACAATCTGGGCGGACAGCTGCCGGGGCGACATGAGCATGGCGGCAATGGCCTTCAGCATCTTGCCCGTGTCGCCGCGTGCAATGCACAGGCCGAGCAACGCCGCGCAGGCCATGGCCGACCAGTTGGCTTCGGCGCCCGTGGTTGAGTTGATTGCCGCTGGCATGGTGGCCAAATCGAGTAGCAGGTCGTAGAACGGATTGACTAGCTCCTCCGGCTCGAGCTTGAACGATTCCGGTTGCTGGCCCTGGATGACGTCGAGTAGCGCCTTGAGCGCCTTGGTGCACAGCAGCGGCTGGATGTGCCGTGCGTCCGCAATCAGCTCGAACAGGCTGCGCAGGCCGGCGCCCACAATGAGCGGAACGGTGGCATAGACCGGTTCGCGTTCCTCCACCTCCTCCGTGTCCGAATCGGCGTCGCTATTGGCGCTGTTCGTTGTCCGCTTATCCGCCGCTCCAACAGCGCCAGCGGCCGCCGCTGCAATGCCAGCGCCACCAGCTGCACCGGCGCCGCCCCCGCCGCCGCCCACAGCTAACGGTGCATGGCAGGCGCAATCGACCAGATTGCTGACCATACAGCTGCCGGCGCAGACCAGACAGCACGAGGAACCCATGTTGCCGCTCCATTTCTTGAGCGCCGAGGCAGCGGCCATGGCGCCATGACCGCTGCCCTCGTGGAACAGGGCGAACCGCGTCTCTGCCTCCAGCACAGTGGACCGTATGGCCGAAAAGACCGCGAATTTCGATGCGTTCGGATCGAGTTCAATGTGCGCCACCGGAAAGGCGGGCATAAAGAGCAGCTGATCCTTGACCAGCGGCGGATCCAAAGGATTCACAATGCCGCCAACGGCGCCGCCGCCGCCACCATCTAGCACAGCAGCCGCCGCGGCCGCTGCCATCGCTGCGGCCGATTTCTCCTTGCGGCTCTTGCGCTTGGTGAGAGCCTTGCGCTCATTCTGCAGCCTCCTGCAAGAAGGACGAGAAAGACAGAGTGAGCGAGAGAAAGAGTGAGTGGGAGTAACATACAAAGCACGATTGAGAGAGCCACAGGTTATGCAAATAATTTAGAGCTCTTAAAATTGTGACGTTACAAAATCGGAATTTTGTTTCTATGAAAATAACGACGGACCACTGTATCATATAGTAGCTCCCATAGGAATAATCGGATAAAAACTCAACTTTGTTTTTAAAGATGTTTTGAAAAAAAAAATTTTTTTTTAAATTATTAAATAGCTTTATATAGTTTCTATATAAGCTAAAAATCGAATGCTTGCCAATTTCAAAGCAATGTAAACAAAGCTCAAACCGATGTTGTGAGGTCAGGCTCTTTCGTTTCGTTTCGCCGAATAACGGAACGGAACGTAACGTAACGTAACGTTTAGAACTCTCATTTGTGCTACAATCATATATTGGAATGCATACGAAAAATCGATGGAGACCTCTCGCATCGATTTAACAACAAATAAATTAATGCAGGTCGCGCGCGCTGCACTCCGATTGGCAGTTAACCAGCCCGGGCACAGCTGGTATTGAACAGCTGTTCGTATGTGGCGCTGCCCACTTGTCGGCAGGCGCCAACTTTCAACCCCCGGTCAAAAAACGAAGCACAAAAAAAAAAAACAATAAAAACAGCAGGCTGTCGCTAGGGGTTGAAGACCTACATACACAGACATTGCAAAACGGCGGCTCGATCGATTTTTCAACCCCAACTGCAATGTCGCCGCCAGCCCGTTGCATTTCGCCATTGAACAGTTTTTTACAGTAGATATATTTACCTGCGCGTATTGTTCGTATACAATTCATAAAAATGATCGCCATATTTCATTGGATTCAATAATCCAACCATGGCTTATTTTTTTTTGCAAATCGATTTTATATGTATGCGCTTTTTACATATATTTCTGTATGTACATATGTGTGCCGTTATTGCTGTATACCGTTAAAAAAAAGAAGGAAGAAAAAAACGAGACCGACACTTTTTTGGAATTTGCTAGTCGCGCGCGCCTATCAATCAATCAATTGTAACATAAAGCACCGAGCGAATTGATCGCTTTACTTTTGGCTAAAATTTATTGCACACAAAATTTACAAAATAACTAAGAAATTAACTATTCTACTGGCGCACTTATTGCATATTTCTTGTTGTGTGATTGCACCACCATAAAACGTATCGATAAATTGCAACAGGACATTTGGGTCTGGGTCCGGGCTTGGCGATGGCAGCCTGCACGCAGCGATAGTATCGATATTTTACAGTTTGCTATAAACAGCTGGTCATTTCTCATAAATATTATGCGCACTTTATTTGGCATTTATTTTTGCTGCTATACTTTGCTACATTTTCAATTAGTGTGTGCTTTATTCAAAAGCAACCCAAAACGATACTTATCGATATTAATTGGTTGTGTTTGTAGCGTTTTGCAGCCCTGCAGCACAACAGCTGTCAAACGGCCTACAACAACAACAGCTGAACTGACAGCAGCGCCGCAGCAGCAACAATCGAGGAGCAACATTTTACGTAATTTATTTTTTGTTATTCCTGATTGCATTTTGCAATGGTTTTAACGTGCGTTTTGTTGGCAGCACAGCATGGGCAACGCTCTGAACCATTACATAAAGCCAGACGTGACGCCCGGGCCGGATGTGGTGCCCAGCTTTGATCCGATGTTGGGCTTCGAGTCGCGCAAGGAGCGCGTCATGATCGCCACCAAAGAGGAGATGGAATCGGCCAAGCTGCCGCTGGAGGATCGCGACTACTGCGCTCACAAGCTGCTCACGTACCAGGCCTGCCGCGCCGACAAGTTCCCCTTCGTCTACCAGTGCGCGCACGAGAAGCACGACTATCTCACCTGCGAGTACGAGGACTACGTGCTGCGCATGAAGGAGTTCGAGCGCGAGCGCCGGCTCCTGGAGCGCCAAAAGCGTCTCAACAAGCATGCCTAAGCCGGAGCTCAAGCGTTTCAGTTCATTTCGGTTCGGCAGCCACAGTGGGCAACAACGTGCGGAGTAGTCAGCAAAAATCTCCAAGCAAACTCCCAAACACTGCCCGTCGCAAGCGGAAAATTTCAATAAATACCATGCCTAGTAATAATATGGAACTATTTCTTTTTTTTTTTAGTAAATTAAATGAAGAAAAAAATTTAAACTATGTGGAATTTTAAGTGATCATTTGTAAACACCCCGTACTAATCTATTTTTGTAGGGTATGTGAAGAATTAATTGTATTTCGGCAGCAAAAGTGTTTTAAATTATTTATTTCGATTTTTGTATATGCTAAATAGGTGGCCTCCATGCCCAGGACATAGGCTACACTCTAAGGAACGGTTTAAAGAGGCTACTACTATATAATATTCGATTTCCTTTCAATTTTAACCAAGTATATAAACTAAGAACTAAGATTTGTTAAGCTATTTTTAAACAAAATAGTGAGAGCCTTTTTCCATACTCAGTTAACTGCTTAAGTGCTAAAAACAGGTGGAGAACATCTTAATTTTTCTGTTACTGCAGAAAATAGGATTTTTTGCTATTTGTCCGGATTATTTTAGCTGTAAAGGAGATTATCAAGTATCTACATGTTAAATTTGCTGGCTAAAAATTGGGGGGATATTTTAAATACCCTTGCAGACAAAAACTTGATTTTTGACCGATTGTCGTCAAGTTTTCTAAGGATATTTTAAGAATCAAAAAAGGTTTCAATCCAAAAACTCACTTTTCGAACGATTGTTCCTATGGTTGCTATATGCTATAGTGGTCCGAGGCTATTAAGAGTTTGGTAATACTCTAAATTGCCCAGTTTGGTCCGCATAACTTGAAAAACAACAAAAGTCGGGATATCCTGAAAAAACCAAAAGGTTTCCTAACAAAAACAATTTTGTATTTTTTCAGCAGTTCGAAAATGGTTTGAAAACGCATGAAATTTGGCGTTGAAAAGGAATTTTCAATGAAAATAGTAAATACCAAACTTGGAAACTTGAGAAATATGATGGTAAGGTAAGGCGAAACGGGGCTGAAGTTGAGGCCATTTTGAATTGATAACTTGAAGCTATATCTACGATATATATTCATAAATGGTCCAAGCTTGAACTTGATCTAATTCTTTTTGTTGATTCTTCTTCTCTTTATTGGAAACAGATCACGGGAGTAACCTGAATAATGGTCTTAACTAACAATTGCTTTTGTATAATAAATGCACACACACACACACACACACATACACACATACAGACAGAAACACTGGCACACACCTAAATAGAGCTAGTAACTATGTTGACACTGATAAGGAGCTTGTGACTAATATTTAACAATTCACATCTAAACACAACTGCAATTGATTAAATGCAAACAACATCTTTGGTAGAACGCAACGAGGACGAATAGGTGCCTCACCATCAAATGCCCAATTTGCGCCAGAAATGATGCATGCGGCCGTGCGTCTCGAAAATGCTGCGCAGCATAAAGACCTGGATCAGGCCGACGCCGATCATGGCGCTGATCTGCACCAGGGACCAGTTGTTCACCTTCTGGAAATTGGCCTCGGCCAGGTTGCGATCGCGCGCCTCGTGCGAGCGCAGCACGTCCTGCAGCTGGCGCGCCTTGGTCAGCTGCATGCGGATACGTCCAATGAAGTCCATTATGTCCTGCACCTTCATATCGTAATATTCGTCCGGCGTCAAGCCGGTCAGTTCGTTGATCTCTCGCCACTGCTCGTCGCCGTGATTTTGGTCGCCCTCGCGCTCCACGATCAGCTCGAAGAAGACCGTCTTGCGATTGAACATGCTGAAGCTGTTGTCGAAGCAGAAGCGATAGTCGCCCTCCTTCTGCACCTCGTGCTGGTGCACATTCTCCGGCTTCTTGTAGTCGCTGACAATGACCAGGCCGATGGGATCGAGCAGAGCAAAGCTGATGTCCAGATCGCCGTGGCCTCCATCGATCACCTGGTACTCAAAGTCAATGATTTCGCCCATCTTGACATTGTGGTAGAGACACTCCTTCTTTCCCGCATCCACATAAACGGTCATTTCTTTGTCATAACCGTGGACGAGGGCCGCCGGCCAAAGCAGCGACGCCGCCAGCAGGCCCAGCCAGGGCAGGCAATAATTGGTTATCAGCCGCGGCTGTGGCATGACGAATGCTTGAATGAGGTGCGTACATAATAGCGTTTATCGCATTCACTTACCATTACGATTTGTGCAATTGGAAGTTGTGTGTGTGCCTAAAAATGGCGATATACCCTCTGTGGTTGATGCTATTTTTAAAAATATCGCACATCGATTGCACTCACTGAGCAAGTGCATTCGCACAATATCGATATATTGAAGCGGCGGCTCGATAGTTTCAGTGCGATAAGTCACAATTGCAGCAACATATCGACAAACTAGTTTTTATGGCCCTGTCAATAAGTGGCGCCAGCTACGTTTTGTATGAATTATATAAATTAACGGATATTTGAATGGCTTTAAGTGCTTATAACAAATGCATATATTAATAGACAAATATTTTCGATAATTGCATAATTTTTTGTCTATAATATTTAATGTTATATTTCCAATCCAAAAAGACAATAGCAACGTTTAGTTTGAATAATTGAAATTAACGTATATTTAAATGGCGTTCAATGTCAGGTAAAAGTGAAAATCTTTTTAAATAATTTATTTGCCATTGTCAATTCTAGCATCATTTTACGCATTTTATTTTTTATAACGATTGCAAATAATAAATCTTAAACATATACACTTAAATACATAAATGTATATGGTTATACAAATGGATGTAATGACCCCTATTCAAGTTTCTATTTAAAATATGCCTTTAAATGATGAATACAAACTGTCAAGTATTATTAGCCCACTATTTATTCAACGATTGCGTGTTACGGGTATCAAAATACCTACCCCCTACGGTCAGCTAAACATGCCTCATCCACATCCATAAAGTAAAACTTAAATGAAAGTGTCTTTAATAGCGACTCTAAATTTAGATTCCGGATTGTCGACAGTTAACGGTCAATTGGTCACGTAGCGTAAAACAATGTCAATGTCGTCGGTGCAAAGGTGAAATGGGAATTTTCATAGCTGACCTTCTCCGACAATGCTAATAACTAGCGTCTATGCCAGACCTATGATTAATGTAGTCGGCTCTCGGCTTAAAAGAGCTGTTTATCAACTCGTGCAGTCACAGTAAATCATATTTGCAGCCGCTTAAACGATTTGAGTGATTAATTGATCCTAAAAAGCGAAACGAAATCGGTGCACGTAAAGCTGATTGAAACTTCAAGAGACAAAAGATCAATTTTGAAGTTTCGTTGGGTAGGAAGCTTGCAAATGTTATGGTATCTTGTTTTAAAATTAAATTCGGGTTAAAAGTCAGTATGAGCAAAAATAAATAATTTTTAAATGCAACTACTTTAACTGTGTCAATTGCCAAGGAAATTGATGATGAGGTAATTAATAAATTATCAATATTTATCGATATGTATCGTTAAGTGATCTTTTAAGTTATCGATCAACTAAATGAAGTGTGCCCTCAAAACAAACACTAGCACAGATTTAGCTGAAAATTATATATAAAACAACTTCTCGAAAATCGATTTATAATAGTTATCGATAAACAAAATGAGGATTAGCTTCCCAATGCAATGTAATTGCCCATCTAAACAAGCTCTCCCTGATGTTGCGATAACAAACGCCGCATTTTACACCCCTCAGGCCAACCACTTAGCTTCTAATTCGATAATGGATATCTCTAATTTGCCGACTTCACTCAACTGTGGAAATTGGCGTGCCTCAGTCACATTACGCAATGTTGAGCTGGCTGCCCACAGATCCCCATATCACGATCTAAATGCTGTTGATTGAGCTGCCAGTCAGTTGCCGCTCAACGCTCGTCCGGAATCGCTGTGCCGTCATGTTTCTGGCCCTGCTGCTGATCCTCATCGCAGCGCTCTCGCTGCTGTACGTCTTTCTGGTATGGAACTTTGGACACTGGCGCCGACGCGGCGTAAAGGAGCCACGCGCCCTGCCGCTGCTCGGCTCCTTCCCGAACATGGTTTGGCCGCGGCGTCATTTCTTGAATGATATGCGCGATCTTTACACGTGAGTGAGTAATTCTTGTCGCACTAAAGCCCAGACACTGAAAATGTCAGATTGCAATTTGTACAGATTTTCTTATTTTCAATCATCAACTAAAATATACAGATACTTCTTTAGAAAATGACAAAAAAATATGTTTTACAAAATGAATTCTTTTTAATTTAAATATATTTTTTTGTATTATCTTATTATTGTATTTTACTAGCTAAGATAGGGTAATAAGATATTAAAATAATTGCTATAGCAACAAAATGGATATTTATCTTAAAAATTGAATTAGTTTTAACGCAGCAATAAAAATATAAAATATCGAAAAAAAAAATATCTAAAACTTAAGTAGAGATTTGTATACTATAGTTAATAGATAAAAAAAAAAGTTTCTATATACCCTTTCATTAGTATTGACGCTTTATTATCTTTTATCTTTGGCAAATAACATTTTTACCCTTGCAGGAAATATCGGCAGACGGACAGCTATGTGGGCACATATCTGGTGCGGTCTCCCAAGCTGCTGCTGCTGGAGCCCAAGCTGATCAACGAGGTGTTCGTGAGCGCGTTTCGGCACTTCGAGAACAACGATGCCTCGCGCATGATCGATACGCGAAAGGATCCGCTTGTCGCGTGCAATCCCTTCGTGCTCGACGGAGACGAATGGCGGCTGCAGCGCGGCATTTTCACCCCCTGCTGACCAGTGGGCGTATACGTAATGCCTACGGCAACATGCAGCGCACCTGCGGCAAACTCTGCGCTTACATTGACGAGCTCTTGGCCAGCGGGAAACCCTACAATGGCATGGATGTGAGTAGCATTCCAGTATATTAGGTGTTAAAGGGGGGTTTTTTTTTATTGTAACTCCTTCACAAGGTGAAAGAAGTATATTATTCGTCAAGAGGCTTGAAACTTGGAATATATACTTGTGTCAGATAAATCAATTAAATCGAAATATCTCCCTAAAAGCAGACAGTTGATCTTCTCTAAAGATCGCACAAAATATATATTTAGTGGTTTTGTAGTCTCACTTATAGATTAAGCTTTAATGCTTTCTTCGAGCTGAAATGTATTCACTAAATTTAATCAAGCTCATCTTAATGCTAGCTTTCATCACGAACAAGTTTTTATTGTTATTGCGTACATAGCCAAAAGCTATAAGTGTGATAGATTACTGACTTAAAGCTTAAAACATTACCTCATATTAAATTTTATTGCCATCCTAATTCTAATCACCGACTAAAGCTAAGTGTAAGCTTCAATGAATATACATAAATCTAAGCATAAATTAAACCAGAAAATACTTAAACTTATTTTAAGCTGAAATCTTTGCTACACCTCATTGAGTAATAAAATATTATTATTACTTTATTACTCAATGACCACTTTTTTTTGTTCTCAGCACATGCAATAAAGCTCACGTAAAGCTTATCTAATTGACTGCTAAAAAGGCTAAAAAGCTAAGCCCAATTGCCACAAAAGTTCAGCTAAAACTCAAAGCTTTATTCATTTTCAGCTGGGACTGCGCTTCACCAGCGAGAATCTCTTGGACTGCGTCCTGGGCATTGAAGCGCACAGCTTTGGCGATGCGCCGCTGCCCGTGGCCAAGCACAACAAGCAGATGTCCGAGGACAATCGCCGGCTGGCGTTGGCGGGCGCCTTGAACGGCCTCTTTCCGCACCTGCCGCGCTGGCTGCGGCCCAAGGTCATACCGCCCACATACGATCGCTTCTTTGGCGACCTGGTGCACGAGGCCTTCCGGCTGAGGCGCGGCCAGCGACTGGAACGCAACGATTTCATCAATCAGCTGCTGGACATGCAGCGGGAGCATCGACTAACCGAGGCGCAGCTGACGTCGCACGCGATGACCTTCATGTTCGATGGCCTGGACACGACCTCCTCGACGATAGCACACTGCCTTCTACTGGTGCGTTGACCGACTAATCTTAAGCCGATCGCGAGCTTACGCTGGTCTTCCCTTTGCGCAGCTCGGCCGCTATCCGAAGTGCCAGCAGCGCTTGTGGCGGGAGCTCGACAAGGCCTGTGCCGGCGGTCAGCTGTTGCCCGACTTTGAGGTGCTGAGTGAGCTGCCCTATTTGAGTGCCTGTCTAAATGGTGGGTTCAGTCACGACATTACTTCTTCCCAACCGTCCCATATACCTTGATTTGCCTTTTTCTCTTTGTGCTTCATTCGTAAACGTTCTTATATGTTAGCATTTTTACATAATTGTGCTCATATTAAGCATATTTATCTCAATCTCTCTCGCTCTCTCTCTCTCTCTCTCTCTCTCTCTCTCTCTCTCTCTCTCTCTCTCTCTCTCTCTCTCTCTCTCTCTATCTCTCTCTCTCTTAATGTCACTTTGCCTATCTGTCTCTCTGTCTCTCTCTCTTTCTTCTGTATCTCTATTTCGTTCTCATTCAATCTCTCCCTCTCTCATTTTTTGCTTTAGTCTCTCACTTTGTCTCTCTTTCTTCCATTCGTAAACGTTTCATTAGCTGCACGCATAAACATTATGCTCTTTTTGCATTCTCTGTTTCCGTCTCTCTCTCTCTCTTTCTTTCTCCTGGCTTAAATATATTTAATTTTGCAATTCCTCTTTCGCGTCATTCTTAAACGTTTGCTCAAAGCATATTTCCAATACCTTTAGCAAACACTCTCTTTCATTTTTCATTCCGCAGAGAGTCTGCGCATTTATCCAGCTGGTGGTTGGGCATCGAAGACCTGCACGGCGCCGTACATCTTCCATGGCAGCCATCACAGCAGCCCGCTGCAGGTGTATCCGGGCGATAATGTGATGATACCCATCTATGGACTGCACCATGACCCCAGCTACTATCCGGAGCCGCATGTTTTTCGACCCGAACGCTTTCTCGATGGCGGTCTCAAACGATTCCAAAGTCTGGGCGTCTTCCTCGGCTTCGGCAATGGACCGCGTCAGTGTGTGGGCATTCGCCTGGGCCTGATCCAAACCAAGGCCGCACTGGCGGCCCTAATTGGGCGCTACGAGGTGCACGTCAATGGGCGCACCCTCGAAGGCATCGAACTGGATCCGTTTATCTTTGTGGGTGCCCACAAGGGCGGCATTTGGCTGGACTTGAAGCTGCGCTCTAGCAGGTAAAAGACAGTGGGCGTGGCAAAGTCGCGTGTGATAGACACATAAAAAACATTTTTTTTTTTAATTTAAAATTTTTTTTTTTAATAATGCATATATTTTAAATAAAGTATCGATGGATAGATAGATAGATAGAGAAACCTCCATAACCAAATATGGAATTTGAAAATATGGGAGCTATGGATCTGAAGCTTATAAGTCAAATTTTTGTCAATTTTCAAATGATTTTTTACAAACAATTTCACCTCTCCAGAATCACTTTTAATGTGGTTTTATTTATACTTATTGTGACAACAACAATTGATTAAAATTATTAATATGAATTTAAAAATTAAAAAACAATTTTTTGAAATCGATTAACGGCAAATTTAAAATATATATATATATATATATATATATATATTTTTTTTAATAATGCATATATTTTAAATGCGGAGTCAATCTAAAGGACAAATTGCCATCAAACGTGAAATTCGGTTCAGTCTTGACAAAGTTATAGAAGTTTAAAATATGGAAGCTATGGATCCAGGAGCTTTATGTGTCAAAATATATATAAACATTTTGAAATCGAAATATCTTATTAAATTCTTTCAACTATAGGGTATATACGGTGACCCTGCTTTGCAATACTTTAATGCAGGGTACGATGCGATGGCCACAAATTGAAAAGTGAAAGACGTGAGACCCCGGGCCCGGCCCGAGCCCACATACCAAATTTGGTCACGTCAGCGCCCAAAGTTCCCAAGATCAATGAGCGCAAATAGAAAGACGAGCAAACAAGACAGATTGATAGGAAAACAAATAGGAAACAACGAAGACAAATAGGGAGAGAGAGAGAAAAAGAAACCCGTCACCAGTTGACATTGGCCCATTGGCAAATGATTGGGTCGTCATTGGGATCTGGGTGTAACCCAACTGTGTGTCATCCACTTATGTCACACGGCAGCAGCTGCTGTTGAAAAGCGTCGAAGAGAGAGAGAGCGAGAGAGAGAGAGAGAGAGAAAGGGAGATTGACACCGCTCAATCAGTTGTAATACGCCGGGTTTGATCGAGCTTTGATTGAGCTTTGATTTCATTTTGATTGGCATTTGTTTGGTTTTTCTTTTGTTGCGTGCCTCGTTTTGTGGGTTTTTCATTGAATTTTCATAGCCAAAAACCATGTCACAGCACTCAGCCAAACAAAGGGCCGCCAACAATTTGAATTTACATATGTTTCGTGACTTTCTCTAAGCCCTGTTGCCGGGGCGCCGTCGTGTTGGCCAATTTGGAGATAATCATTAAATTAAACCCCACAAGGCAAACCCACAAAAAATGCGGCGAAGGTCAGCAAAGCGCATCGGGAATCTGTCTGATATGTGCGTATACCCTGTACCCATTAGAAATGAGTTGGGTTGTTTTTATTATTATGCCCAAAAATGTTAATTATTTCTCAATAATTCATCCTATTTGATCAAAATTTATCGAAATTGATTTTAAATTTCTTTTCGAAAGTATATTTTGAAGATTACCAAAGTTAGAGGCACTTAATTTAATAAAATCGAACTTTTTATTGATAGCTGTTTCAAGTTTCACAAATATAATAAATATCGGTTTTAAATTCCTTTTATTTTCCTGAGTATATCACTGCGATTGTTAAAGTTAGAGACTGCAAATGGGGTTTCAACTTTTAAATTGATTAAGTGATTTCTTTTATATCAAACGCAAAAATACTTTACTTTTTATAATAAAAAGATAAATATTAATTTTCAAATTATTGTATAATTTTTAAATTGGTTAAGTGATTTCTTTTATACCAAACGCAAAAATACTTTACTTTTTATAATAAATAGATAAATATTAATTTTCAAATTATTGAATACAGGGCATCTGCTAGTCTGGCATTCTTGACTAACTGATATCTCCCATATGATTTCTTTTTCATCTATATATTTTTGTTTGCCACCCAATAAAAACACAATTTATGTACATATATAAGTAAATTTATTGGTTAAGCAATCGGTTAAATTGAGCAAAAAAAAATGTAAATGCGCGTTTTAAACAGCGTGCAAAACGCTAGCGTTTCGTTTGGATGAAATTAAACAACTAATCAGTGCTACAAGTGAGGAGGGGGGGGGGGACAATGGGGGGAATGGGGAGGTGGGTTGGAGTACTGGCTGCTAACTTAATGCCGGGGCACGGGCAGCAAACGCAGCGGCCTCGCCTGACGTACAATGCGCTCTCGCGGCCTTGCCACAGGTGGCAAATAGCCCTGTGGCGCCAAAAGCAACTGTTGCTGCTGCTGCTGCTGCTGCTGCTGCTGCTGTTGTTGTGGGTACTCCTGCTGATCGTCGTAGATCTTGACCGTCTGCACGTGACTCTCCACGCCATTGTGCGCGTCCTCGGTGACCACGCGGACAACATGATGCTGCCCCCTCGGCTGCTCGTTGCTGGTGCCCAATATTTTGATCGTCTTCACGCCGGCAGCATCCAAAGTTTCGAGCACTTTGAAAGTGCGCACCGCATGCGGCTTCACAATTTGCACGGTGCGCACCTTGGAGCTGCCGCGGGCAACAGACGCGCCAGCAGCAACCGCCACATTGACGGCCAATTGCATTTCGCGTGGCATGAACTTTTGCAGCGACTGTTGCGCCTGCAAACTGAGCGCGGGCCGCGGCAGTTGTTGCTGCTGCTGTTGCAAATGTTGCTGCTGTTGCTGTTGCAAATGTTGCTGTTGTTGCTGCTGCGGCTGCTGTTGTTGCTGCTGCTGCTGTTGCTGCCGTGACACGTGGTGTATGTGTTGATGTTGGTGGTATTGCGTGGGCGGCGCATTGCGCGCATAGGACATGGCGGGCGCATAGAAACGCGGACGCTTCGATTGCTCGCGGTACATGGGCGACACCTCGACAAATTGCTGCTGCTGCTGCTGCTGCACATGTTGCTGTTGCGCTTGTTGGTGCTGTTGCTGTTGCTGTTGCTGCTGATGTTGTCGCTGTGGCTGTGCATAGCGCGCATACGGCTGCACCGTGTTCATATAGCTGCTCAGCGCGTGTATGTGTGTGTGTTGCGTGGGCGGCGCGGGCAGCGGTGCGGCAACAACAGCGGGCGACTGATAAGCAACAGTTGCAGCTGCTGCTGTTAGCTGTTGTTGCTGTTGTGGCTGTTGCTTGGGCACTCCATAAACAATATTTGAGCCGGGCAACGCAGCTGGTCGCTGTTGCTGCCGCTGCTGCAGCTGCAATCGCTGCTGCTGTTGCTGTTGCAGCTGCAATTGCTGCTGCTGCTGTTGCTGTTTGAGCAATTTGGTTTGCGTTTGCAGGCTGTGCAGCTCGGCAATGGCGGCCTCAAAGTTCTCGGGCTTGCTAAACTCATAACCATCTGGCAGCGCGCCAGGCTGGCTGAGCTGCTGCTGCAACTGTTGCTGCTGTTGTTGCTGTTGCTGAAACTGTTGCTGCTGTGGTGCTTGGTAAACAACATTGCTTGTCTGCGACTTGACCGACTCGTAGCTGGGCGGCAAATAGTCCGGCGCACGATACTCACCAGCTGTTGCCGGCTGCACGGCAGCAATTGGCTGCGCCGGCAGAACGGGCTGCTCAATTATTTGATCCAAAGGCAGGTGATCGGGATTGTTGAAGTCATAGCCGGGCGGCAAGTAGCCGGGTGCGCGATATTCAGCTGCTGTCGGCAATGTTGCTGCGGCCACAGGCTGCGGCTGTTGGTGTGCTGCCTGCTGCTGCTGCTGGGGCTGTTGTAGTATTTGAGGATTGGCAAACTCGTAGCCAGGTGGCAGATAGTCAGGCGCACGATAATTCGATTGTATTGAGCTGCTGCTGGCGGTGCTGCTGCTGCTGGTAATGCTGCTGCTGCTGGCAATGTTGCTGCTGGCAATATTGCTGCTGCTGCTGGGTGGCAAATAGGGTGGTGCGCGATAGACCTGTTGCTGTTGCAGTGGCTGTTGCTGCTGCTGCTGCTGTTGCAACTGTTGCTGTTGCTGTTGCTGCGGATAGCTAGCAATGCCAGCAGCTGTTGCTGTTGTAGTAGGCGGCAAATAATCATTGGCTCTGTAGACTGGCTTGGAGACGAGCTGTGGCTGCTGCAATTGTTGCTGTTGCTGCTGCAATTGCTGCTGTTGCTGCTGTTCCAAGCTGCCGGCGGTGGGTGGCAAATAGTCCGGCGCCTGATAGCTGGCTGGTGGCTCCGAGAATACCTGTGGTGCAGTGGAGCTTAAGGTGGAGCTCAGGCTGGCGCTGGCTGTGGACTGAAAAACTTGCTGCTGTTGACTGGGCGTGGCTGCGGTGGGCGGCAAATAAGCCTGTGCGCCATAAGCAACAGCTGCTGCCGCGGGCTGCTTGCGCTGAAAATCATGCTGATAGCTGGAGGGGAAGGGCACGGGCACGGGCACGGGCAGAGGCTGAGGCGCTGAGACGGGCGCCGGGCCGCCATCGGCGAAGCTCAGAAATGAGACATCCAAATTGTCATCGTCGGCCGCTGTTGCCGTTGCCGTTGCCGTTGCGCTGGCAACATGTTGCAGCTGCTGCGGCGCCTGCTCGTGTATGTGTATCTCCTCGTGCGTCGCCTGCGTGGGCGGCAAATAGGCGTGATTCTTGCCCTCGTAGTGGTTGTGCACCTCGAAGATCTGGTAGCGCGAGTTGCCGTAGCTGCTCTCCTCGAAGCGGTTCGATTGCTGCTTCAGCGAGATGTCCGCGGCGGCTGGTCCGCATAGCGAGCAGCAGGCGAGCGCCAACAGGGCGGCGATTAGCTTTAAGACACAAGCAACAAAAAAAAATAAAAAACAACAATAACAAATATTATTAACGAAAGCTGCATTTTTAGTTGGCATTGCATTTGCTATTGATTAAAAAATATTTCAACGCTAAAAACAGTCGAAAATTGTCCAAATTATTATTGTTATTTTGGAAAAATATTGATTTTTGTAATTTGTGGGCGTTGCAGAATTTTTTCGGCTCAATTTTTAGAGGTCATCAGAAAATTGTATGTCAATTTTGATATCTTGTGGGAAATATAGATTTTCGCGCTTTACCCTCTTTATATAGATCTGATCCATACGTCACGTCCCTAGAGGACGTATTCAAAAATTTTTTTTTAATTTTTAAAGATCTTCCGTAATTTGTCTGAAAATTGGAAATTTGTCTTGAAATTTTATGTATCTAGTTTTAAAACTGATGAAGATATATAGATTTTATCGATTTTATCTGAAGCGGGTATACACGAGAATGAATATATCCAAATTTCAAGTCTCTGGCTTCAATAGCAGCGAAAAAAATGTCGTTCATACAGACAGACGAAAGGACACACAGACGGACATGGATAAATCGACTCGGCTAGAGATGCTGACCAAGAATGTATATATTTTATGGGATCGGAGATGCCTTCTTTTGCCTGTTACATACATCTGTTTACAGATTTTCAATGGGTGCAGAGTCTAAAAAACACTTTTAGAGATTGCTTGTTAAAATGTTTTCAAAAATTGGTAAAAAAAACAAAAGTCGCACATTTAAAAAAAAATTTAACATTATTTAAAACGACATAAGCAAAAGTTGCATATTGAAAATAATTCTGTAGTACATTTCGTTATAAATTCAACATTTTTTAAACAAACAAAAGTGGCACAATAAAAAAATATTTTATACTTTGAAAGTAAACCAAATAGGCACAATAAAAAAATGTGTAGAAAATTTGTATATTCATTAAAAACAAAACAAAAATATACACTGAAGTTGCACATAAACAAAATTGTGTTTTTCTTTTTTAATTTCATTTTTTCTTTGATTATATTTTTTATAATTATTAAAAACACTTTTTAGTCCTTTGGGGTTTTGCAGTTGTAGAGTTTATGTTTTTTATTTTGTATCACATGCACTTGTTGTTGTTGTTGTTAATGTTGCAGCTGTTGCTGTTGGTGATGTTGCTGCTACCGCTGCTGCTGCACTTACATTCATCTTCACGTTGGTTGTGCTTAAGCCCTCGATGTCCAACCGTTCAATGATGGCCCAGCTTGACCCGGCTACGCATTTTATACAAGGGCGCGCATTAGTTCAGCTTTTGGCTCAGTCTCTATGGAGGCTGTATGTGTGTGTGTGTGTGTGTGTGTGTGTGTGTGTGTGCGTGTCTGTGTTTTGTGTGTGTCTCTTGGTGCCATCCCAGTGCCATGGCCCAAACAGTGCGCTGGCCTTTCATTAATTCAAACGGCGCCTGCGCAACATTTTTGGCTTTTTTTTTTTTTTTTTGGCGGCTGCGTTTCCACTTTTATCTTTATCAGTCTCTTCACACAAGCTCTCTCTCTCTCTCTCTCTCTCTCTCTCTGTGTCTCTTTCTCTCTCGACGCGCAACTCGCTTAAAATGCAAATTGTTTATTGAGTTATTACAAACATTTCATTCGTAATGCTCTGAAATTCGACACTATGCCAATTCTCTCTGCGGATGTTGTTAATTTGCCTGCAACAACAACAGCAGCAACAATAATTTTAACCGTAACAAGCATTTATCAGCCACGTGTTTGGGCTGTTCTCTCTCATTGCCACTTGCATAATTGAATTTTCAAATTTTATGAAATTTAAATTTTCTTGCTTTTTTTTATAAATGGGAAAAATATGTGTAAAGTTTTTATATATATTTCAGTAAATACATAAATATTCAGTATGGTAATATAATTATTATTGACATGATAATTTAATTGAATTAATCGTAACTAGCAGAACAATTGAAATAATCGCTGCAAAACTTCCAATCGGACTAATAGTGCCTATCAATTCAAACTAAAGTTATCGGCATAAAGATAGTTATCGATAATAGCCACTGTAATCGATGTTCCAAATATTTATCGGTGTTATCGACAGTCATCAGCAAAACAATAAATTTAGTTAATTTCACACATAACTATTAATATGTTCGATAGTTCGATAATATTCATATATACATAATTTACATATCGGTTCAGTTTGCGTTTTAAACCCATTATTTTTTTTAAATTTTCTATACAGTTATCGATAAACTCGATAACCAACAACATTCATGTAAGTAATTGATATTATTCATGGCCTTCAATATAATCGATTACAATTTTTGGATAGTTTTCAACATATTCAGAATTTCAATTACACTTTTTATTGGCACAATTTTAACATTTTTATTTTGTGAAATAAAAATATTAAAACGAGGAAATTCGTAAGCCGATTCTATAGATGGCGACATCGATCTATGTCTCAAAAATTGCCAATATTTATTAGCTAGAAAATAGTTGCTTTCCCGCAAATTGAATTTTCTTAAGGCAAAGCCTTCATATTTAAGATATATTTATGTACATATACAATGTTCAGTCAATCATCTGGATATGCTATGAATTTCAAGGGTAGCGGACAATAAAAGAAACTCTTCTTTAATTTAAAGTATTTATTGTGTTCGTGGGGTGTCTTTAGCTATTCGTATAAATATAATATATGCATATGACCCATCTACTCTGATTGCGTCTTACGAAAATATTTGCTAAAGTTTTCTGTCATTGCCTCATACTGCCAAAAAATTATTATATCATTAGCAGCAAACGGTTGGACTGAGGAGGGGAACTGTGGCACTATCCCCTCGTATATCTACGTTAATAGCAGCTGTGACTATCTAGCCAAAGCTGTTTAATGCCAGCCCATTAATTATGTGCTAATAGACGTGTCGGCTCATTAGGGAAGTGATATCGATGCGTATGGGTCTATCGGCAATCGTTATATCGCTATCCCATATCCATGCCAAGCGAGGTGTACGGCACGGGTGTGCGATGTTGGGTGTGCCTGTGCCTCTGGGCCACACTCGTGATATCATATACAATATATAAATATTAATGAAGGAGCTTCATATGCGATGCATTGAGCACAGGTCGCGGCATTATCCAATGGATCATAGACAGGCAGCAGCAGCAATAATTTAATTTAATTTTATTAATATTCATTTATTGGACATGTCCACTAATATCTCATTTCTCATAGACGAACCCCCTATTTAATATATGCTCTTTAATTAACAATAAACACATTTTTTGAGATTTTTTACAACAAAAAAACGCGACATTTTAAAATATTTGATGCAAAACTTTCTTCACAGCTTTGCACAGTTTCATTTTCATTGCAAACAGCTGAAATAAAAATCAGGGTATAAAGTTTAAGCAACCAAATAAACAAATGATTCAGGTTTTATTTTTATATGACAATTTTTATTTAAAAAAAATTTAGTTATTGTTTTTTAATTTTAATTTTTACATTTTTACGTCTTTAGCTTCTTACTATTTTAAAGTGTATACTTCTTTTTTATCTAAGAAATATTATATTATAATATATTATTTAAAAGGCTTTTAATTTTTAGCTCTTAAGTCTACTTACATATTTTTTACTTTTGCTAACATCCTTGTTATAATGCACTATTCAAAATAATAAATAAAATAAAATTGTCTAGTTCTTCTATAGAAAGATTAAAAATATAAAAATACAAAATACAAATAAACAATCTATTGCAGCATATATATGGCCAGCATATAAGAAATTGCGATGTTAGTAAATCTTGTGCTCACAGAGCTTGCAATCATTTCCCGTCAGCGATTTATGCCAATGACAACCATATATCTAAAGCTTGGCGAAACTGATTTCGACTGGTTCGCGCTTAAACCAGATCACATTTCATTCACAATTTCAGTTTTTCGTTTTTAACCACGCTTTGACCTTTATGTGGCAAACACAAATGCTGTGGGAATATTGAAAATGGTTTTTAAAGAGGCGGCTATATCCATGCTAAGCTGTTCACACACTCATTAGGCTACCAATTTTGATCACTTTCACTTTTCATTTTCATCTCTATGTCCGAATCACTCAAAACAAATTCAGTGTCAATCAATGGACCACACATCAAAATATTTTTCTGGCTATATATATATTTTTATTTATTATTTTTTTCTTTTCTTTTTTGTGACACTTTCCCAACTATTAACCTTGGCCCATGGTTTCAGGTAGTACTACATCGATGTTATTGTAACTGTTCGGAGACAAACAAAAAAAAAAAAAAAAAAACACCGCTAACAAGTTGGTCAACATAATGGGCCATAACTGACCACCCCTATTATTATTATTTTATTTATTCGTTTATACTATTTTTGATGGTTGCAATTACCATTATATTGCCCAATTCTTTTTTGTTGGATTTTCTTTCATGTTATTCTATTCAAAATAGGCCATAAAATGGAGCCAATAAATTAACTTTAACTCTTTACAATCATTACAAATATTGATATCCAATATTTTCATATTCCAATCCTAAAATGTTTTTTTTTTTTTTTTGAATATTTCCCTTTAATGTCTTTTTCTGTCCATTTGCATATACATGAGTTGTCTTGTAAAGCTATTTATCAATTTTTAAGTGTTTGGCGTGATAATGTCATCCGCAATAATCGTATAGCTATTGTATCTGCCGGTATTACAACCCAATCTCGGAACCAAGCCCAACAAAGAGGTAGCAACAGCAACACGCGTAAAACAATACAACATGTTGTCTCAACAAAAATTTGCCAAAGCCTGTGGTGATAAAAAAACAAAACCAACTAAACAAAAACCAATAAATAAAAATTAAAAAAAAAAAACGAACAAAATGTAATAACAAAACCAAAAAACAAACAATAAACAAAGAAAGGGGAAACCGAAATTGAAATTGCCAGCGAGGGGCAATCGATTCGACTAACTAAACATATTATTATTTATTAATTAGACTTCATTTATAAATATAAATATTATGTTGATTATAATTTATTAGTATTATTTAAATAATATAAAACTACTATAGAAACTATAAACGATTTCTAGATAAATTATTTTAAGAATTAAAAGAATATGTGATCTTTACTATAAATTTTACAATTGTGGTAATTATATGCAATTATGTGTAATTATTAATTTATTCACTAGCGGAAAACTATTTGAAAAGTAAAGAAAAATACTTGGCTCGATTAAGCGAAAATCCCCTAGTCTGTATAGATGAGTATAACATTTTGAATTATTGAAACTCAACGAACGCCTCTCGTTGGGCGCACAAGCTGTCAGGTGACTTTTGTTCGGCCTCCTCTGCCTGTCTTTTTCTCTCCCCAACCAGCCCATCTAATTGATACATAAAGCATCGTGCATCGGCCCAGGGCAACGGAGATAGCCGCCGCAGCAGCCAAATCGGCGGCGGCAACATTTTTGTCAATTCTTCAGGGCGTGTTTTTGGCTTTTTTTTTATAATATTTGTGGCTGAAAATTGAGATTCATTGATTGGCATCATCTATTATGCATGCTATGGATGCAAATCTGAATGGATGTGGAAACAGTCACACACACACACACACACACACAGACAGTTTATGCATAAAAACGTGTTTTGACAGCCATAAGAAGGGGGTACACAAACTTGGGGGAGGGGGGTTCAACTGCCTATCGCGTTGATCTTTAATGGGCTTTTAATGTATGGCAAACGTATTGGCAGCAACTTTTTGGCCCACTTGCTGACCCCTCTCCCCTCCCCTTTATAATTAGCATGCAAATTATGCTGGCACATTGATTAACCCCAATTACATCAATCAATCGCTCAATCGTTCAATCACACCATTTACACATGTCCTTCACAACGTCTGCGGCCTTTCACTTCAAACGCTGCGTATCAAATTTCAGTTTTCAGTTGAGTTTCGGCGTTGGAAAATTTTTTGTATTCAATTTTTTTTTTTTTTTGGTAACAAAAAAACGCCAGCGGCTAAAAACGCGCCAAAATGTTAGCACGCGTGCGTTTTCATTGTTGCTGTTGCCATTTTGCCATTTGCTAATTGCCATTTATTAACTATTTATTTGTTATTAACAAATTGAGCAATTTACAACAATAGCTGCAACTTGTTCATATGTCGAGCCAGGGCCATGTAGATACAACAAAGAATGATCGGCGGAAGAGTGCTCGACTCTCAGATACCCAGTATGCAGCGAAAAACAGTTTGCGATTAATTTAAATATAAGTTCTAAGAATACTAGATAATCCCAAGTCTATATGGTATTAGCATAATTTTATGGTTTAAATTTAAATTTAGAAACATCGATTTTGTTTGAAATTCATGTAACATTTTTGTACCCGCAATTATGTTCATAATTTGGCCGAAACTCAGCCGATTTTCAAGCAAATTGATTTCTTATGCCTGGTTCTTAATTTTAAATTTAAATATTTATTCCACTAAAAAATAAACAGGAATAAACACCATTTCTTTTTTTTTAATTCATAATACATTTGTAGTTCTTAACAAATAAACAATTTTTTTAATTTTTTCAAAAGAACAACCAGTTTTTTTTTACGAATATCGCAACAGTCATATTTCAAAATATGTTACCAAATAAATGTTTTATAAAGAGTGAATTTTTCAAGCTAGCAGACGAAGCTTTAACTCCCTACAGGGTATCACGAGTGCGCACACTCCAAACACTTTATTTTTTTTTTTTTTGGATTTTGTAAAACTTTAATAATTCATTTGGACAGCAGCTAAAACAAAACAAAACAAAACAAAACATAAAAGAAGCTCTCAAACGTATTTTCTTTAGCAGCGCCAGAAAAAACAAAGCATTTTATCATTGAATACAATGATCCTTTGCTTCAGATGTGTGCCAATCGATAGTTTTAAAAATAACATTTGATAATATTTATTGATTGTTTTCAAATATTCGGTAGTCTTTTGGCCATGTTCGGGCCAATTATGTGCAATACCGTATAATACAAAATCTTTACAATTTTTTACATAAGTAAATCAAATTATTTTTTGTTTTTTTTTTACATAGAAAATTTTTAAAACAAAAAAAGATGTAAAAAAAATTAACAACAATAAAAAAAAAGAATCTTTCAATATTTACAGTATTTACAGGAGGGCCTGGCTAAGTGGTTTTTGGTTGGTTTCTTAGGCCCAGCCGCCAGCTGGCTGCCAGCCACCACCACCGCCGCCACCACCGGAGGACCAGCCGCCACCGCCGCCGCCGCCGCCGCCATGTCCTCCACCACCGCCGCCGCCGCCCAGCTTAATGATTTTGATGACCTTGGTGGAGCCACCGCCGCCGCCGCCGCCACCACCGGCAGACCAGCCGCCGCCGCCGCCTCCACCACCGCCAGAGGACCAGCCACCGCCGCCGCCGCCGCCATGTCCGCCACCGCCACCGCCGCCAGCGCTGCCCAGGCTGATGATCTTGATGAGCTTTATGTCGCCACCGCCGCCGCCGCCGCCTCCATGACCGCCACCACCGCCGCCTGACGACCAGCCACCGCCGCCGCCGCCACCGCCCGAAGACCAGCCGCCACCGCCGCCGCCACCACCGCCGGAGGACCAGCCACCGCCGCCGCCGCCTCCGCCTCCGCTTTCAGTGATGACTTTGATGACCTGGATATCGCCACCACCGCCGCCGCCGCCGCCGCCATGTCCACCGCCACCGCCGCCGCCCGAAGACCAGCCGCCGCCGCCGCCACCGCCACCACCCGAAGACCAGCCGCCGCCACCAGGCTTAGGCTTGGCCGTCACGCTGGCTGCGCCAATCAGCAAAAGACACACGAAGGCCTGCCCAAGGGAGAACAACAAAAACAATTATATTACAATTAAAATTACAATAACAATTGCACTCGGCATCTACCGACTGCGCAACACCCTGTTCGCAGCATCAATATCAGCTGGGCAATTTATTGACTCTCCAAATTGCAATTGACTCTCGAAATTTGATTTGTGAATATACTCTACAACTCAGCTATGACTTTCAAACTGTACGAACAGAACTGCAAGACTATGATACTGTAATATTGTGACTCGAAAACTGTCAATCGAAATATATGTGACCAGCACACAGAGCTAGTTTTTTAATGTAAATTTAAAATTGTTAGTCAACAACTCGATGGCAGTCAAACTTGAATTGTGACTCTTAAACTGTGCCTAAAAATGTGACCTTGATAGCGAAACTCTGAGACGCTGAGCTGCAACTGTATGACGTGATTCCAAAACTGTGACGTTAAAAATACGGTAAATTATGCAACTAAAACTTTGACCCACGGACAGTGCTTGTCAAACGGTGACTGTAAAACTGTACAGGGCAAAAACTGGGCTGGTTTAGAACAGTAAACATTTACTGAGATTTGCCTCGTCTAATTTGGCAGATCATCATTCGACTGTGACTCTAAAACTGTATTCTTTAAGCCTGGCTCGCAAAATTGTATTTTTGCGATATGGATTTTGTTCGTCCTTGAGGCTATGGAGGAGCTATAAACGCTCTCAATTTGTGTGAGGCACGGGCTTAAACGAATATACATATGTTCTACACCAGCATTTTCACAGTTATACTTTAATGCAGACGGACCAACAATAGGCCCTTTATCCCTCCGAGAAATAAAGCGAAAAGAAAACACACAAAACACATAACAAAAAAAAAAAAAAAAAAAAAATTTTTAATTGTTGCACGCGGCGAATGCGCAATGTGCGTAGTGGTAAATATCGCGTATACGCCGCGCTGGCACCGCACGTACTTTCATAGCTGCACGCTGAAGATGTGATTGCAATTGGTATTGTTATCCTGCGCTTGGCTGCTCTGACTGCACCACGAATCAACACTGACATGACCACAGCTGGCAGCCGAGACTTTTATAGGTAACAGCCAAATGGCAACATTAACCGGAAAAACGTTTTTCCAAAAACCATTCGCTGCTGGCGGCCTCTGCATTCGCTATGCATCTCCACAGATGGGTGGGGAGGGAGCGGGAGCAGGAGGGGGGCGGTGTTTGGCCTGCTGCGCTGCGGCATGTGCGATTTTTCCCGCCGTTGTCATGATTATTGCCAACCGTCTACAACATCGTCTCTCTGTGCTTGTGTGCACGGCTCACTAGCTCAATATGGGCCAAATGCTGCCGCATCATTGCCATTAGGCGAAAGTGAGACTCAACCAGACGCCAGACGCGCCTCGCAGCAGCCAGCCCCCTTGCCCTAATTCAGTCAGCCAGCCAGCCACTGGCAACAAGTCATAACAGGCAGCAAACTGTTGCTGTCGCATCTGCAACCACAGCTGCAGCATCTGCCACACAGTGCCAAACTTTTAGTTTGGCTTTCAATAGAAATATAACAAATTTTACATTTTTTTTAAATGAATTTGCCATTACATTCACTTGCAATCAACATTTTACGTTTTTTAAAAATCCAATTTACATTCACTTACAATTTGACTAGATTTTGGTTTTAAATAAAAACTAAAAAAATTTACTTAAAGTTAATTTAAGCTTAATTTTCAATGTTCATCCTGTCTGAATTTTAAAATGCTTGCTTTCTCGCTCGCTCTATATATAATACATGTTTCGCTCTTTCTTTCAGTTCGTCTAAGAAAATAATAGAATAGTATTTAAAAACCTTTTTTTCGTTGTAAAGAAAAAAACACTTGCTTTTATTTTGTATTTGTTAAACTATATTTTGTTTGTTATTGGCCAAAATTACACTATCAGTAAATAATAAAAATGAATTCTTAAAATATTAATAAATATTCAAAATTTAACTTACAAATAAATTGTTTTTCAATTGAAACGAACATTTTTTCAAGTGTGCCGCGTTGGTGGCGACTTGTTTGTGTTGCATCCGCAACAACAACAACGACAGCAACAAAAGCAGCAGCAGCGGCAGCCGCAACCTCAGCCACAGCCACCGCCACCGCCACATTAACTGCACCTTTCCCATTACGTAAGCAACGGCTGCTGCTGCTGCCCAACTTGCAACTTGTTGCCCCTTTTACTCGCCTGTTGTTGTTGCTGCTGTTGTCCGCCATTACTTGACTAACATCTGCCTGCTGCCAATGTCCATTTAGGCGTAACAAATGCGCCGCACTTGCTGCCACTTCTGGATTCTGGTTAGCATATTTTCCTCCGGAATAAACGCTGCGTATGCGCAATCTGTGCAACAAGCATACGCCGTGTGGCACCTTCCTTTCCTTTGTTAACGTTAAGCTGAAATCACAATTTATATTTTTTTATTTTTTACCTTTAGCCATGGTGCATTTTTATTGGTCATTTGCCAGGGTTAGTCGTGGGGGTCACTTGTGTACAAAAACCTTTAGCTAAACGTTTTGAAAAACCGCAAAACTCACGAACTTGGCAATAAATTCAATTTTTGAAGATCGGCAGCAGCTGACCTAAGTTAAATTATAGGTAGAAATTAAAAGTACTTTATATATATTTTTTAGACAATAATATATATCATATATATTACTTTTGTACCTTTAATTTGTTCATGCTTAATTTTAGATTAACTATTAACTAAATATTCTTTTAGTTTTAGATGAGATCAAAAATAATGTCTTACAGCTCGTTCTTGGTTTAGAATAGCGTGTTTTTTTGAGTGTACAATTAAACTGGAAATCGAACCCATCTGATTTTACTATATACCTGTTATTTTGACATCGGTTCTGAGATCCTTAACAAATATCGTTGATCTGACTTGATTATTAAATTTAAGTTCAAAGCACTCACAACATAATTTTTATCATCAAAATGAATGATAACAATAAAAATTGATAAGAAGCTTGTTTGAACACAACTTAATTATGCAGCTCGTAGCTGAGCACTTGCCGTTAAAATTGATGAAGTACTAGTACGTAATTTAGCTAAGTACCTTCTGTGGCACAAATACCACAATTATGATAAGGCAAACAGCTGCTGATAAGACACTCGCTAGACTAAACAATGAAGCCATAAAAAGAAAGAAAAATATAAGTCAAAAGTTAAGCAAATTTAAAAATTATTAAAACTTATGCAAAAACTAATATAGTTAACACACGGTTTTTTTAAGTTTAAGTCAGTTGGACAATTCTTTTAAGTTCCAATAAATCTCCCAATGTTGAACAAAGTTTTTTACATAAACTCAGGCGGACGCTTTTTTTAAACATAAAACTTTTTTTACACAAAAACTTTTGCTAAAGAAAATTATTAATTATTTTTCTCTTTTGCTTCCTGAATCTAACAGTTTTCACCTTGTTTATCAATTACTTGAATAAACATCTTATTGATGTGTAAAATCGGTAAAATTACACGAAACGTTAATACAAATTTATCTTTGAAATTATAAGAAAAATTAATTTAAAAAAAAAGACGTGAAAAGTGCAAAATATATATATTATATATATATATATTTTTTTTTTAAATATATATATTATAAATTCGATATCTATTTTCAAATATATATATGTATATAAAAAAATTTAACGCCGCTGCTGAACGCTTAAAGAAAATTCTCACTTTATATCCTATCCAATGCAATTGAATAAATCTTTAATGAGGATACATTTAAAAGGAAATTGACATGAAGAAGCTGTGAGCCCCCTCCCCCTTCTTCGTATAGACAACTGGTTACGCACAATGCGAATTGCAAATTGAGAGTTTTGTCAGGCAAGCAAAATGCAATCATAAAATCGCAATCAGCGGCACTTACACAATACTATCCAGACAGGGGAGGGGTGGCGAAACGTGCGGGGCAGCGTGGTAGGCAAATTAAAAAATAAATAAATATAAAAAATAAAAGAAAAGAAAAGCCCGAATTGCAGCCAAGTCGAATGAAGTGCAGACAACGCAAAGAGTCATCTCCCAAGTCTTAATGCCAGTTGCAAATCTGTGAACTAAAGTAAGCCCAAAGCAAATGCATCAAATACAGCAACAACAAGAAGAGTTAACTAAAGAAAGAGCAAACAAAAAAAAAGCTCTGCCACATTTATGCCTTTGTTGTTGAGCCAATGGCAACCCGTTTGCTTTAATTATATAGGAGTAGGTTTCTCACATTTGCTCAATGGAGGCCAAGAAATAATCCTATAGGGGCAAAAATGAATAATTTGATCAAGTATGCATGTACCATGTACGTCTTATAATCAAGGCTGCAAACGAATCGATTCGTAACCGGAATTAAAATATTTATAAAATCATAAACCGAAACATGGCAAAAATGTATTAAGTTCAGCTCTCTTTTAAAATGGTTAGGTTTATAAAAAATATATATTTGGTAAAAGATATTCTACCTTTTAATTAATAATAGACAATAAAAAATTCTAATAATAAATATAACATTGTTTTTATACAATTTGCGATTTCTGCCGAATGTCCAACTATTTTTTATCATTTCGAATCAATTATATTTTTTTAATCATGCCAAAATTAACACAAATTTAAATATGTTAGGTGGCCGAATCCATACTTGCCAGATTTCAAGGTCCCATAACTTTGTCAAAACTGAAAATAACATTCAAAGTTATTTAAGTCAAAAATGTGCTAAATTTCGTTTGGGTGATAGAAAAATACAATATTTGTAAATAAGGAAACCGTTTTAAACGTGGATAAATAAGTGAGTATGACCATGGGTAGAATATGTAAGGTTCATTTGATTATTGTGCGACATCGGACTATATATAATCATATAAAGCATAATTTCTTAATAAATTTAAGATCATGCTGTACTCTCTCATATATGTAGCTCTGCATAGGGTATTAAGTCCTTCATCATGCCCTGTCTAATCTTTGTGCCTTCCTTGTTCCTGTCATGGCTGTTAAATCTGTTTTTGGCCCATGGTGTGTGAGCTGCCAACGAGGAAGCAGCATCCAAAATCGCGACAACCTCGACCTATGCACAAACATATGCACACACGCACACTAGCAGGCTTTTGTGCATGTGTGCAAGTGAACGGCATATTCGCCCGCTGTCGCTGTCGCTGCCGCTGCTCTGTAGTGTAGTGGAGCAGCAGGTCAGGCAGCGCGGCTCAAGCTGTTGTTGCAGCGCAAATTGTGGCTCGTTTAAATGAGCGCTGTCATCGCAATTGCCGCTGTTGTTGTTGTTGGAACCAAACTTGTTTTTATTTTATTATTTTTCGTTTGTTTGTACAAATTGCGCTGGCCGCTGTGTGAACTATGAGCCCGACCAAATTGCCGCAGCGAATTCGCCGTCGCTATGCTAGGCAACTGTGTTTGCATTCATGTGCCTGTGTGTGTGTTTGTGCCTGTGTTTGCAGTACGCTCTCTCACTCTGGCGCGCTCTTGTTGATACAGTTGTTGTCATATTGTTTTGTTTTCATTTCATTTAGCCCTGTGGCAATGTACGAAATAAATAATTTGATCGGAATATGATGATTTCGGTGCAAAATGCCACGACAACAACAATAACGACAGCTGTAACAGCTGCCATCTTTGTCTGGCTCTGCACGTTTCCGCCTTTTGTTTGCGTAATTTCGTTCGCTTTTGACAACAGCAACAACAACAACAGCGGGCACATCCTGCCTGTGCCATAACGAGCTCACATAATTTATGGCGAACATTTATGGCGCCACGCTCATCCGCAGCCATTACGAAAGAGGCGGCAATTTATGCCGAGGTGGCGCTGTGGGTGGGCGTGTCAGCTATAACACACACGCCTGAGAGAAGTTATGCAGCGAATTCGGTGTTCTTGGCACTGTGACGTCACAATTTCGAAACTCTGCGTGCGCTTGTATGAAAATAACGTAAATTCGCTCTTATCAAAATATATATACAATATGTTCTATAGCTGACATAGGAATTATCGAAACGCAACTTCTTGTTTTTTTTTTTAAGATACTTTAAGCTTACTGATTAATTATATTAATCATACAAAAAACTTGTAACTAAATTGCAATGCAATGCAAGACACAACACGATTATGGCAAGCAAGAGATGGTCATTTATGGCATTGGGGGTTGGTCGCTATAAAACATACGCAACATTTTTATAATTTTATGTTTTTGTATTTTTGAGAAAAACATAGCATTTTTTCTTCCTTTTTTCGCTTTTTTTTTGGGCTATGGATTTTGAGTTGTAATTCATAAAAAACTACAAGTCTCGTAAATTTGATGGGTGAGCCGGGGAATATTGTAAAATATGTGGGAAATTAAAAAAAAAAAAAAACACACAAATATATAGTATAGAGGTATAGGTTTATGGTAGAGATGGTGGCCGCTTAGAGGCGTCCGTAGTGCGTCTGGCTGGGCTTGCGGTCCGTGAAGAAGTTGCGCAGGACGAGAATCTGGAGCAGGCCGATGAGAACGACGGCCGCCGTCTCCAGCGAGGACCAGACCATTACGCGCTGGTTGAGATCCTCGGCACGCTTGCGGCCCTGCGCCTCGCGCAGCCGATGGTGCGTCTGGGCGTCGAGGATGTCGTTCAGCGCCTTGTGGATCGCCTGCGACGAGGTCTCCATTTGGGTGAGCACCGTGGCGTGCTCATCGACGCCGGGCAGGGCCGGCTCCTCGCCCACCTGAAAGTCCACGTAGACGATTTTGTGCGAGAACGCCGAGAACTTGTTGCTAAAGCACGCCGTATAGACGCCGGTCGTCTCCGCCGTAAACTGGTGGCTATCGAAGGTGGCGCGCTCCAGCGAATAGATGACTCGGTTCTGCGGATCCTTCAGCACGACGTCGACGTCCAGCTGGCCGCCGGCGGACACCTGAAACTCGAAATAGGCGCTCGTATTGCTTTTGATATCCTCGTAGAAGCAATCCTCCGCATTGTCCGCCAGATCGAATGTGAACTCCACGGCGTCGCTGCGCTGCAGCAGCGCTGCTGCGCTCAGCACGAACAGCAACAACATTGCAGTTGTCACTTTGTTGTTGCTGCTGCTGTTGTTTTTGCTGCTGCTGCAGCAGTTGTTGCTTTGGTTTTTCAGCTGCTCGTCGAGCATTTTGTTTTTGCCTTTTCTTTCGCTTATTTTTTTATTATTTTTTTTTTTGGTATTCACCTAATAGCTGAATTATTGATTAGTGTTAGCTTGTTTTCCACTTAATGCAAAGGCGCGCTCACCTGCTCAATTCGTGTTTTGCTGCTCGACACGATTGTTGGCTGTCACACAAAAAAAAAAATATAATTTTCTTTTTAATTCTCATTAAGCGGAGGCCAAATGTTCTGTCAACGTGTCAACACTTTTTTGTGTGCGCGTTGTGCAGCACTGTGCCGACAGAGTTGCAGGGAACACGTATGTCTTGGCTTAACAGGCGGCGCCGGCGCCGGCAACAGCTGTGCGCGTATGACACTTGCTGGCCTTTAGTTCATTTAATACAAGCAATGTAGATTTTAAAGAGTTTTTTTTTATTTAATTCCAATATTAATTATATACTAATTATAATAATTTCAAAGAGAAAATTTAACTATAAATAAAATAAGTGAATTTTTTGATTTAAATAACAGTACAACAATTTACAAGGAACATATTGCAAATATATGGAAGTAAACTGCGATACTCTTTTCATGATAAAATTAGTTAAAGGGAATATGTTGCACATGGTAAATTTATTGTTGCACCCATATCTTTTAATTGAATTAAAAAATCTTTTAAAGCAGATGTATAGAAGTAAACTGCGTTGCACTTTTTATAATAAATGTGGTCAAATAGAAAATATTGCATATTTTAAATTAATTTTGCACGCATTTCTTTTATTTTAATTCAGAAATCAGTACTAATATTGATAATTTTCAAATATAAGTGAGTAGATTATTTGTTTTCGCTAACTACTGAATTAACAGCAACAGAGAAAAACGACAAGTGTCATACCGGCACATGATGCCTGCGCTAACAGACGCCGCTAACAGGCCCACAACATGACAGCCCACCCTGTGCCGCTTCCCAACACTGTCCCGCAAATTCAATTCCCACACGGTTATTTGTTTATTAAAATTTGTGCCAGCAGCAGCAACAGAAGCATGCCCGTGGTGGACCTGACCGTCGACCGCAGCCTGCTCTGCCCGAACTTCGACGGCTACAAGCTCTCCTTCGAGGCGGTGCCCGTGCTGCGCCAAGACCTCGCGCCCAATCCGCTGAAGCTGGAGCCGCATCTCAACCAATTCTCGCTGCTGCACGCGGAGCTGTTCGCCCGGCACAATCTGCTCGTGGCCGATCCGTGGGCCCGCCAGCACGCCTACTACATGAACACCGCCCACCAGCTGGTGCTGTGCGCGTACGACGAGCGACACGGACAGCCGCTGCCGCAGCGCACCGTTTACGACGTACAGCGGGCGGATCACGGCGACGGCTACCAGCACCTGGTTGGGGACTATAACTATACGCTGCGCTTCGTCTCCGAGAAGTACTGCGTGCTGTGCGACGGCATGCTGACCTATCACCTGCTCGAGACTGGCGACCGAACACGGCCCGGATCCGCGCCCTGGCAGTTGGTGGCGCGTACGCCCATCCTGGTCGGGCAGCCGCAGCGCGGCTTTGTGCTGTACGACGCCCGGCTGGACACGGTGCAGGAGCGCAAGCAGATCTCGCTGATTGCCGGCCACGTAAAGCGACGCCGCGATCCGGACGTGCACGTAATGCAGCTGGTCTGGTCGCGCTGGACGCTGACGGATGCCGCCTGGACGCACACGCTGTGCGAGCAGCTGGAGCTGCCGGGCTCCGTGTACTACTGCGCCTTCGAGCCGCGCGCCGAATCCCTGATCGTCTGCAGTAACGGCGAGCTGCAGACGCAGGCGCAGCGCGAGGCGGCTGAGGAGGCCAAGGTGAAGGCAGCGGCGGAGGCAGCGGCACAGCCACGCCCACCGCCGACGGAGGCCGGCTACAGCTGGACACAGACGCCGACGGAGCTGCTCCTCCGCTTTCCGCTGAGCGCCGACGCCTCTCGAGCGGATTTCGACGTGAGCTGCACGTGCGGCCAGCTGCTGGTGCGGCACGAGCAGCGAACGCTGCTGCAGGGCGGCCTCTACGCTGGCGTCGACGAGCAGCGGATCACGTGGACGCTGGCGGAGCAGCAGCTCCAGCTGACGCTGGTCAAAGAGCAGGCGCAGCTCTGGCCGCGGCTGCTGGAGGCGGAGCAGGCGGAGCCAGAAGCGAAGGCGGAGGCGCAGTCCGACTCGGAGTCCGAGTCGGAGTCGGAGCAGCTGCCCATACCCAATCTGGAGGAGCCAATGGAGGACTGTGATTTCCCGCTGGGCGCCAGCAATGCCGACATTAAAATGGGTAAGCGCACGAAAACACACAGCCAAATAACCGTAATAAACCTCCCCTCGCCCTAGTGCGCTTCCATTTGCCCATCTCCGGCGTAACGCACACGATTTTCCTGGGCGCGACGCCGCCGCTCTTCGCCAGCTGCCTGCGCGCCGGCTATCCGGCGGCGTTCGCCACGCGGCAGGGCGTCGACGCGGCCGTCTGGCTGCAGGCCTATCAGCCAGCACGGCCGGACGAGTGGGCTGTCCGGCACGAGGGCAACCTGCACGCCTTTGGCTACGTGCAGGCCTCGAAGCAGCAGCGCAAGTTCATCGACTGCTGTCCGGAGCTGGACTATGCGGTGATAGCGGAAAGCTATCGCCATTTGTTCGTGTACAAGTCGCGACACGATTCCGCCGGAGGGCTGCGGAATCGCAGCGGGCCCCAGGTGGTTATTGGCAAACAGAGCCTGGTCACACTGGACGACGATGTGGGCGAGGTGTTGGGCCTGGCGACGGCGCCACATGTGATAACCGTGCTCACCGAGCACGCCGTACTCTATGTCCAGGTCTAACGAATCACAAATGTACATTTTCGATTTTAATGTTGAAAATATAAGCATATTTTGGTAAATTTGGGCATTTGAATTTGGCGCGCTTGCTTCGCAACACTGTCAGCTGTTTTGGGCTGCCATACACACCGCATGGTGTGTTTTGGGCCGCATTTCCACCATCTGGCAGCACTGTGCGCTCAATGGGTACAACCTTTTTTTTTTACATAAATAGCCGCGCGCAGTGGCAGGTTTTATAGTTTTTTTTTTTTTGGCATTTTGTCGTTGCGCTAAATCTACGAAATTAACAACCAACAGCAATAGAGCAAGAAAGTACAAATTAAGTGCCGCCGTTAAATTGAGTTTCGCGTGAACATACAGAATTGTGTGCATTTAGTGGAATTGTGAAATTGTGAAATTGTTGTTGCCGCGGGGACACCAGAGGATTCGATCGGCAGGGCGAATAAGCAGTAAGCAAATTAGATCGCCAGCACCCGCACCCACACTCATTCACACACACACACACACACACACGCACAGGCATACAAAGCAGCAGCGTCTTCTAATTAGAACTTGCGCGCACACATGCAAACAGACTCACAAATGAGCGCCACATATATACAATAAATAAAGACAACAAAAAAAAAAAAACATTTGCTGTGCACACTTGTGTTGTTGGTTTTTTGCGCTTATTGCAAATAAATATTATAAATCTGTAGTCGGCGTCGCAGCTGTAACGGTAGTTACATGGTGAACGAAGAAAAAAACACGCGGCCTGCACATTTTGTTGTTCTTACACACACACACACACACACACACACACATGCTCACACACTCACATATTAGATGTTACTAAATGCACATGTATATGAATTTCTTTTGTTTATTAAGCAAATTGTGAAATCGTGGCAAAACAATCGACCAGAATAAACCGCAAGAAAACAAACTGAAGTGCAAATTACAACAACAGCAGCAGCGGCAGCGACAAGTCGGAAAATCTAAAGAAAAATTCGTTAAATTGACGCTGGTCAGTTGAGTTCAGCGTTTGATTACACAACCAACAACAACAACAGGCAGCAACAACAATTCTGAATCGAAATTTCAGAATCAAAACGTGTGTGAAAAAAAAAACCAACAGCACGCGGTCACACAGACAACACACATACACACACATACACAGGCACAGTGAGAGCGAGAGAGAGCAGCAAAAAGACAACGTGAGCGAGGACAGCAGCACCAACAACAAACAGGTCATAGTTTTTACTCTTCCTCTTCTGTCCAATCTGACGGCTGGCGAGAGCAACAGCTGAGCAGACAGCAGCCAACAACAAGAAAAACACATTCTTATTGGAGCGCACGCGTTTGTTGCTTTTCTTGTAAGACAGCAGCATTTGCCGGTAAGTGTCGCCGTGTAATTCTTAAAAGCTGCCCATGTACACATTTATATGTGTAATTATTATATAAGTATACGTTAAGTGGTCAATTATTTTTGTGCCACCCCAAAGCTTGCCAAAGTGCGTAGTTTCGTTCTCTACAAGTGTTTTATTTTTGTTTTTATTGATTATTGGCTTTTTGTACGTAAATTACATGACAATTAGATTTTCGTTTTCAAGCCGTGCTCTTTGTTGTTGTTGCTTTCGCTGCTGACCAGTTCCAGACCGTGCATAACCTTGACATTCGCTCTTCACACAAAGTTATGTGCATGCCAATTGGGTGCGTGCGTGTGAGTGTGTGAGTGCGCGTACAGCCGGCTTACGAACACACTGTCCAATTGGACTGGCATACAGCGGCCTTGATCGTTTGGCCTGGAAGCTTCTAATTTGGTTTTTTTAATCATTTCAAAACTAATCAGAAACTGTGTACACATACAGTATGTACTTTAAATATCTTATTCGATTTGTTGCCCGTCGGTTTTCTGTGGAGTTATTCACATGTTGCCAAATTTCAAGCTGAGAGCAGCCTGATTTTTTTTTTTTCCCTAATTAGTTGATAAAAAGATTAAAAAAAAAACAAAAAAACATATAATACAATGAATTTCAATATGTGACGTCATTGTCCCCTTACTCATGCACAAGTCGCGTGTGATAAACAAAAAAAACAAAAAACATACAGCAAGAAAACCACCAAGTTTTAAACGGGTTTATGCATCAGCTTAAGGCGTTAGTCGGACTGCAGCGGGGGCGTCGGGGTGCGCTGATTGGACAAGTGGAAGTGAAGTTCAAGGCACTCGCATACAATAACAACAAATGTGAAAAGAAGAGGAGAAAGAGCGCCAAGCGCTGAGAGCGCGTGAGAGCGATCTACAAACAAACACGCGCGTATGTATTGGTATCCGTTTCGCCTGCAAATTCACTACAAGACAACAAGAACAACTAAAGATAACAGAAGAACAACTGCGAATTTTGAGAATTAGCATATCATGGCAAAGACTCGCAAACATCATCGTGACTCAGCACAAACAGCAGACGCGCCATGACTCACGACAAATCATGACACGACACGATACAGCACGGCACTACACGAAACGAAACGACACGATTCGACACGACACGACTGTGCCTGCACTTGACCTCGCACATGACAGTTACGCACAGACACGATCGATTCTTATCGGAATGTGTGTATTTTATCGCAATAGCTGTGAAACACACACACACACAGATTACTGATTATTGTGTGTTTATTTATATATATATATCTATTGTGCGCTTGCAAAAGTTGACCTTGTCATTTATTAACCCACTCAAACCAGCCTCAAAGCTCCCAAATGGAATCAAAGGCCGCCTTCCTTGGGCTAATTGCAACGTTAAATGACGACGCAGAAAAAAGATAGAATATTGGGACGTTTCTCGAATTTCAAATGCTCTGCAAAACGTTGGTGATCAAAAATTATGAAACACAAAAATTGCTAGCTAAATTGTAGTATATAACTGTTATTGCAATTCTCAACTCTATTTTTGCATTTTTTTTTTTGTCAATTTCTTCTGTTTTTCAAATTCATTCGAAGTGATCTTTTAGAAATTATGAAACATCAAATAAAGTTTCATAAACATAAAATGTTACTGTGATGTAGGAAATATAAGGCGTGCAAAACAATATATATTCAGTTTTTCTAATAAGGATCTAAAATAATATCAGCTTTGGTTGTCTAACACACATATACATATATGTACAAACATATATAAACTATATTTCATTTATTAGGGCGTATTTTTCTATTCTTAAAATTTCAAGAACACTTTGTTCTTGATTATTCTAAAACTAAATATGTTATAAGTATAATATGCAAGAATTTTCAAAAACCTGCATACTTGAAATAAACGTAAAACGTTCTTAACTTTTCAGATTGTGAAAATATTCTTGGAATTTGAATTCCGAAATTATGAAATTTCCTAGCCCAATTTTTATTACGCATGAATTTCATTTGATTGGTTTTTTCTTTTATATATACTCTTTTTTATCTTTTCTATATAATCGTAAAAAACAAATTATCTTGTCGCTTATCTAAGCGTATCTAAGCTTACTTCCAATTGTTCTTATCCAGTACTTTATGGTTAATTATTGCGCCTTAAGTGTACTGTTCATAATTTCAAGTGTTAAGACATCAACACATCTAGCCCCAACTCACCGACTGCGAACTAACCCCTAGCCACCCTCCCTCACTCGTTCCAAGCAGCCCCTAATTTTTCGCACTGCTGCGACTTTTGTTGCCCTTGCTAATTAAATGTCGTCGTCAGGAAATGTATTTCTAACTGAGGCGATAAGTTGAAATTCTTTTGTTGTTGCTAATGTTGTTTGCATCATTTCCTTTTTTTTTTTTACTCACTTTGTGCAATTTTAGATTTGGTAAAGCTATAGAGTCTGTAAGCCAAATATGGAAATGTAAAAAATCATATTGCCAACGACATGATTTTCAAAATTCTAACTTGCAAAATATTGAAATGAATATATATCTTTTATTTATGTATATGCTTTCCATTTAAATATGATATAATAATTTAATCTATTTGATTTTAGCTTCTGTTTGTATTTAAGAATAGAGTTCTCTTCAATATTTCAGCTCTAGTGCGTCATCGGCATCATCATTATTGTTATCATTATGCCCATTGTCATCATGACGACTCATTTGCCTAGCAATTATTGTGCAGTGCGTCATTGTAAGGGCTGCTATTTAAATTGGAGTATTTTTAATTGTTTGCACACTGTTTTTACGCAGTTCACATGATAAATGATTGGAACAACGAATGAACGACAATTTCATAGAACCCTTTTAATACCCTGTAACCATTATATTAATGAATTAAAAGGGCTTAAATCTTTGATTCTAAATAGTTGTAGTAAAATATATTTAATAATAATAATAAACATCACTTTATATTTATGTTTTGGCTTATTCTTGTCCAGCGGAGGTCAGATATTTTCAGAGCTAAAGACGCGTAAAAAGATTATGAATTTTTGCCTAGAAGAATTACGTTTGTAAGCGTTGTTTTTTTTGTTGTTTTTTTTTTTGCCAGCAACTAATGTATTTATTTTAATTCTAAATAAAAATAAATAAATTTATTAATATTTATGCCTAACATGTTTTCCCAATACTCAAACTATTTTGTACCAATCGAATTATATTTATATTTAAAGAGGGGGATAAAATTTGGGATAGAACAAAGCATAGAACAAAATTTTCCATTTTTTTTTTAACAAATTAACAAAAGGTATCTCCTAGTCAAATCCCTCCCGACTAGAGCCAGCCTACGTTTTACTAATGAAAACCTGTTTAAATAAATTTTTAACGAAAAATGAACAACAAAAAATAAAATACATATAAATATAAATTGAAGTTTTATCGTCATTTGCATTTGCACAAGTGCTTGAAACAATTCTATATCAGGTTCGATTCTTGTAGCTATTAATAACACTTCAGAACAAAATAAACAAACCACACGAAAAAAACAAAAAAACGACAAGAAAAAAATTCGACTAACACGTGTGGTTGTCATTTATGTTGATTCTGTTTGTGCGTCGGCAAAATATAATTAAAGCAAAAAAAATGTCACTCGGAGACAAAAGAATGCAATATGAAATTAATTTAAGATAGCTCAATATATACCTATTTATAATTAATGCCCAGATAAGCAAATGCTACAACCGATAATATATCTGATTGTATTTGAAGTAAATACAATCGGCTTTCCATCTTTAACCAGGCCATTTATCAGCCTCAGCCACTTGACTTATATTGTGAAATACCCACTCATCAGATTTATATATGTATTTATTTCTTTGAGGCAGAGAGGCCAAAGTTCTTGTACGTGAGGTGTCCACATATTAAATTTATGTTATCATCCTTTCTATTTCATTTTGGGTTGACTAAATTAGATGTAAATTTTTTTTTTTGGTTACCATTTGTTTATCATATTAGAAACTTAAAGAGCCTGTGAAAAAGTTAATATAAAAAGAAAATAATTTACAACTTTTTGAATGCTCTTTTTCAAAGAGTGTATATTTCAAACACTCAGAATATAAAAAGTTATAAATTATTTGCTGGATATGACAAAATATATGTATATATTGCCCATATCTTATATTGATTATGAAATAATAAGGAAGTGTCACCTATATTTTTTTTTGTAGGTTTTTTGTACAACAAATGCAAATCGAGACTTTGCTAAATTCGGCAAATTGACAGAAAATTGACAGCTGCCAAATTCTCAGAGCCACATTGAATTAAATATATAAACATGCAAGTATATATATATATATGTACATATGTATATGCAGATATGAAAAAGTGCTCACATGTCTGGTGCACATCACACACTACTTATCTATGCAATAATAATACCCACTGTCCGCTATGCACGGGGGCTCTTACATTTTCAATTACGTCGCAATTTTTGTGTCGTCGGCCGACACTTCGTTTTTGCTCTATGCCCCCTCTTTGCCGTGCTGCCCTCCACTTCTTTAGTTTTATTTTGCTTGTATTTGTATTTTTTGCTTGTTTTATGAGTCGTATACGTAATCTGTCGTAATCTTGTATGGCGTGCAATTATTTCAAGTGCAACGACTGCAATTTCCTATTGCCTATTAAAACAAAAAGGAAAAAAACGTATAAAAAAAAAACGAGAAACTGCCGTTTGTTTACATTCCGTTTGCAGATAGACCCGCGTTTATATGTATACATAAATATATATAAATGTATGTTGTATGTTTATATGCTATATGCATATTTCGTAATGTAGATACATTTGTATCTTTGCATCTTTGTGTCTATCGATGTGTGTCTATGGGTAGCTATCAATAGACTTTGTATGTTTTCTATTTCATTTGCGGCCCTGAAAAGTCGCTATTGTTGCTGCAATTGTTGCTGTTGCATGTTGATTTTTTTTCTATTGCTTCTTTCCGCATTGGATTCGCAACTTTTGCCCATTACGTATACGCCGCTTGGGCATTGCGAATGTAAACATGAAGTGTATGGCAACAAGTTGCGCTGTAATTGCTGTCATCTTCTTTATCAAAATTTATCACAGTTGCTTTTTAGAATTAGAACACACCCCCTTTTACTCTACCCCTCGCCCTTATCTTCCATGCACCAATCTCAATTGCTTTACAACATTTGCTAATCAGCAATTTTGCCAACCGGCAATTTAGCTTATCATAGTCTTATTTGACCAAAAATAACAAAAAATTAAAATATCTTACGAACATAAAGATGCCCTATACACAGTATTTGATAAATACATTACAATAAAAAAATTATTTAAATAGTCGGCCACTTTTATGTGTTTACCAAGGAACGAACGAAGGTATATACAAAAATTTGAAAATAAATCAGATAAAATAGGAAATCTATAACTTTGACAACTTTGATGCTTAGTTAACATATTTTTTGAAATTCAGAAAATAAGTAAACTACGTTTTTAAAAGAAAAATGTAGATAAAAATATATGCAATTTATTTTATGTTTTTTTTTGTAAAACCTAATTTAATTATTTTCAAGCTATAGTTCAGATATACAAAGTGTCAAACATTTATTTGTAGGCCTATTATTAAAGTATATATCACTCATTGAACATTTTAAAAAAATTTTACCTTTACCTGGGATTACTTTATAGATTAGAAAAAGGTTTCAGTTTTATTTTTGTTTTTTTTTATTTTAATGAATAGCTTAAGGAGCGTCGAGTGAGTTTTATCACAAAGACCAATTTTCGTTGTTTTTCTTTATCACGTGCATGGCTCAGTAAATGCGCATATCGTTTTGAACTCACTTATAGCCCATATCATACTCCAAGTAATCGCTAAAATATACGAGAACCTTTCTATCCACTTAATGGGTATAGAGCATTAAAAAAAAAACAAATAAAAAAAGCAATTAGCGAAATTTAAGCCGTGCGCAGAGGTGAATCATACACACTCTCTTTCTCTAACGCACACACACCCACGCACACTTGCACTAACATTTGGCTCAAGCTATTTTTGTAGTTTACACACACACACACACACACACACACACACCTCATACTCTCACACATTCGTCTAAAATGACTTCGCAGAATTTGAGCGTATTTTATTTTTTGTTTCTTTTCAAAGTATTTGCCGGCATTGCGAATTGCGTTGGTCAGTGTAGCTGGGCATAATACAAATACATTGTTATATATATATATATATAACACTAGTATGTATATTCTACAGCTTATATGGCAGTTATTGATTAACGTCCCCACAGCTTGAATAACTAATTAAAATCGATGAGTAGACGTCGAGCTATGTAAAACTATTTGCCGGCCTCCTTACGACAACTCTTATCTAAACATGCGACTTATAAGCGGGGGGCCACTATCTAATTTCGATTTATTTTATTTATTTATTGTTATTATTTTTTGTGTGGTTTTTTTCGGGCTTACCAACAATGTTTTCAAGGTATGTTACGTGGGTTGGCGGCTTATGTGATAAACAGAAAGGCAATAAACATGTAAAAAGAATGGCAAAAAATTAAAATAAATAATTAAATGCCAAGGACTTATATAATTGCCTGCTTGAAATAACTGTGTGCATTTTGTACTTTACCCAGAAACCACCTAAATCTTGCATTTTATTTTACAGAACTTATCCCACATTTCCGCCGAAATGCTTTCAGCAATATTTTGAACCCCAAACGCTAGTTAATTTGTTTTGTTATTAGTGTTAAAGGAAATCGATTCAAGTGTTTATAATAAATATATAATATAATACTTTAAAAATAGTCCACTTGCCTGCCTAATCAGAAGGAAATCGAAAGAAATTCTTGATTGACAGGTTCTGAATTCTATTTAACCACTTGAATTGATAAATCTTAACTTTTGAGTACGGGTTTATTAGTATGGGGTATTGTTGTTTGTAACGCATAGGGGAAAACATCTTTGATCCCATAAAGTTTATATATTCTTGATCAGTGGCAACATATGTATGGATATATAGAAAAGTATATTATTATGCAAACTAGAGTCTCAGTTTTTGTTGCAGGGTATTAAAACAACGTCAACCCAAAAAAAAAATAAAAAATATTTGTCTTGTTTTCATTATTTATTTCCAATGCATAATATATATTTTTATGTACTAATTACATATAATTACATATATTTCTATAAATAAGTAAACACCTAATCAGGAAATGTAAGGAAATCGGCGTAATCTGAAGTCCATAACACTTGAAGTGATTAAACAGTCGATACTCATGAGAGTTTTTATTTTCTTTCATGTGTAATTTGTACCTTTATAGTTTCCTATATATTATATACTATGCTACAGCGATCTTGAAACCTGAAAAAAAAACGCATTTAATACTCACGTGCTCTCCATGGTCACATTACTGTTATTTAATACAAATACAAATAGTGTTTCTCATTATAACCTTTTTGTTTTTTACCTTTTTGCCACTTAATTGTAATTTATTTAATTTTATTTTCCATATTCATAGTATTTTTAATATGACATTTTGTATTACTATCTTGAATACATTTTTTGTTGAAATATTTCTTATACTATTTCTCATATGATATATATACATATTTTACATGACATATTTATAAAATATTAAATGATAAATTTTAATTTATTCCGTTGTGTCATTTCCTCTATGTTCATATTGTTATAAAGAGTTAATTTATTTTCATGTAATATAATCAATATATTCTACATTTGTTATATTCTTATTAAATACAAAATCTTTTGGAATCTAATCGAAATATGTTCTCCATGGTCACTTTATTATTTTTTTTTTTTTTTAGTTAATATTCCTTTATATTATGTTATTTTGCTTTATGTCCCCCATGGTCGCCATTATTTTCTCAACATTATATTTTCATGTTGTATTCTGTATCCATGGTCAAGTTATTATAGTTGTTATAATTGTTATAATCATTTGTACAATAGTTTTAATTGTTTGTTATAAAATCGAATTCGGATTACATACCCAGTTTGTGACAAGTTTCAACTAATTACTACTGTTCATGATTATCTATGTGTGCGTGTGTGTGTGTGTGAAATTTTTGTTATAATTAGCTACAGCTGCGGCTTAGCTAGAACCACAGAATTATACGATTTCGATCTTTTGTAGAACTTCAGCTGATGCATAATGTACGCAATTGTAAACGTAATCTGGCAGCTGTTCCACTGTTTGTTCCACGAATAGTAATCCAATCGCATTTTAGATGCCAAACAAACAAAGTAACAGTTCCCAATATCTCCAACCACCGACCGCATACCACCCACCCACCCACCGGTAACCAGTCACCAGTCACCAGTTAGCTCCACCTCGCAAAACATTCCATGTAAAGTCACAGTGAGGTACGGAAATCCCTCTTCTTCGTCTTGTGATTGTTGTTCGCATTTCTAATTCAATTTATTTAACAGCTACTTCAACTGATATTCGGCTAAGAGTAAAAAAAAACACGTACATATTATATTTTTATTTGCTTGTCGCTTTAAATAATTCAGCTTAAGCCGATTTCAATCTAATTTACAATGGCTCAACTAGTATTTTAGACTTATTATAAATACGAGGGCCATTCGAACGGTGTGTATTATTTGGCACGCCTTTATTTGATAGTGATTACTTTGTCATGTGCCTGTCAAAGCTAACAAATGCCAATATTTGCCCTTACAATAAAAGTGCATTATTTTCCTAACTAAATTATAATTGAATAGTTTTATTTATTCAAATAATTAACTTCATCTTAGCTTCGATTAAAAAAGAATCATCACACAAAGAATATATATTTTTTTCTAATATTTAGAATTTATTCCAACAACATATTTATGAAATCATCTACAATCAATATTATTACGTTATGCCCATTTTAAATACTTTAGAAGCTATTACAAATGTTGATAAGAAAGCTGATTAATTTAATATATGATTGAATTTAATATATGATTTGATCTGATCTCGTATAATACCTATTTATATGTGGCTACTGGACTTTAGTTATGGTCGATCAAATTACGACACCGTCTAATTATAATCTTTATAGTGTAGTAAATCAAAAGACCGGTCAAAATCTAACAACAAATGGAATCTATAAAAAACAAACAAAATACAAAATAAAATAATAAAATAATAAAAAATAATTCACTTCAAAAAAAATAGTTTTTTTTTTTTTTATATTGTGCTTGACATAAAATATGCATAATAAATTACATAGTCCAAATAATTATAATGGCAATCAAAGGTTTCAAGTGGCAACGACGAGCACACCCACTGCCCCCCCTGTTCGCTGTTCTACCTGCTTCGACATCCGCTGCGGCACAGCCCCCACCCGAAATAAGCAGCGCTTCCCCAACGTTTAGATTTCCCCACAATGTTTTTGTTGTTGTTGTTGTTTTTGTTGTCAACCTCGTCATCAGCCGCAGCCGCAGCAGCAGCGGTACGATCGACGGATCGATGGATCGGCTGCTCGCTACCGCCAATCGGCGAGGGGTGGGTGGAAAGGGGGAGTGCGTGCGGTAGGGAACATTGGCCGAGCGACGTCCACATCCGCTGCATAATAAGCTGGAGTCTGGCCGCGGGTATATTTAGTCGTCGTTCGGCCGTGAAGCGATCAAGTTCTAGTTGGGCCCTGCCTAGAGGGGACCATTTATTTGAATAGTGTATCCTTAGTATTATTTTAACGTGCATTTTCTAACAAACGAGGTATATATTTTTATTAACAATTCATACAAAAACAAATTCAGTTTTATTTTTTTATTTTTTCAACTGTGAGAGTGAACTTTAAATATTTTTCAACTCATATTAAATTGCTGCAATTCAAGATTGATGAAATTTTATGTACTATTTTAAAATTACATTTTATTCATAAAACCTTAAAGATTATCATCTATAATCGCGTGCATTATAAAATGCAATTTGAATAATGAATTAAAAAATAAAAATAATTGTCAAATCACCTGGAGACAACTTAATGATTATAAATACTAGAGCTAGCAAATTTTTGTTTGTGCCTTTCAAATTGTTTTTGTTTATTTGCAAGAAAAAACTTGCGCGAATCGTTAAAAAACACAAATTAATTACATTTACATTCTATTGTGAATTTAAAGGTATATTGAGTTCTGTTCGCAGCGACATTACAATTTAACTCTTGCGAAATTTTAAGTTTTTATTTGTGTGTAACGAGTTTTGTTGAAATCAAAAAAGCTGACTGATTCTTTTATTATTACTTTTATTCATTTATTTTGTATTTGCTAAAAACTGTAATTATTGGACAGCAATCTAGCCGTGTGTCTATTTCAATTCTGTATTTGGCTTTTGGTTTCGGTTTCAATTTCAGTTTCAATTACAAGTTTTGTTTTGTTGAATGCCGCTCTCTGTTTCCTGTTGTTGTCTTCAATACCCTAACGAAGAGTATTATTATTTCGTCATTAAATGTAAAGCAGTTGAGGAACACTTTCTTAGAGATAGACATATATCGGGGCAAAGAGCTAAGTTTATAGTCATATACTCTTAGTTCAATCAGGCAGTGAATTATCAGTATTTTTTTTTTAACTTTTTTGTTTTTAAGAAATCTTAACTATAATCAGCTAATGTTGGCTGCAATCATCACAATTTAATCAAATCCTAAAAAAAATCAGATAACTATATCATAAATTTGGCATAGAAACAATTGTATTAAACAAATTAACAAATCTTTCGTACGTTTTCTGTTGCCGCAGATATATGCGCATATATAAACCAATTTTTGTAAGAGCATATACTCTTCGGTGCTCCAAGCGAAATGTATCTGTTGCCATTGCCAATTGAATTGGCCATAAATCTGCACAGGTGCTGCAAGTGGGGCGGCAACAAGTGTGCCAGCGCCCTCCCCTTGCCCCACTCCAATTGCCGTTCCGAGTGTGAAGGAGCGTGGCAAATACCCATTTGAGTGCACGATTCAATCAACAAAAGTCAAGTGTCGCACAGCAGCAGCAACAACAACAACAACAACAACATTTGGAGTACCCAAATATAGTACAGACACACAGTGCACACAATTGTGGCCATAAACAAATAAAACCTGTACATAAATAAATACCATATATATTATATATTTATGTGCCATATAAGTATATATATATATACATATATATATGTGTGTACCAATGCGCTGTTATCAATAATTTGATTAATTTGGTTTTTTTATTACAAAGATTCTTTTTTTTTTCTATTTGTGTATATATTGCCTGGTGGGCGAGGGGTCTGTGGCGCGTTATCGATTTCCCATTTCTTTTGGCTGTTCGGCTTGCTCATCAATTAATTAATCGAAAAGTTGTAAATTTTGCGCCTAATGATAGCCTAGCAACTGAAATTATTAATGAAATGCATCTAATCGCGGCTAGACGTTTTGTTTTGTTTTTTTTTTGTTTTTTGTTTTTTAAATTATATTAATATTAAGATCCGAAGGAAACCCATAATCGCGTGAGGCTAAGTGAATCACTTGATAAAAGAAATAAAAGAATTAAAGATGTATTGTTTTAAGCTAACGATTGAATACCCTTACTGAATTAGTTATGTAGGTAATATGGAGAATCATGTTATATATTATGCTTTAGTCGCTTGTTAACTTATTGTAGCCCAATTTGGCCCGTATTTCCATTTGTGTAAGCGTGACGATCTCCCAGATTCCATCTCTCTCTCATTCTCAAAATCTCCGTTACCAGAAGCTGAGCGCAAATGTCGTATATAGTTTTACCTATATCAAATTTATTCCACTTATTATTTAGATACGTTTCCTCTTCTTTATATTAAACGTATTTTTACTAAATATCGCCGTTTTACACGATTTTCATAAAGTATACGGAGTAAACTGTGTCCTTCTCTTTTTTTTAATACTCATCTGCATTTTTTTCTGTGACTCTCTTTCCACTTGAGGTTCTTTTGGCTCGCTTTTTCCTCTCTCTTTCTATGTACTTGATTTTTTTTTTCTTCTAATTTCCTTGAGTCTAACTTGAGCCTTTATCTCTCTTTCAATTCTCTCTCTCTTTTTCTATCCCCCTCTCTATGGCTCATCTGCCTCGCTTTTTTTACTTTCTCTACCAGTCTCTCTGTCTGCCTCACACTCTCTCTCTCACTTACTCTCACACACTCCTTTGCAGTTGCCTCTGCCAAATATCGGCTTTCTTTGCGATTTTCATGAATTTAAGTACAGCTAAGAGATTTTCATGTTTGGTGATCTAGTGATCTATATATATTTTACAGGGAAGCAGGTGTCATACGAGGTCTTTGACGTCGTTGCCATGCCGGGTTTATTGTTTTCCGACATGGACATGGGCTATCTGGCAGTTATCTGACCGATTAGCTGTTTTGACTGCGGAGCTCTTGAAGTGGCTTTTTTTTTAATATATACGATTTTAATCTTTAAATATGATTTTTTTGTTGAATGATTACAACACACACACTCAAAGAGTTTAATTTATATATATTTTTTTATAGATAACTTGATATTTTAAAGTAGTTGATCGATTAAAAGTCAGCCTAGAGTTAAGATATCATTTGAAATTCTCAAAATTCTAATAATATCTCCATGTGACTAATTCTCTCTCACACACACTCTCTCTCTCTCTCTCTCTCTCTCTCTCTCTCACGCACCCACACACACACACACACACACACTCCGCTTGCAGCCATGGGACTATTGAGCGAAGGCAATCCACTCTCCTGGGAGGAGACCAAAAAGCTGGCAGATCACGTCTGCGAACACGGCATCAATCAGTTTATAAATCTGTATCACAGACTCAAGGATCGCCAGGGCGACATACTCAAGTGGGGCGATGAGGTGGAGTACATAATCGTGAAGTTCGATGATGAGCAGCAGGTGGCCCGTGTGGCGCTCAAGGCCAAGGATCTGCTGGCGAAGCTGAACGAAAAGGAACTGGCCGATCCCAAGGGCGTCAAATCGCTGTGGCGTCCCGAATACGGCGCCTACATGATAGAGGGCACGCCGGGCAAACCCTTCGGCGGATTGATGGCCCACTTCAATCTGGTCGAGGCGAATATGCGCTATCGTCGCGAGGAGGTCACCGAGCTGCTGGCCAGCGATGAGTGCGTGATGTCCATAACGAATTTCCCGCGTCTCGGTGCGCCCAATTTCACGTATCCGCTGCATCAGCCCAGGCCGGAGGATCCGCTTAGTTCGGCGCGTTCGCTCTACTTTCCGGACGAGGCCATCTTTCCGGGACATCCGCGCTTCAAGACGCTGACGCGCAACATACGCAAACGACGTGGGGAGAAGGTCTCCATCAAGCTGAAGGGTAAATCAACATTACGAAATTTCAACATTTCAACATTCCGATCTATAACTGACCTTACCCATTACAGTTTTCAAGGATGTGAACACAAAGCTGCCGGTGGAGGGCGCACCGCCCGGCGAACCCGATGTCGTCCTGCTCGATGCCATGGGCTTCGGCATGGGCTGTTGTTGCCTGCAGTTGACCTTTCAGGCGTGCAACATAACGGAGGCGCGTCGCCTATACGATCAATTGGCGCCCCTATGCCCCATTATGCTGGCCCTGACGGCCGCCTCGCCCGTTTATCGCGGCTATCTAACCGAATCGGATTGCCGCTGGAATGTGATTAGCTCCTCGGTCGATTGCCGCACGGTGGAGGAGCGCGGCCTGGCGCCGCTAAACGAAAATAAGTTTCGTATTGCCAAATCGCGTTACGATTCGATTGATTCGTATCTGTCGCCCGAGGGCGCCAAATACAATGATGTGAAGCTCACGTACGATGAGGATGTCTATAAGCGTTTAATCGAGGGCGGCATCGATCATCTGCTCGCCCAGCACGTTGCCCATCTGTTCATCAGGGACACCGTTTCGCTGTTCAGCGAGAAGGTGCATCAGAACGACAAGGAGGACACGGATCACTTTGAGAACATTCAATCGACCAATTGGCAGACGATGCGCTTCAAGCCGCCGCCACCGAACAGCTCGATTGGCTGGCGCGTCGAGTTTCGACCGTGCGAGGCGCAAATCTCTGACTTTGAGAATGCGGCTATTGTTTGCTTTGTCGTCCTGCTGACACGCGTCATCCTCTCGTATCAGCTGAACTTCCTAACGCCCATCAGCAAGGTGGACGAGAATATGCAGACGGCCCAGAAGCGTGATGCCTGCCGCAAGGAGAAATTCTGGTTCCGTAAATCGTCCAAATCAACGGAACAGCGTGCCGCCTGTGTCCAAATCAATGGCACGGCGGGCCCAACCAATGGCACCAGCGATGCCACAGCCGAGCCGCTGTTCAATGGCAGCGCCAAACTGAACGGACATGGCAACGGACTCAATGGCAATGGCAATGGCAATGGGAACGGCAATGGCAACACCAACGGCACCCACATTCAGAATGGCACCGACAGCGATCACACCGACACGGACGATGAGGAGAACGAGCTGTTCCAGCTGCTCACCATCAACGAGATCTTTAATGGCAAGGTGAGTTCCACTAACTGATTATTAATTGGCAATGTCCGGCTTTAAATGCTATGCATTTTGGACCTTGCCTTCAACCGATTGCTAATGCTCCGGTCAAACTGCATCTTTACTTAGTATTTAACAACTAAAGCAATTTCCCACTCTAGTTGTCTTGATAATTATCTTAAAAATACGTCAGAACACTTAAACAACTTTGACAACATGTTAAAGTATATGGTAACTTTGTCAGGCACTTGCTAAACTGTTTCTATGCTTTTGGAATTTGTATTTTTTGGCTTTTGTATTTTAGGGAACATGAAACAAGAAGCTTAGTTAATAACAATTATCGGATATATTTAAGTTTGACAGCTCAATTTAGGGAATAAATTTTACCAGGCACATGAAAAGCGGGGTAATTTATGACATTTATGCCAAAATACCTACCTAATTACTTATACATGTATAAAAGAGGCAGCGCACAAAAACAAGAAAACGAAATCGAGTTTGACAGTTCAATGTAGGTAGTAACTTTTACCAGGAACATGGAAAAAAAGGACCTTGATTTTCAACAATAATTAACAATAAATAACCCACAATAATTCGTTAATCATGTGCCTTTCTTTCATACAGCCTGGTGTATTTCCTGGCCTGGTGCCACTGATACGCAGCTACCTGCAGTCCATGGAGGTGGACACGGACACGCACTGCACCATCGAACAGTATCTGCGCTTCATACAGAAGCGCGCCGCCGGCGAGCTGATAACAACAGCCACCTGGATACGCGAGCAGGTGCTCAGCCATCCGGACTACAAGTAAGCTAAATGGCTAAATACCTAATTCTCTTTCTACACGATAGATAGGTTCCCAAAAAATGGGTAGATTGCTTCCAGACCTAAAAAGGCAACTTAAAAGTAAAATAAACAATATTCAAAAATTCTAGTTAGAGAGAAGAGAAATTATTTTCCGTGTTTACCCATTTTATTTCTTTATATTACATTATGTTATATTATCTATTATATTACAATATATATTATAAAACATAAATTATGATATTCGAAATGTAAAACTTATATAAACATTTAATAATTCGGAAAATCGCAACCAAACAGAAAATGCGATTTAATTGGGAGGCGTGAAATAAAAGAAATTCATAGATAAATTCATCATAAAATATCAAACAAAAAATCCATAGAATTGAATTCATTCAAAATTCGTGTAAAATGAGAATATCATCTATATATATATATATAATTAATATTTATTAATTATTATTTTTCCTTTGCATTACAGAAAAGATTCGGTGGTGACTGATCGCATTAACTACGATCTGCTGAAGTGCATTCAGGGCATACAGGAGGGCAAGCACGTGGAGCCGGCGCTGCTTGGCCAGGGCAATCATTCCAAGACGAAAGATTTCATTCCGCCCGCGCTGCAGAAGCAGCTGGCCAAGACTGGCTGCTGCGAGGACAAATGATCGCGCTGCGTCAGTACACAAACAACAAAAGCACACACATAAACAACAACAGCAAAAACACAACAACAACAACATACATAATATATATACATATATGTATATATACACACCACATATGCATCTCTGTGTATATGTATATATATATATATTGTGTGGCAAACGCTCGCCGCAGGCTGCACACGAAGCCAACGCTGAGGCTGGAGCGGATCGGGCAGAGAGCTGCCACCAGCTGTGGACGAGTGGAGTGGAAAATGGAAAAGCGCATGCCCATCGCGATCGCACACACGACCGTTGGGCAAATGGGGCCTCCGCTCGGCGGGGCGGCGGCGGCGGGGGAGCGTTGCAAATATTTATCAATATTAATATTTTTGTAGCATAATTCTAATAATTTTTTTATTTTATTGTTTTTTTTTTCCTTTTTTTTTTTTTTTGTAAACACGCGACGCAAATTGATTAATGTGAAAAACAGAGAGTTACAGAGAAAGAGCACCAAAAAAAAAAAGGGCGGGACATTGGATATGTCGGGTTGTAACAATATATACAGATATATATATATGGAACGAATGGAATGGCTGTACGAACTAGCGGATACGCTGCCCGAGCTTGAAGATGTGAGCAGCAGCAGATGGGCGTAGAAGTGGGCGTATTCTGCTAGTTGCAAATAGAAAAAAATGAAAAAACAATAACCTCTAAAAATCAAAAAAAAAAGTTTATAATTATTACTGCAATCTACTACTGGCTACTTATCTTTAATAATATGATTTAACCTTCTACTTTTGTCTTAATTTTTTATTTGATCATATATCTACACATATATATATATATATATATATATATATATTTATATATGTATGTTTGTATTATTTTTATTATGATTATGTTAGCCGCAAACAAATAGAAGTCGAAAGAAAAACATCAACTGCGTTTGGTGCCACATGCCACATGCTACATGCCACATGCCACCAACCCCACACAAAAGGCCAGGCGCAGTTAGCAAAATCTCAACCAAGTGCCGTTCCACATGACAAAAACCATAAAAAAAAATCCTTCCTAACAAAATAGTTCAAAGTAAACCAAGTTGTTTTTTTAATTCATCATTTTTTTTGAATTTGTTTGGTTTTTTTTTTTAATTTTTTACAAACTGTGGCCTGCTGTTATTAAATTTTTATATGTATATTATAAAAGTAAAAAAGCAAAAGCTCGTGCTATTATAATTTATTATGTATGTGTGTAATTGTATCACGAACACTATTATTATTATTAGACCTATTAATTATTATTATATTATAGATGCAGTTACTGTGACCGCAAATAAAACAAAACAAATTGAAGAAAACTATTGTTGAAACTTAATTAAATGTTAATTTGTTGTGCTCTATATAAGAAAAACAGCAAAACTAAGAAAAAAAGAAAATTAAAAAAACACAGTAATTAATAAATGAAATCAAATTATACACATATATTTATAACTGTTTTTTGCAAAAAAAAATTTTGTACGTGCAAATACATACATACATATTATACATACATATATATACATATATATGCATGTTCACTTCAATCGAAGTTTTTCTCGATAAAATGCCTTCTGAATGAAAAATATTGCATACATATATTTTAAAACAACAACACAACAACAAAATTGTACTTAGACTTATGATTAGAGCAAGACAGATATAGGACAGAAAGAGATAGATATATAGAAAGTGGTGCAAATGTTAGGGAAACAATGAACTTTTTACTAGACTAGCGTAAATAGAGAAATCAAAACTGTTTCGCATGATCAGTACGTGCTACAACCCCATATACCTATACATATATTAAATTGACTTAAAAAAAACAAAATGAAAACAATTTAAATTTAAAACAACTCACATTGTACTTATACAACAATAACAAAAAAAAAAAAACAAAAAAAAATAGTTATATACACGCATATGTTTGGCATAAAAAATTTAATGGAAAAAGTGGAATTCGCAACCATATTTTTAGCCAATTTAAATGAAATGTACTGCACTTGAAAATTGTCTGGCACATGGCATGCTGAGCACAGCATTTAATTAATAATTTCTTTTTTAATGTTTCGAGTTGTGTTTTTTTTTGCCAGCCCTGCCCATGAGCGCTAACAGTATTTTGATAATATCAAGTGCATATTAATATCTACATATGTATACCAATCACTAAACGCAAATAAAAAAACAACAAAAAAGCCCGTTATGGATTTTTATTAAACAAAAGCAAAATGGATAATCAGCATATCTTTTATCACGCCTTTTTGCTTGAGGAACAGCGAACTGATTTCAGCTGAACGCTTTTTGCGTTTGTGCTGCTCCGTTTTGCGTTCGCATTGCGCTGTTAATGCTAAAAGGCCCCCTGTTAGCCTTACGTTGGGCTAGTTACGTTGTTTTTTTGTTCGTTTTGTTTACATGCTATCAAAAGCCACATTAACATCCAACTTTCATACATACATATTTTATTTTATTTTTGGCAAACAACGTGCGTGTGTGCTTAAATGTTACGTTTAAATGTCCACGCTGTGCATTTCCCCCGTGATATGTGTTTTTGCGTGTTTGATTGCCCTTTCGCTGGGCAAAACAGTTAATTAAATAATGAAATCGTCTGTCAACAAGAACTAGCGATTTCTTGTGAAGCAGCATTTGTGCAATAAAAACCCTGCGCTGCTTATCAAAGGGTTTGTTATTGTGCGTGCGTCATTGCAACTGCGAATGTAATTTGTTTTGTGATTCACATGCCGCATTCTGAGCAAAACAAACACGCAAAAATACCGTTACACTGTAAGTGCGCCGCCGTGAGAGGGTGTCAGTGTGCGTGTGTGTGTGTGTGCGTTTGGGTGGAGTACAGGTGTACACATGCATACGTGTGTCAGTACAATGTCTATTTACATGCGATGCTCTGTTGAATCCTTTTTGCTCTGCTTCCGCATTGACATCTCACCACAATTGAGAGAGCCACAGGATATGCAATGGAATACAGCGCTCTTGGCCTGTGGCTTATGACGTCACAATTTCGGAATTCTGTGTACGCTTGTAGGAAACTAACTTAAATTTAAAGTAGTTTAACTATTAAAATAGGCTAGCTATTTCTATAAAACTTGGCATAAATGCGTCTCTTTGCAGCAGACATAATATATAACAAGATCGGACCACTATATTAAATATATAGCTCCCATAGGAATTCTCAAATAAAAACGAAACTATTTTTTTTCATTCAATATATTTTGATCAAGTTTACAAACTAATTTTATTAATCATAAACAATTATAAAAAAGCTAAAAATAAAATGCGTGCAATGTAAACAAAGTACGAAACGAATTTGTAACGTCACGCGCTCTCTTTCGTTGCGCTTTGCGTAATCTTCAGATCTTGTTGGTATGGGTGTGCTCTTTGCAGCATACAATGAGAGCACAAGTCATAAAGTGGGCTGAGGCAAGGAAATCGGGCACACCAAATGCCTATAAATTAAAACGGCGAATTCACAATTTGTTGCCGTAAAATCAAATGGTGCTCGCTGCGTAGGGCAACAGGCGCAGTGTTGGATTGGACATGAGATGTCTGCCAGAGCTGAGCGGCCCCCTCTCTCCCCCACAGCAGACAGCGACAACAAGTGATAAATAAACGTAAACTGCAGGGGCCAAGCAGCAACTGTAAACACACTCACAAACACACACACATTTATGACAAATAGCGAAACACGCCCAAAGCGATAGCCATAAAGTGTTGCATACAAAAAAGACCCCTCCACACAACGCCCATTAACAGCAGCAACAACAACAATAGGAGCATCTGCAGACAGTGTTGCCAAGTGGCGTAAAGTGTAACAATAAGTCGAATAAACGTAACGTCCTTGGCAAAAACGACAAACGTCAAAACAGGCATAAAAAGAACAATACGTAAAAAAGACAGCGTACAGCGCATACAGCAAAAACAACAACAAAAAAAAGAAAACGAAAAAAGAGGAAAACAAGGTGTACTGAAGAAAAATATGGGTAAGTGGGTTGTTTTAACATTTGACAAATTTGCATTCGTATATGTGCATACAAGTAAATAACTCTGTGTGCGCCTGTGTGTGTGTGTGTGCCTGTGTGTGTGTGTGTGTGTATGTGTAATGGCGAGTGTAGTGCTTGCAGGTGACAATGGCCGCAGCAGCAATTGACAGTTGAATGGGTTAGATACAAAACGCCAAGAGCGCTACTTAGAGAGAGCAAGCGAGATGGAGCCGTTGCGAGCGCGAGAGCGTACGAGTGGGGTATGTCCCGATTGACAGAGCCTAAGAATTCCGCCCTCATTGCCTTGTGACGTCACAATTTCGGAAATCCGCTAGTTGGAAATTAACGTAAATTTCGCTCTTAAAGTTGTATAAGGACTAAAATAGGCAAGCAATAGATATACAATCAAGCTTTACGAATTTTTTAATCATCTCTTCTGTATAGCTTAGCCGGTCTGCCTCCCGAATGCTTTAATTCCAAGCGATTTTATAATATTATAAGCTGCCCTTGCATTAATAAATGCATTATTAAAAATACATTTTTTTTGTAGAATTTTTTTGCAATGCAAACAAAGCGCAATCTGAAATTGTGACGTCACGCGCTCTTTCAGCGCGTTCTCTGTCGTTTCGGCGCCGAATAACGGCACTGCGCTCTGCGCAACCTTTAGATCTCTCCATCGTGGTGGTATGTCCTGTTTTGAAATTGTTTTTTTTTTCCTCCTTTTTTCGTTGTTTTTCCTTTTTGTTGTTGCCTTCACACAGCAGCAAAAGCCTTACGTGTATGTGTGTGTGTGTGTAAGTTAAATAGGCACATATAATATGAAAATTGCATTTTTCCTGCGCGCTGTGTTGTAATTTGCTTGACTTTTAGTGTTTTTTTCGACGTTACTTGGTGTTTTTTTGTTTTTTTTTACCGCTGTTATTGCTGTCGCCTGCAGGCGCCCTTCGGTTTTATGCGCTCGTGCCTTGAGCTCGCGCTGTCTGTGTGTGTGTGTGTGTGTCCACAGCCAAAGCGTCCGTCAGCATTTTAGCCGCTCGGCAGTGAACTTTTTAGCGCCTGGCTGCCAGGAAGGGCCGCAAGCACAAAGCAAAAGCCCAGGCGCCCGCAACGCATCCGACTCGGAATACGCCCCGCTGCGTTTCGCGGTGTGTGCGTGCGTGTGTGTGTGTGTGTGTGTGTGTGTGTGCGCTGTTCACGCCCCTTTTGAGCTATTGTTAATGCAAAGATATTCCACAAAAGTATAATTTTTGTGCGTTTTTGTTGCAGCAGCAGCAGCGCCAACATCGCCCACAACAACAGCAGCAGCGGCAGCAGCAGCAGCAACAACAACAGCAGCAGCAGCAGCAACAACAACAGCAGCAGCAGCAGCAACTGACGCTGTTGGCGGCAGCAGCAACGGCGGCATCGACATCGGCAACGGCATCGAAATGCTGAAAGCACTCTACGATTTCCAAGCGGTCTATCCGAAAACGATCAGTTTCGATGAGGGCGAATATTTCATACTCTATCAGACGTCGGCGCGGCAGCGGAACTGGTGGCAGGTGGTCAGCATGAAGGGCAACATTGGCTTCGTGCCATCCAATTACGTAATGAAGATTAAGGTAAAGTGCCTGCCACCGGCTGTTGCAAGTGCCACCTGAGTAAATATTTTTTTTTTTTTTTGCAATTGCAGGTGGAACATGACTTTCTCATCAGTTTCCTCAACTCGTCGATTGAGTCGCTGGAGAAGTGCACTGAGCCGGAGATAAACGGCATCATGTCCAAGGACGAGCTGCTCGACAGGCTGCGCGAGAAGAAGCACACCATGGAGCGGCTATATGCGGTAAAAAAAAAAATTTAAAAGAAAAATCGAAAATATCGGGCTGCCGAAAACTAAATACCCTTGCAGAAATATTTAGGATATATATCTTATGTCTTATCTATAGTTAACAGTGTTTGCACAAAGAAACCAAAGGGCTATACACCCAAACCTCGCTTTACGGCCTTCACTTGTGCCAAAAATGTTGGCCGTAAAACGAAATACGAAAAAGGTCCATAGAATTGAATTTCACTTCAGAATTTATAAAGCAAACATTTTGTTTCACATTTTTATTTAAAAAGTTAATCAAAAATTTATCAAAAATTAATAATAGTACACAGTAAGAATAGTAAACTTCATCTTATAGGAACCTATGCCAAGTTTCATGGGGCGAATCAGATAGCGGACAAACTAGCTAGGAAGAGTTCCATTTCAGCCAGAATCATTTTGTGGAATTCGAACGAAACTAAAGAACCAAAGAATTCGTCTGAATTGTCCGAAGACGGGATCTGTACAATTTAAAAATGATAGAGGAGGAGGAGATAACTTTCCAGCAGGCTTAGACTGTATTAGCTAGGGTAGACCCAGATTCACAGAGAACACACACAAATCAGAGCTCTTCAACCAGGAAAAGAATGGGATAAAGAGCTGTAACTTATTGGTGAGAGGCACAATAGACCCAGGTGATATTTTAAATAATATTCAATAAATAAAAAAAATCGGCAATTGATGCAGATCAGGATTATATATACATATGTATTATCTAGTTTGCTTTCATGCGTTACACATTTCCAACAAAAATGAGAGTACCCGCTGCAAGGGTATACAAATTGCCAGGTTATTAAATATGCAATCGATATATCAATTTCACGTCCACTCGACAGGAGAGCTCCGAGCGCGATGGTGACTCATCGCTGTCCTACTCGCACAGCTACAGCGACAAGCAGCAGCTGACCGGCAGCCACAGCCACTCGCACCGGCACTCGCACACGCATCCGCATCAACAGAAATCGCAACAGAACAGTCCGCCTGCCACGCAACGTCTGGACATGGGCAAGAAGAGCATGTCCAGTCCGGCGGTGGGCGTCAGTGTGCCGCAGTCGATGCCCGAATCGCCCAGCATGGGCAGCATGCAGCTGCAGAGCAGCAGCTGCACCATACAGACGCCACAACAGCAGCAACAGCAGCAGCAGCAACAGCAGCAACAGCAGCAGCAACAACAGCAACAACAGCAGCAGCAGCAACAACAACAACAGCAGCAACAACCGCTGCCAGCGCCTCCTTTGGTGGCTAGCACATCAGCCGCTGCAGCAGCCGCAGCGCAGGCGCAGAAAGTGTCCGCGTCCGTCGTTTCGGATGTGGCGCAGGACAACAGCATCACCTCAGAGCCGTCGGAGACGACGACAACAACGACGACCACCAGCGAGGATGTGGTGACCACGTACAAGGAGACCAGCCAGCTGAGTGCCAGCAACGGTGTCGCATCGAACGCTTCGTCGGCGGCCGCCGCCGCCGTCAGCGCGGCCGCTGCAGCCACAACAACAACAACGGCGGCAACAGCAGCCGGAGCAGCGGCAGCGGGCTCGGTCAATTCGGCCTCATCCAAGCCGCACAATGGCAGCAGCCCGGGCGCCACATCGACCCAGGACGAGCAGCTCAGCCTGAGCCTCAGCCAGGGCGTGGACAGTGCGCCCGACAAGTCCGAGGCGAGCGATGATGGCTGCAATGGCTGCGTTGACAACAGCCAGGCGCTGGATGACAGCATCGAGAGTACCTCGCTCTCGCATCGCCTGGGCGCCGCACTGGCAGCGGGCGGCGGCGCCATGGGCAGCGGTCGTGGCCAGCTGAAAGTGGAGTCGTCCGACGTCTATCAGATTGTGGATGCACTGCGTCGCAATACGAATCTGAGCTTTGATTTGTCCTGCGAGGCGCTGCGCGTGGTGCTCACCAGCTTGGAGCAGCTGTACAATGGCGCCATCAATCCGTATCTGGAGGCGGTTGCCGTGCACGTCACCGGCAAGGTGGCCACGCCCAAGGAGCTGCTCGGCATCACGCACGACTCGAAGCGATTGCAATATCTGTTCGCCCAGCTGGCCGACTGCAAGAACGATACGGAGCAGCGCACCTGGATGCTGTACGAGGATGAGGAGGACATAATGCAGTTCCTCGAGGAGCTCGTTGAGATATTGGTAAGGCGAAGGGGCCCAGCTGATCTCAGTGCATTTTGGCTTTAATGCGAACTCGTAGACATTTTTCTTTTTTTCGATTGAACAAAAACTCAAACAAAATATTTGGTTTCATATACCTTGACAGAAATTATACATGTAGAAGGATTTGAAATCGATTTACTGTACTTTTAAATGAGTATTTTTATTTTGCGGAAAAACATCTTCGATCCCACATATCGATATATATGGATGTGGCCACGTCTGTCTGCTTGTCCGCATGAATGCTTTGATCTTGGAGACATCGAAGCTAAAGACTTTATAGTTCTTAAAATCGTTAAATATCGATTTTTAATCACAATCACAACATTTTGTTCCTCAACCCGCTTACGTAATATCGATAAATGTCGATTTTCAGACTCCGTTTTTGAGCATATTACGAAGATTATAGGTGGTTGAGAGTGTTCTATATATTTGTTTATATTATACTACTACATATTCTATAGCATACACAGATTAAGAACACATGACTTCTAGATCCACCCTCCCGGTCATAAGTTTTAGATCTTTTGATCTTTTAAATCTGTTTGCGATCCTTATTTCGTAGTCGGGCAATCTTGACTTGAGCTCACTTACTGGCTATTTCATTGCTCTGTTTTTCACTTCTCAGAATAACGCCGATGAGAACATCAGCTGCTATGAGATGTCCTGCGATCAGTATCAGATGTTCATTAATCTGGTGCAATACTATCAGATGGAGACACGCTGGTCCATCAAACAACTCTTGCTAAAGACTTTCACTGCTGCCTGTCACTTGGATCACATCATTGTTGACATACTCCTAACCTCGGTGCTGCCCCTGGAGATTGTAAGTGTGCAATAGCAGCAACTATTATTAGGTAAATAATCATATTAATTTACTGATAATTTACTGATCAGGTGGAGGATATGAAGACGCACTTTTCCAATTTGGATCGCTTCAAGCAGCTGGTCAAAATGTTAACAATTATCTTCTCGCTGGGCCAGCCCATGCCGGTCAATCATCAAGGTGCGTTATTAGTTGTGTTAAGCTTCATATATTTCATAACTTTCGGGCCAATCATAGTTTTAAAACTGTTATATATCAATTTATTATAACAGGTACCCAAAAATGTAAATTATATGATTTCTGAACCACTTTTAAGCCGCATTCTGAGTATAAATAATAACATAATAGAATAGCATAATATAATACAATATTCGTTTATAAAATAATAGCTTATTATAACATTTTCTGATAATATTACCTTGGAACTCTATCGAACCGGTTCGACTGTTTCACATTTTATCGCCAACACTTTTTGGTATCAAGTAAGCCTTGCATTCGTTTCTACTGCCAGCTGAAGCTGGTCAAGCAAACAATTTCATTTGCAATTTGAACTCGGCTAAGATAAGAGCAAAACGAAAAAGAATTTTGGAATTTTTGTTAAAAGCTAAAAATCTTGTATATATCTTTTTGTATTTTTTTTTAAATAATATATTAAGTGCGTTTAAAATATGATGAGCTCGACAGTTATGCCCAAAGAAACCAGCACGGACAAAAGGAAGCTGGAAGAACTGGATAAAAAGCATAAGTTGCCGAAAACTGACAGCGTTATGACCGTGCATGGCCAAGCAGTTCAGACCATGGAGGACGAGGGAAGTGACACCGATACCAGCACCGACACAGATGCAACGGGCAGCCTGTCAAGCGAGTCCCACTCTGAGCTCGATCAGGAGTAGGGACCACGACTTTGTGAAGTTTAAAAGATCACGGAATGTAGCTGCGGCTTGAGGACTTGCGTTTGGTTCTCGCAATCGCTCCTGTACCAGTTAAAGTTCCGGAATGAAAAAAAAATATATATATATATATATATAACAAAAATAATATATAAATATAAAATCAATTATACAAACTTTAATAAGTTGAACTTCGGAATTAGATTATAATCTTATTGTATATTTTATTGTATTATATTATAAGCAGGTGAAAATATCTAATATTTTACAATTGATTTAGTTTATATAATACTATTTGCCTTGCAGATTATTTGGGCGTGCATTTTGCCAGTTTTTTGCTAGAAATTGTTGAGGGCAACAACCCAGAGATGCTGGTGGATATGGTAATTGCTCTCATACTTGCCTTTAATCAGCAGTTCGGCGAACATACGGTCAATGTCATCATTGAGGCCATGCAAAATCTGCCCACGGCCAAGGTGTTCACCGAGAAGCTACTGCTGCTGCTCAATCGAGAGGGTAAGCAACTGCCTCTACCTTTTTTTTTCCGGTAATTATTATAAATTCCTTTTATTGTGACAGATGATCCAACGCGTCTGCTGAAGCATCACAATGTGCATATGAATACGGTGCTGCGCATGTTTATTGACATATTCAGTCATCCGGATACGGCTGGCATGTTTTACACGAATGACATTAAGGTGCTAATTGATATTGTGGTGCGTCAGCTGTCAGATTTGGATGCGGGCAGTGCGGTAAGTGTAAGAAAAATGCAGAACAATTGCAAAAATATTATCTACCTTTCTCTGTCTCTCTCTCAGACACGTCCCTGCTATTTGGAGCTGTGCCGTCGCATTTTGCGCAACACTAACTATCAGGAGCATCAGCATCGGAAACATGATCTCATGAAAATCTTTACGCGCATCTTCTGCGAGGAGACCGAATGCAGCGCATCCGATCAGCAGCTGGTGCGCGAGATAGCCAACGAATTTCCCCAGTTGTTTAAGGCATAAATCTAACCAAGAAAAAACCGACACTCCTATAAACCAACAGAAAAGTAAAAAGAAAAATATGTAAAGCGTTGCTAGTGAGGCTACCAAAGTGAGCCAACAAAAATTTTCAATTTTAAATTGTATAGTTTACAAAACTGACCGCAACAGCAGGCATTAGCAATATATATTTAGACTCTTTCGCATAGCCTTAACAAATCAACTGCATTTCAAGCTGAACAGCAAAATGAAACCACATTTATTTCACACACATCATTTATACAAGTAGTTTAATGCTAAGTTTCGTTTTGACAGTCCGCAGCAAAATGTTTAATTTTATGACATTCGTAGTGTATCTTATGAGGCAGCCAACTAGTTGCATATGAATATGAAATATGTTGTGCGTGTTGTATGCAACCATTATATATATATATATATATATATATATATATATACATAAATATATATATATATGCTCTAGTATATCATGATTATTATATACATATAAACATTTACACTTAAGTCTGTGACAAAGATAGAAGCCAAAGCTAACATTACCACAATGCAGTTTGGATGATGATTATTATAACAAATATGATTATGATTATGAAATGCAGGCATTTTTAGTTTTTACTAAACTAATTTAGTGCATAATATATACATACATATATACACATACATATGTACTATGTATTTTTTAGAGATTAACAACCAAATTTATAGAATGAACAAGACACGTATTTTACATCAAAATTTATAGTTAAAAGAACGAAAAATGGGCATGCAATCGATTTGTTTAGCAACCAAATTATATAAATAAAGAAAATTTAACAACTTTTTGAAAAGTACAGAAAATTATAAACTCACTACAAAAATGATATTTACAGTAAACAAAATAAAACAAAATGGAATGTTAATTGCAATCATAATATGAGAAATGATATTTAATCAAATCAAATCAAATCGGAGGGCGAAACTAATGTTAAATTTGTTTATATAATCTATGAGAAACAAATCACAATACACAAAAAATCGACGACTGTTGTTAAAGCTCAGCCGCTATGGCATAAAAAAAAAAACAAATATGACAGCAAAAACAAAAATTTGTAAACATAATAGAAAATTATACAAATTTGTTGAGAAATTAAAAAAAAAAAACACACGTAACTTACTCACCAAATCCCTCTAACTCCTGTCTCTCTCTCTATAACTATCACTTTCTCACTCTAATTAATACGCACTTCGGACAAGTGAAATTTTAAATGTGTTTTTAAAGAAATTTGTTTATTTGTAAGACGTTTTAAATTGGTAACCAAGTTAAAAAATCTATTAAGTTTATTGTTAATTACTAAAAAACATTGTTGAATTGAATTAAAGTAACAGAAATGTACAAAACACAAAAAAAGAAAGATTATTAAAAAAAAGGAAACAATACATAATTAAATACAATTAATAAGCCGCACACTTAAAACAAATATACAGAAATTCATATTCAAAACTTATAAACAAATTGTATTTCAAATATTTGCAAAATTTACATTGTGCTACATTTTAAACACTTTCGATTTGAATAACAATATTGACCACAACAACAGCAGCAGCAAAAACATGAACAGCAACAATATTTTAAATGACTTAACTATTTATAAAAACAAACATTAGCAACAATTTTGCAACTTTGTTAATTTGCTCATTTTAACCAAAGTGAACACACGAATATTAAATAATAGTAAATAAAGAGCAAACATTAAAAGACAATTAAAATGGCAACGCAGCAAAAAGCATTGATATGTAACGAACAATGAAATTGCAATAATTGTAAAGAATAAAACAATATAATAATGATTAAAAATAAAAATTATAAAAAAAAACAACTGCCTATTTTATAAATTGCAACAAAAAAATTACAAAAAACTCCAGCAGAAAAGGCATTTCCAACTTTACAAAATCTATATATTCTTGATCACTATAAAAACTCGGGACAGGGTGGCTCAAAATCAAAAAAAATCTTCTTTTAACTTGAGCTTGTTTTTATAGGTAGCGTGGTCAAAAACTACTTTCAAAAATTTAATTTCTAAATAATAGAATGTATTTTCATTTAGGACATTGGACATGCAAATAATATATCGCTTTTTGATAATACCACCAAATTTCGAAAATCCATATAAAATACTACAAATTAAACAATTATAGTTTTTCGTTTGCTCAACACATAGGTAATTAAAGTTTATTTTGCGATTTACGAGTATAGTTTTTTTTTTTAGAGGTTTACATGTTTATATTTTTGTTTGTTTTTTTTTAGAATACATACATATGTAAGTGCCTAAATTGGACACGATTATGGTCTGTAAGTATATATTATCATATGTGCTTCTTGTATGTTGTCTTTACAGGCATGACATACATAAGTAGTTACAACAATAACAATTGCTAAATGCGATTAGTAAATTAAGTACATATTTCAAATATATATATATATTAATATTATAGATTCTGAATAATATCAAGTGCTAATCGAATCTTGACAAGAAGACAATCTGTTGACAATACGATCCCAAACAACAGCAACATTTAACTACGGCATTAGACCGTTATGATTGATCAGTTAACTTTTACATATAGATATTTATTATATAGCATATGTATGTCTTAATATATATGTTTTAGCGTGGGTTAATAATTTACGTACATTCATAACGGGCCGGTTAACTAATGGTTACAACTGGAACTGTACTAAATTTCCATCAAGTGAGAAAAAGAAAAGTTAATTTTCTTTGTTTGGTTTTTTTGTGTATTTTCCATGATGGTGATTCACATGTGCCTTGTTAGTAGGGTAGTCAGTAAAGAGTGTTGCAAAGAGCTGATATCGCCAGGTGCTGCAAAAAGTGTGACCAAGTTTTACAACTTTGAAGAGCTGTCCATCCTTCCTGCTTACCTCGAGTTAACCTCAAATTGCCGCCGCACCGCCGCGGCGACACCCGATCCGGCCCTAGCCGAAGCCGAAGCACAACTGTCAGTCGTGTCGGCCCTGAGTGACGGCTTTTATAGTGGCAACGCCTCGGTTTTGGGCCCCATTTGCGTTGCCTGCACACAATTTTACGCCCAGATGCGCATCTAACCTAATTCATTTATTTAGCGCTTGTCCAATACTGTGCCAGCATATTGCTCATTGCACTTTAATTCGATTTTGATTGGAAACGCTCTTATCGCATTTGTGCACACGGTCTAGGCGCACGCCGGGCCAAAACGTCTCGCCTGCTTGGTCTATGGTCCTGACGTCACGCTCGAGGAATCTATTCCCCTCTAGGCAGGCAGTACATAAGACGTTATTTATGTATGCGTTTCAGTTCGTTTAAGGAAGCGGCACAGGGCAGTTAATGATCGACTGGTAGATGCCCTGTAGCCAGTTTTAGGAACATTAAAATTTCCCCGGTTCTATTGAGCCCCTCACAGGTAGATCGTTCGTAGCTCTAAATTAATCTCTTATCTCACATACCCAGATTGTATCATCAAAAGTATTATTTTTTAGAATAGATTCGTGTTAACAGTTAATTGTACTTAATTAACGAATTTTGTTCTTATTTATGCAACATTAACAATCGATTATAAATTCAAGAATAATTCATAATTAATCTTTAAATACTCTATGGTTATAATGTCCATGAATATTTCTCTGAGTGTATGTACAGAAAGAAAGTGCACGTTTCACGCTTTTTACGTTTCAAGCTGAACTCAATGGAAAAGTCTGCCCATCCGGTATACACATACTTATATACTGGATGAACTCCATATGTTGACTATTGCCTATTACGTGGGCACAATTTGTACATTGCCGCAGGGTCCCAGCAGCATGGGAAACAATCGACCGTCGTAACAGCAATGTTGGGGCGCTCTCTGATCATCAGTGACGTCAGGAAGCCATTTGGTCTAGTCGAATTTCATTCATAAAATGCTTGGATTGAAAAGAGTTTGAACGAACGCATTAGAACCACTTGAGCGGAGTTGGGAGCTGAAGTCCTTTGGCCTGGCCAGAGCGCATTGGTGCACATGTGCGATAAGCCAAATTGAATCAATCAATGGCAAATTGCGCTTCCTTCAAAAAATGTGCGTCTCAAACGCTGTGTGGGCGTTGTCCCACTGCGTTTCTAGGCGCAGATTTTGTATATAAAGGCGGCAACACAACCGGTTAAGTCATTCAAGTTCCGAGGCTTGCTGAGGTAACAGAGCACATACAGAGAGCAATCCAATCCCGACGCCGTCGCTGACAACTGATAGCTGAGAAACGCCTTTGCTTGGGAGTAACTACAACGCTAGGATGGCCGCTAATCCGCAATGGCTTAGGCTCAACATTCTTGTGCTGCTTCTCCAGCTGGGCAGGCTGAACCTTGCCCACGGTGATAATCAGGCATGCAGCGCTCGTCAGCAGCAGTGTCCTTCTATGCCGCTGCATCGGCTGTTGGAAGATCGACGAAACGAGTTGGATGAATACGACGAGCATCTTGTGTACAGACAGGCAATTGAGCGGAACGATAAACTCGAGGACCGCAGCAGGCAGTTGAATCAAGAGGAGAACCGTCGGAATGAGCGCTCGTTCCGGCGGGAGGAGAATGAGCTGTCACGACGACTGGAGCGAGAAGATCGCGCGCGACTAGATACTCGTGATGAGACTCAGGACAGACGTATGGAAGCTCGACGAGAGCATCTTATTCGCCGCGAGGTACGAGATGATCGCGCACGTGAGGATTCCACTGATTTTCTGCGAAGGGAGGATCGAAACAATCTTCGCCAAGTCGAACGTGAAGAACGAGATGGTCTCCGTCTAGAGGAACGCACTGAACTTCGTCGAGAGGAACGCGCTGATCCCCGGGGAGAAGAACGAAATATAAATCGACGACAAGAGCGTGATCTCTCCCGACGCGAGGAACGCGTTGATCTCCGACGAGAGGATCGAGATATATCTCGACGACAAGAGCGTGACGATGATATTTCCCGACGAGAGGAGCGAGATGAACTCCGACGAGAGGAACGCGCTGCAATTCGTCGAGAAGAACGAGATATAAATAGACGACAAGAGCGTGAAGATGATCTTTCCCGACGAGAGGATCGAGATGAACTCCGACGAGAGGAACGGGCTGAACTGCTCCGAGAGGAACGAGATATAAATAGACGACAAGAGCGTGACGATGATATTTCCCGACGAGAGGAGCGAGATGAACTCCGACGAGAGGAACGGGCTGAAATTCGTCGAGAAGAACGAGATATAAATAGACGACAAGAGCGTGAAGATGATCTTTCCCGACGAGAGGATCGAGATGAACTCCGACGAGAGGAACGCACTGATCTCCGACGAGAGGATCGAGATATATCTCGACGACAAAAGCGTGACGATGATATTTCCCGACGAGAGGACCGAGATGAACTCCGACGAGAGGAACGGGCTGAACTGCTCCGAGAGGAACGAGATATAAATAGACGACAAGAGCGTGAAGATGATCTTTCCCGACGAGAGGATCGAGATGAACTCCGACGAGAGGAACGCACTGATCTCCGACGAGAGGATCGAGATATATCTCGACGACAAGAGCGCGACGATGATATTTCCCGACGAGAGGAGCGAGATGAACTCCGACGAGAGGAACGCACTGATCTCCGACGAGAGGATCGAGATATATCTCGACGACAAGAGCGTGACGATGATATTTCCCGACGAGAGGAGCGAGATGAACTCCGACGAGAGGAACGCGCTGAAATTCGTCGAGAGGAACGAGATATAAATAGACGACAAGAGCGTGAAGATGATCTTTCCCGACGAGAGGATCGAGATGAACTCCGACGAGAGGAACGCGCTGAACTGCTCCGAGAGGAACGAGATATAAATAGACGACAAGAGCGAGATGAACTCCGACGAGAGGAACGCGCTGAAATTCGTCGAGAGGAACGAGATATAAATAGACGACAAGAGCGTGAAGACGATCTTTCCCGACGAGAGGACCGAGATGAACTCCAACGAGAAGAGCGCGCTGAACTTCGTCGTGAGGAAAGCGCTGATCGCCGACTAGACCAATACGAAAGCCGACAAGAAGAACAAGTTATATCTCGGCGACAAACACGTGAAGACCGTGAACGTGTGGGTATTAAGGGAATATATAGTCGTCAAGACAGGCAAATAAATCGAGAAGATATTCGACTAAATGAACGTTCAACCCGTCTGCACCGAGAAGATACTCGTAATGGTGATCGTAACGATGTAAGAGACAATGAACGCGATGATCACCGACGGGAGAATCGAGAAGAACGTGTGGAAAGGAGAGCAAGCCGAGAGGAAATGCGGCGGAAGGAAAATTATCCATCACGAAGAGAGCAACAGGCAGTACGTCACGACGATCTTGCTCAACGAGAGGGACGCGAAGACCGTCGCCGCGAGAAACAATACAATCTCCTACGGGAGAACCAAAGTGAACTACGACGAGATGAACGCGACATTTCTCGAAGACAGGAGCGAGAAGAGCGCTACCGAATGGAAATTCGGCAAGAGGATCTTTCCCGTCTCGAACGAGATGATCTTCGACGAGAGGAACGAGATGTATCTCGGAGTCAGGAGCGAGAAGAGCGCGAACGCTTGCCTGCCGACCGAATGGAAAGGCGAGTAAGTCGAGAGGAGATGCGAAGTGCGGAAAGAGATGTGACACAAAGACAGGAAAGAGAAGATCGTGAAGAGCGAAATGATCGACGACAGGAAGATCGAGATGATCTCCGACGTGTAAGCCAAGAAGTATCTCAAAGACAGGAGCGTGCAGATAATCTCTCTGAACGCGATGATCTGCGCCAAGAGATACGCGAAAATCTTCGCCAAGAGGAACGCGAAAATCTTAGGAGGGATGAGCGTATTTCTGTTCAACGAGAGGAACGAGATATGTCACGAAGACAGGAGCGTGAGGAACGTGCACGTGTGAATCGAGAGGAAATGCAACGAGAAGAAAGTGTTGTGGCACGAAGACAAGAACGTGAAGACCATTTGCGGTCAGATACGCGCAATGTTGATCGCATGGAAGTACGGCGAGACGATCTGTCTCGCCGTGAGGAACGTGATGATCGTATACGTGAGACAGAAAACGCCTTTCGCCGGGTGGAACGAGACACAAGTCGAAGACAGGAGCGCGAAACCCGCCTTCGTGTGGATGCAGAACGTGATGAGCTGCGAATAAATCAGGCCACGGAGGTCCTGACACGACGACAGGAACGAGAAGATCGTGAGCGCTCAGACACTCGTAATGTTAATCGCGTGGACATACGACGAAACGATCTCTCGAGGCGTGTAGAACATAATGATCGAAGACGCGAAGAACGAGATGATCTGCGACGTGAGGAACGAGATGATCTCCGACGAGAAGAGCGTGTGAATGAGGAGCGATCGCAAAGGCAAGTCAGTCGAGAGGTCACGCGAAGAGAGAACAATGACATCACGCGAAGACATGAACGCGAAGATCGTGAGCGTTATGTCAGCGACATGGAAGTACGACGCGTTGATCTCTCCCGACGTGAAGAGCGCGATGACCGCCGACAGGAGGAACGAGCCGAATTGCGACGCGAGCATCACAACGATCTCCGACGCGACGATCGAGATATATCGCAGGAGCGTGAAGCCCAGCGTGTGGTTGCAGGGCAAATAGCTGGCCGGCAAGACAGGCGACGACAAGAACGAGATTTGCCGCAACTGTATATGGGACCGAGGCTGGCCAGTCACAAGCTAACCACACAGCAAAAGTCCAGCAGTTGGGTGAGCAACGACTACGGCAAAGAGGGACTCATGATAACAGGCCAAGCACTGATTTTGCTGCTACTTTATTCCAAGTTGAGCCGCCGTAAAGGACACGATCTTGGGTAAGTACACGACCTCATATTAATTGCGATATACTAAAACATTTTTGTTCTTTAGGAATACGCTGGGTGACCATGTCCAGGGATTTCTGCATCCAATCAACTGCTAAGATACCAAGACAAGGCTTAACAAGAAACCTGATTATCTGAAACGCAAATGTACCTAAGAGAAACCACAAATACTACTATACGAAACCAAAGTCCCCAAATCGCACAGCAACATAATGAGCAACGAGTTTAACGCTGAGAGTGGATCGGAGATGTGTCTGAAAATCCATTGTAATATTTATTCCAACTGTTACTGTAACTGTGAACTACACTGAGCTACAAACAAATATAACTTATACATAGTTGAGCATATGCAAAGCCTGGAATCTGTCTCAATTCGGTTTCCCTGACATCAACCCAACCAAAGGGGCTGGCTAGCTGGCCCCAGCCCCCTTCCCAAAAAAAAATCACATATAATAGGAGCACAAGAGCACAGTCCCCGATGTCTTCGCCAGGGACAAGGCACTCCAATTGTCCACTCGGCATACTTGGGCACACAGCAGTATGGGTATTGCCCACTTAAGAGATGGGAGCCTTTCCACTTGCCACACAAACAAACACGCACTCGCACACACACACAGGGCTCAACTGGAAAATTATTATTGCGATTTTCCATGTCGGTTGCCTTCATCCTTGTGCGCCTTTTGTATGCCAGACAGAATCGTTGTTGATAAATTTCGCACATATTAGATGCCGGACTGGTCTATACATCTTTTTGGTTTGCAAAGGATTTCCCAAAGGGTGCCTGCCAGCCTGCCTGCCTGACTGGCCCCGACAACAACCAAGCAGTAAGCCATTCTTAATCAGTGAAACCAACACAAATTTTACACAATTCTCTTCTATTGGGGATTATTTCGCATAGTAATGTGTGTACAGCGAACTTATGGTCATACACACACACACACACACACACACACACACATTCACAAACACAGACTGATAGATTATAGTTGCTTTCATGTTTGTGTTTTTAGTCTAGTTGTGTGTGGAAATTGTACAGTTATGGCCTTAAATATGTATGTATATACTTACATACCAACTTTTATATCAGAATAATGCATGCTCTTATGTTTTACCCTTCATATATGCACACCTACATATACAGAGTTATAGTAAAAGTCATGGTTTTAAGTTCATAAAGCTGTAATTTAAATTGTGAATACCCTGCATACATTGCAAACAGTTCAAAAGGGGTATATTGGTTTGAAGGAGGCAGCTCTAATGCCTCTAATGGGAATATATTGCATTTTTGGTATATATTTGAGAAAATTCAGAGTTAATCTTGAGGCCAAACCTTAACCAAAAGATATTCCCTATTCAAATATTTGATTTTTGATTATGTTATGGAATTGGGAAGATTGAACCTATATGAAATTATGTGGAATTCTTCCTATATATATTTAAGAAACATGCGGCAAACATATAGAAACCAAACACTGAGCAGAAAGTCAATCCAAAATAAAAATCGATTAAGTTTTGAGCAAGCTGTAGAAGTAAATTACTTTATTGCACAAGGTAATTTCTATTCGGGCACTCTTGACAAGAAAGCAATCTTCTTTGTTACCTAAGAATTTAGCTGCCATCATTTGTCACGCATTATGCAAGACTTAATCTATTGATGGTGCTGTTTGTGTGCTGCCTGCCTAATGCTCCTTTTGTCGAATATTCGCCTCAAATATTTAAGTAGATTCGATTTGAAAGCCAACTTAGATAATTGGGTTTGCGTACAAAAGCCCCAGAGCCGTTTAAATGCTTATCGAAGCAATCAAATTGAAAGTTATTTGCGAATTATGTCCCACGTTGGGCGCCATTTATTACAAAACACGCAATTAGCTGGATTTTGCGCCTAACACTACATATTTGTCACTTAAATGTTATTTAGAGCTATTTTAATACTTACAAAAAAATGTAAGAGCCAGTGCATACCGCCTATAAACATTCATGTGTTTCTCTCAACTATTATGTGGGTAAATATAAAATTTGAGTTTTACGAGTATTTTTACCCGCACATTTCAGCCATGTGTGCACTGGTTATGGGTCCAAGACAAACACACACTCACAAGCACACACACACATGCTCACAGAGACAGACAGATAAATGGCGACACTAGCTGGCAAGGTTATGCGATATTAAAATGCCACAAAAGCGCAATAAACCAACAAGAAAACATCATAAAAAAATTGAGTTTTCAATATTTATTCGAATTAAATAATTCACGCGCGTTGGCCTGGGTGTGATAGCAAAGGCAACTGAAAACCGAACAACGCACCAGCAAGAGAAAGCGAGAGAGAAAGAGAGCAGCAGAGTGTGTGTGAGAGAGATCGGCAGCCGTGTGTATATGTGTATATGTATGTGTGGCTAGACTACCGGAAGGGCTCAAGAAGCGCCACCGAATAAGGGCTGGTACCGTGGGTCGTTTGGGGGCTTGTACGTATGGCATTTTACGAGCATTCGAGGTTTATTTTATGCTCTTAACCATACACACACCCAACCACACACACACACACACACACACACACACACACACACATACACACGCACACACAAAACAACATAAATTTTGTGTCAGAAATCATAAATTTCAATAAAAACATGAATGTACTGCGGTTTCGGGGCTTGCCAAACTCAAAATACCCTTGCGTATATATTATATATATATACAAGGTTGATGTGATAAAAATCGGGAAATATTTCGAGTGCGTTGTTAATTGTAAAATAAATTTAGTTTTCAATTCGAGAAAAAACCAAACAATTTGTATTTAAATCAAGTAATCAAGTGTTAAATAAATTAAATAAAATTCCTATTGGAAGAATACCGAAAATTCCAAATTCCAATTCGTATATCTATTTATAAATATATAATCTTATGTAAATATTTAATATTTAATTGATTAATTACCAAATAGGAGTATTTCTTAAACTTATAGCATAACATTTTAATATTCTATATTAATACAAATAAATACAAAGCATATTTCGGGCTCTTTAATGCCTTTTTCCATGCGTTACATATCTGGTAACAAATTCGTCATATCTCTGTATGTCATAATAAAAGCAGCTAAGTGCCAAATAAATACGCAAAAACTGGAATCAGGTTTTTACTGGTCCGAAAGTCAGTGAGTTCAATACATCAGACAAGCTACTAGAAAAAGTGTTCGAAAGGGCTTATCGAGCTAAGTAAATGCAACTGCCAGATGTGTTAGAAAGTCTTGAAAGCTTGAGTCTATGCTCTGATTGGGTACGAGTGGGATTGCCAGGGTGCGGTATATGCTAGCCTGTCGGAACAGTAGAGCTCTATATTAAAGGATGAATCTAAGAAATGTGTGGCTGTATGAAATAATTAGTGTTTCTATAATATTTAGACGTAATCAGGAGTAGTAAGTATATTTATTGAAATTTGTATATTTATTTTTAAAAGATATGCTTAACGATTTTGTACGCTAGATGGTCTTTTCCTGCAACCGCTAGATTTCCTAGACCCACCCAACTTCAAAAAACTATTGCGAATTGATTGCGAAATTAAACAACTTTTGCGCCCGCTTCGATGATTGCGGCAGAGAGTGAGGGGTGAAGAAGGGGGCGTGACAGGGAGAGGGGGGAGAAGGGGGGGGGAGAAGGGGGGGGGGGGAGAGTGGCGCGACATTTGCTCCGATATTTGCTAGCAATTTTCTAAATTATCAATTTCAACGGCAACTGAGCAGCTAGCGAATAAATAAATACATAAATAAAAGAAATACGTGGAAAATGGAAATGGGAAATGCCAAAGAGCGAGTACGCGCGCAAAAAAAAAGACGAAGAAAAAAATACATTGTGAAATTGCCAACTGGCGAAATTGGTAAAATTCGTGAAAATTCATGAAAATTCGGTTGGAAAACCGCAGCAATTCGAGCAACGACAGCAAAAATTCACCACAAGTTGCCATTAAACGTCAATAGAGCTGAATGCGAAATAGGGCCCAGAAATTGCTAGATTGCTGTAGGTGGAGTTAGTTAGGACAGAGGAACGCGGAGGGAAGTGAGGGGGGCGTGGAAGTGGGCGAGTAGGAGTTTTGGTCGATGCCATTGAAACAGCGGCGCCCTAAGCGAAATGTGCAGTTAAATAAAAATCAAAGCGGTTTACGTTATCAGCGACGATTTTCCAAGGGCGGCCGGCGAGAGGGGGGTGGACTTGGCTTGGTAGTTACGTGAGAGGGGGTGGGCGTAGGGCGCTCATCGAATTTCCAATGCGAACAAGTTGCGTTGACAGCGCCAAACGTCTGCATAATCCCCCAACCAATCAGACCCAAATACAAGCCGAAGAATCGGTTCGAGCCAAAGAAGCCTAGCCGTGCCACGCCCCCACCGGCAGCAGCGGCAGCAGCGGCAGCACCAGCCCGACAACGTGCCACGCCGCCCACTCAGATGCATTTGTGCGGGCAAATGCGAAATTGGTTTATGCAACAGACTTTTATGGCGCACGTCAGGCCGTTGCCGAGGCAAACTTTGACAGCGCAACGCATTCGCAGGCAAATTTCTAAATAGAAACGAGCTTCAGCTCGGCAGGCGAAAGGGGGGGGGGGGGTGTTGTTGTTGTTGGTGTTGGTGGGGGAGTTACCGGCAGCTGTGGTGACAATTTCGCTTGTTTCCCGTCAAATCTGGCTATTATAAACAGTACAAAGAATTTTCAAATTAACGTTCGAACCTTTGCCTTACTTTTAGGTTTGCATTGTAAACCTGGTCTTACACAGTCCTGAATTAATTTGTATTTATTTTTATTATTTAAAAAATTTAGTTTATTAATTTTATTAATTTTGAAGCTAGATAGACCTAAATTTGGCACACTGATTAAAATAAATAAGTCAAATCTGAACCGATTTTGATGTTGTAACCCTGGTCTTACACAGTCCGGAATTAATTTGTATTTATTTTTATTATTTAAAAAATTTTGTTTATTAATTTTATTAATTTTGAAGCTAGATAGACCTAAATTTGGCACACTGATTAAAATAAATAAGTCAAATCTGAACCGATTTTGTTGTTTAATATCTAAATTGATTCTGCATTTAAAATAAAAAAATATGTGCACAATAATTAAAAAAAAATTTTTTTTTTAAAATCACCTTACTCATTTAAAAAAAAAAAAACTCTTTGAATATATACGCGGGTCTACCTGTGTCAGATAAAGTATAAACATTTTGTTAACTGGAGGCGTGGCATACCACGAAAATCTACATACATATCTCCCCCAGTTTTAAAGCTAGAGTAAAATTTTGTAGATCCCAACATCAAGTCAGCACATGCGAAATTGACTGGTAGATGGCGCTGCTCTCTAACACCCAATTTAGGTTTGCGGTAGGTCCTGGGTTCGATTGCACTCAGACCCAAATTGTTTTGATTTCTATTATTATTTTTTATTTTATCTTATAGCCTTTTTACCGCCAAGAACTAGCTTGTTTGTTGTTGTTGCTGGCAACACTGGTCCGGGGGGGGGGGGGCTCCTCTAGTTTTTAGGGGACCAAACATGGCGCCAGCATCCATTGCACTCGTGCAAATAAATTTGCTGTTCACGTACATGAAAGCCGTTTGCACAAGCATGCAATCATCCACAAATATTGTCTAAGCACACAGTCACACACACACACACACACACACACACACACACACACACACACACACGCACACACACACACTCGCCCACACTCGTGTTGTTGCCTTGTGAAGTTTTGATAATCCACGGCTCGTTGTTGAATTGATCAATTGGAAAGCAACCGCAACAGCAATTGCAACCGCATGTCAATTGGTAGGCGCAGGCAGGCACTCTCCAACCCCCACACCCCACACCCCACCCCCAACTCTCGACCCTCCGTAAGCTAGCGCTCAGCTGTTGGCCACGGCTGAAGACGCTGCTGGTGGTGCACACAATTCCAATGATGACATTTACTGGCGCGCCCAGCTCGTTGCACCTGCCACATGCCACATGCCACCTGCCACATGCCACGTCCTCGAGTTTTATGGGATTTTTAGATATTTATAGATTGCGCTCTTACAATCGCTTTGCTTTGCTTCGCAGTTCGGGATGGATCCGTGGGGGCAGCAGCAGCAAAAGTTGTGTGTGCTTTGGCTTTGCTAACAAATGCCCAAACCAAGTGCCTGAGTTGGTGTGTGTGTGTGTGTGCAGGTGTGGGTGTGGGCGTGGGTGTTCGAGCTGTTGCGCAACGAAGCATAAAAAATGTCTGCATTCAGGACACGGCAAATGCCTTCAGTTCGCTTTGGTCAGTGGCACGAGGCGGGGACGGTGCGGGGCGGCAAATCAAAGTCAATTTGGCAAAGAGAGGGAAAAGCATCTTGGAGTCACCCTCGAGTAGTATGTCCTTGTTGATACCACAAGGCAGCGCATTTCGCTAACACTGGCACTGGCCAAATTGCAGCCTCAAGCGGTCAACAGTGTGGAGCGTAGCTGGCAAACAGCAAAGAGCAAAGAAAGTGAGTAACGAGCAGCAGCTCGCAGACGGGACGGAGCGCTGGCGATTGGTGGACAGCGGGTGGTTTGTGGGGGCGACTGTGCTTCTGCTCTGTGGCACAGCTGGCCAACAGGACTTTAAACATATTGTAGTTTAGCTTCTCAGGTTGCATTACCTGCATACTTATTATTAAAAAAAATAATAATATTATGGATGCTCCTCAGACGCAAACATAATACGATTTTAATAACATTTTCTTTATGGCAGAAATAAACTGAAATAACTATGTGAAATTGTACTAATTTTTCACTTCAGTTTTACTTCAAGCAAAAGATAGCTTTAAAGTCGCATAAAAGCTTTCTATATAATTTATTTAAATTCTGCGACTTGAGCCTTGAAAGCACTTTAAAGCTTGTTACCAGAGTAAAGCACATAAAAAGCCAAAAGCTGCCAAAGAAACAAGGAAAATCAGTAAATTTATAGAAACAATTTAAAATAAAGTCCAAAAAAGTGAGCACAGAAAGCACATGAGTATAAGAGACTAGAAAAATAAAAAAAATAAAATTTTGTAGGATAATAAAATATAGTTAAACTATTTAAATCTCAAGTTATTGCCTACGAAAATCCATGAAAGCTTCTATAGCTCGAAGTAAACGTGATTAAACAGAAATGCCTGAAATACTTCTACAACTCATCTATTAAGTATGATAAAGTAGCTTTGAAAGCACGTGAAAGCTTAAAAAAAAGAAATTAAATAACTATATAAAAGCTCTAAGTGCGCTTATAGCTTACAGCTTTGAGTTTTGCAATGAAAGCTCATTAAAGGATTTAAACAAAATCAGGACTAAGATTTAAGTAACAAATTTTCATATTGACTGGATTTAAAATTGCTTTTAATTAAATACAAAACCCGTGGTTTGTTGCTCTAACCGTTCGTTTGATCGGCTCATAAGGCACCTCATAAGTTTGGTCCACTCGAACATCATTGATTTTTCGTGCAGTGTAATAAAAAAGTTGGCTATTTCTATTTTTGCCCCAGTTGGACTGGTCGCGACATTTTGTGCCAAATGTTGTCAGCCTTGGCTTGCACTTAAACATTGGCTGGCTATTTGGGACTGGCTGGGAGCTCCCGTGAAAAAGAGTCAATTAGAAATGTACATAGTGTGGCAGTGCTGCCAGGGTTAAAGGTGCACCCGCCCCCCCCTCCCACCTCCCCCTTCCTTTGGCCTTCCTTCGGCCACGAGGCCAATGGCCCAGTCGGTGCAGTGTTGTGTGCAGTTGCCCTCCCCGGGCGCCATTCGCAGTCGCAATGCGAGAGCCGCAGCCTCGTCGCAGCCGCAGTTGCACACAGCAACATTTTCGACCATTGTGCAGCAGAGCATGTGGCAAATTGAATTTTTGCGGCCGGACGGAGCAGACACTCGCGATGCGGCGCGACGCGGCGCGGGTGCAAACGTAACAAGGTGTTGATGGACTGCGACATGGTTACACAAATTGCATATTGCAATCGACATAGACACGAATTTGGCATATGGCCAAAAGCTGCTGGCCAAATGCGTTGCCCTGCGCTGCGTTGCGGCCGCATGACGTTGCAGCTAATTAAACGCGAAAATTGCATGAAAGCTGGAAAGCGCCAACTGAATTTGTTACCAAAACGCCCAAACAAACGGACAGCGGTCGGAGGGACAGCGCGGTAGCTGCCGTTAGGCGTGTCCCACTTACATTTTGGTCGCTGTCATTTTGGTCATGGCTTGTGCTCTAAATTGATTCTGCGTCTAAAATTAAAACACTTTTGGAAATAACCGTTTTTGACTTTTTTGGTGAAGAGTATCCCTTACTCTTTTTTTTTTTTTTTTAAAGAAAATGCAAATTTATATATTTTTAGAATAAGTTCGAAAGCAATATTAAAGATGTTTTTTAATCAAAAATTATCCTGAAATTGACAAAAATTCCCATACTATATTTCAAGGTCGATTAACTTTGTTAAAACTAAACTGATTTTATCAATTGACGGCATGTAAACTATAAATGCAATTTTAAAAATAAATTTACTATCATGTTGTACAATATTAATTTCTTAAAATGTTGGTTTTTTTTTTCAATTTAGAATTTAATTTAAAATTAAATGGCTAAGAATATAACGATAAAAGTAAAAGATAACTTTCATTACAAGTGTGTAGCCTCTAGATCATATAATGTTAAAAAAATATTGCGTTCATAGGGATAGTGCAGAAAACCGAATACAGCCTTTGCCACTTTGTGAACAGAGTACAGAAATCAGAATTTTTTCAGCTTTTAAAGATATTTGTTAGTAAATTCCCAATCTTTTTAGTTTATAAATTGTACTTAATTTACCCAAATATTTTGAATTCCGACGTATTTATTAAATAGATCTGTCGTGAGTGCATTCTGATGAATAGGGTATTTAATCTTCGAGCTTTCGCAGGGGTAGCCATATCTATTTGTTGTATTCAATTCGAATTGAAATTCAATTGGAGCAGCAACTGATACGAAATTGAATACAGCGGCCAACTGAGACCTGAACGAGGTTACGAATTAGATCGAAGCGCACGCGAACGCGAACGTGAACTGGCTGGCAGATGCGGATGCGGATGCGGATGCGGATACGGTAGTGCAGCTGCAGCTGAAATGGAAACCAAAAACTGGCTTTTTTCGGCGCTGCTGCCCCATTTCCGCCCGTTGGAACTGGCCTCCGAGGAGCAACTCGGAATTAGACCGAAAAATAATTGCAGCTGGCGCTCGTTTCAATTAAGTTCGGCGCACAAAATGGCTCCGTCACATAGTACACTCGGAGAAACTGTCAAGAATTTGCTACTTCAATCAAGTAGAAACCCTTTGTTACAAATTGACAGAGGGGAACATTTTGTAACTTAAGTGCAAAATTCTTATTTCACGTTGGTTTTCAATAATCCCAAAATGTCTTCTTTTTTGGCTTTAGATAAATTAAATAGATTAAATAGATAGATTAAAATAAAATATTTTTTTAAAATCGTCTTTTATTTAATTATTTGTACGTACTTAAGTTCTTATAAAAAGTAGTTTATAATTAATTGTTAAATGTAAAAATTAAATGCAGTTCAACTTGTAAGAAATGTTGAACTTCTTTTGATAACTGTTTACGCTTAGCTTAAGTATACAAATTCTTGTAATGAGTGTAATTTATATTGCGTTCAAAAATGATTTTTTGTTTGCAATATTTATGAACCATTCCTTAAATTAGCCACGTTAGGCAAATATTTAAGAACGAAATGTTGTTAAAATTTTAAGAACAAAACGTTAAAAAACTTATTTTTGTTAGCACAAATTAGCCACGCTTTTCGCTGAGTGTAGCGGTTGCTGCTTGCTCTGTTTGACTCAGACTAGGCTCCAGCAACGGCTCCAGCCCCGGTCCCGCCTCTGTGTCCGTAACCGTTCCGATCCCCAGCTGTTGCTAATTATTGCTGCGTTGCGCTTTCGGCCAGCTGAGTGCACACAATGGAGCCCGTCTCCCCAGCTCCCAGTCTCCCACTCCGCCGGTCTCGTAGCTACCAGAAACGATTGCAGCGCAATTTAACAGATGCAACGGCAACAACTGCACCCGAGGGATGCATTTTGTTGGCTGCTGCAGCAGCTGCTGCTGCTGCTGCTTTGTTAAACAGTTAACTCGACGCAACACCGCGGCCGTACAGTGGGGCATAGGGCGTGGCTGGCTATCAGCACTTGCTGGCCTTAACGTGCTTTACATTACTTTCTTTACCTGCCGAATATTGCGCGCTCTCTCTCGCACTCTCCCTCTCTCTCTCTGGCATACATCGCGGCAATTTGCTGGCCTTGCTGCCACATCAACGCATCGGTCATCAAATTTCTTGCCAAATGTTGCCGCAAATCACTCATTTGGCTGTCCATTCGCATTTGGACTTCATTTCAGCGCCATTAGCTGCCACATAACTCATACCATAAACGGGCTGGCTGTGGGGTCGGCCGGGAGGGGTGGTGTGGCGTGGTTGGGTCAACAAGCAACTTGGATAATTGAATTTGGACGTCGCAAGTATTGCATACTTTTCGGGGCTATAGCGCCGATGTCCTGATTGTTGTTGTTGCTGTTGTTGTTGCTAGGCATTCACTTGAATTCCTTGGGCCAATGTGTTCATTGTCCTTGTCCACTGCGAGCTGCCTCTCGTTGTCCACTTGCAGCTAATTAAAGCTAATCGTGTTGTCGAGTTGAGTCGGCTGTAAGTGCTTTACACTGCGCGAAAAAGTTGTGCGTCTCTTCTGAGGTCTATGCGTGTCTAAATTTTGCTCTGCTTTTTTTCTCAGCAAGTAGGCTACCTATATTTTTGATTTAGTGTTTATTTGATTTTAATTTTGTAATTTTTATATGTTGATACGAAATGGAAATGAAACACCTTTAAACAATTATTAATAGAATATATCTATGTTAAGCATTGCATTTATTTTCATTAGGATTATGTTTTTTTAACTAAAACATTTTGGAAATGAAACACCTCGTTCTATCCAATAAATGTGTTTTATAAACTTAATCTGCATTATGCTTTTGTAGGAAATATGTTTACTTGTTTGAAACAAGTACCCGTATCCAAAACATATATATTCTTGATCAAATGCTTATTCAGTGTTCATAACATTAGTAAATTAATTAACAAGGTTCATGCACTCTTAAAATTTCATGTTCTATGATATAATTACGATATGGAAATGAAACATCATTTTACAACTACCATATGTGCTTCTTAGATCAAATCAATATTTGGCAATCATAATATATTTATTCAGGTGAAAAATAATCAGTTTTAATCTTCAGCTGTTAACTTAACTGTTGGAAAAGTTCCGCTTACTGACTAACAGCAATATTTGTTGGTTGAAAATACATTGAATTTGGTACGAAATGGAATTGGAACACCCGATTGTATCACCCAATTACCCTTTTATCGTGCTGATGTTTGAACATTTTCTTGTTAATTTAGATAAACATTTTTAGTTATACAATTATTTGCACTCCCAATGAATGGAAACAACATGAAATTTTAATTTTGTGTAAAACTTTATTCGATATCAAATATTATAATTGTGTTGTAATTTTGATTCAAATTTATGCAAGCGCGTGCAAAAGAAATAACACGTAATTGCAAATTTATGTAATTTCACTATTAATCATTATCAGTCAATTAATTATCACTTTTTCATTTGAAAACATCTGAAATTGACATGATGTAAAACTGAAACACGCAGTCGAATATAAATAAAATGGGCCATGAAAAGTTCGTGTTTATTTAATGTTGCCATACAACTATTTATTGCATACTTTTGGGAGCAGATAAAAAAGCAATGTGGAACCTAAGAAGGCTTTTGAGGTTATTTTCTGTTAAATTCAAGCCAAATTGGAATTCTTTGCCACGTTTTAAATGATAATCGATCATTTAACATTGTCTGCGTAGATCGAATTGATAAGCAACTGGCCCTCAAACGGGATTTCTCTCAGCGTAGTTGCGATTTCTCTCAACATTCTTGAAGGCACAGCTAACAAGTAGACAGCAGGGCCGGGCGGGCTGGGCGGACTGGGGGGTAAGCCAGTTGCTTGGACAAACATAGTCGATTTGTTGAAAACAGAAACCACCTTGTGTCCGCCCTGCCCCGCCCCGCCCCGCCCCGCCCCCGTGGGCACCCAAACAAAACCGTCAGGGCGCCCAAAAACCGAAACCGTAGCCGAAGCCGAAGACGAAACCGACACCAAAAACCGAACGCATTGGCTGTGCGTGAACGGCAATTTCGCCTCGTAACAAATTTTGCGGCGAATTCAAAAAAGCTTCGCAATGATTGTGGGTGTGTGTGTGTGTGGGTGTGGGGAGTCGTGGGCGAGCGCCGATTTCAGTGGAAAGGTGTGGTTGTCAGTTTGGCCTAAGTCAAGTCGGGGCCACTTCCGCCACATGCACGCGCCTTCAGTTCAGTTCAGTTGGCGACGCGACGCGACGCGACGCGACGCGACGTTTGGCTCCATGACAACATTGTGCGCCGCCAGTTGATGCACTCAGAGAAAGAACAAAGAGAGATTATTTTTTTTTTTTTTAATTAAATGCGTTTTTTATAATCCCAAAATTTAGTAATATTTACTGTACTTTATCGAAGAAATTGTATGCTTGCTTTAAGAACGTCTTAAGCTATTTTATTTTAAATTCAATTAAATTTCCTATAATGAACTTTTTTTACTTAGTTATAAAATGTTGTTCTTATTTAGCTTGATAGCAAAATTACTTAATTCAAGCATATTTTTTCTTACAGCCATATTTCCTTAATCCAAGACTTAAATGCGCAATATAAGAACTCTTGTATGTCCTTATTTATGGTCCATTATAAATTCTGCAATTTTTTCTACTTAATTTGAGAATATTCCACCACTACATATTTCTAAAATATTAATACTTGTATTTCGAACAGTGTATTTTTGGCAGTGTATATGTTGGCCAACACCGGGCAAGTTGGTCGCGTTTACTACAACATTGTGCTTAACACTTTTCGCCTGCAAGTCGCAACGGCAGCCGTACACCCGCAGTCCCGTAGCGTCTGTGCCCCATTCCGCGCCCTGCTGCCGCATGTTGCAAAGTTGTGCGGCTTGCTGATGTATGCTCATATAACTTTGCCACTAACGAGACTCATGAGCTGCATAATAATGAGACGGCGGCTTGGCAGACGCCTGGCACGCAGACTTAGTCCGCAAATAGGCGCCAACGGCCGCTGTAATCACTGAGCTACCCCAGCGCCAAAGCCCAATCCGCAAATCCCAGTCCCGAAAAGAACGCAGCAAACTTCTTGCCAACAATGCTTCATTTCGCATTTATCGATATATATGTACGTGCGTATATATACGCATCTATTTGTATATTTGTGCATATCCTGGGCCATCAATCAGGCAGGCTGCGCAAATGGAGCCACCGGATGGATGGCTTCGTGGCCCGCCAATGAATTCAATACGATTAATTTAGCAACTGATTTGCCGTTGACGAATAACAATGCAACATAATGTGGCACAATTATTCATTTCATCGGCAAAAACTTTCTAGGCTCTGGGCCCCAAAGCCACTTGACGGCTCCCCTGCATGCGAATGAGATTGGTAATACCCCTCAGGCGGGCAGGGCGGAGTGGGAGGGGAGGGGGGGGTTGAACTACGCGCGCTGATGAGCTTGATTATGCGGCCAGCCCGGCGTTTATAGCACGCCCAGCTGCTCTTCGTATCCATCCAGTCATCTTGTTGGCCCTTATCTGATACACGGCCAAGTGTTTAGCACTTTAAGACTCGCTGCGATTTTTTAGTCTAAGCTTTGTGGCAACTACAAATTTGTTCAATCGGTTATTGAAATAAGATCTTGACTGATTAGAACAATTTCAAGAATATATACTTATTTGTTTTCTTATGAAAAGCCTATTTATATTGATGTCCTTTTGATCCTTTCCATTTATTTATTATACAAGTGAAAGAATAGTTTAAGAATATCTTATCAGAAAAAACATTAGGGATAGATTAAAAGAAAAAACATGTTAAAAACCGAAAGCGATTTTATACAATTTATTTATTAGGAAAATGCTTAGAGCTATCAAAAAATCAAAATTATCTTTGGCATATGGTATACGAAAATATATATATTCCGAAAATTAAGTTTCAAAGATGAATTTAAGTCTTGTATTATAAAAATTGTACTTGAAATAAGAGGATTGCTCTCAAGTTAAGAAATGTTGTATCTTGGCCGAGTAAGTAAAAAAAAATTCTTTAATTAAGTAAAATGATAATATATTTTCTCAAGGCAAGACCTACTTGAACTACCCACTTGCTCTACGTACAAAATGCCTATTTCTCTAAGTGTTGTAATCTACTTTTCTATATATAATTATATGTATATAGTATATAATTATTTGTATATATGTGTCTTATCCGTGAACAACTTTCCGGCAAAGATGTTAACAAGTTTCCGTTGCTCAGTTTGTGTTCAACAAGAATTCGGTTGTTGGTCATTTTCTTGGCCAGTTGTCTTTTCAATTACCAACAGAATGCAGCACTGCAAACGGAGAGCAAAAAAAAAAAAAAAGAAAACAGCAACAACTTTGCACAGCAACAGACTACAGGGCCTACCTCCCCCCCCATCACTCCGGCAATCCTGGCCTCCCTCTCTCGCACTGACCCCCTGGCCCTTTGGCCCATTGCGTTACAAGTGCAAATTAGTCGAGAGTGCCAACAAATTTAACGAGCAAATTTACACTCGAGCAGCGGCCACGAACGGAATTCAGTTTGGAAAGCGACTTGCAGAAGGCGCTCCGGCTCGGTACGGCGTGGTACGGTCCGGTACGGTTCTCGCTGCCTACCTCCGGCCTGTCCACACTCTTTCTGCTGCTGCTCCACAAACAGTTTGCCAGATCAAAATGGGACTTCAGCAGCGCCAGCCAGTTGTAAATTTTGTGTTTGCGCTTCCGGGGCCCGAGGCAGTGGCAGTTACTCTCTCTCTCTCTCTCTCCTCTCTCTCTCTTTTTCTGTGTGTGTGTGTGTGTGTGCCTGTTTTAATTTAGGGAACACAGCACAGCAATTGCCCCAAAAAGGAAAACAAAAAATGCCGTGGACGCTGGAACCTTTCCTCGGCTCTGGGTGTCTTATTACGGCTCTGTGTCTGCTGCTCCTGCTCCGGCAGCTCGTGCTCCTGCTTCTGCACCTGCCCTTCCTCCATCTGCTCGTGAGGGTCGCGGGTCGCGGGTCGCAGGCGTTGCCAACTTTACAGCACGGCCTGCTGTGCGTATCAGTGCAAACTGTTGGCTTCACACTGCCACGCCCTCCGGTTGGCTATGCCACGCCCCGCTGCAGCATCTTTAACGAGGATTTTCTTTGAATTTCAGTTCACTTCGACCGTGTTTTGTCGCTTGCCTTGCTTATGCGAATAAAGCTAGGCGGAACCGTGTGTGCTTGTCGTCTTGAAATTGAATCAAAAAATCGGTTTCAGCCATGTCAAGCGGTCATTGGGTCTGGCGATGGGCGCGTGCTCTAACTTAGGTCCCGACACGAGTACGCGGAGTGCAACACGACGTGTTCGTGTTGGATATTCGAAACTTTCGCTGGTTTGTGCGTGTCGCTAGGAAAATAAACAATAAGAGAATCCGATTCAACCAGATTTAAAACAGCCTCGTTGACCAAACACAATCCAACTGGGCTTAAGACGAACAAAAATGAATGACTTCAACACGACTTAATTCCATTTGACCTAAGAACGAATTTAACAAAACCAAAAACACTACTTTTTACGATCAAAAATAATTTCATAAGATTCATGTTCGTGTCGTGCGCAATAAAAAAAAAAAGGAAAACCAAGGAAGTACGAAACACGCCCATCGCTAATTGGGACTGCAGTGTCCGGTGGCGTCGTTGACTTTTGACCCAACCCACCGGGTCGTCTGTCAGCTTAGGCAATGGCAATGGCAATGGCAATGGCTGAGCCGCCGCCTGGCAACACTATTGGATGCGGGCCTGGCCTGGGCCCCGCTCGGGTCCTGGCCGGTGTCCGGGTCTGGATCTGGGCCCCTGGCCGGTTGCTGTGGCTGCCACGGGCCAGCTGTGAACCCATGTCAACTTTAATTGAATTTGATAGAACAAATATTTAGCAGCATCGCGGACCATTTACACCCAGCACACTTAGCAGGCAGGACCCCCAGCAGAGCCTGCGCCGGCTAAAGGCAAAAACAGCAACAACAACAACAACAACAACAACTGCAGCAACAAAAGTCGGAGATACCTTTAAGAGCTTGGCGCGTATTATAATCAATGAATTGCTATGTCATAATTAAGGCAAATATATTTAGATTTTTTTTTGGCTTTGAGCGAAATTCTCTTCACTTTTTTTTTGTTTTTTTGCATATTAAGTTTGGAATCTTTCTCCATTTTGCTTTACGTTCGCTTCTTTTTATCTATTTTCCTTTAGTAAACAGAGTTTCTTACTAAGACCTAATACAGATAGCTTCCTTTTTTCAAGTCTTTAATACTCTTCACATTATTTCGACTAAATCAACTTAATAAATTAAAGAACTTCATAAAAAAAAATAATTTAAATATTAACATAATGTTCATGTTGCACAAATTAATTACAAGGCATAATAAACCATGATTGAGATTATATTGATGAAAATTAACTAAAAGTTTTCTAAAATATATTACAATATTTTAATACATTAAAAACAAACATGATTAGCTGTAATTTTGTTGTTTTTTTCGGCAAAAATGAAGGTTTTTTGATGATATAATAATACTCGGAAGAAACTGTACCTTATATTAATATATTAAGCCTTAATACCTGTTAGCATTGGTTCAGCTGAAGAGAGATAAATTTAACTCAATTGATGCATCTCATTCAACTAAATTATAAAGTAAATATTCTCGACATTCATTTTCAATTAAAAGTAAAACGAGCTCATTATTTACAAGTATTTCATTAAAAGACCAACATCAAGGACTTAACAACGAACAAAGAGAAACGTATTTATTTCACAATAAATACACTCAGGGAAAATCCCAAGAGTTTTGTACTGAAACAAATAAAGGCGTTGATGAAATCCTGCCAAGGTGGACATATAGTAGCTTGAAAACTACATTTTTTTATTAAAGAACTTTTCGTACAATCCCAAAATATCTAAATACAAGACCTAAATGCAGCACTAAATTTGAGAAACTGTTTACTTATATTAAGAACATTTTGCGCATATTTGAAGTACTTAAATTCTTGTTAAGTAAAGGGTCGATTATGAAATCAAGAATGATTCCTGCTTAGTTTACAAATATTCTGTAAACTAAGAAGCAAAACGTTATGAATTCTATGACACTCGTACTTGAATTGATAAGACCATTTTCCTTTGAATGCACCACCTGGTACAAACAGGTTTTTTGCGATACTTTGAGTATAAGTAAAGAGACTACTTCAATCACACGACGAGCGCTCAAAATGCGAAATGCACAAGTGCGGCGTATATTCAATGAAGCCGAACCTGCGAATGCAGGCCGAGGCATTTGCCGTGCGGCATGCAAATGAGTAAATCAAAAGAGTTGTCTTCCTTCTGTTAGGTTCTGTGCTGCTCCTTCTCTCTCCCGCCCACCTGTCCCTCTGTCGTCTTTGGCAGCTCCTTCTGTTTTTCCGTGCCGTTTGCTTTCGTTATTAAATTGCCAACCACATTGCGCACACTGGGAAGTATTTATTAAGTCATAAGCTTCAGCCAGCTACGGTTGCAGCAACAGCAACAGCAACAGCAACAACAACACATACTTGTACTCGCTTGTGTTCACACTAGCACTCATGCTCACACCGCGCCCACATTCACACTCATCTGGGTACGTACATTACACACAAACGCACTCATATGAACGTAACTATGCGGCCAATGGAGCCAGACGTGGAGCTCTTGCCGCACAGTGGGCCGCAACATGTAAATGGACTATCAAAAATATCGATGGAATTATCATCATGAGTCTGGGCTCCTTAGTGGATAACTACGATTTTTAAAATCGAAAATAACAGTATCTCAAACAACGTTGATGTAAAAATACTGTTGTTTTTGGTTCCATTCACTTTTTAAGCCAAGTTGTTATATTCTTTATATTCGTCAACGGTTTTTGGGTGCAGATATTAAAAAAAACAACATTTTTTGGTGACCTACCGAGCTACCTAGCTTTATTTAGGAAATGTTTTCTTTTTTTTGGTTAAACATTTTTTCTTAAATAAACAAACAATATTTGAACATACAACGTATTTGAATTCAACAATCAGAAAACTCAAATATATTTTTTTATTTAAAAAATAGTTGAAATTTTAAGACTTGCAAAAGTGAACAATCTTTGCTATGTTTTGTACCACTGTGCGCGAGGTGCATTTCACACCTGCTCCAAAATCGGGTACAGGGTCTGGCAGCACCCACAGTGGCACACACAACTATGGCAAATGAAAACACAGCGCGTCTGAATGCAATACACGTGCACAGCGTGTGTGTGGTTGTTGCTAAACACACATATACATACATATGCATGCATATGTATGTATAAATATATATGGTGTTAACAATGAACACCGAACTTATGGCACCAACGACTCGATTCTTCCAGCCGTATGTTAAGGAGAGATGGGCGCGGGCCGCATTTTTCCCACACGAAACAAATTATTATACATAAAAAAAAATATTATAATATCTTAAAGGACCTCTACTTAAGTTAACTGTCAATAAAAGCTGAATGAAGAAGAAAATGTGATGTTGCACTCTTCTGAAAATGTAATTTTGGTTTGGATTGATTTTGTGGAGTATTAAAAAAAAAATGTATGTATATGGTGGCTAGTTTAGCACCTGTATTAAAGAGATAATTCAGTGAGCGTAGTTTATTGTCATTTTTGAAACTTTCAAATGAATTTTCTATTTTTTTGGATTTATTTTGATACAATTTATATTTGTTTAATTTCCGTGTGAAGTGCTATTGACGTTATAATATTTAAACACGACACGCGACCAGCCCTAGTGTCAGCACAGCTACACCCACATATACATGCGAATGTGTGTGTGTGTGTGTGGGTGCGTGTGTGTGTGGCTGCCTCGTGAATCTGCCCGCAATTGCAATGTACAAACTTTGCGAATCTTAACGATTTGCTTATTGTTCTTTCACGTTCTGCATTAACAGAGTATTTTTCTAGTTTGCCATTAGGTGGCAGGGGCTGTGGCACTGACATCGTTGCCAGTGGCAGCCACATTGCTGACAGCCGCTGTGTGGCACGACCCTGACCGCAGCGACGATGCCGCCCTTGCCACGCATCCGTGAATCTGAAGCCATTTTCTGTGCATTGTCTAACCAAAACTGAAATTTCTGCTTTAATTGTTTCACATGTTGCACACCACACACCCACACACACCCACACACACCCACACACACACTAACTTGTGGCTTGCCTTAATGCTTCTTCTTGTTATCCACACAGCTACTGCAAATATTTTCAGTGTAATGTGATCTGCACTCAAATAGGATTTCAATTAAAAAAGCTTTAAAAGCCATTTTCAACAATTCAAGGGCCGAGCATTAGCCGGCTTAATTCAATTCTGCTAGGGCTGCGACCAGCTCAAGAGCCTTCGAACTTTCTATAAACTAATTTGATTGTTAAGTGCAAATTATGGGCTTTTAAATTTTTGTTAACATAAAAGTTGAATTTACATAAATATGTATTTGCCTAAACATTCTGTTAAGTACATATTTCGATAATGAAAAGAAAATTGTTAAAATTTATTTAGCAAATATATAGGATATTAAAGCACTGACAATGCAATCAGCAAGAAATAGAGGAAAATTCTTGAAGAAAACATCTGTAAAAAGTTATGTAAAGAGATACCCTAGAATCTACTATATGCACAACGCTATGAACAATTTATTTCCAAATAAATAGATAAATAAATAAATAAATATATAAATTTATATCTATATATTCATTTTCTGACATAAATAATTTATTCTCAAATTCGAAATGATTATAAAACAATTTAGTCTTAGTAAAAAATAGAACTTATAGCTAAGCAAATAACATACTCTTAAATATTATATATTAAAAATAAACTAATAATTATAGTAATAATTTATAAACATTTATTCTACATTTAATTTATTCCTAAATAGATAACTCTTAACACTTTCGATATATTTAAATATTTACAGACTGAAACATAAGACGTTTGCTTCGCCAGTCGCAAAGTGACTAAGTAGCCGTGCATACGCCAATTACACCCGTAATACAGGGCATTAAATACAAAAGCTCAGCAATATCTAATTTAATTATGTCGCCAAATTGCAGCGTCAGTTGTCGTTATTGTTGTTGTTGCTTTTGACTGCATAAATCATTTGATGAGCACGCCAACCAGCCATGAGGCACAGTGGGATGAAATTCCTTTGACGGCGGGATATCGCGATTCCAAGCCATTGACTCAAATTTGTCGACTGGCTATAGCGCGTGCAGCCTCCCCCTGCCCCCTCTTATTCCCATGCCCACGCCCCTAGATGACTAAACCGAGCGCGTTGCGGACATTAAACGAGAAACGGAAAGCGAAGAGGGGGCGTGTAGAAGGGAGGAGTTGGACCGAACAATAGCAGGACGAGGGCAGGACATGCTGCGTCTAGACTGCCTGGCAAGCTAATAAACTTCCAAATTTCCGACAGCAGCTTAAGCGGCATTAATGACGCGTTGGCGTCCAAATGATTTATTAACCGTTAGCAGATCCCCACCCCCAACTGTCCCGCTAGATGGAGCTGTTGTGGCGCCCCAACATGCCATTTAGATGGCCATTGCATCAGCGCCGATGCCAAAAGACATGCCTAGGAATGAAGGAGACTGTAGGAAAATGCTAGCCTGTTCGTTGATTGGATCGTGGCAATAATCCTACGTACAGTGTACACAAATCAAGGATTTGTATCTTTCGGATGTGTTTGCCTGTGTGTTTGTGCGTAGCTTGGGCTAGGGTATTCGCTAGTCGGGCACTCCCAACTAAAACACTCTTGCTTAATTGTGTATAGGTTTTGCTTGGCACACGATTAATAATAATTAAAATTCCTAAATTTCAATTGGTGCTGTGTGATAAAATATGACTAAATTTATTATTATTTATTATTATTAATATTATGTTTTGTTTGCATAGCAATACAATTTATTAAAAGAGTGGAAGTCAATTAAATCTGAATAAAAAATCAATTCATTTATCATTAATTTAAGCTAACATAATAGAAGTGATTTTTTGAACGAAGTTTAAATGTGAATTGTGAAAAGAAGTTAAAAGGCCTTAAGGCCAAGTTCTTCGCTCGCAGCCTTTAAATTTGTCTTTTTTCTTAATATATATATATTTTTTTGTAAATTTGGTTGAAGCTTAAACATAGCTTGGATGCTATGAAAGATGTATTAAGCTGTGCTAAGCACCCCCACGCCCACCCCTTTTGCGCCTTTCCGGCAATACCTATTAGGCGCAACTGGCGCAGCTGCCCAAATGCCAACAGCAAATTTCTGAATTGCTCAAAAAAAGTTGCATTTGGATACTGAATTGGGATTTGGGCATTGTTGTTGCTGTTCTTGGCTTTGTTGTTGACGTTGTTGCTGCTGCAAAGTTTTTGGCCAAATGCAGCGCAAAATTGTTTAAGTAAACTTCCAACTTGCAAGTCCGCCGGCAGCTGGCAACCAACAAGCAGCCAACGGCGACTTGCCTTGGGCCCGGTCGCTGTCCGGCATCTCAAGTCTTCAGTCGACTACCCAGACCCCTGCCCCAGCCCCAGCCCCAGCCCCAGCCGCTGCTCTATGGCTCCCCTCGTAATTAAGTTGCACAAAAGTTGGCTGCATGATTTGCAAGTTGCAACTGGCAGCCAAATTTCTGCCGCTTGGCCATTTGCATTGCCATTTGCCTCCACCAACCACCCAACCACCCAACCCCCAACCACCAACTCCTTCCAGCCCCGCCACCCACTTGCCAAACAAAGTGTGTGTCATTTGCGCCCGTCCAAGTGCTGATTAAAATATAACCGGTCCCTAATTAATCCTAATTGACTCGTTCGACATGTGGCCAGTTGTCATATTGCCGAGCCGCCGTGTGTGCATCCCATCACACTGAGGGGCTGATCCAAAGGCTGATTCAAATGCTTTGCATTTCCTCTTTCGATAAGACGAGGAACTATTCCAAACAATTAACAGCTCTCGTGCACATTAATTATCTGACTTGTCCGGCACTCAAATTGCATTCAGGTTCTCCATTGTAATTTCGTTACATAATTTCTCTCATTAATCGACATTGGCTCCACCCACGGTCGTAGAGAATCCTTTGAAAAATCAATCAAGCAAAGCAGGTTTCAAACATGTTTAACTAAATATATACTACTTTATAATATATACTAGTTTATAATATATACTACTGAACAACTTATTTTATAAATGTACAAAATCAAATATATAATATAGATAGATAATCATAATGAATACAAATATAGCAAATAAGCTTTATCAATAAATACTTTTTTTGAAATATGCATAAAAACTATGTCCGACAAAGTCCATAATGGGCTTGACGTTATGTCCTGCAAAGCGTTACAAGTTGCATCCTTGAATCGTGATGCCCATTGTGTAGGTAGAAAAACGTATCATGTGTCAGATAAATGAGAAAACTGACAAAGTGAACAGAGCGAGAGAGGAACAGAGTGGTAGCCAGTGAGAGAGAGAGAGAGGCAAAATAGGTAGGTTGATACAGTGAGTGATGCACACACACACACACACACACACACACACATCTACACACACATTTACCAATTAGGCTCTGTCAGAAAGTTAGGCAGTTGGAATGCCAAGAATACTTCAATTACCATCTCTTTCTCTCGCACACACCTCGCCCCCACTCTCCCCCACTCTCCCGCCCTCTCGCTCGCTCTTTGTGTACTGTGCACAGTTGCCAGGCAAGCATGTCAACAGCCGGACATGCAGCCAATTCGTAAGCTCCATACCAATTAGTTATAACAAAAGCTACGCATCCATTTTCCTTATGTTTCTCTAGAGAGCACAATTTTCGAATCACGACACATTTTCATTTTGTGCCCAAAACACACAAGCCCAAGCAGCTAGAAACAGCAAAGGAAATTTCACTGGAAATTCAAATTTTTTGGTCAACATATCGTGTTACATGATGCTGGGAAATTTGGATATGCTGGACTCTAAGCAGAGGGACATGCGGCAGGCCTTCAATTTTATTAACACCAGACGGTGGGCTCTACAGTTATCAATATTGTTATTATTTCTAACAAATATTCGAACTGCAGCAATGCGAAGCTGCTGGCCGGCGGCTATAAGCCACCTTTGGCGGTGCGCACTGGCACCTCCATTGTGGGCATTATATTCCAGGACGGCGTCATTCTCGGCGCCGACACCCGCGCCACCGAGGGACCCATTGTCTCGGACAAGAACTGCTCGAAGATACATCGCCTGCAGGAGCACATCTTGTAAGTAGCTGAAGCTGCTGATTGGGCTTCCATTGCGATTAGAGATATACGGTAGAATTTAACAAAATCTCCGATTTGGTCGCGATTTGCGAGCGGTACGTGACAAAAATACATTTCCAATTCTTGATCCAACAAAATCGAAAAAAAAACAAATAACAAAAATAAAAAATTCCGACGCTTAAGACTCCCGACTAGCTATCCCCGACATTCATTTTTTAAATTAAAAAATTAAATTTTTCTTATATTTTGAGGAATTTCGTAATTTCTTTATTGTATGTAGATGGAAATTATTCAATTTGTGATTTATTTATTCTACGCGGAATTCAAATTTGAAAATGTATCCTCAACCTGCAGCTGTTGTGGCGCTGGCACCGCCGCCGATACGGAGCAAATGACGCTGATGACCTCCGCTGAGCTGGATCTGCATGAGCTGAACACGAACCGCCAGGTGCCGGTGATCTGTGCCAGCATGCTGCTGCGCCAGACGCTCTTCCGCTACCAGGGCCACATCAGTGCGGCGCTGGTGATGGGCGGCGTGGACAAGTACGGACCGCACGTGAACTGCATACATCCGTGCGGCTCCATTGACAAGATACCCTATGCGGCGATGGGCTCGGGCACGCTGGCCGCCATGGCTGTGCTGGAGCGGGGCTGGAGTCCCACGCTCGACCTGGACCAGGGCAAGCAGCTGGTGCGCGAAGCCATTAGCTCGGGCGTTTTCAACGATCTGGGCTCCGGCTCGAACATAGATCTGTGTGTGATCACACGCCACGGAGCCGAACATCTGCGCACCGAGACCATTGCCAGCGAGCGCGGCGAGCGTCTGGGCAAATATGCCATTCTGCCCAATACGACGCTGGTGAAGAGCATCTCGGTGCAGGACATCGACATAACCGAGGAGCGCATCTATCGCCCCTCCGTCTCCTTCTCGCGCTCAATACCGTCCGATTCCTCCGGGTCGCAGCTGGAGCCACCAAGGAATCAACAACATCCGCCGCCGGATACCCCATAAGTCTCAGATATCTATCCGAATCAGGCAAATGGGATTTGTTTATGGCTAAAGTAATTTGTTTTTAGGCATGTCGTAGGAATCTATCGCATTGGGCAAAGTAAATTGCAATTAATTTCAATTTGTCGGTATTTATTAATTCTAATTCTCAACTTTAGTCACAGATGGCGCCATTGGGTCGCATTTTTGACACGTATTTTGCAATAAATGTTTCGATTTATTTGCAAAATAACTTAACTATAGTTTTGCGCATTTTTGTACAATTATTGTACAAGACTCAAGGAAGAATATTTATGTAACAAGTATTTTGAATTCAATTCAAGATAATCAATCTTTTGATTTTATTTCTATTTAAGATTTTATTAAAAAATCTTCTTAAAATTTTATGAAATTCTTCACAGTGTTTTTCTCTGAGTGTATATCAACAAATAGCGTTTCATAGAACTCTGTTTCCGACAGTTCCTCGGGCAGCTTTATACGCTAGTGTTCCGTGCGTATCACATTGGGTGACAACATTTAAAAACCGAGTGGAAACTGCCTGAATTTCCACACCCGACAAATCGTTTTAAAGCAGATGGCGCTTCGGTTGCCAACGCAAATCGTGGGAAATAAAATGTAAACAATTTCCAGCTCGTTTGCATTAACTTCTTTGCGATTTCTGTGCAAGATTCTGAGGAAAATGGCATGTGCTGTGCTCGAGATTAGCTGTTCCATGGTGTCATAGCGAGCAGCCTTTGCTGGTGTGCTATTTGCTTTTAATTTTAATACTCTGTTCGCAGAGTGCCAAAATTGAGTATATTGGTATTGCGCAATATTCGATTGAACGAAATTTTAATATATATATTTGGGTATTCGATTGATTTGGAAGATAGTCTCATCTCATGAAAAGTGTTCGAATTTGCGCTGGAATTTCAAAAATTAATTGTGAATTATTCTTAATTTCTATATTGCAAATATTGCATTTAATTAGATGCCTTAGATTAGGTACTGAATTTAAATTTCACATTTAGGCATTTTTTAATTATAAATAAGGTTTCTGAAATAAGAAATTTATTCTGAAGTTAAGAAATTATTAGCTTGAAGTTAGTAAAATTTTCTTAGTTTCTCTGAATGTTATTTAGCAAATATTTGCTAGTCACAACTGGAGAGTCGCCGACATGATTAAATATTGACTCCGATCTGTTTTCAGCTGTTTTTTCGAGTGTGAACAGAGTATAGCGTCGTCGGCTACAGCCGACAGCAAGGTTGATCCTTGTTTGTGTATTTTATTTGTTTCTTTAGCTCCGGTGCTTTGACTAACGGGCAAATGGCAAACGGCAAACAAAACGGGTTCTGATAAACAAAGCTGTGCGCAGTGCACAATTTAAATTAAATTTCTCTGTGTGTTTGCCAACTACAAGGACACGGCCTGTGGCTGACAGCCGGGCCGAAGGAGACAGCTAGCTGCGAAGCCATCTATTGCCAGCCCTGTCGCACACTGCCGCTGATCTGCGCTCTCGACAAGTCCGAAGTTTAATGGAATTTGCTCAGCAATCTGGCTAAAATGAAGCCCACAATAGTTGCTGCTGTGCACACAGCTGCAGTGGAGTCTCTATTAACGGCCGGCTGCCTTGGGCAAACTAATTCATCAGGTGCACAAATTTGCTCTTAAGTTTCAATCTTTTTTGCTATACCCTTGCAGAGGATATCACAGTTGAGTCAGAAAATTTGTAAAGTATATATGTACTATGAAAGTCCATAAGTCTATATACAAATTTCCAAGTTTTAAATTGTTTGTCGTCTTCTCCTTGAAGCCGCTCAAGAGAGCCTTCACTGCGTGTAACTATCCATATATATATACATATATATATATATTATATACATATGTCTATGTTTATTTGTCCATTTGCTGTCATGTAAAAGTTAATTTGGCAACATAATAAATTTGTGCTCTTAACGTGGCTAACTGAATTTGAGCTCAGCTTGATTATTTGTGTACAAATGGCAGCAGGTGGCTCGAGTGTCCTCGAATTAATTGAATCGTAGTATGCTGGCTAAGTGTCATCCGAGCGACGCTTGGGGGGAGGGGGTGGGGGTGGGGGTGGGAAGGGGTTGTTCACTGTTACGCTTGTCCTTTATGTCCCGGGCTTTCTCTTGCCGCTGCAGGCAAAATGCGTCGAGTGCAATTTAATTCAAATCGTGCGTAGCCAAGGGCAACGGCTACGGTTACGTTGGCGACGACACATTCTCCATATCCTCTCGCCCTGCCTCCTGCACATCCGTAGCCTTATCCATTCCACGTGTCCGCACGCTCACACCCGCGAGGGCGGCTGTTCATGGCGTCCTGGGCCTTGCAAGCGGGCGTTGGCGCACATTTGAGTACACTGTAATTTTATGTCGGATTTTGGGCTTTCAATTTAAGTAAAAAAAACTATTTTTTAATGTTTTGCTGATTTGTGTAATTGAATATTTTATTTTATATGGCTTTAAATTAGGGTAGTTTCTGGAATCATATTCAACTTTATTTCTTTTTTTTTTATTTTCCTTAATTTTCTTTTAATTTCGTAATTTTATGTAAGCTTTGTTTAAAAATTTTCAATTCATGATAAATACCAAAGCTGGACTTAAAATTATTTTAGTCACAATTTAAATACATTTAAACTTTCTTTTTTAGTAAATTTGAAGAGTTTAGTTATGTATTAAATATAATTTATATTTATAATTTAAATTAAATATAATTATAAATTTTTACTTTACTTTAAGACATTGAGCTTTAGTTTATTGTATTTTATATTCATTGTTTTTGGTGGACCCTCGCCATGTAAGCCAAAGTCCAAACTGGCTTAAATTGAAAACCAATTTTTTTTAAATTTAAATACAATTTTGTACCGTGTTCCGGCCAGCCATTAGGGCATGGCAAAAGGGGGTAGCCGGTAAAGGGGGGCGAGGTGAGGCGTGCGTCTCACTGCTTCGCCGCTGCTCCCCGAGGCACTTGGGAGCTGCCATTTTACATCCAGTTGTTTATGGGCACATATCCTTAAAGTTGTAGCATGCAAACAACGCAATGGCCAGCCTCAGCTCCTGCCTCAACTCCAGGCTCAGCTTCAGCTCCAACTGCATTACTTATGTGCCGCACGGGAAATGGAATCAAAGGGCGAACTGTGAAAACAGCGAATCCAACGAAATTTGTCGCTCAAGCCGAGAAAATGTGCCTCCGGATATTGACAGGCCGGCAATAAAAACGACAAAAGGCGACAACAGCGACACCAGCGGCAGACAAAAGGACAATCCAGGAGCATTGCTTATTTATACGCACACCGACATACATGCACATGCACACACACACACACACACACACATACACAACCATGCTAGAGATGGAAGCGTGTCTTTGGCTCGACTCATCAACAAAATTATAAAACTATTGAAGAGAAGATAAATCCAAACTGAACCATATATATTTATAGAGCTAAAAAATCGAGGGCGTCTTTAGTTGAAACCCATTCCATCAAATCTACATTTATCTACTCCGATATGGACTATGGATGAGAAAATTAAAACAGAATAAGAAACTAATAAAACTGCAAATATTTATAAAATTTTATTTTTAAATTGCGAATTTGTTTTGTGCATTTTCATAATTGTTTTTGTCGACATGCACGTTCATCTCTAGTAAAGTAGTCCATGGCGCATCACTGCGCCACTTGGCAACCCTGTCAAGTTCGCCTGTCTCGGCTCACTTCAGTTTAGTTTAGGACTCAAGCATATGGGCCACAAAGTATTGCAATGCATGCAAGAGCCAGCGAGAGAGAGGGCACAGATTGGTCAGCGAGGGTCAACTTGGGCAGGGCTAGATTTCAGAGTTGCCTTCACGCCCAGCTGTGCACAGTGTGTCAAAAACCGGCTTGAGTCTGATTTTTAAATATAATTAATATAATAATTTAATAATATTTCCCTTATTTTTATGTTGCAGTTAAATTCGCCAAACTGATGAACACAAAATCAGTGGCTATTCGATTCAGTTTGATTTAGATATACAATGTATGTATTTATATGCCGTGACGCGCTCCACTGTGGCACGCATTAAAATTTCGTGCACGCCATTTGCCTCAGTCGTGTGGATGATGCGGGTGAGGCTCATGTTTGTCGTGGACCTTGGACGGAGGACACAGCACGTGATCTGGCATACGGGCAAGCGGACGGACGGACGGACGGACGCCTGTCAGGATGGCCGGATGAGCAGAGATGAGCTCGAATGTTTATATAAATACGAGGGCTGCTTATAAAACTTGTGTTACCAATTGAAATTGAACATTATGAAGCTCTCGGATTTTAGGGTAAATATACAAAATACTTGGCCAAAATAAAAGAGTTTTGTGGTTTTCTAAATCCACCCTAGCAACTCGTAATCTTTGCGTATGTCACAAAAAAAAAAAAAAGTTGTCGCGCATGCTCCACAAGTTGCTGAATATCAAAATATTGGGCAGCCATTTATTGTGCCTGATTGGAAGTGGGAACGGGCAAGGTGGGAGAGATTGGCAGAGAGGTGGAGGGAAGGAGAGCCTGCGTTGCCCTGGCTTAGCCTTTGACACACAGCTCGTTTGGCCAGTTCGCCAGCTAGTTGGGTTAGCTCTCTGAAATTTAAGCGCTGTATCAAGTTCTTTTTTGCCCGGTCAGGAGCAGCTAGGAGCAAGGAGCAGGGCGGGTTGTGGGGCTGCCACGTTTTGTTACTTTAGCTCGAGCCGCTTGTTTGTCTGCACCGAGCAAAAACAAAGGAAAAGAATGTCACCACGCTGCCCGTTTGGCTGGCTGCTGCTGGACTAGGACTAGGACAATGGAGCACGCGCAGCAGCAGCAGTACCAGGACCAGGCCAGGACGTGTGTTGTGTAATGCGAGCCACGTCGGGCGACGTGCTTCACAGCTTAAACAGCGCACGGCCATATGTCGTCGTCCGGCTGTGGCTGGCAGCAGGTCCTTGGCTAACCTTGTCACATGCCAGTATCCTTGCAGGACACCAGCACATAATGATTTAACAGAGCACAAAGCGCCACTTCATTATCGACAACACTTGCGCCTAATTAGCGCCACACACGCGGCGTATACGCAATGAATAATTGCCAGGTTACCACACACACACACGAGCGCAGGCCAGCAATTGCAGCCTGGGACACAGAAGCACACAGAGCCACACAGCCACAGAACCACTCAACCACTCAGCCACACAGCAATACGCATCTGCATGATTTCAAATCGTCTGCGGTCAGTTGGCAGCTGATGTTGCGGGTCCGGGCGGGTGCGGGGACTGCGGGGACTGCTCAGCTGCTAGCTGCTGCTCTCGGCAGCGACACTCGAAGAAAAAACCATGCACATTGCACTTGGGTCAAGCACAAGCTTTGTCAACAATTGTTCAAGCTCGACATTGCGACATTTGTATTTTTCGTTTTTTTTTTTAAGCCCAGAAATTTAGATCTTCCTGCATGAAAATTCTTTTTCCGATTTTGTATTTTGTACTTAATTCAAGAATTTTGTTTTTATTTATGCGACTTTATTATTCTTAATTTGTGAGCAAAATTCATACATTAAAACATTTATTATCATCCCAAAATTTGTATTTCCATAAAAACCTGTTACACTTAATTCAAGTACGAAAATAATTGTAAAAAGTATTTCAAACTTGTTCTTATATGTTTATATAGTTCAAATAACCGAACTCAGACAAATATTTTACTATTTAAAAATAATTTTCTCATATTTATAAAGTTATACATAAAACTTTGTTTTAAAATTTTTGTTTTAAAAATCAGAAAACTAGTTTACACAATTTTTTTTTAATGTAACCAATTGTAGCTTTAAAATTTTGTTTTTGTGATTTAACTTTTAACTAAATAACTATCTAAAGATATTAACTAAAATCTGAATGTAAGTAAAAATTCTATTTTATTTTTAGTGTTCAAATTAAAAATCAATTGTTTTTTAAATTCAAAAAAATAATGTTCAACTTTTTGTTTTGTGTTAAAAACAATTTATATTTTTTAAAGTTATAATTTCAAATTTTTTTTTACATATGATAAAACTGTGTCTCTTAACGTGCAGGATATATGTATTTTGGGCATAACTGAGAAAATAAAGCTACGACTTTAAGAGTCAACTAACGAGTTAAAGCAGAAATAGATCAACTTACACGACCCCTGACCCCCATGGCCCCATTTCATGTGCTGCTGTGTGCCACTGAATATGCTGCATTTAATTGGTTACACAAATCGAGTTCGTTCGAGAGGCGTCTATTTGGTAATGCTGCGTAAAAACTTATGTAAAACAGAAAATTGTAAATGCTAACTGCTAACTGCATGCGAACGAGTATATCAAATGACACGCCACGATGGGAGCCAAAGAGGCAGCTCAAAAGCGAATGCTGTTGCCACAGTAACAGTCACCCAGGCCCCCGCCTGCCCGCATCCCCAAGGCACATGTGCGCCTAATTGAGTGGGGGGCATTAGACACGGTTCACTAATTATTGTGGAATTTGCGTCGCAAGTGGCGTAGGAGGAGACGAACCAAAGCAACGGTTCAAAGCGCAATCATACACCAAGCTCCCCCCCCCCACCCACTGCTCCCCCTGCTGTCTCCCCAAATAGTTGCCAAGAATTAGTTATGCTTGTACTATGTAGTTTAATTGACTTTCGTAAACAGTTTATTATGGCTTTGCAAGTAAATATTGTTAAATACTTAGCTGGATCACATCTTAAACCAGCATAAATTTACCTAAACTGAAAGGATTTTGCATCATTGTCTACCCTTTTCACACATGTTCTCGATTAGGATATTAAGAAGTTTGCCATTTTTTAAAAAAAATCTTTTTTCTAAATTTATTTTTAAGAACGGTTTCTCGGTTTGAAGTACACGAGTAGACATTTGGAAGATATATGTATGTAAAAACGCGTTCTATAACCGATTGTTTCTAAATTAAGCTATTTTATATAGTAGTTCGATGTTGTGATAATTCGCTTGTATGTTATGAACATACCATATGCCATGTTTGATCCGAATAGTTTAAAAATCCAAAAAGTTTTTTATACAAAATCTCATATTTCGACCGATTGTACCTATGGGAACTATATGCTATAGTGGTCCTAACGATACGATTTTGCAGATATGTTAGGCGCATATAAACAAATAAAAAAAATATTCAAAATTAAAAACAATCCTAATAGCTCAGAATTGTTTGCTTAACATGTGGCTCTCTCAATCGTGGACTCTATGTTCCCGAAACCAAAACAAAACTCTTGACAGGGCGGAAACCTATCGCCCTGTCGGACTTCCCTTTAAAATTAAAAATGAGGAAAAATGTATGTTTATATTTTGATATACCTATATTACTTGTAACTATATTTTAATCCATCGAATACTTTGAGGAACTTCAGAGAAATAGTGCAAAACAAAAATAAACAAGGTTACCAAGAATTCGGACTAAAGAAGAAGAAATTTAGAAAAAAGCGAAGTGAAAAAAAATTAATATGTATAGTGCATTCAATGCTGAAAGTATTTTAAATTGGATACCGAGATCCTTGAGTATTTAAATATTTTAAACAAATTTTACAAATTTAACAATTAAAATTATGTTTTAAAATACTAGTAAAAGTGAAAGCCAGAAACTCTTAGTTAAGTGTAGGTTAATGGAAATATTTGCAAAATAAAATCATGAAAATAAGTAAAATCAGTAAAAAAAAAAACTAAAAAAGAAGTAAAATCAGAAAAATAACAGAAAAATTGGTCGACACTCCAAAAGCTGTGGAAGCCGACTGAGGCAATTGCTGTTGCGACAGCAGAGCCTAAAGGTGTTCAGCATGTGAATTATATCGGAAATTGTTGTTTTCGATCGATATTGACTCATTGAGCTATCGAAATATGTTATTACCTAGCAACCATGATGAGGTGTTAGTATTTTTAGTTAGTTCGCTTGAGATTGTCTGCGCTAGAGACGATTGGTCACACTGCCATTTGCTACCTCGATCAGCTGTGATAACTGAATTTTTTTGTGATGGGTGCGTCCGGGAATAATGACGATATTGAGGTCTACGTGGCCACCGCAGCCGATGGCGACAGACTCCTGCAGTTTCTGCGTGTGCATTACTACCGTGAGGAGCCGCTGACCGCCGGCTGTGCGCCGCCAGAGCCGGATGTGGCGGACGAGAACTTTCTGCTCTCCAACTTGCCGCACGGCACCTGCCTGATGCTGCTGGACAAGGGCCGCATCGTTGCTGCCGGTGTGGCCGGCCCCAAGGACGCCAACATGGCAGCCCACCTCTTCGAGGACGCTGCCCACTTTGCGGGCGGCAAGTGGGGCTGCATCTTGGGCATATTGGCGATTGCGGAGCGCGACGCCGACGTCTTCGCGCGCTACGGCGTGGACAAAGCCCTGCATCTGCACGCCGTCGGTGTCGATGGACAGCTGCGCGGTCGCGCCTTGGGCGAGCGCCTACTGAACGCCCTGGCTGACCGGGGCCGAGAGCTAGCCTATCCGCTGCTCACCGTCGACTGCAGCAGCGTCTACTCCGCCCGCCTGGTCAGACGCCTGGGCTACGAGCTGGTCAACCGAATACCCTACGCCGAGTACGTGGATGCGGCCGGAAAACAGCTCATTCGGCCACCTGCCCCCCACGAGGCGTTGGAGACCTACGCGTTACGCTTGTAGATATATTCGATCGCCATATACTATATATGTATATATAAGAAAACTTATGTACGATTCTATCAGATAAAGCCCTTATCTTAGGTACAACCAACGCGACTGTTCAGGCATTTCTTGTGAAAGAGCCAACGTTATCAATTGTGTAATAAAATATTAATCGATTATGTAATGAAACCAATATATGTATACGTTATGACTTATATTCCTCGTATCTTTAATCCTAGCCAGTATTTCCCGGCTTTGCCGGATAAAGGGGGTTTCTGCCTTAACTCAACTTTATTTTGGTACTACAATTTTACTTATTGTAATAAGCTTTAAGTGGGTCTCTCTCGGTTAAATATACTCCGACTTCGATACTCCTTGCCATTTTTGTGAAAATTGGCCAAAATTTGGGGGATTTTTGAATGAGGATTTTTGAATGCCAATCGACAGTCCCGATCCGTACGGGGCTAAAAAGATATGATCTTTTTTGCCTGAATTATGCAGGTTTTACTCATTGTAAAAAGCTTTAAATAGCTCTATCTTGGGCAAATGAAGTCCAATATCGGAAAGATACACTTCTTTACTAGATTACGTCTATAGATTCGATTCCCATTCAAAGTTTTTGATTTTAAAATTTTCGCGATTTTGACAAAAAACCGCTTGCCATTTTTGTGAAAATTGGCCAAAATTTAGAATGGGGATTTTTGAATGCCAATCAATAGTCCGGATTCGGACGAGTCTAAGAAGGTCTTTAAAGTCATTCAATGATATGACCTTTAAATGTATACGACAGTCGCGTTCGACACAACGGAAATGCCTATATCCTTCGTCAGAATTTTGGGGCTTGAATATGCTTTCATCACAAATAGTTGGCTCGTGTAGAGGTTTGTTTTATTTGATAGGTGCACATCCCGAAAATGTCCTGATAAATACAGAAGCGATTCAAGCAAAATGCTGATAAGGATGCTCTATTTTCATCTAGTCAAAGGTCTAATGCAAACATTAGCAGCAAATGTAATCCGCAAAGCAAACCTATCAAAAAAGCGAAAGGAACTGTCAAAGTGAAATGGAAAATGGCGATTACTGTTAGGATTGCTCGAAGGATTATGGCGCTGTGGCCTGTGGAAGTGAAATCGAGCGCGTGTAGTTTAAGTGGCGACCATTGTCCAACGAAATTTGGCGTAATTGGAGCAAAGTTTAAGGCGGCTTGGGGGCAGGGCGGCCCAAGGTCAGGCGCTACCAAAAAAAAAAACCCCCTCCCCCCAGATAAAACAAACTAACCGAAATTGTTCAAACAAATCAACTAAAAATAAAGAAATGCTGCAGAATAAAAGCATTAACTGTGAGTTTGGTCGGGTGTTTGTGTGTGTGTGTGTCCTTGAACATTTTGTGCCAAATGCATAGGCATTGTGGGAGCGAGGGAGGAGGCAAGGAGTCGCACCAGCACCAGCACCAGCACCAGCAAAGCTTAACACACACTTCAAGCGCGAAGCGAGCCACAGTCACGTACATTTTATAAACTTCATGGCACGTCAGGCCCTTTGTCCGTATCTCGCGCGCGCGCGCCTACTCGCTCACACTTGCGTGGCAGCGCTGGCAGCTATCTTGCTTGCGCTCGTCAACACAACACTGGCAATTCGCCGCAAAGCTTGCGTTTTCGCCGCATTTACCATTTGGCCGTCGCCGTGGCCGCTGCTGCTGCTGCTGCTGCTGCTGCTGTCACTGGCGTTGTTCAAAAGCAGCGCCCATCGCTGTCGAGACGCCAGAACAATTCGTGCCGCGTGCGCGTTCGGTTCGTTTGTTTTAAGAGCGGCTCCTGCCGCTGCCTGCTGGCGGTTGCTGCTGCTCTCAGTGTTGTTGTTTTTGTTGTTGTTGTTTGCTTCTTCGTGGCGCCAGTTCTATTGTCTGTGTGTGTGTGCCTGTCTGCATGTGTGCGTCTGTGTGTGTGTGAGTGCCTGTTTGTGTGTGCTCTAGTGAAAGTAAACAACAAGCCGCACGGGCGCCGGCAAAATTGAGAAGACACAGAAGAACCAGCCAAATGTGAAGCTTGCCAACGCAGTCAAAAAAAATATATATATATTAAAAAGGACAACAAACACCGAGCAGCGGCAACGCAGCAAAAGCCGAAATACTCATTCATTCATTGAAATTCGCACAATTTGCGTTGCGTTGGACGCTTATCAAAAATTGTTGTTGTTTTTGTTTTTGTTATTGTTTCTCTTGTTTTTTTTTTGCAGTGCAATTAACAGTAAAGCGCCAAGCCGAAAAACTGAAACTCTGAAAGGAAACCCAAAGAAAAACCAAAACATAAATAATTTACAAAAAAAAAACAACAAAAAAATCAGCTTAAAATGCCGCGCGAGCTGCAACAAAGACGCAACGTTGTCGGCCTCAGCCTGCGGCTGTGGATGCTACCGCTGCTGGGCTTGTGCCTGACCAGCTTTGGTTTGCGCTGCGATGCGCGTGCGGTAAGTGGCCGTTGCTAGACAAACTCCCGTATCCCTCCTTCCACTTGCTAGCCGGGGCTCTTCAATGGTTGCCCCTTTTACGCCTCTGGCACCCTTGCATGCCATACACGTGCCGCACATGCCGCACATTCCACACGAAGCCGTCGAACTGGCGGCAGTTGAAAATCCTAAAATGCAGCCAACACTTGACTCGCAATCGCGATTACATTGTTACCCAAAGCTGCCAGCGCAAACGTTTACGGATGTCGCACAAAGTGGAATTGGTAGATTAAGTGCTCTCTCGAGAGAGAAAGAGAAACAAAGAGTGCAAACCCATTGAAATGCGTTAGTTTTATATGCATCAAAATTACATTTAAGAAAACAGTTTATTTCTTTCTTTTTATATTTATGTGATACAGAAAAATAAACAGAAGTTTTTATTTTTCCTTAAGGGAAGTGAATTACACATTTTTTTAGATTGCTTTACTTATATTCAAATTTAAAAAATTACCATAGCTATTAAACTTTTGATATTAAGAGTTTATTAAAAGGCAAACAGACAACAACAAAAAATTACAGTTGTGTGCAAAAATTTAATTAAAAAGATAGTTAATAATCAGTGAGAAATGGGGGAAGCTCCGATCTTGCGTGATTTTAAAGTCGCGAGTTTATGTTTTAATACATACCTTTAGTACCACTATTTTTTGTGTACAAAATTCAAGCCATCACAAATATATATATTTTTTTCTTATTATATATATATATATTGTATGTATATTGAATACAGAAACGTTTGCATCTATAAAAACGCAAAAGTATACGAAAATCTTCCGTGTGCTCGTATGCAATTGATTTTTATACATATAATCTGGAATAAAGTTCATTAAAATCAAATAATTAATATATCTTTTGGGTTTTTATTAAGATTTTAATTAATAATAATTGTATTTTCAGCTCATTGACAGTTTAAATTTGCTGTCAATAAATGATAATAAAATCATTTAAGTATTATACTTTCTTTGATAATAAATGAAAAAAAAAAATGAGTTCTCAGATTTCGTTCGTGGTGATCGTTTTCCCGTAAAGGGAAGGCTACTTTGAGTTTACTTAATACGGTTAGAGGTATTATCAAATATCCATATATAAAGTTATATATACTATTTTTTTAAGAAATACAACATTGGCATGAAAAAGAAAATTTGCAAATATCAAATATTAATAGTAATATAACATATGATTAATTATATCATATATTATTATAATATCAATTATGGCAATAAATGTATTTTTATATAATATATTTACTACTCAGCATTTGGCAGTAGCAGAAGAAGAATGCCTTCATATTCCGTCGTATCTTCATCTTCTTCAAGAAAGTGTCCATGTTTCGTAGACTATTTATCAAAAATTCTCTGGCAATCGCACAACAGTTTTATGTAGATAAACTGGCCAGAAAATGGACCGATTTAAGCGATACTTACCAAAATTGTTGCCCCTAAAAGGGCAGGCGCCAATGTTGGGCGTCAGCTAGGCGCTGGCAGGGGCGGGGCAGTGGACACAAGGCGACGCTCTGATTCTGATTCTGGCAGGACTTCAAAATTCGAATTGCCCAATTTATATGCGCAAAGTTGTGACTGTGTGTGTGTGTGGGTATTTTTGGGAGTAAATCAAAAACGTGAACTCTTGGCTAGCCAAGTCAAAAGTTTTTTTTTGTTTATGGACGCGGGGTGTGGAGGGTAAACAGCAGCGGGAAGGACGAGCGACGTCATCGTCGCCATTGCTGTCGTCTGACTGGTGCCCAGCAACAACAACAACAACAACAACGGGAACAAGAACCACACCATCTTCCCTGGCCGCTTTCCGCTCCCAGTTCAACTGCCACTTGGTCGACTGGTGACTTGTTTTGGTTGCGGGATTTATCCTTTCGACTGGTCGTTGCCTGCTTTCATCCCGTCCACTCTGGTAACCAGTGCCATTTTTCTTTCGTTTGTTTTGCTGTTGTTGTTGTTGCTGCTGGCGTTGTCCACCCGCCCGTAAGCGCGCTGCGAAATGAATAATTTCAGGGAATTTACTAGAAAATTTTATTCATATAAATCACAAATTAAATAAGTTTTTACGACGTTGTTCAGCGGTTGTGCAAGCCACTACAAAACTTATTTGTGTTCTCATTCTCGTGTTGTTAATACCCTGTACAGCTAAGAGTGGGCTATGCTCGGGCAGCGCAAATGTAGTTAATAGGATTAATACAAATTTTAATAGATTTTTTTTTTTTAGTAAAATCTGAAACAACAACTTTTGCAATAACTAGTTAAATATACATTGCTAAATAATTTTTAAATAAAAAAAAAGCCTAGGGTGCAACTGCTTCGGCTTATCAATTCCAAATCACTTTTGGAAAAAGTTACGATTCAGTTTCGATTGAGGCTCGTTTGTGATTTGGGTTCGATCCGCTTTGGTTCAGTTTGAGAACATACATATACATATATATGTGTATTGATCTACCTGAGAGACTGTTAACAGGGTATCCTTGCCGTCGCGCATACTCGCCTCGAGCACTTTTGACTTGTTTCGCGTTGCTGTTGTTGTTTGGTTTGGTCTAAAGCAGTTGGAGGGTTGCTTTGCGGTGCCATTTTGTATGTAGTCATCCCAGCCCCCCGCCGCCCGGTGGCCACCCCACCATCCTCTATCGCCGTCTCCTTGTCTAGCCTTTTCGCCTTGCCATTTGCCCTTTTTTTTATGGTCGTGTAATTTTTTGTTGGGCTTTTTATTTATGCTTATTATCGTGATTGCTTTTAACCGTAGCCAGAGCCAAAGCCTTGGTCGACGCAGGAGCTGCCTTTAGAAAGCATTACGCACTTACACACACACACACACACACACACACTCACACACACACACACACACGCTAACATTTGGGCAGCCTGGCTTGGAGCTCTGGTTGGCACTATCTGTTGGCTTTGCTTTGGTGGTCATTTTGGCTCGTTGGCTGCTTTTAGCCTGACTCTTGCCACTTTGCCTGCCACATGCCGCACGCTGCGACAAAATGTTGCTCGGCGTTTTGGGGCATGCGGCAAGCTAGTTGCAGCAGCTGCATTAATAATGCAACATTAGCCGAAGACAAAACGCAGCATGCTGCGGCAAAAGCATTTGACGCTGCCCCATTGCTTGCCAATGATTGCCCCCACCCCACTCCATCAGTGGCATCCACGTGCTGTGGGCAGCAATTTACGTTGTGCTTGCCGCAACAACGTGCAATTAATCATAGCCGCAGTCAATGCCAAAACTGCTGCTCCACATTCAGTTGGTGTTTTTTTTTTTGTTGTTTTTTTTGCTACTGCTTCTGCTTCTTCTCTATACATATAGAACAGCAAGGACGCTAGGCGAAGGCCAGCAAACAGGACATGGGCAAAAATAAAAAAAAACCAAGGAGAAGTGAACAAAAAAAAAATGCAAATTTTGGTAAAAGTTTTGCACACTGTCCCTGACCTTGAGCCAGCTGCAACTATTTCGCAAATCAAATCATAATTTATGGCAGCATGCGCCAAAAAAACGAAAAACGAAAACAACAAAAAAACCGTCGTGCAATCAAACCGAGTACCCGCCCCGCTGCCCCTGGCCCATTTACCTACTGGCATAGCGCAATCACCCACATAATTATCGCTTTGATTTATGGCAGCATTTTCGCAGCCAATTACTTGGCGCCCAGCTTGCAAGAGCGCAAAAAATATAGATGTACATATATGTATGTGAAAAAGAACAGCAAAAAGAAAACGAAAACGGAAACGGAAATCACATGGCATGTGCTGCATGTGGCAGGCAATGCGCCACACACACAAGCACACACAGCCAGAGAGACCAGCGCTTGATTGAGGCCATCATCAGGTTGCGTGCCATGCAAATTACCTTCGCACATAAGTACATACACTCAGAGAAAAAACGCTGAATTCTCGACTCAAACCAAGTACAAACGTTGTCAGTTCTTATTTCGAGAAACTTATTGTACAATCCAAGAATTACGATAGACAAAACTATACGAGTGGTTTTCGCTCAGTGTAGCAGCATTATTCAAATAGTTGCCCCACGGCTACAGCGTAATTCAAGCCACTTACAGTGCCTGCCAGACGTATGCACCTTCAAACGATACGCATATCAGTCAACTCAGCTACTCAGCTTAATATGGGAATCAATTTTAGCCGAACTCTGCTGGTTTATGACCTATCTCAAATTTGCTAACCTTCAACAAAGCTTTTAACGAGAATGAAGCGATGTATTCGGTGTCCTGAAGTTCGAATACCCTAGCAGGTTCTATGCGATGCCGATGAGGCAGATATATTGGGAGCATTCAAGTTCGTAGTTTCCGAGATTAGTAAAAAAAATTTGTTCATACAAAAACTTTTTTTAAAATACACTTTTTCAGAGCGAGCTGATCTAAGCACATGCAGTCTTCGTTGCCCAAAAAAGTATGCTATAATAACAAATACACATTGCTAAATTAGTTAAAGCAGCTAAAATAAAGTTAACAATATTAAATTATAAAAAATTAAATATTTTAAATTTATTATTGTTAAAAATGCATTAATTTAAAAAAAAAAATTTAATTTCCCGAGCTTAGCTTTCACTCGAAATTTGTGGAATTAACATTTTTCCACTTGTCAAACTTGTATTTTTTCTCAAAGTTCTGCAAATCCTTTAGATTGATTATGAAATTAAATAATATTTTAACAAAATAAAATTAGAGCTCCAATGAGCGGAAATCTACGAACTTTATATTTTTCCTGCAAAGGTTGAAAAATTATTATTATACTAACTAAAGCACAAAAATAATTTCTGTTGGCAAATAATCATGAAAAAACTTTGCGTACATATGAAAGAGTATTCATACTTTTTCATATTACTTTATGCAAAAGTAGGTTTACAAATAATGAAATAAATGTGTGAAAACTTTTAAATTTTGATTCAAAACAATCGCTGATTGTTGTTTGTGGTAAACTTTCACGCTGACATTTTTTGTCAGCTTAATTTTTGAATAAATATTTTCGTTAGATAAGCTATTTGACCGCTTATATAATTTACACTTTCTGCACAGGGCAAACAACGAGCACTTTATACCAAAAAATCCAAGAAATATTAGTGGAAAAAAAACGATTCTCTCCTTCAGCGGAAGATGTTCGGTGAAGAGAACAAGATTGCAGTGTGATAATCGATCACATGGTATAACCTGGGGTAATACCCACTTTATTTGGCTCGTATTTTGCTATTGTGAAGAAAGTGCAGGCGATTTATTTTATTGCCGTGTGGAGAGAGGCTGGGAGGAAGAGGGCAGAGTGCAATCGCCTTGAAGATGTGTGAGCCGCGCGATGCAATTGCATTTGCCACTTGGTGCACCATTTGCCGAGAGCTTTGTCTTTGTCCTGACTGGCGGTAATCAACTCAATTGCGCCTCGTCCTTGTCTACAGCTTTGACCCGATTGGGGAGTCCCTTAACGCGCGCTGCGTATGCGGGCTGCACTCGCTGTCGCAGTTGGCAGTTGCTTTATTTCACAGTCCTCGCCTCGCCCCCTGCCCGGCAAACTTGCAACAAAGCTAACGCGCCCTTCCTTAACCGCCCCGCGACCCCACGACACCCTCTGCGCACGCTTTCCCTTGGTTTGCTTCGTTTGGCTTGCATTGCTGGCGCCTTTTTGGCTCGCGTCCTTTGTTTAACGCGCTGCACGCCTCGTTATGCACAAACAAAGCGCTTCACTTCAATTTAGCAGCAAATTATAAAAGGCAGCAGCAGCAGCAGCAGCAGCAGCAGTAGCAGCTGCTGCAACAGCATCAATAGCTCACGTGCTAGTCAAAATGATCGATAGTTTAAAGTATTTGTTGCCTTCGATAGAACTTTAACGTTCAGCTAAACAATTAATCAATGTTGGCAGCTCATGCAAAAACAATAAGGAAAATAAGCAAGCATTTTTTACTTAAATCAAACACATACGTTCTCAAAGTTCGGCCAAAGTAAAAATAGTGCGAAAAGGTTTAAAACGATTTTAGTTGAAATACAAATTTTCTATATTTAAATCTTAAATGTAGGAATTTTGGGCCTGCTTGAAATAAATAAATTTTGTACTCAAGTTAAGAAATGTTACTGTGTATTTTTGAAAAAAGGTACTTACTACCAATTTTTTAAAGTGTTAAAATTTATTTTATATTAAGATAAGCTTATATTTATTGTTTTTCATTTGTTTAGTAAGTAATGAAAAATCAAACATACCATTGAAAAATAAACGTACCAGCCTAGGAACATTTGTGCCACAAAAGCGGCGAAAAATTGACGAGCAGTAAGAAGAAAAAGTGATAAAAATCCAATACACTCATTTTTTCACACTGTGAACAGAGTATAAGAAAAAAATTGAGGAAGCAGCAGCTGCTGCTGCCGCTGTTGTTGTTGTTGTTGTTGTTGTTGTTGTTCTTGTTGCCTTTGCTGGAGCAATAAAGGCAAAGGCAAATTAATTTGCGGACATTCGAGACGGTCAAAGTTCGAGGCTAGAGCGAATGCGGCTGATGATAATGAGGCCTAGACGCAGCAATAATGAGGCACCGTTTGCCTTTCAGCATGACGAGGCAATGGACGACGATGATAATGATGATGAGACGATGATGGCTGCTGCCAGCTAGCCCAAGGGCGGTGGTCGCTCTGTGGACCTTGCCAAAGGGGGCTTGGTTTTTGGGGGTGTGCCTGAGTTCCGGGCGTTGAAACATTATCGTTCACTTGGGCATCATTGATAACTAATGTTGGCCCATTAATCGAGGCAGTGAGTTGTTATTATTATTGTTGTTGTCGTTCTTGTTGTTGTTGGGGCTGCTGTTGGCTGATTCAGCGCCAAGTTCAGAGCCAAGTTGGCCAGCAATTGGGCTCAAATGCGTGCTAAACTTTTTAGGCTAACCGACCCGTCGGCTGCTTAATAATTGAACAATAAAAAACGGCATTAAGTAATTTGTGTATGCGAAGTCATAAAACACACACACACTTACTCCACTCCACGCACACACATGTGCATTAATTGTTAATTTAGTGCTCGCTTCAGTTTAATGATTCGTGGTCATGAAATTTTAAACTTTATTGCCGAATGCTGAGCCAACAAATTGCCAATGCGCTGGCAAATGCACAGACTTATCCCTACACACACGCGCCTAAAGAACGCCTCGGGCCCCACATCCCTGTTCTCCTCCCTCACGAGCCCCCCACACACACATTGTGCCACCCCCACACGCCTGCAGCAAGAAAAAACCCACTGATTCGTGTTAATTAAATGTGACACAAGTTTAACAACTTTTCTTTTGGCACGCTTCGTTTCATTGGCGTTTTAATGCCCTGTACTTAAGCTGAGTGGAGTATGCTATACTTTGAGAAACTTCAGTTTATGCACAATAGCTTTTTTATATCCCAAAACCTAATGTTTGGGCAGATAAGAATAAGATACGTGCTCTGTCAGTGTTGATAAATTAAAATGTTGTATATAAATTTAAATAACTTTATGATCTGATATCAAATATTGCACAAAAACTAAATGAATTCAAGCTAATTTCTGACACTTAACAGCTGATATAAATCAGATTAAAATCGTAAGCTAGTCAGCAAAAATAGAGAAAGCTAAGATCTGTTGTGTACAAAATTAAGCTTAACTTAACTACATGCCAATACTGATTCAGCTCCAATTTAAGCGATGTTCACAAAATCAACCTTTCGAACACTAATTTATATTTAACCTAACCGAGGTTCAGAAAGTTAAACTTCACTTGACTATTTTTCAACACTGATTCAGCTCGAACTGAACATCAGCAAATCTTTCAACTGTGCTCAAGAAAGAAAATCGCTATTCGAAAAGAAATTTTCTCAACGCGAAAAAAATGCCTGCTTTCCAGGTCATCTCATAGTCGCGCATCGCTACGTATGTTCTTGGGCTTGCTTGTCCTGCAATAACATTTGCAGCTGCGGCCCGCACAAATTCATTTGCTATTGTTGCGGCATACGCTTGGCGTGCCACGCCTCCCTGCAGCCCCTCTAAGTCCAGCTGCAAACTTCGGACCCGGCCCCAGTTTCAGCCGCAGACAAATACCCACGTCATGTGCGACGATTCCGATTTCGATTTCGATCAGCGGCCAAAAGTTTTGCGCTTTTAATTAGAATTCGAATCCGCAGGCTGCACGCCTCCCCGCCCTACCCGGCCCCCTCGAAACCCATAGCTTAATGATGTATAGGTTCCGTGTTAGGGCGTAGAGGCGTGGCACATTCAAAGTTTGTCAACGTGCCGAAGGGGCTTAGCCGCAGAGGGCAAGTCGGGCACAGACCGCACAAAAGCAGTTGATATAACGGTACTTCGATATTAAGCACATGCACCTGGTCCTGTTTGCGGCTGTACAAAGTTGTGAGGCGCCAGTTTAATTGAGCTTGAGCTCGCTTTGAAGTGTCCTTGTAGTTGGCCAAAGTGCCCAAAAAGATTTGAAATCAAATTATTTAAATTGAGAAAAGCCAAAAACCAGCAAAATGCTAAAAACCGAAACACGAACTGCAAAGTTTGCACAGAATGTCTGGTCACACTTTGGACTGGGCCAAAAACAAAGCCATGCTGTTGCCTGGTCACACTCGCCTGAGCAGCCATATTGACGCAAGCAACAAAAGCGGCGACAATGGAACATTCGCTTGCCTCGTTTGCTTTCGTATTGGCAAAAATAACCGTTGCATTCGCTCGGCCACCATCTTTGCTCATCCGCCCGTGCGCCCACTTTGAATGCCAGTTTAAAAGCAGCGCCCCAGCGCTCTCTTTCAATTTCAATTAGAAACTTTAACTGCACACACACACACACACACACACACACATGCAAGCACAGACAGAGCGAAAGACACACCCACACAGACGCAATTCTGCTGCCTTTCAAATTGTCGTCAGCTGCTGCAGCGACTGCGACGAATGGTTTCTACTGCTGCTGCTGCTGCTTCTGTTGCTGCCTCTGCCGCTGCCGCTGCCCGCTGCCTCTGTCCGCAGCGCATTGCTGTGCGTTTCTTTTTTAGTGCAGTGTTGGGTAAGAGCAATTTAATTTCTTTTCAGCTGCCATTCGTAACGTCTTGTGATGAAGCTGCAACGCCTTGGCAATGCCAACCCTGGCCCTACACCCAAGTAAGCCCAGCTGGCTTGGAATGTATGTGTGTGTGTGTGTGTGTAACTGTACATGCAGCTCACTATTAAAGTAAATCACTTAAGCCGGTTGCGAAAATAAAAGCAAAGAAATTCTCACACTGCTGAGACTGTGGCCTCCAACACACACACACACACACATACACACAGCTACTGGCAAATGCTTATAATATTCTATGAGAAATGACTTGTGTATGTGTAGCACACATACATATGTTAGATACTTATGTCTGAATACGCAAAGCCATATACACACACACACACACACACACACACTCATGCACATGCTTAAGTGCGGCTGTTAATATTTTGCGTCTTTGAGTGCATTATTCAACATTGGCTCGACAGTAAGTAGCGCAAGGATTAGACTATGCACAGCAAATTACGTTGCTATCCTTGGGCGCAAAACACATGTCAAGTGCAGCGGTGTGAGCGAGAAAGAGAGAGAGAGGGAGAGAGCGAACGAAAGAGAGATTGAGCGCATTTTAGTAATTGAGCAAGGCTAAATGAAAGCTTGAGCTGGCGTGAGAACAGCGAAGCCGCTGCCAGACAGTTATCTCGCTCGCACTCAGCACTTTTATTTGGCTGCTTGCAAAGATCTTCATTGAGCTTAAGCCAAGAGAGAGAGAGAGACAGAGAGACCGCGGCGAAAAGCGCAATGAAAGATTGAGCGAGTTCTAATTGGCGAGCATTGATTACAAAAGATCTTTGTTTTTTTGTTGTTCAAGTTGTAATGAATATTAGGCAGAAAAATGAAAGCCAGAGCTACATTTCGATTTTTGGATAAGCAATCTATTCTCTCCAATTCTCACGATCGCAGTGAGCTCTCATTTAGCTCTCTGGTCAGAGTGCTAACAAAAACTTATTGTCTTTTCAAGTAGCATACAAATACGTATCTAACTTTCTAAAAAAAAAACTGTTTTTTAACAAACGTGTTTTTCTGAAAATAACGTATCCGGTTTTTGAATCCGTTTAATAACTTGGCTCACAGAACGAACGCATATTTTGCAAAATGGAGCCGTTTCCAACTGAAGTTAAAAGTTATTTGGCAACTCTGGCCCGTTTCTGTATTATTTGCAACTTTTTGGCCGATTCGGTGCACCTGCTGAACGATTGGGATCTGGAACGTACATTACTCAATCTCAACTGGCGCTGCGGCGAGGTGTATGCCAATCTCTATTTATCTTGCATTGTGGCTGGACAGCTGTTGGCCTGCTTTATGGTGATCTTTGATAGCAATCGCCAGGTCGCCGCTGGCATACTCAGCCTGTTGGCCAATTTGCGTGTGGCCTCGAATCCGTTGTTCTGGAATGTGGAAATGTATGCGGATGTGCTAGCCTTGGTTATTACCATACTATTGGCCACCATACCGCCGCATCGTTTGGTCCGCTGTGGATTTCTATTTGTGGCCTATTTGACTTACAAGAATATAAATGATGGCTTGGCATGGCAACTCCTCCACCGCTATGGGGTCAAACTATTGATTATCTTCGTGCTGAGCGGCTATCGCCTAAAGTGGTCAACCATCATGTTGCTGCTGTTGCTGGCCACGCAGAGCTACCAGGCATATGCCTGGTGGGAGCTACCCTACTCGCTGAGCAACATGCCAATCATATTCTACAAGCGCTTTCAGTTCTGGCAAATGGTATCCATACTTGGCGGCATCCTTATGACAGCCGTGCATACCCAGGAATTCTAATGATGAGAGCAGCCAGAACCGTATCTTCCGATATAGGGCATTAATAATGGTAACAGCGAACTGTACAAATGGGCAGACGACTTATTATAATGTTTTATATGTTATACTTTGAAAATATGTGATGTCAAAAGTTCGTGTTGAATATATTAACTGCTACTCATTATTAAATAACATTTTTTGTTCGTATATTTACCCAGTTCTTAGTTTTATTTATTATTAAAACGCGCAAAAAAAAATAGTAATATCGATATTTTCCAAAATAATAATTCGGACTTTTTTCGACTGTTTTAAGCTGTGAAACGTTATTAGTTGTTTTCAGTATTATTTTTGGTAAATTTTGTTTTTGTATTCACCATAAGAAATAAACGCATATGATTTTTTCATATATCAGCAGTAGCTCGAACAAGTTATTATAAATTTAAAAATACTTTTATTTATTTTATAGACATAACGGTTAACGTTTATATTATTGCTCAACATAAGCGCAAAAAATTATAAAATATGAAACAGATCTAGAGAAAAAAACATATATTGCAAACGAAACGCAACTTTTATTTTGCATCACGTTTGTCGGTTTGCTTATATCCAAATAGCACAATCCAGACAGCCCCAATCTCTTTCACTCCCTATGAAGCGCACTGAGGTACTCTCATTCTAAAGGAAAAGTCGATTTTGCTCTTTGTTCCGTTTCATATCGACAACGTACGACTGTCACGTGCGTGCCAATGCTTGGATCTTTAGCCAATAGTTAGGACGAGCTTAAAGTTGTTTCTGTCGGGGAGGCAATATTCAAAACAATTTTCTTCAAAGGGGAATTTCCAAGTGATTTTTGTATTTTGTGCAGCTCAGTTGAGTGCTCAAATATTCTGATGTATGCGCATGCAGATGCACATGCACATGCATTCCCCCGCTGTCTCAACCCCCCAACCGGCCTGCTGTCGCCTCAACGGCCTCACCACTTGTGACTGACTGGCTGACTAACTGGATGACATTCAAGTTGTCTTCAATTTTAATAAATTTTTGGCTGCATGTACTCGTATGCAAGCAAGCGCGACAGTTGACAGCTACACGAGTGGTGGGCAGTGGGAGGCAGGAGCGGAGGAAGTGTTGGGCACTGAGTGGCGCCCGGAGGTGGCGTCGACATCGACGTGACGTCACTTTGTCCACAAGTTTGCCTGACACTGCTGACATTGTTGCCATGTTGCAATTGCTGCTGCTCTTGTGGCACAGACTGTTACAGTTGCAGCTGCTGAAAAGAGCGACGGGGGGGTGGGTGGGGATGTTTGCAGGTCATATCAAGGACAATGCAGCTGTGTGTGTGTTGCTTGCGGACGTCTGGCCACGCCCCAACCATTGGCCCAGCCACCTATGCGCCAATTTCATTTAATATTCCCTTGCAGAGAGTATTATAATTTCGGCACGTGTTGTGTAACGCAAAAAACTGGAGACATTTTGTATCCCTACAGCTTATAAACATATACATATATACTCGATCAGCAATAAGAGAGTACATTCATTTAAGCCCTGGTTTGTCGCTCTGCATTATTTTTAGTCTATGCAGGCTAGTTTCTTGTTTTGACTGCAGGCAGTGCCGGATCGGCGCACTATATCATATAGCTCCAATAGAAATGGAGTTTTCGTTTTATAGAAATACCATTTTATACATTTCCTATAGCGTCATATGTCAGTCAGTGCATTCAATATTCGGTCATCCGAAGTTAACTGTTCTTTCTTGCTTTCGGTACATTTTTCTTCAAAGCGTCAGCGTTATTTATCATTTGGCATCTGGTCCCACTGCCGAGCAGCCCTTAAACACCCGACGCCCGCCCCTCACACCACACCACCTGACTGTCGGTACGTCCGTCTGCCAGTCTGTCGGAGTCGTTCTAGCGTTCATCGACGATGCTTCACCAGAAGCCAGCAAATTGAGCGTCCCAGGCAAAAGCTGCTTTGGCCCCGATAGCTTCAGCTTGGCCCAAATGAATGTAAATGGGAAACAGGAAAGGAAAGTTTTCGATAACTTCTTGTTAAGATAATCGCCATATTGTGGCCAGCGACACGAAACAAATGCTTTCTGTTTGATTTTTTAGTTGATTTGGTTCAACGGCCGAGATATTCTGTGCAAATACAAATTAAATTTGTTCGTACGATTGGAGCCTGCACAGAACAGTGTGGAGTGCTCATAATGATTAAATTCATTCAATTTAAAAACAAGTGTCCTTTAGGCGCGTGTAGCCGACTGGGTTGATACCCTGCAACGATTTGCAAATGTGTGCATATATCAAAATGGCAAGTTTTCTATCTAATATTCATAGCCAATTTTTGGGAATAATATACGATAATATACAAGCCAAAATTTGTGTCTCGCTTCAATAATCTGTGAAATATGTTCAGACAGACTCTCGATATTTATCGATTTTTGATTAGTAAAAATAAAATGTAACTGAACAGTAAACTTAGAATATATATGTATGCCTACAAAACCAGGGTATTCAATTCATAGCTATCGATATTTGGAAACCACGAACGTTATCGATAATTTGTAATAAAGTTGAAACGTCCCAAAAATACACGCGAAAAACATAGATTACCTGTAGAGGTCGGAAATCCATTTTTATCCATTGCTAATGAGTACAGGGTATAAAAATGATAAAAGTTTTTAAATGCAAAAGTGTTTTTTCGAGCTATCTACTAACTGGAAATTGATTGGAAAAAACGTTTTTTTTTTATTTATTTTTAAGATTACAGCTTAACGTGAAAATACATTGCTTTTATGGAATAAAGCGCTCATTATAATAAAAAGATAAATGTTTCATCTGCAGGTATAAAATGGGAAAATGGATGAGTGCATAAATTAAATAAGAATTCGCTTAGAGGAAACATTTTCTATACCTCTTCATATTCCACTTAGGCAGACACCTGCATTCTCTCGAAAAGAAGATGAGAATAAAAAATGTCTAGTCCTAAGCTCAAAATCGGCATTGTAAAAGGAAATACCTTTGTACAATTTAACTGACTGCCGAAACCGAGAAGATATATTTTATTCAGAGCTAGCATATATATACAATGTATGTATACACTCTTACGTGGCGTCGCAGCATTTGGGCCACATTTGCCTTAATGGCCATAAGAAGCACTCAACAATCACGGGCTGGCTCAAAGGAACGCTACGCTGCGACAATGTAACGACAGGTGTTGCCTGTGTGTAGATATTCTTCTTATTCCGGCCAAACGCGGAACTCTCTCTTCTTTTCCGGCAAGCAAGTCTGCGAATGACATGACATTTGACATAGTTAAGTTCACCTTCACACAAAAAAAAAGAACAAAAAAATAAAAAAAACGAAAAATATGTTCACTTTGGTGTGGCGTGGGCCTAAAATAAGCAGTAGGCGTTGGCATGCATAAAATATTACAATATATCAAAAGGATTGCTAAAACAGGTGTGCGCACCATACTCGACGGCAGGCGAGCCCGCAACTCAACCCCCTCAAAAACGAACCCCCGCTCGTTACCCACGCTGTGTCGAGGCCTGTCTGTCGCACCCTATCTATGTATGGCATCTAGTGACAAGGATGCTGCACACTTTTGATTTTTAGGCCCCACTGTCACGCTACTTGTTGTGCCTGTGTGTGTGTGTGTGTGTGCTTGGGTGTGTCTCTGCCTATGCATAAAGTGTGCTGCTTACGTTGAATTTGAATATACAAAGTGCCATTGGAAACAATCGAGCTTATGGATAACTGTGCCCGAGGTGGGGGAGTCCACAATCAAAATGATTGCCACTTGTGTATGCCAGGCACGCTTATCGGGTACCCACAGTGTGGGCCATGCAATTATTGTGCCTTAATTCAGCTATTATTAATCGACAATCGTGTCGGAAGCTATTTATTTGTCATTCAAGCATAATACTTGAATGCTTATTAAGGTGCTTCACAACTCACGCCCCACGTTGGGCGCCATTTATTTATTTATGACGTAAAAGCAAAATTTACATATAATAAAACGACAGTTGAAATGTTTTGAGAATTGCGCCTTAATTTCCATAGCTTTACAACATTGTTCGGGATGCTATTATAAAATGCTCTAGGGATATGGACATTATAACGCTTAGCTTCTGCCCAGCTGCGAGCTGGCGCTAGCGCTGGCGAGACCCTTGTCCTGATTCCCTTGCAGTTGTACAGCATAAAGACAAAGCCTTTGACTGCTGTTAGCGATGCATTGTCCTGTCCTGTCCCGTAATTTCCCTGCCTTGTACGTCCGCACTACTCTTAAAAGGCTGCACAAACACAAAGCGGACGCAAAACTTGTCCTTAAGTGCAGGGCAAATAGCTATACGGAATGGGACAAAGTAGAGGGAGAGAGAAGGGCTAGAGAGCGGAAATGCAAATGCCAAAATTATACAACAGAAATCAAGTAAGAGCCTTTGTATCTTAACTTAAAGATACCCTGTAAGCCTTTTATGAACTATGCATATTTTGAGTTTGTTTTTTTTGTTGTTGTAGATTTTCATTCAGTCTGGTGTTCCTTTGTATTTTAAATCTTTACAACATAAAATTGCAAACCCAACAAATTGTATCACTTAACCTCAGAGGCAACACTCTAGCTAGTAATTAATATTTAATTTTCCTTAAAAGTAATAAATTTAATATTGTCCTTGGCAATTTCAAAGCATGTTCCGACAAAAACATATGATCATTGATATAGACCAACAACAAACAGATTCACAAACCCAACCTCAAAGTGAGCTTTTGAACCGAAATGTGAACCGAACCAACAACTATTTTTTTGGGCTTAATTAAAGATAAAAGTTCTTAATTTTATTACACCCACTTCGCTTCATTTTTGGCAAGTTTATAGGGTATTGAAAAGCATTTTATTGTTTTTATGTTTTCAGTTATTCTTTTGTTGAAATTGTAACAGGCTCGTTGTGGAAAGGCCGGTCCTTGCGCGTCTTCATCATAACTACAAACAAAGAATAACGAGGCAAACAGTCAAACAACTGAAGAACCTGAACTGTTTGCACTCCAAGTAGCTAAGTGCCCCAAAAGAAAAATATATATATACATATACATCTATATATATATATATATATAGAAAGGAATAAAAAATAAAGAAAAGAAAACAATAAAAATAAAAATAAAAAGCAAAAGAGTCAACAAACTGTGCTGTTCAGCTGCAGTTGCTCTGCCTGCCATTTCATAGGCCCAAGAAGTGGCCCCAATCTGAGAGCACCTCTCGTTTTTTCATATATAATATATATTTATATATATTTTTCATCCTTTCACAAAAACGAAAATATATATTGTACATATATATTTTTTTTGCTGACAAGCCCAGTTCAAAAAAGATTTATATGATATTGATACGATATATATAGATATAGATACATTGAACAATTTTTTAAGTTGCGAATTTAATATGGTTTTGCACTTTTTTATTTACATAAAAATGTTTTGGGGCGCATGCTTTATAATTATTTCAATTAATTGTTTTCTTTTTTGGTATTTGTTTCCGTTAAACATTTTGTAAACGTTTCGAATAATTCATGAAATTCTTGTGTGTAAATAAGTAATTGAATAATTATGCCTGCATAATAGCATGCATATTTTTGCACACACAGACACACACACACAACACGCACTCCTTTTATTGGGGCTTGCACTTATTTAGATTGTAAATTGTTACATTTAATTTGTGGCTGTCAGCAATGTTAAACGGAGTGACAGAGACAAGAAAAAAGAGAGTGAGAAAGGAATGAGGGGAAACATATAAAGAAGTGCACGACACTGGAATACCCTATATAGTGGGTATACTATAAGGAAACCGACATCTATGTTAAGCGGAGTTAAAAGCAGGAGAAAGTGGCTTAGAATGAGGGAGAGAGAAAGGAGTACTGACTGTAAATGTTTTTATATCATATATTCATATTGCAACATAAACAACAATAAAAATACTAAACAATTTAATTTGACCAAAGTGTAGTTTTCAAACCAAAAAGAGTTTAACTCAAAACAAATTTAGATCTAACAATAACAAATAAGTTGGTATTTTTGTAAATTTGAATTTTTTTGTTTGTAACTAATTGAATGGTTCAGGACGCACAACTTTCAAAAACGTATATTGGTTGACAAAGAGTTTAATTTGACAAAAGGTTGTATTTGGAACCTAAATAAATTATATTTGAATTCAACAGTGAGTACAGATTTTTTGTTTTTTTTTGAAACAATAAACGAAAAACATTTGACAATAATAAATGTTGTTCACATATAATGTTGTCATAAAATGCATATATAATTAATAGACCCTCTAGAATAGTATTGGCAATGAACGAGCCCTGTAGGAAATAAATTCTCTGTATCTATCCCAGCACCCGACAGAGCTCATTAAATACATGTTGTACAAGGATTTTAAGAGCAGTTCCGACATCAAATGAATACAAATGTTGTTATTTCATATACAAATTGGTATCGAGATTCAACGCAGAGGGATGGTCCGGCGACCGGCCAGCGTGTGGGCCATTAAGAATGTGCATTGCGCATACGCCGCGTGGCCGGAGCTAAATAATATTTTTCTTTTTCTGTGCGAGTGTGTGTGTGTGTGTGTGTCTGTGTGTATGTCTGTGTGTGTGTGTGCGGCAACAAAGTGCAAAAACGAGCCAAAAAGCATTTCATTAACTTAATTAACTTTTAATTGAAATTGTTTGACAGACGCGAAAAGCATACGCCATCGTACTTTCATCTTTTAATTGCAATTTGAAAGCAGCTAAAAAAATACGTAAGAATATATGTATATATATATATATATATATATATATATGTATATGTATAAAAAGGAAAACAAAACGGAAAATTATAACAATAAAATGTGCAGAGAAGAGCCGCAGAGTGAAAACGTGGCACGCCGAGGCAAATAACAAAACAAGACAAATGAAAATCAAGTCAAGAATTTTAATTTTTTTAGCCGGCTGCTTGGTACTTAAATAAAGATGAAGCTGAAGCTCTTAGCATGTCATTAGGCTGCTTTAATGTGCCTGTCAGGCTTAGCGAACACATAAGCATGTTGTCAGACTGGTATTTGTTTGCTTATCCGCTTAGCTGTTGCGCCTGTCAAAACTTAGCATGCAGTTCATAAAGCTGTTATATGTTTTATGTATATTCTAAATTGGATAAATTGATAAAAAATAAGTGATGTTGCCAACTGTACTCGAGCCCTTGTGCTCTTGTGCTTGCTAGAGTTTAACCGGCAGATTAACAGATAGTTTTAAAATTTTATTTTGGAATTTTTAAAAGGAATATTCAAATTTGCCAACTTATTCAACATATCAAACACTTCATTAACAAAAAAATAAAATTAAATAAATTAAAATAAAAAAAAAATTAGCATTGAGCCTGAAAGTGATTTTAAAAGCGAACCAATTTTTGTATACAACCAAACCGACTCAGTTGTCCAAGGAACTGTCGGAAAAAACCGGGCTTATATATATTTGTACACACGAATTTTTAACCCTGTGTTTTACTTAACTTAAGTAATTCTAAATAACTCTTAGTCGTGAGTAGTTGTGAGTCAACAAAAGATTTGATGTGCTCTTAATCTGCGTCTGGCTTCCGTTTACCATGCCTATTTATTTGCACTCACCTCCCCCGCTCTTGGCCCGTCCTCCCTCGACGGCAACTTGCATTTGTAATTAGTTAATGTGCCGGCACAGTCAGGCACATTGGCATTACAGAGCCTAAGTGTCCCACCTCCCACCCGTCTGTTTCCCTGTTGGTTATTATAAAGGCAAAAAAAAAACAAGTAAATAAGAACTTTGCAGTCGGGTGTGACCGATAGCGCCATACTCGTTCGTGTAATAACAACAAAAACTTGTAAACTGGCATAATTTGTACACATTACAAATACTAATATAAAATGGAAATTTATTTTTAATCTTTATCCATCCATTTATACCCTGAACCCATTGAAAATGGGTAATAAGGGTGTAATTGTTTTGTGCAAAAGTATGTAACAGGCAGAAGGAGGCAACTCCGATCCCGTAAAGTATATATATTCTTGATCAGCATCACTAGCCGAGTCGATTAAGCCCTGTCCATCTGTCTGTCCGTCCGTCTGTCTGTCTGTCTGTATGAACGCGTCGATTTCAGAGACTACAAGGGCTAGAGAGCTGAACTTGGACTCTTTAGATTCGTATATACCATACGCAGATCATGTTTATTTCAAATGATCGCTAACTTGCCCCGTTTTCATACAATCTATAAGAGCTAGAGCCACCAAATTTGTTTTAATATGTTCCTTGGTTTACATGTGCTTTGGTTTGTACACAGATTTTGAATGCTCTGGTTTTAATGTTGTTTTTCACATAATTATTATTTTTACCAAAAAGTTGAAATTTGTATATTGCAGAAATCCAATATACTCTTCACTACGTGAACGAGTTTGAAAAACGAAAGAGAATTTGTTGCTTTGAGCCTGTGGCTGGCCTATGCTAAGCATGCAGGGCTTTCTGCCAGCTGTCCCACACGTGAGTCACCTGCTCTCGCTATGCGCCGCCCCTCCCGCCCCGGCCCCTGCGCTGAGCGGGCTGCTGCCTAAGCTAATGAAGAACATACATATATATATATTCATAAAGAGAAAGGGGGCTTGGGCTGTGCCTACATATGGCAGCCTTCAAAGCAGCATTTTTCTTGCTTTTAATTTTTTCAGCCGCTTTTCCACATAGGCACGCACAACACACACACAGGCACACACAGCTGCATACATAATATGTGAGCATCTGTATTTTGTATGCTGTTGCCTCATTATAAGTGTGTGTGCGTGTGTGCGTGTGTGCGTGTGTGTGTGGTACAATATTTAAAATGTTTTACGTGGCGTATACTTAATGCATTAAGCATACGACGCGTTGAGCGCCACAGCGTTGCGGCGCTGACAAGCAAAGCGTCACGAAATAAAATTCTTTGCATGCATCTCAGCTGCTGCCAGCGCCTGCTTCTTCTTGTGCTCATCTTCTTGTTCCGCCGCTCTGCTTATTCACAGGTGAACGTGAGCAACACTTGGACCATGCCGCAGGAGGGCTTAAATGTGTTCTATCGTTTCTTTCGTGATCGCATCTCCTGGTTCGAGGCAGATGCCGTTTGCCAGTTTCATCATGCCAATCTGGTGACAGGTAAGCGACACAACTGTCTGAGCTAGACGAGTGGAAATTGTGCTGCTGCTGTTGTTTTCGTTGTTGAAGGTTTGCCAAGTGAGGCAGACAGCTAGCCACAAAGCCAAGTCAAAGACGCGACATGAGGCTTTAGCAAAGCTAGCTAAACAACAAAAAAAAAGTCAGAGAATATATTCAAAACATGGGGACATTGTGCGCCTGTAGAAGCAGCAGGTGTAGCGACCGAAACGTAGGCATGGGGGCGTGGTGTGGGCCAGACAGGCAGACAGACAGACAGCTCAAGGGATGACGTTGAGTGTATATAAACCAATAGTAAACGCCAGCAAAATGTGAAATGCAAATAAGCCCAATGACAAGAGGACCCGTACGGAGCACAGCGAGCAGACAGAGCGAGCAGACAGACAGGCATTGCGCCAGGCGCTAGGTAACAAAGGGGTGATGGGAATGGGGAGGGGCAGGGGGAGGAGGAGGGAGTATGAAAGGAGTGCGGTGGTTCGGTTTACTCGCACATTATTGCAAATGTCCGGCAGCTGTTGTAACAACGACGCAGCCGGGCTCCAAGCTGGCAGCCAGGCACAGCTGCAAATTGACGCAGCTTGGAAGGTTCAGAGAGTCAAGAGCCAAGGCCTTCACGCACTGAGAGAAAAACCGTACCCATAACCTTGTGCTCGAAAGAAGCATAGTCGTAAATTCCTGAATATCAAATAAAATAAATAAATAAATAACTTTCATGACACGCCTTCAACGCTTCCTTCGAGTGCGTCGTAAATTCCTGAATATCAAATAAAATAAATAAATAAATAAATAAATAACTTTCATGACACGCCTTCAACGCTTCCTTCGAGTACGAAAAATCTTGTAATTAGTATTTCGTATTTAATTTATGCATTTATTTATGTAATATAGCTAAATTTAGAACAGCGTTCTTTCTCTAAGTGTATGCGTGTCAGAGTAGAGTGGACGAGTGTAAGGGGTTAGGGTCAAGGGGCGCAAATCCTCAACCAGTGTGTGTATCTAACGGCCTGCCAATGCCAATCGGGCGTCTGACTATATCACTTGCCTGCCTCCTCGGCACCACAACCATAACACAATAAATCCTTTTGACAAATACTGGACACTGCAATGCGGGCAACAGCAACGGGGGGGGTCAGGGGGTCAGGGGTCGCTGCAACTAAATCAACAAAAGGTCGCCCAATCGGCTTGTGTCCATACGGTCTCTCGTAAATAGATAAGTATGCGTAAGTGGATTGTGGATAAATTGCTCAAAGACAATGCAAATTGTTTGACTTCATGGAAAATCCAGAAAGAAAATCTGATAAGCACGCAAATTGTGTATAGCCAAATACGTATGTATGTTATTGGGTCAGCTGAGAGAGACCAAAGAAACTTGGATATTTAGCATAAATATAAAGAACAGAAAGTTCAAAAACAGATTAATTGCATTCATTTTCCAAAAGTTAAAAATAAATACATAAATAATCAATTTTAAAAAGTTTATTCGCGTTTCACGTGAATTACAACGAAAAAACAAAATTTGAGTTGTTTCGAATTAGATAGAACACATAAATATACAAATATAGCTCCCTCAGTTTTAGAGCTAGATTCTGCGAATTTAGCAGGAAGACTACCGATGATGATATGATATGATATCCCGATATGAAATCGGGAATATTTGTTTTTAATTCAAAACTATGAAACTATTTTCCGATTTAAAGAACAAATTTTATACAAGAATTATTTTGCAGTTTTTATAAGAAAATTGTAGATTTTTATAAATATTTGCATTATTTGTTTTACCTTTGTTATAATTGTAGCTTAAGCTCTGAGATTGCTTCTTAAGTTAAAGAGATAAGAAACTGGATATAACAGAGCGCCCTCATTTGAAAATGTCCTATTGTAAAATGTCCTGTATACCCTGTTTGCCAATTACAGCTTGTGTCTAGTAAATATGCATATCGAATTTGCCCGTAATTATACGGCTGTTTAAGCAGACATCTCTCTCTGGAGTACACATCCCGGCCCAACGCAATTCCCATCCAGGGCCTCTATTCATTACGTGCAAAATTTACAGCACAAATGTCCTCTCATATTTCTCACAAATCTCAATCAAATTCTCTGACAGCTGATTGGATTGCATTGTCCTTCAACCTTATGAATAGATTCATATGTTTTACCCATAGTTGTGTCTACAACACCAAAAGTTTTGTCGAGCGCACAATTGTCCTTGGTTCATCTAGGGGGGCGTGGCGGGGCAGGGCGGAGGCGTAGGGAGGTTGGGGCAGTGTGCATAAGCAATTTGAGGCGCAGGGATGCATGTAAATGTGTGAAATAACAACAAGAAAACGAAACACAGACGAAGAAAACAAAACAGTTGTAGAAGAAGAAGAAGAATAAGAAGAAGAACTTGACACAAAAAGGGGAAAAAACACAAATAGATATTGAAATGGAAGCAAGTAGGAATTTTGATTGGGAGAAGAGACTATAAGATACCCTGCATTCTGATCCAGATCAACATCAATATATGTATCCCTACACAAGGAAAAAACCAAACAAAAGCATCGACTTGGAAAATAAAAATTAACTTTTATATTTAGAGTGTCTTTTCCAAAAGGGTTCTGTGTTCAAATTAAGATATTTTGATTTCGGCGCAGTTCTTAGAGTATATATTTTTATATTTATTTTTTTAATACATATATAAATTCTTTATAAGTATGTACTACTATTATTTGAAATTGCAATTCGAGTAAATTGAAATAATTTTTGTTGAATTATATATACAATTATATATATTGATAAACGAGATTATAAATTGCTTAGTGTTTCTATACCCTATATAGTCAAAACAAAAGGAATAAGAGCATAAAGATGTACGATTTGCACTAGGTACAGGTAAACTGCTAGTCGAGCATTCGCAACTAGCGCAATTTAACATGTTTTGATTTTTTTCTATTTTTTTTGTTTGTTTGTTTATTGTATGGACACAAGTTGGGAACAAGCGCAGGGTTAGACCGGCAGCTGGCTAGTTGGGTCCTTTGGATACTCTGAGTGATTTTGGGTAGTTTAGGAGGGCACGGGATTTGGAGTGGTTCAAAGTGGTTTCGGGCGGGTTGTCGTGGTCGCTGCTGCTGTCGCTGTCGCTGGCAAATGTGCCCAACACGGAAAAAACAATGCGCTTGGCAAATTAAATAAAAATATATTCGCATTGAACAAATAGAAACCATTTGTTTCGTTTTATTCTCTTTCTCACTGTTATTGTTGTTTTGTCGTTTTGTTGTTTTCCATTTGTTGTTTTTCCATTTCCATTGTTTTTGTCCACATTTTTTTGCTGTTACCAGTCGACAACAGTTTTCAATTTGATGCAACTCGCGACCTGCTGAGGGAATTGGATGTGAACGACATCGTTTGGATTGGACTCATGCGACCGCAGAATTCGGATCGCTTCATGTGGTCGTAAGTACAACAACAGCAACAACAACGAATGGAACAGCAACATTTTGTTTGAAATTGTGTCGTTCGTGCGGATATGTGTATTTATGGTGTGCGAGAATGATATGTGAGCTCTGGATTCCGGATATTTTTTCTAGCCACAGTTAACAGACTAACGATTTCTAATTTGCCAAATATATGAATAGGAATAGGGCTAGAGCCTTAGGTAGCCATAGTTCTGGAGTTGAAACGGACACAGTTCGAACCTTAAAGTGAACTGTCTCAAGTTTGAATCTAAACATTTTTAAAATATTTTTTCTTTTTATTACGCAAGCTTTTTTTCGACTTAATAGAACCTATACAATAAATGTAAATCCCTTTTATCTCCACACACTTTATCATCTAGCTGATAAAGCAATCTTTTTTTCCATAAAATTTAACAATTATTTTAACATTAGGTTACAAATATAAAAAAGAAGACAACTGTTTAATTACCAATATATAGGTTTTTACTCACCTTTCCAGCTTAAATAAAGCCAATGAAATTTACAAAGCAGTTAAACTACCTAGTAAATATATAGCTTGCAGTGTTGCCACACTTTAGCAATATTGTTACGCTGTTAAGCCTAGCTATCAATTTAATATGCATGTGCCTGGCAACATTTATCAGGCGGTTTACCTCGCTTTTAACTATATACAGAGATGGAAGCAATGAAATCAAATAATATTTATATTTTGTAACTAACCTGATAAATAATATATTATAATATTAAGAATATTCCTTATTCTGTTTTTTATGAGCGGCACAAAAATTAATCGATAGGTTTTTTGTTCGATTAGGACTAAATATATTATTTCGCTGGCAGTTTTCGGAGGCCTTAATGTTTAGCTTAGATCATAGCGCATATAACTATTTGTAATTTGTACAGCAACTCGCGACCCTTGGTGGTGGACACCGGCTACTGGGCGGAGTCGCTGCCGCTGATGGACGCGCCCCTCTGTGCTGTTATCGATCCCATACGCGACTATCGATGGCATGCGCTGCGCTGCGGCGGACCCGAGACAGCCTCGTTTCTGTGCGAAATGCCGGGTAAGTCAAACAGAAAAAAAAAGGGGCGGAGGGGAGCAACTTAACCGGCTGACCTTTGGAATCATTTTGTGCTGCACAGTGCCCAGCTGGGCGGATGCCTGCATACTGAAGGAGATGCCCAACCTGACCATGCAGTATATGGCGGATACGGCCAGCATTGAGCTGATCAGAAACTGCCAGGAGGAGGGTCTGCTGCGGCACACCTGCAAGGGCAAGGAGGTAAGTGACAGCGATAGGCGCCTCCACAACCCATTTCCGGGCCGAGACTCTCAACTCTATTCGCAGGACCGGGAGCGGGCCATACGCGAACTGATCTGTCCCAAGGAGCGGCTGGAGGCGCAGCGCATCAACGACATCACCAACTCGCACTTCAAGTCGCTGCAGATCATCAACAACATTCGCACCGACAACAACGAGAACAACGACATCGAGCTGCTGCCCCTCGTGCCCAACTACGGTGCAACTGCACTGAAACTGGAGGTGGCCACGGCTCCGTCGGCGCCCATCGAACGCTTCAGCCTCGACCGACTGATGCTGGCGGATGCACCGATGCCCATGCCCCTGGTACGCTACCACATTCCCGACGAGGTGCCCATGCCCGTCAAGAAGTCGGCCAAGAAGGTGAACGGCCACGACGACTACGCCAAGAAGCTGCTCGCCCAGCAGCAGCAGCAGCAGAAGCAGCAGCAACAGCAGCAGCAGCAACAGCAGCAGCAGCAACAGCAGCAGCAGCAACAGCAGCAGCGCAGGACAACGCCAAAGCCGCTGGCCCAGCTGGACATGATGATGGGCGACCAGCCGGCGCAGAGCGAGGAGCAGCTGCCCGAGGACGCCAGCGATGGCGACAGCGAGGTCTCCAACGAAATATTCGTCGCGTTGCCGCACAAGAAGAAAATATTGCCGCAGGATCTGCGGACAATGGAGTCCATAACGGAGGCAACACCAGCAGCAGCAGCAGCAACAAGCGAGGCGGCAGCAACTACCAAGCAGCCAGCAACAGCAGCACCAACATCCAGAGCAACGTCGACAACAACAACAACGACAACAGCAGCGCCCGCAACAACAACAACAACAGCGCCTGCAACAACAGCAGCAACTACCACAACAGCAACACCAACAACAACAACAGCAGCACCAACAACAACAGCGGCAACAACAACTACAACAACAACCACAACAGCAGCAGCAACAACAATCATGGCAGCAACATCAACAGCAGCAGCAACAACATTGGCCACAACAACAACAACAACCACGGCTATCAAGAGCACTGACGCGCCAGCGACAACAACAACAACAATGCCAGCAACAACAAACGATAACAACATTAAGATAACGACAACAGCAGCAGCAACAGCAACAGCAACATTAGCAACAGTAGCAGCAGCAGCAGCGGAAGTGGAAACGGATGCAGATACAACAGGTGTTGCCGCAGCCGCAGCCGGCAACACTTACAATTCCGACAGCAGCAGCAGCAGCGACAGCGACAACGACAACACTAGCCACAGCAGCAGCAACAACGGCAGCAACAACGGCAGCAACAACGGCAGCAACAACCCCGCACCGACCACAGCAGCATTGCCAATGGACATGTCCACGCCGGTGAGCATTGCACATCCAATCCATCCGGTGCAGCAGACGCGCGACGAACTGTCCCATCCCCATGTCAAGGAAACGGCGGACAATTCGCACTTCATACCGCCCATGCTGCTGGTGAAATCGCACTATGTGCCGCCGGCCAAGCACGGACTGGAGCACGGCGAGCACTGGGAGCACGCTGGGGAGCACAAGGTGGAGCATGTGAACAATGGCCCGCTGGCAACGGCAACATCAACAACAACAACAACGACAACAACAACGACAACAACAACACTGGCAACAGCCACAGCGAGTCGTGCGGCTGGCGTGACACCAACACCAACAGCAGCAGCAGCAGCAACAGCAGCGCCAGACACGGACGTGACGGCAACGGCAAGCGCAGCAGCAGCAGCAGCAACCTCAACAACGGCAGCAACAACAACAACAGCAGCAGCTGGAAAAGTGCCTACTACGGAGGCGCCACAGCTATTGGCAACAGCCGCAACAAAACAGCCAACAGCTAATGAAAACAGTTCAATTACAACCACAGCAGCAGCAGCAACAACAACAGCAGCAGCAGCAGCAACAGCTGCTGCACCAGTGAAGACCCTTTCAAAGATGCAGCTAGGAAGCGAGGCCGTGGTCGGAACAGGCATCGGGACCGGGACCGGAGCTGAGGCCGAGGATGAGCTGGATTTAACGAGCGCCACAACACGGCGCAACTTCCTGCAGGAGGAAACTGAGGCGCCATTCAAGCCAAATCGACGACGTTCGCTAACAAAACCGGAAACCGTTAGCTATTTCAAGAAGATTTTGGGCTAAAAACCAACAACAACAGCAGCAGCAACAACAACAGCTGTAACTGAAACGACTTTGCAGTTAACACACATTTCCGAGACAAACCCCGTTCTAACCAACCCCCGTCCGCCCCCTTTGGTAATTGGTGTGCAAGAAAATCAAAGCTGCATTGCCAGCAAATTGAATCAGTTGATGTCGTTGCCTGATTCAGCTACCAATCACAAGCCCAACCAGCAGCAGCATCAGCATCAGCCATATCCACATTCTGGCCAAAGTTTGTAAAACTTGGCAATGTACGCCAGCATCCCCACCCCCCTCCGTCCCCTCCCCCATGCCAACCCCCGCCCATGTCCATGCTTCACAACGGAAACTCAAGCTGTTAGTCAACGCCAAGCGGAAACGCAAAGCAGCCAAAAGAAAACTCAAGCACTTCACAGGCAAAGCAAGAGAGTGAGAAAGGAGAAGGAGGAGGAGGAGGAGCAGGAGGTGTAGGAAGTGGGCGAGCGTGTGGCAGCAGAAGGTTCCAGTTGGGAGCACCAAATATGTCAATTCTTTGCAGCACAAACCACAAAGTAACACTCCACAAATACACACACACACACGCACAGCATAAAATTCAGGCACAGGAAAAATTCTTGTCAAAGTAAAAGCCAGAAATAATAAAAAATAAAAATAAATAAAGCAGCAGTAAAAGTAAAAGGTGTGTGTGTGTGTGTGTGTGTGTGTGCATACCAAAGGCCAAAATCGAAAGTATGATAAATACTACTAAAAATGTTTACAGAGCTACTCGTAACACAACACAAGACCCCAAACCATTGAGAGCGTCTGTTTCAAATTTCACTTCCCCAAAAAAAAAAAAAAACCGCACACAAAAAATATTGAAAACAAATAAAAACAAAAAATATATAAAAATAATAAAAAAAAAAACCTCCCCCATTTGCAATGGCATATTTATGGTTTGTGCACATTATAAAATAATTGAACTGGCAGTAAAAACAGAAAATAAATAAATAAAGCATAAACAACAAGTATTAAACATAAGTATTAAACGCCAGTAAGAAATGCGGAAACAGGCCTCATCTGATATGAATACAATTTACACGCAAGTTGTAAAAGTTGGTGTTAATTTTTTTTTTTTTTGTGTCCAAATATATGTATACTTATATATATATATATATATATACATATATATAAACGTGCAGATGCATATGTATTGTAAGATTGCAACGCAGAGTTTTGCATAGTTATTAGAATTCAAACGTGGCGCAGCAGCAAAGCACATTGATCGAACGATCGAACAATTGAAACATACTTAGGATTAAGATGAATGAAAAACAAAAACAAAAACAAAAACAAACAAAGATGAAATACAAATAAAAGCGCACACAACATCCCCCAGTGCACTAGATAAAAAGCCCAAAGTACTTCAAACGACACTTGAACTAGAAAATTATGTACTCACCCAGAAAAATGAAATGAAAATTGAAAAAAACAAGTCAGAAATATCGCGCCCTGTGCGTGGGCCTAAGCCGATAATCAGTTTGCTAATGTTGATGTCAAAGTAAAGTAAAGAAAAATATATGAATGTCTGAAATCTACGCGCAAAGGAAAAGAGAAGCAACAAGTAATATATGCGTAAATAGTATAAATATATACCTAATAAATAATTAAATATGAATAAAATCCCATTTAAAAAAACAAAACACAAAACCGGCTAATTCTTATTTATTATGAGGCATTAGAGGGAGAAGGCATAAGAACTAATATATGGAATATAACTTTTATATAGACTTCTTCTTTACTGTCGTTATACTTTCTTTCTTCTATTATATTAAATGGGCTATATCTGAATAGTCGCATATTTCTCTCAACACGATCTAAATAAGCCTTAAAAGCTGCTAAGACGAGTTTAGCGAGCTTTTAATGAGCTTTTAAGTTTATGAGCAGTTAATGAACCTTTAAACATTTCACGCATAAGTGATAAGACTTTAATCAAGTTCTCTATGCACATTATTATTATTTCGCGTATAATTCGTAACTGGTTAAGGCGCAGGAAAACTTAAATGGTCTGAATTAAAGCCAATTTGGCCATTAAATATTATTGAATATGGTTTCAACTACCAAGCAAAAACTATGCATAAGGTTAGTATGGATGCTTTGTAGGTATGTAAAAATGGTCTGTGTTTCGAGTGCTTGGCATGCATCAAAGGAATCATAGTCCTTCCCCCTGCTCCAGTCGGACGCTCCGAGGGCACATTGAATCCGGGCATATTCTGCAGTTGAAAGCTCTGCCAGCGTCGACATTGCTTTCCGGTGGCCATTGCCCACTAGCCCACCATCATTTCCCATTTCCCCATTCCCCACTTTCTCTTGCCTCGTTGGCTCGTTTGCCGCAGGCAACTCCACTTTTTGTGAAGCATTTCCCTTTTAGCGAAAAGGGCAGCGATGAGAGCAGACGCAGTTACACTCAACAGACAGAGAGATAGGGCGCGAGAGTGTAAGCGATGGAGAGAGAGAGAGAGAGATAGTGAGCGACAGCCGGACAGACAGGAGCCGACGTCCTACTTATGATTGCCTAAAATCCAATGAAGCGTTGACGCTTGGCCCTGGCCGGGGCAATTGCTGTCATCGGAGAACAGTTTTCTGGATAACCAACGGAAGCTTTTGCCACACGCAGCACTGCACAGCGGGCTACCAACATTTCCCGCCGATGCCCCGCCGCCCCCGTTGTCCTCGTGCGCCTGTTTCTGATGGCCTGTTTACCCTGTAGCCTGGTTCAAAGAAGGTGTAATGGTTAGAAAGAGATGAGGATATTTCTTATGGTATATAGATTCTAGTCGACAACATTAATAATAAACAACATTTTCTTTTTCGACAACGTCTTCGATAAATATCGATTTCCAGCTCAGATTATTAGAGATAAATACTCAAAATTTGGCAAGCCTGTTTTTGTATAGCGTACACGGGAATTTAAGGAATTTTAGGAATTTTGATATTGAAGAAATATCGACAACTTGTACTTGATTAAGGTATAAAAAAAGTCCAATTTGTTGTCATTAATGCATGTTGCAATGCTGGCTAGAGGGTATTGCATAGTCGGGCACTCTCACCCAGAGCACTCTTGCTTGTTTAAAGAGCGCTTAACTTTAAAGAGCTGTTGCATTATAGTCTTTGCCATTCACATGTTGGTTACATTAATTTCGCATGCTTAAAACTGTAATTTCTTCTGTTTGCTGTAAGTCCTTTGGTGTGTGTGTGTGTGTGTGTGTGTGTGTGTGAGCGTGTGTGCGCGCGTGTTTCTGTGGGTGTTAAGTAACTTTTGACTGACGGGCACGCGTTAAATGTATTCCGGAGTGCGCGGAGGAGCCGACAACATTTTTATTTCACTTTTATTCGAGTCGCCAACGATGCGTTTTTACAGTCAACATGGGCCGGGAAATTAAATGGACAGACGGACGAACGGCAGCATAAAGACAGACAGGGACGCGCGTCCAACAAATGAGAATCATTTGGCATAAAATAAAATGTTTTATTAACAATATAAAGAGGCAGCGGCGCAATATAAGGCAACGTATAAGGCTTAAGTGCGTTTCAGGTGCGCGTTCGAGATGGGCGCGTGTCGTGTTTGCGGCACGTGACACGAACAGCATCAAACTGATGAATAGCTTGCAGTGTGCGTGCTTGTGTGTGTGTGCATTGGTTTATCTTCATACCCTATACTCATCACAAGGGATTAAGAGAAAGGCTACAAACTCATTTTAAAACATAGCCGGATTTTTACCAGGTAATCCCATTTTTTTACTTTGAATGGAACCTCAACTAGTCACGCATAAAAAAACAGCCCAGACTTAAACTGAATCAAACCATCACATTTTTTCTCACTGAATAGTTTGGCTTAAAAAAAAGTGTTCATTTTGTATATTTAACAAGTAGGAGCAAAGAATTAATCTATAGGAAAAATCAGAGCCAAAATGCCATCACACACGAAAATTGGTTCAGGGATCCGAGAACTTTTAATCTGTCAATAAAAACATTAAAACTTTATCTGACGCGATTATACACGAGTATATATTTCAAATTTTAAGTCTCTAGCTTCAATAGCTGCAGAAAAAATTGCATTCATACGGACATCGCATAAAATATACAAATCTTATTGCCGCCGTACTTGAAGCTAATTTCAGAAATTAAAAGAACATTAAAAGCAAATTAGATATTTTGGTTTTAGTCTAGCATACATATTATACACTTATTTTAAATTTCAAATAACTTTCCCCGCTTCACTTCCATGCAAAGCTAATCCATTTGTGATAAATTAGGAAATGGCAGCTCAGGCCACTCTACACACACAATGGCCTGGTTTGGATTACAAACTTAAAATTTGCAAGAGGGAATCGTAAATTGTGCAGTTTTAATGGCTTCCATATATTAAGGCCACATGGCGTATGAGTAACACATTTGGAAAGTTTCTAAATATATCTTTCTCGGGGCTTCATGTGCGACAAAATGAAACTATTTTGCTATTTGGGCTGGCAGAAATGCGAATAGCAGTCTGCCCTGAATTTGTTGAAAGGTTCAGATTTTATCGATTATATATACAAATTGTTATTTCACATATTCAAGATGTATACTAGCCTGAAAGAGTAGTTTACAACAGTTTCGTCGTGGAACTCAGAAGTTGTATAACAGGTTTTGGACTGTAAAAAAAGTTCATATAAAAGTTCTTTTGGATATCCACATCTATATATAAATTTAATACCGGTTACCTGATAATTTCAGCTCTACTTACTGCATATTATAACACCTTTATCAATTATAACTTGCCTGCTAACAGGCATATAACAGTTATCTAGACTCTGCCAACAGCCAAAATGTTTTCAATGTTTTTCATAGAATTTTTCGTTCCAAAAAAGTTGTCATTGATTCTTTGATACATAGATCTTCACTTAGATCCAGCTTGATGCTCGTTTGCGTAAGGCTCTTTTATTGCTTCATTCCGTCTGATTCCCTTGGCTGACAGTGGAAACTGGCCGCATCGCTTAAATAAAAGTAACAGATAGTCAGAAAAGAGAGAGAGAGAGGTAAAGAGGGAGACAGAGCCGCAGACAAACCGCCAGCAAAGCCCCATTTCAAATTGCTCCAAAAGCCTCGAAGAATAATGGCATTGTTATTGTCACACAAACAGACAAACAGACAAGGAGACACACACACACGCACACACACACTGACTTAGTCGTGTCTATTTACTTACATTCAAGTGCTGAAGGATAAATACATTTGCAAGGACAACGATGCGGCCAATTCTGCCCCATTTGCCCTTTTAGTTAAATTAGTTCAAGGAGAGCGCTGAAATACGCAAACAAAAACAACTCTTAGATACTCTCTAGAAATCCAAACAAGATTAAGACAGTATTCTGGAATAAAAATATTAAAATTATAATAATATTATAATATCTTAAACAAATAATGTTATTATGCCTAGTATGGAAGTACTAAATAAATATATATATATATTTACGAATCACTTAAGCATTTTTTTATTTCTATTTGAAAACTACTTAAATATATATTCTACAACTATTTTTGATTTGTTATATAGAACTACTGTACAAAGTATACTTACATCTGACTATGTTATTCGCGCTTGAACAATAATCTTTAGGAAATTCTCATTTTACTCAATTCTCGTATCCTTTACAACAGATGCTTAATGAATAAACCAAATTCTTATCTTAGATGGACAACGGTATGTACAAAATTTAATTACAAATAAAAAAATAAAAATAAAAATATAAAAAAAGCAGCGTATGTATTCAAATAATAAATTAATGGAATAGCTAAGACCTAAGCAGGAACATGCCACTGGCATTTTATCGTTGAGCAAAATTACTTTTCATTGACAGTAAAAATAATTAAGCACAGGCTCTACAGGAATAGCAATATCAACGCGGGAGGGTTACAAAGTATACGTAATATACAGCAGCTCTGATTTTTAGCAGAAAATAAACTAAACCGAATTAATTTTAATTGATTTTAGTTTTGTTTTGATATAATTTATATTGATTCTCTACTGAAAAAAAATTAAATAATTTATAAATTTTTTTATTAAGTAATACTAATGTAAAGAATAATTGAATATTTCATAACACATTTAAAGAAATATATTACACAATTTAAGCAGCCTCGCTGAATACCAAAAACAGAATCCTATCATTGGTAAGAAAACTTCAAATCGGCTTAAATCTGTGCGCACCATTTGGAAGCCCCTCAGTAATGGTGTTCCATCAAAATTTGGAGCCAATTTTCAATAATGGAAGTTCGTTGTGTTTTGTAGTTTTAGCATTTGGTCTCTGTACTTTTCCGCTGGGGTTTTTCGTCGCTTTGTTTCGCATTCATTATTTACCACATTGTTTTATTAATAATGCAGCCCCGTTGAAATTTCATAATGTTCCAACAATGCCATTGACACGGTACGGACGCGACCCTCCCGTCGGCCCTCGGCGGTCCCCTCGCCGCCACTCCCACGGAATGCGGTGTCAACAATTTTTGTATTTACCGTGCGGTGAACGTTGCATCCATTTAGTTGCGGTTATGACTTTGTGGCTGCCCTTCGTTTGTTATGCATAAAACCAAACGGAATGAGAGTATATATCGGGTATGCACCCAGTTCCGGCTGACATAATGAAATGAAATAATGTTGAAAACTTGCGGGCTGACAAATTATGTATGCACAGAGGTTACTCAGATTCCACAAGGCACAGGGTCATTGTGGAAATGTAAAAATGTGAATCATATCAGCCATAGCCACGGCTAACTAAATTAATTAAAGATAGTTTAATTGCATAACAATTTGGGAAAGATTTTTAGCACACAATAAAACTTTTGTTTAATATATACGAAAAATATATACAAAAATGTTTAGTTCGACATAAACCCATAAAACTATATGTGCAAATTAATTGTCCACAAAGTTAAACAGCTGTTAGTAAACACTTTCAATTTGATTTAAATTCGTTTTCGAAATTCTACTTGAAAAATAAGTGAATACTTGTAACATCTAGATTGGTAAACACAAATTAAAATTTTAATCAAAAGTCCTTGGCCCGGACAAAGCCGGTTAATATTTGCTAGCATCATTTATAAACTGAATATTGTTCAGGTATGGACACATGTTTAAATAAACGTACTTTTCAATTAAGTTTTTGATAGCATTTATGTTTGCTTTAATATCAATAAATGTCTAATCTATGTTTGATTATAATTATGACCACTAAATAATAAAAACAAATTGAATTTTGAGGTAAAGAAATGGGAGAGTGTGTTTTTGTGTGTGTGTGTGTGTGTAGAAATGCAGGATATATCCTTGAATTTTCATAGTTTTACATGGTTGTATTTCAAGTGCCCGACTTAATGTCCGAAATGGTATTTGTCTAGAGAAGCTATTTGTTGTTGTGGGTGGGTTGGGTTGAGTTGTGTTGGGTGTTGCCACGCCCCTGCCAAGCTGCCAGCTCTCTGGCCATTATCTGTGGCGGCGTGTGTGTGTGTGTGTGTGTGTGTGTGTTTATCATCATAAAATTCAATTAAAGTGAAACGCACACAATCAAACAACAGATCAAATTAAATGCCAGACAAGCAATTTACTATGTATGCTGTTGAGGCGCTCCAAATGGGCGTGGCAGCACGTGGACGCCAATGCCGACCATTTTCCTGAGTGTGCGTGTGTGTGCTTTTATTGAATTCGATATAAGATACAATGTGGCATCCAGCTAAAACCTAGATACAAAACAAAGTAGTTACCGAACGGAGCTTTGTTATGTGCTGCAGTGGCTAAGCCGTAGACGGTCATACTTAAATAAGGTCCCACTGCTGCTAGCTGACCTCAAGCAATCACACACACACACACACACACAAACACAAACACATGCACACCTGCACAGCTGCTCGCAAAAAAAGGACAGTAAATACGCTTTAGTACTATTGCAATATCTAATTTGAGTGCCCTGGCAGAAAAGAGATGGACCGAGAAAGCGAGAGGGACAGAGAAGAGAGAGAGAGAGAGAGAGAGAGAGAGAGAGAGTGTGGGCAAATCTTGTAAGGACACTGTGAAGCTGGCGCCGAAAATCACATAAAAGGCATTGGCACTTAGTTAAGCCAGCGATATTAACAAATGCTCCGCTCGTTGTCCTTTTCTTTTTCTTTTTATTTTTCTTTTTCTTTTTGTGTGCGCCACACAAAGAGGACATTGACAATAAACCAAGTCCGAAGCCGCAACGAATGTGCCCAAGCTGAACGTGTGTCCGCTTTACAGATATCATCGCAACGCCAGTAAATGCCACATGCCACATGCCACATGCCACACACACACACACACAGCTGGCATTGTGGCCAGCACAACAAGAAATGGTACGCTTTTCCTATCTTTATTTCTATCCCATTCCCAACTCCCGATGTTCCATGTATTTACTTATGTATCCACTCGTCGTGTGTGTGCGAGTGTATTTGTGTGTGTGTGTGTGTGTGTGTGTGTGTGTGTGTGTGTCTCTTGATTTGTCTTAAACTCAACTCTATGCCCATGCTTACAGGCCAGAGTATATTTATAGTTGCAATAAACTTGGCCCAAATCGTTTGTTGGTTTTTATGGTCAAAGTTTCAAATTCCATGCATTTGGACAACACACACACATACACACAACGTTCAATTTATTAAAATTGTTGTGGCGCAGCCAACTTAATGCACTAGGAAAATTATTTTCATGATCGCTCAACTGAAAGTTGGTAATTAAAAAAAAAAGTGCAATCAAAATAAACAAAAGTGGCTGCAAACCTAATTAAATTATTTCGTTGATAAATATATTGCACGTTTATGACCTGAATATGCTTGATGTTCAATCCTCTTACTTAACAAATTGTTTGTTGCTTAAGAAATGTTGGAATTAATTCGGAACTAAAACTATAAGTTAATTAAAACGAGATAAAACGATTATTTTCTGGTATATAACCTCAATGTTCACCCCAAAGTGAAGAAAGGGGATAAAATAAATACCCAAATCAACGAGAAGTTCTGTGGAAATTTCAAAGTGAAAATGCCTTTGAAACATCCCATTAGTAATCATGAAAACAAGAACTCGAGACACTATCTATAAGCTTTGGTATACGACAAAATAAGAGACCCACGTGGAACACATGTGACCAACCAATCTGATTGTTAAACATAACCTCGAATGTGCCAAAGATCATAAATACATGCAGCTTTCTTACAACAAAATTCTTGTACGCATGTTGCTGTAGAGAAAAATTCGTTGCCTACTTTTGGGAGCATCAAAATTATACGCAGCACGTCCACAGCAGCAACAGCAACATCAGCAGCAACACCAACAGCAGCAACAGCAACAGCAGCAGCAGCAATAACAATAAACGCAACTCTGGCTTTGTGCGATACTCGTTTAATCCGCGTGTTCTTGTTGTTGTCGGGGAGTTTCTACTTATGGAGCAGTACGAGCGCAGTCCATTGTTGTCCAGCGTTGAAGCGCGCTTGTGGCGCCATCTTGCGCGCGAAACAATTAAAAACTTTGTGCGCTACACTTGAGGCGCGGCATTTAATTAGGTACAGCAGCCGGCGAACTCAAAATGGCTGCCAGCATTTGTTATGCACGAGTATTTACGTACTAATAGCCAGAGAAGTGCGCCGTTTAATTGAATGCCAGCGGCTAAAAAAAAAGCTAAAGAAGAACGAACGAACCGGCAGAGCCCACGAGAAGCAAAGACAAATTTTAAGCCGAGCGAGGCCGACTGGGAAATACCCTAAATAAGTTGTATGTATACCCTAATATAAGTGTATATTTTACAATATTTTATATTCCAGTCGAGGGTACGAGAGACGACTAAGAAACGGCCTAGCCAAATTCTGCTTAACTTAGTTTAAAATAAGTAGCATACGATTTAATTCGAGCTTCTACAAATAAAGCTGATAATACAATTTAATCTTTTTTATATAAAATAATCATTTTATTATAAAACTCTTTCTAAGCGTTAAGCATCCCCTTCACTTAAAGATATAGCACTTAATATGAGAAAATATTTTTAGAAATTTGGGTAAATACCAAAGAACCAGTTAAAAAAAATATTTTTTTTTTTAAAAGCATATATATTAACACTATATTCTCTATATGTTTATATTTTTTACTTCTAGATTTTAGTTTTAATAAATTTTTGTACCAATAAAAAGATTTTTTCAAGAAATATGGATGCCAAAAATAAACTAAGCTTCAATTTATGCACGAAGACGACTTGATTGGAAAATAAAATGCTTTAAATATTTTTAGAAAGACTAAAACGAAAATTACCCAACAATCAAAATAAACTTTTTTTTGCTGAAATTTAGAAAGTTTTAACATAAATTCGATTTTTACACAATCATTTGTAATTTAGAAATTTTTGGTCTTTAACGTTATCAATTTGCCCTCAGCCTTTTTTCAATGCAATTTTTAATTTTTATTTCGATTTACCCACTAATCCTTTAGGGTATATGGAACAATTAATATGGAAGTTATGTTTCGTATCGCATTATTTTTATCTGGCCAAGCAGATGGCTTAGTTGTTGGGCCAAGCGCCAGCGGCTGCTTTTGGCTAGCAACTTTTCAATTTGGCTTACACAGCGACGCAGCTGCAGTGACTAAATTGGCCATTTTATTAGTATGTTTTACTTGAACTTTGCGCCCCCCTCCCCCTCTCCCCGACCCGCCCCTGCTCGCCACACCACGCCCCCCTCTCGAGCAGCGACCACAAACCGCAGCACAAAGCAGACAAACCGAGTGCAGAAATTATGAAACGCCAGCGGCGATTGCTGCCCATTTAGCTAGCTTCAGTCGGTAACGGTAAAGGCAAAGGTAGGAGTATAGTAACGGTAACAGCGACGGTAACGGTAAGGCGGTAAGGCGAACGGTGATGGTAACTGTAACCGTTAACATTCAGGCTAAAAGAAACAAAACATTTTTCATGTTTTGCTTTCGAAGTTGGCAGACAATGTGTAGCAGGAATACAAATAGCCGAGCACAATAACAATAACAACAAGCAGGTGCAGGGCAGTCGACTAGCTTATGCCCTGTAATCAGAAGTGACCTTTAACACAGGCACGCATTCATATGTATGTATAGAACTGAAAGCGGAATACGCGTATCGCAGCAGCCCGAAAAGGCTATATATTTATAAAACTAGCAACGCAAAAATGTAATACAGGTGCTAGATAGTCGAGTGTACACTACAGGAAGATACCCTGTAATGTGTAATCTAATGCCAACCTATGTATGTGTATGTATAAAAACAAAAGCCGAAAACAAATATCACATATTTACATATGTATCAAACTACAAAAGGGCAAACAAAGCCCCAGCACAATAACAGCAATGAACAAATGCTCTAGCTACGCATGTAGGCGACTTAATGATACCCTGTAGCCAGTAAAAATATGCCTTGCCAAACAAACTTAGCTGTACATAGGTAGAAAATTAAAATTAAATAGATATTTTGTTCCTAAATTCAGTAATTTCCGGCTTGTCCTTATTTTGATACCGCTTGCTCAAGTGCGAAACTCTTGGTGTTTTCTCTCAGTGTTGGGTATATATTAAGGTAACAGCATCTTGCTATCCCGCGCACCCGCCCCCCTTCCAACCGCTTTTGCTGCTGGCTAAAATATGCATCGTCACTCGCCCATCATTATTCCCGTGCACAAAACGTAAGCTCGTTAAAAGCTGCTCGACAGCCAACCGGAAGCTCTCACTCAAATGCTCCATCTTTAAGCATTTACAAGCTGTTAGGCGATTTTGTTTAGTTGAACACTGCTGGCGGGGCTGGGGCCGGGCCAAGGCCAAGACTGTCGGTGGCTGTGGCCACATTTACACCAAAATCATGATCCGAACGTCTCAGGTCGTATAGTTTTGTGGGTTTGCACACGGCTTGCAAGAACCTAATCGAGTTTATAGTGCTGTGCCAGAGTTGATGTCAAGCTAGCTCTCAAGGCATAATTAAGCCTTTACAGCCGTCAGTTTCTCCTATGTGTGCATGTGTGTGTGCCTGTCATGGTCCGGTCCAATTCAAATATGCTCGGAAAGAGCTGTAAGTGGCTTCGAGGGCCGTTCTAAGTAACATAAAGGAGCGCGAATGAGAGCGTGATATTGTGCTCCGGATTTTTGTTGAATGTGCGAGTGCAGCTACCCATACATTTTTATGCTCGTTCACGAAGTGAAAATGGAATATTCGATTGGTGCACTGTTCGCCTTGCTGTCTGTCCGTATGAACGCAATTCGTTTCGCCGCTATTAAAGCTAGAGACTTGACATTTTGAATATATACTCGAGTTTATCGGCGTCAAATAAAGTATTACGATTTTTTGGCTACGCCAACTGAAGGCGTGGAAAATCAATTTAATCTATATTTCTACCTCAGTTTTAAAACCATATACATGAGATTTTTTTGACAGATTACTGATAACTTACTCTGAAGATAGCAGAACAATTTTTTTGGATTCGCAAACAAGAGTCGTAGCAAATCGGCCCACAAATTATAAAAATCGATATTTTTTCTAAAATAACAATAATAATTAAAACCGTTTTCAAGGGAGTTAGGCTGTTATTATTAAATTGCGAACGAGTATTGTGCAGCCGGCTACACCCGACTGCAACGTTCTCAGCTCTTTTTTTTTTTTTTGTTCAACTCGTGCTGTAATCAGGCAAGAACACGCACTGCGTGCACTGCCAGAACCACAACCATGGCCAAAACCATGGCCCATTAGCAGGACACACCCCACAGGCCACAAATCAAATGGAACCGCCGACGAGACGCCACTGTCCACAGATATGCACATTTGCGGCCAACCCGATATTATCAATCAGTTGACGATGCAATTACGAATTGTTCTTGTTGTTGTTGCGGTTGGTGTGGTTAATGTCACTGTTGTTGCTACTGTTGCTGTTGTCGCTGTTGTTGCTGTGTTGCTGTTGTTGTTGTTGTCACGCATGTGCACACACGCACGTAATGACGCCGGTGGTGCATTGGCGGGGCGTTGGCTAGACGGATGCGACAGAGTTTAATGGTGGCTTAATTAAGCGTTGCATGCTACGTGCGGTTGGGCGAAAACGGCACAGAACAGCGAAAAACTTTCAACAGCGTCAGCCGGAGACACAGGGACAGGCCAGTGTATGGCCCCATAGGCGGGTGGACCCTGTCGGGGCACCCACTCGAGGGACGCTGTCATAGACACCGCCAGGCTGTCAATTGAAGACATGCCAAGCCAAGCCCAACCGCTGGCCAGTGCCAAAAGGACATAGACTAAAGCAAAAGCAAGACAAGCAGAAAGAGAGAGGGAGCGGGGGAGAGAAGGGGGGCGGGGGAGAGAAGGGGGCGGGGGAGACTCTGCGAGACTGTCGCTGATTTTCGCCTTGTGCCTCGGAGGTGTTAACGTGCGTGATTTGTTGGCAGCGAGACGTGCGTTGTATACAAATGGTAAATCCTATGCGGCTGTCACTAAGAGACGGCCAAGGATACACTCAGGATACGGATACGGATACGGCTACGACTACGGCAATGTCTACGGATACGCTGCGCCTTCAGTTGAGTAGATGAAGATGGAAATGGCTATGAAGATTGAGATTGAGATTGACATGCAAGAGGGCGGCAGCGGGGAGGGGGTGGGGGGTGAGGAGGGGGCATTAACCAAAACTAACAATGGGCCTAGATGCCAAAGCAGCCTATACGCCAAGGACCCCAACTGGACGCCAAATTGAATTATTTACTATGCAACATTCAGCACAATATCCTTTATACCTGTTATACACAACTTTTATGGTTGTGTGTAGATGTTTTCCACGTTGGTATCGTATAACAGTGCAAAAAAGTGCCGCAAAGAAAACGTAAAATTTTCTTTGGTGTCGAAAATTTAATACACTTGCGGGAATAACAAATAATTACATTGTGATCAAATAAAAAAATATTGAATGTTTAAATTAACCATTTCTTTTAAGTTTTACCCAATTAGCAGACATCAAATTGGCGAAATCTCATGCGAAAATCAAAACAACATATTTCGTCGAAATGAATGTTACCAAGAATACCATAACAGCCCATAACATTGTCATGGCTGTTTGTTTCTGATTTGGCCTTTTTATTGATTCAAAATTAGCACAGAATGTTCGAATAAAATTGATTTTAGCAAGAAAACCATTAAATCCAAACGATTAACTTGGGAAAAGGCTTTTTGTTTGTGGTTTGGCTTCTGTATTGATTCTGCATTTAAAACCGAAAACAAAATTTGTTGACAAAATTCAGTTGAACTGCCCGTGGAAGGCATTTTTCTATATGGTTTGAACCTAAGACTACTTGTGTATTAAAATTAAAAATCATAATTTTGTTGGTAAAAATTCATATTACCACAAATGCCATAAAAGCCGAAGCTCAGCCGAGTTGCTTGCCGAAAAGATTTTTGTTTGGCCTCTGATTCTGATTTTTAATAAAAAAAAAAAACGTTTTGTCAATATTTGTATTTAATTATATATATGTATATATATATTCCTAGAATTCCATTTTTTCCATTTTCCACCCAAGAAGAATTTCTTACGAACATCCTTGAAAAGCAGATTAAAAAACAAATCGGTTATAAAACTATTTCCACAAATTTTCCACACGTGCGCGTGGAATTTTATAAAGTGCCCTCATGGCTGGGCGTATCCATAAAAATAGAGAGGAAAATTCCTAAAAAAAATTCCTTATACACATCTGCTTTGGACTATTTGATATGCCTAAGCTGCGTATAAAACAGTGAAATGCTTTCAAGCGAGCCGCGAAAAATTCATTAAATAATCATTGCTCTGCGCTCGAATTCCTTAAATATATTATTAATTTATAAGACTCGATTGCTGAATGCTCTGTCACGCATGATTTGCCGATTGCTATTTTTAAGAGAGTGCTTAAGTCTTACAATTTGCTTGTGTCCAGGCGTTTTGCTGCGGAGCATTATTCCGCCATCACTTCCGTATTGTAAATACGGGCAGCCCTCACACTAAGCAATCCCCACACCCCCACCCCCACCACCCCTCCCCCTCGCACCTTTCCCTCCTCCGCTATTTCCCAGCTGTATAAACAACGTGTATTTAATTTCCTTTTTCAATGTGCTCCCCAGCAGGATTGCCGCTGCTCATTTCAGTTGCGCGTTGCGCGTACTGAATATGAATCACGTTCTTATTTTCCATATTGATTGAAGTCGAGCGACCAGCCAAATTCAACCCGCCACCCCTGCGAGCCACCCGACCCCCTAACCACCATTGAGCAGTGAAACGCTGGACCCGCATATTTCGACATTGATTAGCATCGCTTTGGCTGCGTTTTGAAGGACTATGAATGGTAATGATGAAGTGAAGCGAGGTGCTATGAAGTGGACCGAAGTGAACTAAAGCGAACTAAAGCGAACTGAAGTGTGTGTGTGGGTGGGGGGTGGTCACAGTGGGGTGCAGCAGCAACTGCATTCATCCAGCATTTTCAAATTACAATTCCCGTTCATTTCGGTGTCGAATTTAATTGGCATTTTGTGCCCTTTCAATCGCTATGGGATAAGTCACATGCTTAACCGCACGGTGGATTCAACTGTTTGCCCAGGGCTAAAAGCTAAGAGCATCAAATGTACTCATATAATACTACTATCTACCATAGATTTATTCAAATTGAAGCGGTTTTGCGGTGTGTAATGCCACTTTGGACATGGTTTATTGTCTTAATCTTTTTAGGGCTTTGCTGCTATGGGTTTAGGAAAAGGATTTTTTGTATATTTTATATAAGATCTCACTTCGCTGATTAGAATAAGAAATAAATATATAATATTTAATCTTTTCTTGCTAGTTTTCATTAATCAATTTTCTTAAAATAAGAGTAAATTGCTTTCTTAAAACATAAGCAGTGAATATCCAAATAAATAGTTACCCAAAGCCGTTAAAAAAAGTCTTGCAAGAGCCAGATGTTATGCAAATCCGGCCTAATTTCCACATCAAATCTCATTTAGGCATCAAATATACTTTTATGTAGTTTTAAATTTTAATACATTCTTTTTTTACCAATTTTACACAAACCGCTTTTTATGTTAAAAATGTTTAACGAAAATGTTCTTGAATCCATTAAAATTACAGTTTCAATCGTCAGAGGTTTAGCAAACGTAGGCTGGTATAAATTAAAAAAAAATTTCGAATATTGAACGCTATTTTGAGGGGAAAAAAATGTTTAGCAAAACTGCGCTAATTTCTGTTTTGGTATACATTTTTTGAGTTTTTAAAAATATGTCAAAACAATATTTATTTGAATTTATATAGTAAAATGAATTATTATTGTCAATAGCCATTTTAAGACTTATTTCAGAAAAACAATGACAAAAATTATTTTCACTGGCACAGGGTATTTTATAGTCAAATAAACGCGTACATTTTGCACTCATTTTGCGGCATGTCCTTGGTAAAAGAAAATTCGTAAGCCAACCGAACCGGCAGATGGTCGGTCTGTGCCTTCCATTCTCTACGCGAGCTGCTCGTGTTTATGCAAATATTTGTATTCCATTTGCATTTCAAAAATTGAAATTTTTATATCTTTCGCTCTTTCGCATTTATTATGCGATTTGCCAGGGAAAAATTTAATTTTTGCACAATTTAGGACAAGTTGATTAAGCTTTTTGATGCCAGCTGCAAAAGCTGTTGCATAAATATCCAAACACCGCCCGCCTACTCCCCCCATGGTTGCCACTGCCTCTGCCCAGCCCAAGGCCACTATGAGACTAATGATTACCGTTAGAACATTTAAGCAGCCCTGGGCCCAGCTTAACAGCTAACAGTAATAATACACATAAATACTTGTGTACAGGCCTTAAGAACAGCTGGAGGCAATCAGGGCAATAAGAAGCGGAAATAATACAGTGAAACCTCTTTTTAACAGGCAAAGTGTTAGTGCTCTGATTTAAGAGTAATCGGCCTGAGTGACATATTCAGTGCGTATGAGAAATCGATAATTTTTATCACACATTATTTGTGGCCTATCAAACGTGGCAAATATGCCACAAGATTCATGTGTCAAATAATCTACGTAGATTGTCACATAATCAGTCAACTTATCAATTTTTGAGATTGATCAGCTAATTTGTGATAAATTTGTATTTAGCTGCAACAATCTGTTTAAACGCATAGATTATCGGAACAAGTGTCAAATAGTGTTAACAAATCGATAACATTTATCGATTTTTCAGTTTGATCAGCTATTGTGTGATAAATTTGTATTTAGCTTCAACAAACGCTTTTTAAACCGATAGCTAATTGGAGTAACTTTAATCTCTAGCACTAATACTTAGTCGATGACATTGTTCGCTTATGATTAAAATCGAAAATAATCGATCGAAAATAATCAAAGCTGAATTTCTGACTTAACTGAATTCTTCGACAATACTAAATTAGGACAATTCAGAGCTGTGGCAATATATCTTACACTAATAATGGAAACAACTATAAACATAAAGTTTTTAAAACAAGTTTCAAACAAACTGCAGGGTATTTGTGAGTCGTGTACGAGTGCATTCCATCATCTAGCTGACTTTTGCTCCTGTCATTTTGGCTGATTTCTAATCAGAAACGTGTTTGCATGCACATTGCCAATGGGGACTTTGTCCTGACGCTGTGCACAAGGACTCCGACTGGTAACAATGGCGCTGTCATGCATGTGGACGTGAACGTGGACGTGAATGCGTCCTTACAACATTACGAATGAGAGACACTTGCATCAGCCAGATGATTGAGGTGCGGCGGGCACAATGCGTGGTTTCATTTTCAATTCCACACTACGGGTGGTGGGGAGGGGGCCCGGAATGGCTGGGGCGGGGGATGTGGGAAGCTCTGGTAACTGAGCTGGTGAAAAGGCCAAGTTATGCGAGTCGCGAATGTAATCAGGCGAGCAGCCAGGTCGTGCACGGGCCCATAAAAGCGACCTGCGTCTTATTCTTATAGGTAATAAATGAGAGGAATATGCATGCGCGCTATCAGATGCCTTAGGTTTGACAACAAAAAAAAAGTGAACTTTTAATATTATTAAAAACATTTGTACTCGTTCGCCAGATATATATATATATATATATATATATATATATATATATATATATATATATCCTCCTTGATTTAAATAGTTTAAGTGCCAATAAATTACAGAGTAAAAATGCTGAAAAAATTCGCATACAAATTTAATTCTATCGATAAATGTATTATCGCAAGCTTTCGATTTTGGGTGTCACATAACCCACTTAGCAGCGCCTTCTGTCAGCAAAAATCAGACAATAAAGGAGCGACATTTGTTATAAAATAAAAAACCTTGCAAATGTTTTTCACAATTTTTGACATTTTAGCAGCTGCCTCTTAACTTAAAAAAAAAAAACAAGAAAAAATCTCAAAAGCTATACCCATTGCTGCATGAGTTACAGAGCTGGTCACACTGTCTGTGGTCTGATGTGCACTTTTTGCGAATTCACGGCAAATAGACACAAGCACGCAGCCACAGAATGCAACTGTCAAAGTGAAAACTGCCAAAAATACAAACACGCATACATACATACATATTGCGGTATGCGCATTACAGACACACATACACATACACATACATATATGTGCATATTTAGCTAGAAGCTACGTCCTGGATTGCCACATTTTTAGTGTGGAATAACAAAAGTCAAAAGCCGCAATGTGAGGTTATGAGTTCTGTTTACATTCGAATTCCAGCACTAGAGATTTTTTGTTCTTTTGTTTTAAGTGTTGTACATTTACAAAGCGCAAAGGCATTCGTTAGTATACCCTATACAAAAAAAAAATAATAAAAAGTGCATATGGTCATAAATAATTTTATACGATTTTTTTGTATTTATAAATATATATGTATGAATGTCAGTCAGAAACTGTGCAAAAGCACTGTAGAACTTTTTAGAGAATATAAGCTAGTCAAGCAGTTTTTAAATTTTGCTGGCAGATTAAAATTTACAAAAATATTAGCATGTAAACCTCTTGATTCCATAGCTCCCATATTTCAAATATTGCACAACTTTGTCGAAACTGAATCGATTTTCATGTTTGATGGCATTTTTGTCATGATTTGTTCTATAGATTGAATTTTAAATATATGCATTATTGAAAATAAAATTGGTAAAACGAGTATTGTGCTGTCGGTTACACCCGAGTGAAGCATTCGTATATATTTGCTATACATATATGTGTATGAGTGCGAATTTTAGATCTTTATGTTAAAACAAATTACAGAGTATCTGCAAATCGTTCACTTTTAATAATATATTTTTTTCAATATTTGGAGTTTGTGTAATGTCCATGATGCTCTTACCCAGCGCTCACACCACGGCAGCGTTCCCACGCATCCAAGCACGCACACAAACACACACGTATTTCGCATAGTCATAAATAAAGTCCATTTGCATTGCTGGTCGCTGGCTTTGGCATCTGCAATGCTGCCTGCTGTCCACTGAATGATGCCTGTTGCCCAATGCTGCTGCTGCTGCTGTTGTTGTTGTTGCTGGTTGTCATTGTTTATGTACGTGAATTGCAAAGCCCTTTAACGGGTCGGCCAGTATGTGTCCTCCCCCCTGCATTCGTCTCTTTGTCCTGCCGTCTATCAGTCAACCGGCAGACATTTTGGCAGTTTGACAAACATTTTGCTGCCTGCTGCAGATAGAAAGACACTTCCCAGATGGATAAACGCAGATGCTTTTAGTCACTTGCCTTCCATGTGTACGAGTGTGTGTGCGTGTATGTGTGTGTGTGTGTGTGGGAGAGGCTAAGAGGCTGCGTATAACAGCTACAAATCCAACCAGCTCCATGACTCCACCAAAAACTCTGCCCACATACGGCGCAAACATATCCAAGTTAAATACTAAAACAAAGTTTGCCACATTGTCATTGCTGTCGTTGTTGTTGCTGCTGCTGTGTTGTTGTTGATGTTGATGTTGTTGTTGTTGTTGTTGTTGATGTTGTTGGTGGTTATTATAATGTCCTTCATAGTTGCGGTTTTGTTTTAAAAGCCGCAAGCTGATTGTACACAAGTCCAAGCAATGTCAAACACATATGTTAACATATGCAAACACATACACTCAGAGAAAAAACACAAAAAATGTTGTACTTAAATCGTGTACAAAAGCGTTTTCAAAATCTGGTTAAAGTAGACATTTCGCAACTTGAGAAGAGAATTCCTATTCCACGAATTGTCTTTCTCTATTTACTCTCCTTCTCTCTCGTCCTTGCTCCCTTTACTTTTTCACTCTCAACCTAAATATTCACGTTCTTCTTGATTCCGTCTTCTCATTTATGTTTAAACTAGTGACGATAATCCGAAATGAACATCGATTTTTAACATCGGAATACAAAATCGCGTGGATAATAATCGATGTGTCGATATATCGAAGAAAAAGATTATCGAATCAAAGTTGCTCACATCGCTACTTAGCTTTATCATATGTTTCTCCATTCTCCTAATGCACATAATATTTTTTGCAATTCTTCCTTCGTACACTTGAAACAAGCTCCTTAGCTTGGCTATGAAATTGGCAGCTAAACTAAAACCTCTATATTGAAATGAAAAGCCTGAACTCAGCTATAAACCAAAACTATTGCACTTGGCATCAACTTTAGCCAGGCATCACCTACCCTCCCCCTCCAGCCCCTGCTGGCACCGCCAACCGCCCTGTCACACAACTTCGCTTATGAAATAATTTCAATACATTTCATAGAAATCAAATACATAATGGCATAGCAGGCCGCTTAGCAGGGGGGAGGGGGCCTTGGGGGTAGCGTAACCATTATACGATATTCAAAAGTTTTGCAGCACACCGAAAACACCCTGCCCCGCCCCACATCGACCCCATCCGCACCCCATTTGAGAGTGGGGTGTATTTACCACTTGCTGCTAACCCATGCACAATACTTTTATCTCAGATTTCAGATTTCAGTTTCCAGATTCGCAACTCCTGCAGCTGCGTCGCTTTTCAATTTTCGCTCGCGTCTAAATATGGCCAAAAGTTATGCGCCTCAAAATTTTCGGCACCAACTTTTGCCCGGCTTTTTGAGGTTGCTGCCGTGGTGCTTCACGGCAACCGACAACTACCGCACTCACCACCCACCAGCCACCAACCACCACCCGCCAGCATTTAGGCCAAATACATGAATAAGTTCTAACAACAAGTACTTACAAATTTCTAAGCTCCAATATATATTAGAAAGAGAAAGCTATAGAGCAAATGATAGAGGGAGTTGGAGCGGCAAAGCTGCGTATTCAAGTTTAACGAAAATTAATTTAAATCTAAATCAAGGTAAAAGTTTTTATTTGCTCTCTGATTCAATCGTGTGAACAAAACTTGAACCTATTCGGCCAAAGTTCGGACCACGCTTAGAAGTTGGCTCTACTTGGATCTGAAATAAAAAAAATAATGGCGAAATACGGAAACAAAAGGCAACTACTTTTTGCCATCTGAATATGTGTTTAACCACTTTCCTCCCAAATTTTATGTCATGGTTCGAACTTTTTTTCGACTTTACTCTCCTGCTTCAGAGCTCTTTTTTATTTTCTTTTTTCTTATTTAGTTATTGGCTCATTTTTTAATAATTTACTTAACTTAACTTTTTAGCAGCATAAAAATCTACACAATAATTGCCGAATAATGGTGCGACTTTAGGATAAAATACTCTTATTGTTTCAAAATTATTTTCTAATTTAAGAGAAAACATTTCGATTTTTAAAAAAAATATCCTCCCAACATTATTCAGAAACGGATTTACCATGCACAACTTTTAGGTCTTTTCCTCTATTAAAAATATTTTGCATTAAATTTGTAATTAGTTCATAGATGCGTGTATCTGACGACGTCTGTGGGGATAACGGCATTTACACACACAAACACACACACGCGCACACATGTCAAACTTTGTCTCATTTTGGTTTTGGATTTGGTTTTTATACCAGTAAAAGGTATATTTAAATTGTGGCTGTGTATGTAACAAGCGGTAGGCCGTAAATATATATATATATATATGAATTTGTTCAGGCTGACTAGCTGAGTCGATTTAACCATGTCCGTCTGTCCGTCCCGTCCGTATGAACGCAGCAAACTCGAAAAAACCACATAAGCTAGAGACTATAAGTATGTTCTAGCCCCGTTTTATATCATATTCAATATCGATACAAATCGATTTTAGCATATCTCGCAGACTATAAAAGCGTAAATCATACGCATATCAAGAATATTTAAAATTTTTGTTTTTTTACCTCCTAAAAATTGTATGAAGATCATACGCTTATGCAACGACAGCGTGCAGAGTGTCTTCTAGCCGGGCACTCCCGACTAGAGAACTCTCGTTTTTTGCGCTGACTTTCGTTGGCATCTAAGCAGTGGATGAGAAGTAATTTGCATATGTATTGGTATTGCTATTGCCGTGGCATTTGCATTTATGCATGTAACCCACCAACTGAACTCGCACCACTCGGAGAGTTGGCTCTGCCCGGAGTCAGTGTGGTGCAACCGCGCATTTGCACATTTTACGGTCATGTTTATGGGGCACCAGTTAATCGATTATGCATGGGCTGAGTGAACAATGCCGGAAATGTGCAAATGCTCAAATGCTGCGCATCCGCTGCCAGCAGCTTTTAGCTTTCTGCCTCGCTGCCCCGGCAAAAGCCCCCTCTACCCCCACCACCCGTCACTGCCGTTAGTTGAGTTGAGGCATGCCACTTCTGTGTGCGGCACGGGTTATGACGGCTGTTTTTCATTTTGGCGTCACGGCTTTGATTTACCGCCATTTTGCGCTAGGTGTGAATTACGGAAATCATTAGCCCATTGCAAAGTGAACTATCAAAAAGGCGAAAAAGTGGAAGGGGCAAAAACTTTGTTTCAGTGCAATTGTTTATTGTTTCGTGCTCTACAGGAAGTTGAGCCCCACTAAATAACAGATATTGGCAATTAATTAAATATCTGTATATTATTGTTAATGTGAATTGAAGTCAATGGGCATAAATTTAACTTTTTATGTATATTATAAATTTATTTATGTCTTTCATTCACTATGATTTAATATAAAACTATATGCGAGTACCAAAATCCCTCTTAGTTCGATTTTTGGAGAAAAAAACTTATTGACTTGCGCATTTTATAATATGTGAGGTTATGTTAGATTAAAAAAAAGGGAAGAACCGTTAGGTTATGTGAGGTTATGTAAGGTAAGGTTATGTGAGGTTATGTTATATAAGATCCTTAATTTGAAAAGTGTTACGTAGGGCTATTTCAAGGCAAGGTGTGGTTATGTAAGATTAAGAATAATTGTTTAATTCAAGTTCGGTGAATATAGATGGTCAGCTTGATTTGGTTAAGAACTGGTTAGATAAGGTAAGGTTAGCTTAAGTTAGGTTAAGTAGGGTTTGCTTTGGTTATATTATATAAGATTACTAAAGGTTACGTAAAGAATGGATGGCTTTTCACATTTAATTTTACTCTAAATTTTAGTAACCATGTGAAGCATGATTTAAAAGTTCTACATCGGGATACCTGAATGAAGCTATCGATCCTAATAGGACTGTGATCTTGGCCTAGTCAGGTACTAGTTAAGAAGACTGATCTACAAATTGCGAACAATATATCTAAACAACATGAATGTCAATCAGTATTTTTCCCATTGGGAACGTATTTCTCTATACAGCTCAATTCGGCTTTTAAAGCAAGCTTTAAATGGTATAATATAATATTCAACATGAGAGATGTGAGATGTGTTCTCTCTCTCTCTCTCTCTCTCTCTCTCACTCTCCCTTGCTGTCTCGCTCTAAGCTCGCTGATCTCACAAACTTTAAGAGCTGAAGCCATTAAATTTGTTATGTGTGTAGATTGTCGCATACATGAAATAAATTTCACATTTTAGATCCCCGCCAATGCCAAAAAGTTACGTTTATTCTCGGCGCCAGTTTGGCAATCCTGCAGCAAAATACATATTGTAGTAGATGCCATAAATATTTCATTGCGAGCATTACAACAGTTCATATTCAGTTTTGATTTCAATTTCGCAGCAATACGTGTATTTTATGTTGACTTTCAAATTTAGCTGTCAGGTGCAGAAGGGGCGGTTCAGGGGGGTAGGTAGAGCTCTATAGAGCGTTGAGACTTACATGACGTCTGCTGTCGCATCAGACAGGACTATACAAGTCTATGCATGCTTATCCTTAAAGTTTGTCACAGTTAAATAACAATAAATGTCACACAAAACGCCATAAGCGCGCCCACACACACACACACACACACACACACACACACACGCACACACCCACAGCAGACACACACATGCTGGCACACACTAACTGATAGCTGCCGACAACGACAAGGACATAAAAGGCAAAAGTTGCCTCTACATCAGGAAAGTCGCATAAAAGTTTTCTTTTCTTTAGCTCTCGGCGCTCGCTCGGTCCACAGAGTTGCTCGCTGCTCGGCTTTTGCCAGGTTCCTGGTTGCTGGTTCCTGGCTCCTGGTTCTTGGCTGTCGATGGGCTCGCTGCCAGCTTCACCTTGGCCACGCTGTCGTATTTTCAATACCCTAACTGAGGACACTCTGATTTTGTCACGATGTGTGTAACACGACAAACGAGCGAATCCCCTTTCTTTGTATATTCAAAATGTTATATATTACAAAATCTTTTCAATATTTGTGGTACTATATCATACAATATTTTGTCAAATATTAATTTCTTATTCAAAAGAAAAGAAAAGAAAAGATTGTCTTTAATTATACGATATAAATTCAAGTTGAACTATGTTTCGAAGCAAAAGAAAAGAAGATCTTCTCGAAATTACACTACACTCGGAGAAAAACGCCCTAAAAAGAATTTTTGGATTATATAAAACGTTTTTGAAGCTTAAATTTGTTCTCAAATCGACAATTTTTTCAACTAGTTCGGATTTTACCAACGCTTGTACTCGATTAAGGTACAAAACTCTTAGATTGTTTACTCTGAAAAGAATACTATTTTTTTATTTACAACGAGCTTAACTATGATCCTAAGTCATTAGCCAAAATTTGACCACATTGAATTACTAAATAGCAACTATCGACCATGAAATGTTTATATTTTATGAATACATTATCGACTGACGAAGTGTAGAATATGTAAGGGTATTCAAACGGCGACGTCCCAAAGCTACTTGGTTTTTGCCTTCTCTTTTTTTTTTGTTTTCTGGTTGCCGTCTGTAAGCCTCTGAATGAGGCACGTCATAACTTTGCCATAAAACAGCTGACAACTTCAACGCAAGGATATAAAGATGCCATCATTCCAGTCAGCAGCCAGGCGCCCGCACCCCTCCTAATATATATAAATATATATATAAATATACATATATATGTATGTACCTGCACGTGTGTGCGTGTATATATGCATACACTTGTATGTTGGTCGTTTCAGTGGCTTAATGTGCTAAACAACTGCGTAGCGAAAGGACAAAGAAATTTAACTGGGGCTAAATCTAAGCACTCCACCTTGGCGAAAGAATCAAACTGCTGGCTGGTACATATATAGTTAGCTATCCCTAATGCCCTTGCCGAAAGGAATTACTTGTCTAGTTGATCTAGTTGGTTTTGCATTTAACATCAGATCGTATACCCTGTGAAGGAGGCAGAGCCTAAGAAGGAGAAGAATATACCGCAGCTGAAACCCGGACTCAAGCAGGACCAAGTTTGAGCCCGAAGCTCTTCAACTTCGCAGCATAAACAGAACCTTTAATAATCAATCAGCGTCAGATAAAGTATTAAACTTTTTATTGACAGATTAAAATTTACAAAAGTTTTGACATGTAAAGCTCTCGGAGCGGAACTAACTTTGTCAAAACTGAACCAATCTTCATGTTTGATGGCATTTTTTGTCCTCTAATTTGATTCTGTATTTAAATAATGTGAATTATTGAAAACAAAAATTTGTATAATTTTATTTTTTTTTTGTAAAAAAAAAAAATTTCTTTCCTTACTCATTTTTAAAAAAACAAATTTTTTTTTCTAAATTTAGAATTGTAAATTTATATTTTTAATTGGAAAAAACAACATTCAAAACGATTAAAAACATTTTTAAAAAATTCTACGCAAACACAAACGCAAAAACAGGGTATTTACGAGTTGAGCGCGTGCAGCAGATGCAAATAAAAAGTAAAGTAAAGTAGTTACAAGGTATACAAAGTGTTGTAACCCCCATTTCATGGTGCCATTCATTCAAATTTGAGGTAAAGCCATATGAGCACCAGCAGAACAGCTGGCTACACACAATATACAACTATTAGTTTCCCAAGCTCCCCGCCAGACTACACACACACACACACACGCACACACATTGTTTCGATTATGTATGCATTGGTATGCATACAGGGAAATCAACTTAAGCGAAACAGGAAGTCGACATTAGAATATTTAAGATGGGCTCCCGTTAAGGCAATTTCAGGTGCGACGCGAACTACACAGTTTTCAAGACGCACAGTGGGGCAAACATTAACATTACGTACAATTCATTAAGTACAAGTTAAGTTAAGAACAACATTCATATTTCAAGAATGCTTTCCTTATAAACCCAAACACCTTAAAACTTGTATTATTTTATTGGAAATAGAAAAATTCTTGAAGAGTTTTTTTTCCAAAAATTCGAAAGTCCATGTCTCCCACAATTTTCGAGTTAGAGTCTCACAATTTGGCAGACAGTTTTCGGTTGACCTCTAAAGATCGAGCCAAAAATTTCGGCTACGCCCACAAATTACAAAAATCTATATTTTTCAAAACAAAAAAAAATTCAATTAAGAGCGTTTTCGACTGTTTTAAGCTGTTAATGTACTTTGAACGAGTATTGCACAGTCGGTTATGCCCAACTGCAACGTTCTTACCATAAGTTAGGTATCTATATATACATTCTTATTCTAATAATAATTGTTGTGAGCAGAGTTTCAACTGAGAAGCTATGAACCTGACTTTTAAATATATACACAATATTGTAATACTGCCTGAACATAGAATACACATTGAGTTAGCTGTCGTTAGGCAGCTGCCCCGAGGGAATTCACATTTCTATAAAGATTGCTCAACACTCCAGTCGCTCAAAATCTAAAGGAATATATAATATATAGCTAAGTACCACAAGTAGATACTAAACGTAATTGCAAAATTATATGCGTTAAGCAAACCAAATACTAAACTCTGCTCCATTTATATATACGAATATATCTATATATATATCTATATATATATATATATATATATATAAACGATTCCTCAGCACATTTTGAAAACCAAAAAAAAAACCTGAAAATAAATAAATAAGTAAGTAGGAAAAACTATGAGCGACAGCCAGCGTCATGTGAAGATGGTTGCCGAGCAGGCGCTCGCCAGCCTCGTTGAGCGCGCCAAGCGTTTGCGCCTGACGAGCGTGTCGAGCGTGCAGGCGAATATCGAACGCTATGGCCAGGAGATGGTGGATGCCGCCGAGTCCAGTATTGTGACCGCTGTCACGCTGAAGCCGAAACCGAAGCAGGGTCCCTTCGGCGCTGGGACACAGCGAGCGTTTGGGATAAGCGCACGAAAGCCGCGCAAATTCGATTTGGAGCCATCGCCGCCGCCGCCGCCGTCGCCGCGTGAGCTGTGCATGATCGCCGAGCTGAGGGATGAATACAATCAGACCGATCAGCTAATCGATCAGATGCTCACGGATGCCAACAATCTCAGCCAGGACATGCTCTACTGCTCGCAGCACCAGCGCGATCTGACACTGGTGCAGGAAATCGAACTGGAGACGAACACACGCTCTCTGGACACCCTTTTTGGGGCACTCAACGCCGAGCTGGAGGGCAGCGAGCTGACCGACATTATGCGACGCTGCTGCAGGGCCCTGGCACGCGCCAAGGAGCGCATATCCAGCGAGCCAACAGGCGACAATATGGCCAGCCAACAACAGCAACAACAGCAACAACAACAACAACAACTAAGCCCAATTGAACAGTTCGAGAGCTCGAACGATTTTGCCCGCATCAAAGAAGCCCTCGCCGTTGATCTGCTGCCCACCAATGATGAACTGGATGATTATGTGGTCTCGACGCCCGAGCGCTGCGAGCCCTTTTCGATTCTGGCCAAGCACGATTAACGGAATATGGCCAGACATTAAATAGGAAAAAATTCATTTTTTTTTTTTTTTTTTTTATATTGGAATTATCGCTAACAATCAATAAACGTCTCGTTGCACTGTAAGCCTTATCAACCCACAACACGACCCACCCCCGTACCCCCTATCATTCCCTCTAGCAGCTGGGCAGCTTCCACCTGTCTCAGGTGAGACGAACAAAAAATATATTAAAAAAAAAAAAAAGGAAAAATAAAACAAATAAAAAACAATAAAATTTAACTTTTCTTGTTAAGCTCGTCGTCTGAATGCCATTGCCGGCGAGTGCAGCACGGCCAACAGCAACACCAACGACAACAGCAACGACAACAGCAACCGGCAACAGTTTAAGCTCTCCGACGCCGACGCCAACGCCGACTCCGCTTACAGCCACCCGCTTGTGTTTGGCTTTGGCTCGAGCTCATAACTAATTACCGCCTTCATTGCAGCATTGCCAGCATCTCGAAACTTTTAAATTGAGTTGCGTGTCATAGTCGAAAAGTTTGCTCACTTTCATGGCGCACCCTATGTTAACCATCCCCTATCCTACTCCCCCTCCCCTCGGCTCCTCAAACTGGATACGTGCTATCGCTAGATGCCACAATAAATCAACTTTGTCAAATTATATATGTATGCACTTGTGCACACCCGACTATATGCGCAGAGAGAAAAAAGTCGAACTAAAATTAAGTGCGATTGAACACGAATTAAGTATTTGCGATTCTTGAACACACATACTTGAGATAAGCACAAAAAGAGAGAAAGAGAGAAAATGATATAAAGTAAACATTCGATTTACTAGAAATGAGTTCGAATATTACAAAAATAAATTCGGAGCTGAGGTTCAATCGAAATGCAAATAACAAAAAAAAAAATAGTTGAATTTTTTTTTAATGTTTTAGTTTTCAAAATACTTTTTATGGAAAATTTAATATTTTTAAATATTCAACTTTCAAGTTTGCAAAATCTTGAAACAAGAATTTAAAAACCGTAGATCAAGATAAGTATATGTAATTGTCTTAAATCAAGACATAAAAATCTAAAATCAAGATATAACAATTTCTTATATTATACATTATTATTATTACTTAAAAAATGTATCTTGATACAAGTTCGAACTTCATGACTTTAGAAATTTCAATCTTAATCATAAATCATGTCTGAAATGTGGGGCTTTAATTATGAAATACTTGACTTTTTCTCTCTGTGTACATATATGCATATGCATATGTTTATGCATGTGTGTGCGTGAGTATGTGTGAGTTCTGGTGTGAATGGAGTCAAATAAAGTAATGACTTTCAACTTTTTATACCCTGTACGCAAAAAAAAGGTTATATTAAAATTGTAGAAATGTATAAAAAAAAATGAGGCTTATATACATTTTGTAAAATATGCATATACACATAACACAGTGGTTCGAGACATGAACCTAACCAAGCGAATTTTATTTATTTATTTTTTTCTTTTTGAGTTTGCAGTTTTGATTTTATCCACTTGTACTATTAATTTGCAAAGTTGCTTCACCGATTACCTTTGATTTGCCTACAGGGTATCTGGTAGTTGAGCACACTGTTTCAAAGCATTCTTGTTTGTTTTGAGGTGCTTGAATCGAACCAAAACAAATCAACTCATTGGTTCGAACAAGCGAATGGTTAATTGTTTTTCTTTGCGCTTTTCAATTATGAATGGTTGTCTATAATCCGATTTAAAGACTTTGGACCTTCATTATACGATTGGGAGTGGGAGGTATGATTGGGATCTTAGATGCGAGTTGCGCTGTTTTGATTATTTTGTTTATTAATTCACTATTCAAGCTGGATTCGGAAGGTTCATAGAAATAAATATAGATGAAGATAGGAATATAAGGACATGTAGATACGGATGTGGAAAATAGAAGAAAAAAATGACATGAATTACCTTACCATAGCTGAAAGGCCAATTGTCGGAACGAACCAATGCCTCGACTTGGGATTCGGTCCGTGAACCTGATTTTTCGCATCAATTAACCTAGGTATTGGTTCGAACCTTGGTGCATCACTTTAATTTAAACTTAAATGAAAAGTGTAATATATATTATTTATAATTTATAGCGAATTAACTAGTTTTCTTATTTTCTATGTTCTTCATTTATTATTTTAATTAAAATTAAACCAAACCATTTAAGCTGAAAAATGGTTCGGTTCGGATATAGGTTCGGCTAAATTTTCGGGCAACTAATTTAGATCAAGGCTCGGTTTATTATGTTTAAAATATTATAAATCTGGATGCGAACCGGTTCAGTTCAAAACCGGTTTGCAGCCTTGCTATTTAAACCACAAAGGTGCCAGATCGACAAGAATTTCCTTTGTTAATTGGTACAAAATTGCCTTAAGACTTTAACTATATGTAGTTAAATATACATATTTTATTTATTAAATTACCATAAAACAAAAATGAAATCGGAAATAAAACAGCGACAGATCAATTTGTTTTCAGTTTAGCCTGAGTTATCTCATTATCCCGACGCAGCGACAGCGCCAGTGTCCAGCAAATGATCCAAAGTGGAACGAATACGGTGCAAATGGTAAAATAAAGCCAATTGCCGTAAATCTGTAAAACAAATGAGGGCACATTTAATGAAAGGTGCTCATCAAGTACTTGGGAATAGGACTCACCACTGAATCGACAAGCGCAAAGGTGGCCGCATCCATGGCAGCTGTGGCGGCGCGCAGCAGCAGCTGTTGGAACGTGAGCTCAGGAAACTGATAAATGCTCATGATGAGCACAATCATATAGATGACCACCAGTGGATTCAAGAGCAGCGTCCAAACGCGCACCAGGCAGCGCATCGTGCTATTCGTGACGCTTGTATTCAGGGCAATGATCATGGGCACCGTCAGCACAGCCACAAAGAAGCCCAGCGAGAAGTTGAGCAGGCCAATCACAATCAAAGTGCAGCCGTAGATGAGCAGCAGGCTGATGTGCAACAGCTCCAGGCCACCAGGCGGCAGCACCACAACGAGGGGCAGCACAAATCCGATTAAAGTCAGTGCAATAAATATGGAAGCGGTGAGTGGGGCAGCGCTCAAAGGCAGCTTCATAAAGTACTGTTGCAGCGGCAGCACATTGCCCAAATAGCCGATGAGCAGGGCCCCAGCCAAGTAGATCAATACCGAACCATATGGCAAGGACAGCTTTGCCGACTCCGACTCCGTCTCTGACTCCGACTCCGATACAGATGCCGTCTCCGGTTTTGCGTCCTGCTGCTGGCGATACTCCGCTGCCACACTTGTCGCATCCAGTGTGGACCACGTGAGATAGGCCTTCAGAAAGCTGCAGGCGACAAGCGCCACCAAGGCTGGCATATAATCGCCAATGGAAATGTAACGATCGTTGTGCACAATCACGTAGAAGAAGAAACTCTGATGAAAGCGTTCCAGCAGATTGTTTAGACTGCGCGCAATGCCCTCGATGGCTTTAAGGAGCGGCACAGCTGCCGAGCTGGGATTGCTCTTAACGTTCGAATTGGTGACACGCTTGGCAGCCGCAATGGTCAGGGCATCGATGCGATAGCGATGGAATAGCCCGTGATTGCCATTGGGCACACCCGAAGATTGCGCAGCGAGCATGGCGAGCATTTGACGCAGATTCTGCTCATAGTTGGAGAGGCTGGAGCGACGCTTCTTACGCGGCGTCTGCTTGTAGCCGGAGGTGACGCCCTCGCGCGCCATTATGCGCTGCACCAAGTTGAACATATCCAGATTGGGCAGCTTGCCATTCAAGCCCTCGATCCTGACATCAATGTAATCTGCATGGGATGGAATTATTGCATTTTTATAATCATTTCGTTAAGGTTTAGCCGGCTCAATGTAAAGCGTCTCTATTATAAAAACACCAATGTTTTAATCTCTCCGCCGGGATATTCATAATGAAGAGACGCTTCAGCTCGAGCCGGCTAAGCCCAAGAGCTGTTTAAATAATATATTTGGCACAGTCACCAACCGATTTCCAGGTCCTGCACTTCGATATTTAGTGCTGCTTGCAGCGAACCAGCGCGCGCCGGCAGATTGCCGGCCAACAGATAGGAATTGGTGGAGTCCAATTCTTTGTCGCCATCGTGATAGGCCTCCAGCCACGCCTGCATGCCCAGCTGCTCCTGCTCGGTCACCAGAAATATCATATCCTTGGCCCAATAGTTTTTGCCTGCAATGCGAAACCCGGATTAATGGTCAGCCACAGCAATGCGGCAATGGGCACTTACGCCTGGCGAAATCAGCAAAGGCCAAGAGCAGCGGCACACTGGGCGTGATGTCCACATGCACCGAACTGGGCGCACGATACGGCGCCGAGAACACAATGCCCTCAGTGGAGCCGATGCGCGGCGCACGCAATATGCCATAGATGTTTTTGCCATGGTATTCCTTGGCGCCGCCAAATGGATAGCGTAGCGTAAAGTTGTGCATATGCGTCTCCAGGCCGAATTCATTGAACTTGGCCAGCAGCCAGGCGTGCGGCGTCGTTGACTGGTGATCCTTGCGCTCGCGCTGCAACTCATCCAGCAGCTGGACGGCCAGTCGATTGGCATCTACGCGTATCTCCGGATACACCAGACCTATGCATCGACAACAATAGGCATACAAATACGAAGCGACAATCAGCAGCCATTCTCACCTGGCGATAGCGCATTCTCTGATAAGTAGGTGCCGTGATTGAACTCCGGCATGGCCAGGCACAGGAACCATACGACACCCGCCGTGTAGAACGCATAGCAAACCTTGCGCACATGCTTGGCCAGATTGTCCACCAGTTTGTTATGCGTCGACAACGATGGATCGGACAGCAGACCCATTATTTCAGGCTATAGTTTCCATAAAACAATAGCAAACAAAATTTAGCCGGCACAGCTAGGGCTGCACAACTCGAATTTATAGTATCGATAGCAATGGTGAGCATATGCAACTAGGGCTACACAGCCTTTTAAAAAGACTATCGATAATAATTTTAAGTATTTTAAGCATCTTTAGAGTTAGCAAATACATGAAACTATTGTTTAAGCTAAAATATATATTATGTCAAAATCTAATAATTTAAATGTTTTTCTCTTAAATATTAATGCACCAAAAATGTATTTATCGATATTTCTTCAGGTTCGATATATATTTGTTTTAATTGGTTTACACATCCAATTGAAATTATGCCCATTAGGCAAATTGAATGGGGTTAATAAGCTTGCCCTTTCAGTTTGCTGCTTTTAAATTCTAACATTATGCGGGCATTAATAAAAGGGCAGTTAAATTAAATTCCTAAGCTCACTCAGCTGTCAAGTACAACTACTAAATGGAAAAATGCCAATGTAACAAACGAATTATTTGTTTTTTGAATATTAAGAATATGTATATTATATTGTAAGTATATTGTATATTTAGAAGATGTATATTATATAAGAGTAACCTTTTTTATTATGCGCATTTATTGATTGTTTAAAACTAATTTGGATTCAATGCCAAATATACATAATCTTGTTTTCCTTATACTTCAAATTGTTCACTATTTAAAGAGTTTAAGGAATAGTTAAAAAAATAAAAAAAAATTGTTGAAAAAAATTACTTATAATATAAATTGTCTATAATATTATTTGTATCATATCATAATTATATCGGTGGCAATTACCCAATATGTCAATACGAAAAAAAAGTGTTTTTATTTTAAAAACTATTGAAAGATAATTGCCAGGTGCTCCTCCTCCTATTGGAGGCGTTGATTGCGCCACACTTCGCCCAGAGGTGGCGGCGGGGTATGTGGTTTCCAGTTGAGGCAGTTCAGATCGATGGTCAGCTTGGGCCGCTTGAACTGCGGCAGCTGGAGATGATCGTTGATCGTTTTGGCCGTCACACAGATGACGTTCTGGCCTTTCCAGTACTTGATCATCTTCATGGATTGCAGGGTATAGATGATGTCGTCGTGCGTAATGCCGCTGGCCTCGCTCAGCTCCTTGATGCTGGTCTGCTCCGCCGAGCAGCGGCCCTTCATCAGCTCGAGCAGCGTGTACGCCCAATAGCTGCGATAGCTGAGCCGTCCCAGATCGGAGAGCGGCTTCTCCGGGCTGCCGATGACGCCCTCCTTGCGGGACAGCTCATAGCTGAAGGCAATCAACAGCTTGCCGTAGCCCTTGCGCTGATGTGGCGGCAGCACCAAGATGCAGGCGACATTATTGTTGTCCTGCGACTTCTTCTCCTTGGAGAAATACCCTACGATATGCCGGCCCATCTTGTCGGTCTCGCACAGCACGTAGAAATAGAACGGGTCCATGTCGAAGTAGAGCACCTTGTGGTCGAGAAACAGCTTGGCCATCAGGCAGAGCAGCTGGCAGTAGAGCGGCTCCTCCTTGCCGTTCACCTCGAATATGGAGATGGTGCCCTTCTGGTAGATCTCCCTACCGGGCGGATTACGCCTCTGGCACGCGAACAGATGGTAGCGATAACTCTTCTCCAGACGCATGTACTTCAGGCAGTACTCGCACACGTAAAGCACGCGCGCCCGGCCGTACTCGCCCGGAAAGGGGCTAAAGTACCAGGTGTCGATCTCGTAGTTGCCAAACTGCAGCTTGTCGATGTACTTGATTTTCGTAATGAACTCGTGCTCCTTCTCGAGCGCCGCCTGCGAGGCGCTCAGCTCCGCATGGCTCTTCTGCACGTGGTTGATCTCGTCGTAGCGCCGCTTCTGGTAGCGCGTCATCTTACGGTCGCTGTAGTCGTAGCGATTGTTCTCGCAGGCCGACAGATAGTAGTCCTTGTTGCCCTGCCGCTTTTGTCGCATCCCGCTGCTGACGCTGCTCGGCTGGCTGTTGCTGCTGCTACTGCTCGCGCTGGCGCTGGCGCTGGCCATGGCGCTGGCGGCCGCTGCGGCGGCGGCGGCTGCGGCGGCCAGTGCGAGGGCAGTCGCGCTTGTGCTGGGCTGATCCGACAGTATATCGGGTGGCGGGCTGGTCACCGTGATGCCGCCCAGGTCGTCCGCATTGTCGGAGATGCGATGCCGGCCAACCCACTCGTCCAGGCGCCGATTGAGGCCCACGTAGTGCACGTAATACTCGTTGGGGCTGATGCAGTTGTCGGTGGCGCGCGACTGCAGCACCTGGCCGGCGTGGACGGTGCCGTCCGTGCGCCGTATATAGTAGATCTTCTCCGGATTGTCGCTAATGTCGATCTTGTGGTGCGGCGAATCGCCCTCCGCATCCGTTGCCTCCGTACTGTCGTCCGGCTCTATTATGATGACATCATCGTCATCGCTCTCGTCGTCCTCGTCGTCTTCGTCGCTGGCATCGCTGCTGCTCGTCTCGTCGCTGCTCTCCGAGATGCTCTCGTATTCGCACATGTACAAAGGCGCCTGCTTTTGGCGCGGATCGCGCGGCGCCATCCGCGACGGCTGCGACTGACGCAACTGCAGCAGCAGCTGTTCCGTCTGTAGCTGCTGCTGCATTACGCGCTCCTCGACGGATTCGTAGCGGATGCGGGCGCGCTTGTAGGGCGGCAGCAGGTCGATCGGCTCCTCGCCGTCGTCCGTTGGCGATGCGGGCGTTTCGGGCACTTCCGTTGGTGCCTCCACGGCCGTCTCCGATTCCATTTCCATTTCCGTGTAAGCCTCCGCCTCCTCCACTTCATCTTCCAGCTCCGCTTCGACTGTCATTTGTGCATCCACGTGAGCAGCCTCTGTGCCCACAGCTGCATCTTCGACCGGGACAGATTCGTCAACGTCGTCAGCGGTGGCGCCGCTGCTGTAATCATCGTTGCCGGTCAGATCGCTAACATCGACCACTGTGGTGGGCGAGGCGTCAGAGTCATCGGAGCTGGCCCCCTTGGAATCTTCATCACTGGCCTCGTCGGAGCGTGAGGAGCGCGGCACCGTGTCGCTCTGATCGCCGCTGCTTGAGCTGCTAGTGCTGCTGCTGGTGCTGCTGCTCTCCTCCTCCGCCGGCGAGACGGGGCTATGGTCATCGCCCATGCGTCGGACCGGTCGAATCGGTTCTGGCTCAGGTTCCGGTTCCGCTTCTGGTTCCGCTTCCGCTTCCGTCTGGGCCTCCAATTCGGCGGCTGTTGGGTCGCATTGCTCCGCGGTGCCACTGGTCTCATGCGTCTGGTCCGGCTCGCCCTCATCCCCGTCCGACGACTCCGTGGACCCGCTAATATCCAGACTGGCATTTAGCTCGACTCCCGGATCGTCTACCGGCGTGCGGGGTCGATTGGCGCTGGTGGCATCTGCGTTTTCTTCTTCTGCGTTCTCCTCTTCTGCGTTTTCTTCTTCTACGTTCTCTTCTTCTACTTCCTCCTCTTCCTCCTCATCGTCCTCCTCCTCCATTGCAACGGCATATTCGGGTTCTTTTGGGTCCTCGGCGGACATTTTACATCAACGTGTTTAACAACGAAAACAGTTCCAATTGTGCAAATTAAATGTTTTCCGTTTGTTTTGCTACGCAAAAACAACACTGTTTTTTAAGGATAGTTATGGTACTCTACCAATACATCGATACAATGCCAAGTATCGATAGCACAGTTAATTGGATATGTATTTAACAAGTGTAAATTAATGTAGACTATTTAAAAAATAAAAAAATAAATTTTAAAGTAATTAATCGCTCGTCTGTAGTTGTATTTTTGTTCTTAGTACAACTGCCGATTTAAAGGCAAGCTTGCGATAACATTGACTAGAAAAGTGTTGATCAACGTCAAGCACATTTTTGGCGCAATTCGGCATACAAATGTACAGCTGCACACGACCAGCATGTCAATATAAATACACATCTATACATATTTAAAAATACATATGTATATGCACTGGCATAATTAAATGTACGCATATGCTTTAAGCTTTATTTATTTATTTATGAGTACCGTGCACATTTAACTAAACTGGCACACACTACTTATGGTTAGAAAACCAAAATAATTGATATATATATATTTATTAGATTTAACTTTGTTTTTCATTTGTATCACAACATTAAGAATATTAAAACTTAATTTAAATTACACCGGTATATTAAATACGCTGTGGAAATATTGGAAAACCTTTAGGGAAAGCTCGTGGCATTAAAGATAAATTTAAAAAATAACGGTAGCTTTCGATCATTTGTTCAAACTAAGGCAGGTTTGAACCTAAGCGGCTAAAAACCAGAATTACAAATTATATACATATATTTATACATATACATAGTTGCCCAAATGCAAACTAAATATAATCCCGAACCATGTTCGTACACCATCCGAGATATAGCCCGAAAAAATAAAGAAGGCAATAAATAATATTCAATTTAGGATTGACTGGTAGTTTAACTGCCATAAATGTGTTTAATTCTGTTCTAAATCTGTACTTATTTATTAAATAATCGGGGGAAAAACAACAAAATGCATATGTGTAGGTATATATGTAAATATATCTTAAGTTGAAGCCAAGTGTTCTTTTTTCTTTCGTTTCCAATAGTACAAGTTAGGCCATTATTATTATTATAATTATAAGCCCAATATAGGCTACAAGTACAATATATATATTGAGTTATATGCATGGATGCTTGAATGTTGATAAATTTCATACATACATCTAATACGTGCCGAACGTGCAGTAAACAATTAACAAGTAAAACAAAGAACAGATATATGTCTATATAGTACGTAAATGCTAGGCCATAAAGGAACTACTCGTAAGTGTACCATCAACAAACTAGGCAAATACATTAGTTTCGATTCGTTATGTTTTGTGTGTTTTTAAATTACAATTAAAATAAATAATTTACTAATTTACATTCATATCTGTAGATCATACATATGGTATATGTATGCATATACAAACGCAATCGCAACCGAACTGCGCATCAATTATGTCTGTAAACTGGCACCAGATGCGCCGCCATGCCCATTGCCGCCGGCAATCGTATCGGGACTCTCGACGTAAATAAAGTACCGCATGAAATCACTGCAGCTCTTATGATAGTCCGCAGTCACGTTGCATTTGTTCGTGCGCAACAGAATACGCCCGAAAACAGAAGCTGTTGGGAGGGTGTGTAGATAAAGGGGTATCTATTAGTAAAGCTATATTTAGTTGATCTACAGCCTTGGCTACGCACCGACATTGGCCACCTCGTAGTCGTGACGTTCAACGCCCTCGCGCAGGAACATGCACAAATGCATGAAGACGTTGCGTTTGGGTGCGCTCAGCAGCGCTATCAGCTCCATGGCCTCGGATTTGTTTCTGCTGAACAACAGATCCTCCACAAATGGCTCCAGCAGCGCCTGCTCCGGCAGGTCGAGCAACAGCAACAGGGCCTCGGCTGCGGTTTGCGGTGTTCCGGCTGTAATTAAAACGGAATAGTAAATATGTGACTCGACGTCTAGAAGGTAGAGCGTAAATTAAACGTACGAAACTCATCTTCCGACCAGGTGTCAAGCCAGTCACGTACGGCATTGAATTGACTGCTGAGCGGCTGCCGGCGATTGTAGCTCTGGAATATGCCCTTCAGTTTGTCACCTTGCCTGTGCAGATAGTCGATTAGCAGGAAAAATTCACGTGGCATCGTGACACGGTACTCGGGCGTTACGTCCAGCATCTAGAGCAATGATTCAATCTTTATATAAGCTATACGATTCTTTTTTCTGCTTCAAATCCACCCTATTTTCAAAAACTATTAGGAAATGTACCAAATCAATTTTTACATTATATTCAATAACAAAAAGCTTGATGTTTTGGATGAAAAGCAATCAAAAATAATAAATTTCATAGATTAAACTCATTTTTTACCCGGGGATGTGCAAATTACGATCGGATAAAAAACAAAAAGGAGTTCAATACAACGGATTTAACCGTGAAATTGGATTTTGGAAAATCTTGAAGACGCGACTGAAATAACTGACCAATTGGATCTTTAAAAATAAATTGAAAAGCCTAATAAATATCTGATCACAACCATTTATCACCACAGTGGGTATTAAAACTTTCGCAACCTCGTTATATATTAGTATTATATTAGTATAAGTATATTTTACCAGTTGCTTGATTTGATCCTGCTTGTACTCGATGATCGGTCGATCGGTGCGGCACATTGTCTCCATGGAAAGTCCAAAGCAGCTGGGCTGATATTCACCCGTTACGGTTATGAATATATCTCGTCCGGATTCCACATTCAGTACAAGTATATCGAAATCGAATTTGACTGACGTATTGCAAATCTTATGGAGCAGGCCCGTTATCGAATTGGGATCGGCCATCATTCGTACGCGTATGCTGCGCGACGAGTTGATCATTAAGCTGTCCGAAAGCGGATCCACTTGCAGCCACTTCTCGCAGATGACGTTCGACAAATAATTGACCTTGAATTGAAAGTCCACCTGCTGCGGACAGTTGTTGTACACATTAAATTCCCGTATGGCCGGCTCGTTGAAGCGCACCAAGCCGAATTCAATGATGCTACGGTCCGTGACTATCTGCGGCTGATTATCGTTCTCACGCTTGTCCAACGCCTTGAGGACATCGCTCAGGACGAGTTTGTATTGGACCTCGTCCCGCGTCTTAATCTTCACCCGGAATATGGAATAGACGGGCTTATGATCGCTCTGGCGTATCTCCATCACATTGTTGTAGGCCAATTGCTCGATGCGCTTGCCCTTCCACAGCACACGATCGCAATACGCTGGCGTCCGCTCGCTGTCATAGGTATCGGTGCCCACAATGTATTTGTATGTCGGCGCAAACTGAATGCCGCCCTCCGTATAGCCCTTGTAGCACCTATCGTGGCTCATCTCCGTGCGCAGCTGATCGTATTGCAGCATCTGCTCAAACGTCTGCGCATCGCACATCGGCCCCGGATGCTGCTGTCCATTTGGCTCCTGAATGCGATAGTTTAGATCGCCCAGCCAGAAAATGTGACTGCAATCAAATAGATCATGTATTTCTCTGCCATCTTTTTTTTAGTGGTTTTTCTTTACTTACTCATGGTCGCTGATGGTGCGAAACTGCAAGCCTTCCTCCTCGAAACGGATGCCATCCTCAATGGCCTTGTAGTCGTCGTTGCGTTCCGCCACGTAGCCCATGTGCGCGGCCAGATGCGAGTTGACAAAGCATATGTTCGCCTCGTGCAGCTTGAAGCTGACGGCAACGCCGCCCTTGTTGCCTAGCGCATTGAACATGCCGCGTGCCACCGAGCTGACGTGACAGCGCAAGCTGGGTTGACACAGCTGCTTGCGAACGATAATTGTCAACATAATGCCCGACAAGCGAACCGATTTCAACTCCTCATACTCGACGCCGTCGTGCACACTCTCCATCATCTTCCGTCTGTGGGAAATAGCACGTTAGTGGAGGAATTGAAAAAAAAAATGATAAGCCTTGCAGAAAACTGTATAGGAGTCAAGTCTCTAGCTTCAATAGCCAGTATGAAAATCGAAATTAAGGAAATGAGGCAAGATATCGACAAACAATTTTTTTTTTTTAATTATAATAATGAATAAGGTTTTAGCAAATTAAAAAAATATACCTCTACAAATTTCTATGGGCAAACATTCAATTATCGTATGAACATTAATCAATATATGTCTTAATAATGTCTGAAATTTACGGACACAGGCGAAATATGTGTAGAAAAGCGGACAATTTCAATTACATGAAAAACAAAGCTGCGTTAACCCAGCGTGTATAAATACGTATAAAGTTGTGTCTCTCAAAAACTATGAAATGCCGAACTGCTCATTTCCATGTAAAAATATGAATTTCGTAGCCCCTAACTGAATTTATAAGCATAGCAAAATGGAGATTTCCCATGCGCTGGCTCACTTACATCCACTGTGTGGCGTACATTTGCATCTGATTTCCGTTGAGCATTGCCTTGGCCGTGGTATCCAGCTCCTGCAGGCCAATGGCATAGATGTCGGGCGCCTTCTCGCCGCGTGCCAGCCAAGGTCGCAGCGAATGGTTGCCATCCCAGCAGGGCCGATTATTCACATTCCACGTGGCACAGTAGATACTATGTTGGAGGGCGAAAGTGTGCTTAATTTTAAATGAAGCAAATTGCTTATTGATTGCTGAACATACGTAATGTCCTGGTAGACTATATACTGGCTTTCGCGCTTTTTGAGCTCCTGCTTCACCTCACCAATCTCACGATAATCGTCCAGCCAGCGAAAGTTCAGCGGCGTTTCCGAGGGCATTTCCGCCTCCCACATGGTTCGCTTGCAGGAATCGATTTCCGCACAGAATTCATTGAAATCGGCCGAGTCCAGCTCCGTGCGATATGGATGATAGTAGTATTTAGATGGCCTGTCATCGTCCGTGGATAGATCGAATTGCCGTTTCGTTATGGAACTCTTGGTATCTGTAAAACTTACAATATATGCAATACATACTGTTCACACACACGCACACACACACAGGTGAACGGTGGACCTACCCGTCGTCAATTGAAAACTTTTATTGATCGGAAAAACTTGGTTTATTTTCAGCTCATTGCTTGCGGTTAGGGGGGTGCGCAGGACGGAGAATGAAACGATCGCATAAGTGCCGCCCGATGTCGAGGAGACCAGCGTCAGGAGGCCCTCAAAGAGCTCCTGTCCCTTGATTTGATACGCCTCGAAGATCTGTCCAAATGAAGAGCGCGAAAAGGTCAAATGGTTAATGAGTCGAGTTTTGCATTAAAACAATTGTACTTTCTTCAAGCTGATTCTGGGCCAACTGCGGGAGATTGGCACAATTTTCGGCAATACTTTTCCCAAGTAGCAGCTAAGTAAACCCATTCTAAAATTAAATTTTAAGCCTACTTGAATTTGTTTGCACGCTAAAAAAAAAAAAAATTGAGTTTTTAGGATAGGACAGCAAACCCAAAAAAAAAAAAAATCAGCGGTTCGGTTTACGGTTTCGGTGTTTCTGCAGCAATAAACCCAAAAACCCAAATTTTAGTTCGTCACATATTCTCTCAAATTTAAAAGGGAAATATTATATTTGTTGTTTATTTTTAATCAGGAGTTTAACGAATTATCTTTAATGCAGCTAAGCTGAGCTCCGGCAATATAAGTCAATTTTTTTTTTGAACTAAAATTAAATCAAATTATTTTAAAGAAAACAAAAATGGTTCGGTTCGGCTGATTATTTGGGTAACTGGTTCGGTGAATGATTTGAAAAATATTGCAGTTGCAATTTCGAAATGGTTCGTTGGGTTGAAAACATTTCAAAAACTAAGTTACGTTTTGGCAAGCTGCATAGCCGGCTTAAGTTACACAACAGGTAGTTTAGCTAGACACAACAGGCTGCCTCGTTGCCAGAGCGTGCGAATCACCCTGTTGCTGTACATTTTGCTCATTAAAAGTTCTAAGCTCCGTACCCAGCTTGAGTATCTTTAGAAATAGCATATCTAGCTTGAGTACAGAGAATTGACTGCCTCATCACTAAATCCCATAAATAACTTTATCAACAACTTTCACTAGAAATTGTCGCTTATTATCGCCAGCGTTAAATAACGCAAACAGAACGCGCGCGTTATCTTGGGTCCTTGAGGTTCATTTACACATGGAAATGTGATGCAAAGACAAACGCATCGATTAATCACGGAACGAACATGAATCTCGAGCGCCTCCACTTACCAGGTGAACCTTTTCGTCCGACTTGAAGCGCTGCTGCACGATGTCCTTCGTTGTCTTCTCTGGGGCTGCGGCGGCGATCGCATCGGCGCCATTGGGATACTCCATGGCTTGGCGGCTTTATTATGGCTAACTTTTATTGTTTGTTTTTCTTTTAGCGACTTTCCAGCTTTTTTTTATTTTGGGTTATTGTGGCTACACGGCGGAATGTAGAATAATACTAGTTGGACTGTAGTTACAATATTATCGGTTATGCTAGCAAAATACTTTTTTTTCCTGCTTTAGCTATTTTTAGTTAGCGTGTGACGTTTTTTAACTTATTCTTTTGCTGTTAATTAAAAACCGAAAGCGAGGTCAAGGAAGCTTTAAATAGTTTATAAGCGTGTGCACTTTCCGTATTTTTTAATCTGTCGCTTGCTTTCAACTGTTTTGGACTTGTGGGTGTGGGCGGGTATAGTTTTTTTTTATTTTACAAAAAGACACACACACTTATATATACATATGTATATACATACATCGGCATGTACAATCGCAGTCATAGAACAAACGGCGATGACGATAATTGAAATGCAGCTTTCGATTTCAGTTGAAAGTGCATTTTATCAATCTACACACAACTCACTTTATGTTAATTTCTATAACATTGAATTTAAACTATGCTTTCGCACGGCTATAACAACAACAGCGGCAGCAATAGCAATAACAACAAAGATATGGTGGTATGCGCAGACATTCCACACGAGCAGTACAATGAAACCAACGTCAACAGCTGAAATTTGGCGTAGTCTGTTACAGGGTTGCAACGCAACCAACTGCACTGTTAGCCAACACTATCAGCGGACAGTGCTGTAAACGGCAAGCAGCAGCAGCTTTAATTTCGTTACTTTCGCACGCAAACTTGTTTTGCGGCTTGTTTTACGAACGAAAATATGTCACAATTTCAAAAGGAAATCGTCCAGGCCGTGCTCATAGCCGATAACAATGTGTGGAACTTCAAACCGCTATCCGACGAAGGGTCCACGGTGCGTAGCAAGTATATATGCAAGTAAATGCATATTTACTATTATTGCTTGTTGTTGTTTTGGCCACGCACGTTGCCCGACTGTATTTATTTATATACGTTTTTTAACAGGCGCTGCTGCCCCTGGTTAACGTTAGCATGTTGGATTACGCCTTAATTGCGCTAAACCGCAGCGGCGTCGAGGAGGTATTCGTCTATGCCAGCCTCTATCTGCAGGACATACGCGAGCACATCAAGTGAGTACGAGAAGTTAAAGGGGTATTCCCTCTTTGGCAGGCCACTTGCAACGCACAGCTGCGTCCATCTTTATATAGACATTTGCTGGAGTTTTAAACTTTTTTATATGTGGCTCAGATCCTTACTATAGTGCGCAGTGCATATGTCACAATTTTGTATGAAGAACTTTTTTGTTTTCTAAGATATCCGAACAAAACTTCGCATATACGAGCTTTATTGTGCTCCTAAAATATGGCTTAAAACTTATTGAGATCGGTCTACTATATCATATAGCTGCGATAAAAATAATCGGTCTTACGTTGTCTTTTTGTATGCGAACACTGCAAGGAAATACAATACTAGGCATCTCCTTTAGCTGATATTAACAGCAAATCTTCGCCAATTTCAGACAGGGCATAGCCACCTACGCCTCCTGGTCCTTCAAGATGAGCGTCCATGTGATCGGCGGCGAGGGCTGTCGCTGCTTTGGCGATGCGATGCGTGATCTGGACGCCAAGGCGCTGATACGTGGCAACTTTATACTGCTGGGCGCGGATACGGTGACCAATGCGGATCTGCGACCGGTGCTGGAGCAGCACAAGCGCACCGCAAAGTTTGACAAGGGCACGGCCGCCACGCTCGTGTTCAAGGAATGCGCCAGCGGCACGGAACGCACCGGCAACGAGCTGCTGATTGCCGTCGACAAGCAGAACACACGACTGCACTATCATCAGCGGCTGCGCATGAACCACAAGGAGACCCGCTTCCAGATACCGCTCGATGTGTTCCTCAGCAATTCGTGCGTGACGCTGCACCACAGCCTGCTGGATCCGCAGATAGCGATCGGTTCGCCATCGATGTTGTCCCTGTTCAGCGATAATTTTGATTTCCAAACGCGCGACGACTTTGTGCGCGGCCTGCTGATCAACGAAGAGCTGCTGGACAGCCGCATCTATGTGGCCCTGCTGCCGCCCGCCCAATACGCGCACAAGGTGAACAACTGGCTCTCCTATCAGCTGGTCAGTCGGGACATTATCAGCCGCTGGGCGTATCCGCTGGTGCCCGACATGGGCGTTTACAAGCTGCAGCAACAGTATGTCTTCTACAAGGATAACATCTACAAGAGCCACGATGCGAACGTCTCGAAGGTGGCGCTGCAGGAGAACGTGGTCATTCAGGCTGGAAGTCATGTGGACCCCGGCACCAGCATAAGCTGCAGCGTAATTGGCGCCAATTGTCGCATCGGCAAGAACTGTCAGCTGCACAATGTCTTCCTCATGTCCAATGTGTCCATTAAGGACAATTGCCAGCTGCGGCACTGCGTCATTGGCGCCAACGCCGTTATCAATGAGAACTGTGTCATAAGCGCCGGCTGCGTTCTGGGCGCCAAGTGCGTGCTGCCCGCGAATACGAAGCTGGCCAACACGCTGGTCACCAGCTCACCCAGCACGCAGCGCACCGAGGAGCATGAGCAGGGTAAGCACGGGCACCACAACCCGCCATTTGAGCTAACTAAATTCCACCTTATTTGCTTTCCAGTTGAGCTCGAGGCCATTGGACCGGCTGCCTACATTGTCAGCGATTTGACAACCGGCGATCCCGATGATTCCGATGCCGATGAGCATTTATTGCCACAGTCCACGAGCCTCTGCATACCGAAAATGGTTGAGCTGCAGGCGCTGGCAAACGACGATAGCGACTGCAGCTACTGCAGCGACGATGACGAGGACGACGACGGATCGCGTGTGGCAACTCCGCTGCCCGACGATACAAACAGTAGGCTATTGAGCCACACTAGAAGCTTCTAAAATTACAAATCGAATTTCGTGTTATTGCAGTCTTCCTGTCGGAGGTCATCGATTCGTTGACGCGCGGCTTTCGCGAGAAATCCAATCCGGACTTTCTCATACTCGAGATTAACTCCTCGCGCTATGCGTACAACATGTCGCTGAAGGAGGTCAACTTCAATGTGGTCAAGGCTGTGTTCGGCATGGAGAGCATCATCGAGCCGGCCAACAATAATGTTTTGGTTGCCATCAATGCCGCTTTCAAGCAGCTGGGACCTGTTGTCTCCAACTATATTAAGAGCCAAGATGCCATGCTCGATTGCCTGAAGGCTTTAGAGGTATTCCAATTAAATTTCCAAATCAAATCTTATATATGCATATATATATATATATATATATATATATCATATTCATGTGTATATTCAATTGGACAATATACATTTTAGACTAAACCCATTTTTGATTTTTCTATTCCGCAGGACATTTGCGAGGAGAATGAGCTGGTGCGTGAGAAGATCTCGCAGGTAGTGCATTACCTGTACGACAAGGACTTCGTCTCCGAGGATGCCGTGCACGCCTGGTACGAGCAGCTGGACATCATGGAGCACGCAGCGCTGCGGCAAAGTCTCGCCAAGCTTGTCGACTGGCTGAACCAGTCGAGCGAAGAAGATGATGATGATGATGATGATGATGATGATGATGAGATGATGATGAATAGGCGCCTGCTCTTCCAACTGTTCCTTACAAACTAAATAAACTATTTGAAAAACGATTTGTTTATTGGTTACAACTTTTTATTGCGACACATTCAAGACTTTTGATTTTAACTTTAGAAATGTGAAGTGCATTAAAACTAGTTTACAGAAACAAAAAAAAAAAATTCAGAAAACAATATACGTATATCAACTGTTAATATCCAGATCTATTAACAATTGAAATATACTTATATAAAGATAGATTAAGGAGACGTTTCTTCAAAAATTGATTACAATTGACCAGAACGCCTAAAAAATCGATATACACTTAGCATATCAGAAAACAAAACTTATAAAAAAGGGGATATTTATAGTTAAAAAAAAAAAAGAACAATCTTTATACACATATGCATGCTTTGTGATGTGTACACACACATGCATATGCTTCACTTGAGGGTTGTTGTAAATGGTAAGTATCTAAGGCTTAACTGAAGTACATACAACTACGTCTCGGTACTCGTTACTCGCTACTCATTAGTCGCTGGGCGTTACTCGTCACTTTTCATATACGAATTCCTCCTGCGTGTCGGACTTTGATACATCACTACGATACGATCGCCATCTGGCTTATCCTCATCCTTTTCATCATGCGATTGACTTTCATCCTCCGACTCCTTCATGGACTCGATCGTTATTTGCGTATCCTCGGCACAGGTATCGGCATTTGTGGCATCCACTTTAGCTGCGGCTATTTCGTCCGGCTTATCCGCCGCATCCGAGTCATCAGCATCAGCATCATCATCCACTTCTGCATCTACATCTGGATCTTCATCAGCCTCGGCATCGGCATCGGCATCTGCATCGGCATCTGCATCTGCATCTGCATCCGCTTCCACATCATTATCGTCGGCATTGTGTTTTTTCCGCTCTTCGGCTTTTTCCTCATCCTCATCCTCCTCCTGCTCACTGTCCACATCCATGGGCTCCACATCTGACTCGACCAGTTGCTTGGATTTCTCGCGTTTCCCTTTGGATTCACCTGTTTTCTGTCCCTGCTTACCCTTGTCCACAGCTGTTTTTGTGCTGGTTGCTTTGCCCCCCTCCGATTTGGTTGACTTTGGTGAGTTGGCGGACGCCTGGCTAAAGCTGCGCTCCTCAATATTCCGATTGATGTCCAGGGCAATGTACTGGAGGCGCGATTGAACGCTCTTCTGGAACACGTCGCTGTTGTCGCTGCAGACGAGATTGCTGCGCACCTCCTCGATGCAGCCCTCCAGCACTTTATTCACCTCGGCCGCCTCCCACTCACTGTCCAGATTCTGGGTGACAATCAGCAGTGTGGTAAGATTCTTGAGCAGATTCACCATGCGCTCACTCTTCACCGCACCCTTGATCATCTCATCCACCGTTTGGCTGGCCTTGGCCCGACACTCCTCGCGCAGCAGCGTCGGCGATATCATGGCCTGCACGTTGGGATTCCGGGTGAGACTGCTGGACAGCTCCTGCACCTTGTTCAGCTCGTACATCAGATCCCCGTTGATGCGCTCGATCGTTATGATATTCGAGGCGTACCGTCGCTGAAAATCGTCGCGCAACTGTCGGCGACTCCGATCGCCCGCCTCCTCCTGGCCCATCAGCTCGCCCATGGCCAGCTCGGCGCTGGCGTTCATTTCGCTCAGTCGCTGGATTTTCGCCTCCTTCAGCGCTATGTAGTTCTGGAGCAGCACCAGATGCTCGAGCAGCTTCATCGGATAGCCATGATGCCGCGCCAACTGCTGCCTGATCGGACTCTCGCAGCTCGCATCCTGACCCAGCAGCGGATCGCTCTTGTTCAGCTTCAGGCTGAGCGCATTGCGAGCGGCCGCATTATTGTTGGCCAGATGCTTGTTCGGCGTCGTCGTTGTTGTTGTCGTCGCATTGAAGCTGTTCAAATTGCCGGCGGCGCCGAGCGGAAAACGTTTCGCCTGATAGCTGCTGGCCAGGTTTGTGGTGAAGCCCAGATTGGTGGTGTAGCCCAAATGGCTCGTCTGATAGATGCTCATCAAGTTGGGCCGGAAGTCTTTGGTGAAGCTATGCAGCGGCAGCATCTCGTGGAAGTTCTCCGACACGATCTCATAGTCCGGTATCGATTGGGTGCCCAAGCCGGGACGCTCGAACGTGACCCGATACATAGCGTTCAGGGAATCGTAAGCGGCCACCGTGCCGGCAAAGATGCCGTCCTGCGGCGTACGCAAGCGTGCCGTCACCTTGGTGCCCAACGGCAACGGCATCGGTATCTTCTCGGGCATATCGGCCAGGAGCAGCGAGTCCTTGAGCTCGCCGGGCTTGCGGGATTGCAGCGTGCGCATCACGTGACGCTTGCGCTCCAGCTCGCGTCGCTCCTCGTGAAAGAAGGCGGCCGAACAGCGCCGAGGCCTGCCCATGCGTCGCCTGATGTTCACCCACTCGTGACGATTCAATTTGCGGGTGCCGAGGCGCGGCGCCAGCTCGTTGACATGGTTCATGAAATCGTATTTGCAGTCGAAGAGCGGCTTGTCGATGTACGAGTAGAACCACTCGGCGATGGCCCACTTGTGCGCCTTGGGCAGCTTGAGCAGGTTGCGCAGGCGCAGCCCGATCGATTGGCCCAAGCGCTTGTTGGCCTGCGCCTGCACCTCGGCCTTGCGGGCCGCATCCTCGGCGGCGGCAACAGCGGCAGCCGCGGCGGCGCCCTTCGTGCCGCTTGTGGCGGCGCCACGGCCGGGTCGCAGATAGCCCGACTGAAGCTGCTGCTGTTGTGGCTGCTGCTGCTGCTGCTGCTGCTGCAACTGTTGCTGCTGCTGAGCTTTGGCGGCGGATGGCGACGTGGCTGTTGCCAATTGCAGCTTGCCCGGCTGCTTTTTCGGCTTGCCGCCGGATGATTCGGTGGCGCTTGCATCGGTCGCGTTGGATGTGGAAGCGCCGTTGCTGGCGTCATTGGAGCGCATGTAGCGTGAGACGACGCCCTTGCGCTTCTTGAGCACCTTGGAGGGCGTGGCCAGCAGCTTGCCGGGACTGTCGCCGGAGCCGCGTGCCGGCAGCTTCTTGGGCGCCAGGCTAACCCTCAGCGGCTTATCATCGTTAATGATGTTCTCATCGTAGAAGAGCGGATTCCGCTTGCGGATGCGGGCGGGCATGCCACGGGCGTTGAGTGTGGGCAGCGGCGCCTTCTGGACTTTCGGCTTGGGCGGCGGGGCGCTGCCCACACGCTGTAGTCCGAGCGTGGCCAGGCTGAAGGCGGGCGGCTCCACTTGCTCTTCGGCGTCGCTGGCTTCATTGCTGTCCGGCTCCTCGTCGTCATCGTCCTCGTTCTCCAAGTCGTGCTCCTCAAGCTCGGCCTCGTCCTCGGCCTCCTCGTCGTGTTCCAGTTCTCGTTGCTGCTGCTTCTTCTGTTCGTGTTTATCAACTTTGCTGTGGCCTAGGGCTGGCGCTTTGTGGCTCGGCTCCATCACATCGTCCTCGTCATGGGAGACGCGAGCGATTTTGCGCAATGCGGCGACCGCCTTCCTGGGCCTGCCCCGATTGCTGGTGCTTCTGGTCTCTGTTTCGGGCATCTTCGCCAACGGGTACTCGCTGCAAAATGTGTTAAACAATGAATTGGGCATTCTTTTTACTAAACAAGATCGTTGCAGTCGGGTGTAGCCGACAGCGCAATACTCGTTTCCAGTACAATAACAAACAGAACATGCATCCTATCACTATTTGTATATATAAATGCGATCTTAAAAACAAATCATGTTCAAAATGCCATCAAACATCAAAATCGGTTCAGTTTTGACTAAGTTATCGGAGTTTGCAATACGGGACCTATAGATCCGAGAACTTTACATGACCAAATTTTTGTAAATTGCATGATTTTTGGCATGATTCTTGACAACAATGTGACCCCTTCAGTATCACTTTTTGGATGTTTTTTTATACCAAATGTGACAACCACAATTGACTAAAAATATAAATTTGCAATTCTAAGTTACAAAAAAAAAAAGTTCAATAATTTTGCCAAGAAATTCAATAAATTTTGTTTTCAATAATGCTTATATTTTAAATGCAGATTCAATCTAGAGGACAAATTATGGCCAAATGCCGTCAAACGTGAAAATAGGTTCAGTCTTGACAAAGCTATGGGAGCTTAAAATATGGCAGCTATGCTTCAAAATTTATGTCAACTTTAACCTGGCAAAAAAAATCTATCTATATATATATTTAAATATATATTCCCAGTTTCTAGCTTCAATGGACAGGACAGTGAACAAACCAAAGACACTCTTTTCACTTCAAATAAAAATATTTATAATAATTTGGTATTATTTCCTTAAATTTTTAAATGTAGGATTTTGCTCTCGTCGTTTATTTATTTTTTTAACTTCAAATATAACGTAATAAATACTTTAAGCCATTAATAATTTATAAATTTGGTGAACTACTAAAAATATTCTTTATAAAGTCATAAAATATTACAATCTTCATAATTATATATTTTATCTAGATTTTCTAAAGAAATTTACTTTTCATTTGGGATATTCCCTTAATATATAGTTAATAATGAAACAACAATGCAATTATTCCATGTTTGGTTGACTTTATTTGTTGCATGTATATATATATATATAATTTTTTTCATATATATAATTTTTGTTATTAATTCGTTTTGTGTAATACTTTGATTGAAGGACTTCGAATATGCACATACATACATACATATATCCGTACATATTCGTAATTCAAATTAAGCACACATACAATTTATTCACTTGTTATATAATATTCTGTAGTATATATGTATGTATATAATTGTGTATAAGTGTTTTTTTGTGTTCAGTTTAACTCCGCGCATAAATTGTATACCTATACAAACATACATATATAAATACAGGTAAAGTACAGACACATCTGTAAGTGTGTGTTTGTGTGTGTGTGTGTGTATATATATTTAATATTGCTAATCGTTTATTTTTTAAATACGTTTATTTAGTGTTTAAGTTCAGAGTTCGCATATTGAAACAATGAAAAAAAAAACAAACAAACATTTTAAACTAATTGTATAATGTTGCTAATCTTTTATTTTTTAAATACGTTTATTTAGTGTTTACTTTCAGAATTCGCATATTGAAAAAAAAAATCAAAAAAGAAAAATTTCTTTTCTAACTAATTGTATGTAACTAAAAAAATAATTAATTTTACTTTTATTTGTTTTAGAAAATAGCAACGTTGCGCAATACATGTGTTTAAATAGTTGTAGATAGATAATAACAATACATTAGGTATAACAAATATCAATATCAATAATAATATTAATTACAATAATAATATTAATAATTATAATAGCATAAGTAGTAATAACAGCATTCATTCTTTGTTTGTATTGGTATTTTTTTTTTCAATTCCATTTGTAGTTGGATTTTTATTAAATATTTTTCGGTTTAAAAACAAAATGTTTTTTTTTTTAGTTTATAGTTTTTTTTCGATTCTTTTTTTTAACAACTAAACAAAAAGCATTATTTTGCTGGCTGCGCCCGTTGATAATCTTAAGACTACAGAATACACGCATTACATAAGTATTAAATAGGGATATTTTCAATTTCGAAAAGACAAAACAATTTGCGCAAATTAAAACAAAAAAGTTTAATACGTAAAACATCTTGGTTTCAAAAAGCTTTACTTTTATTGTGCTTAAGGGAATGTCCCAAATATTTGAATTGGGCGAATTATTTTTGTTTACGGATTTTTTTGTGGAACAAAGCTTACGAAGAAAAAAAAACGTTTTAAAATCGCACAAAACACATAGACAAATACAAATACAAATACAAATATTTATATATATTATACATAATAAATAACAGTTGCTTTTTTAATTATTTCGTTTTATCTCTTATTGGGTTTGCCTGCTTCGCGTTTGGCGCCCGTTTCAATCTATGTTTAATATTGTTTTTTTATTTTTTCATTTGCTTATATATTTTTATTGTTTTCCATTAAATTTTTAAGTTTTTTGTTTTTTTGTGTCTATTTATTGTTTTAGTTGATGATCGTGTCGCTCGCTTTTAAAGTCCGCGCTGTTGATTGCCTATATAGTATGCAGCTCGGCTGCTCAGTATGTGGCCTGACGACGATGACTCCGCTGGTTTCGTCTATCGATAAATGTTGATCGCGACAATCGATGGCGATGGATGTTGATCAAGAAGTCGTTAACAATTCATGTTTATCAGTAGCTCGATGACATTTTAATGTTGATCAAATGAACGATCAATCGCTATGCCGATAAATGTTTATCGATAGATCGCTATCGATACCCACTTAAATGAAACTCGCTGTTGGTTTCTGTTTTTTTTTTGTTTGTTTTTTCTTTCTTACTTATTCAATTTAGACATTAAATCGCGTCTCGGAACCGTCGGCCAGCATCAGCGTTACGGTGCGATTATTGATCCAAACCAATTTGGCCAATCGCATCGGATTCAGACGCGACACGTCCGGTATGGGCGCCGTGGAATACCCCTTGGTGCAGCGCGTCTGCGACTGGCCCAGCCCGAACATGCCGGTGCTGGTCTGCCAGAAGGACAACCGATTCTCGGCACACGAATACGACACCAGATATTTGCCATCCGGCGAGAAGGCCAGCGAGGTGATCGGATGCGTATGGGCGGGTATCATTTGGCACTTGTTCTGCCTCAGCTCGTAGATGGCCAGATTGCCGCTGTTCGCGCCGACGGCGATGCGTCGCGTTTGGGCGCAGTGCGAGATTTGATTGAATTTACAGATGGCCGGGCACAGTTCGGCCAGGCCGCGACTCTTCAGCTCATTGCTATCGACACAGTGGAGCGCAATGTCCATGACCTCGACGAGCAGGCCGGCGATTTCCGATTGCATTTTATCGATCAGCATCTCGACGCACTGCAGTATCTCGCCCTTGGCCTTGTACAGCACGGATTGGGTGAGCGGCGTATTGATGGACTGGGCGTTCTGCTGCATCGTATTGTAGCGCGCCACCTCCCTGGCCATGGTCGTGATGAAGGCCGCCGGCCGTGCGGTGGCTATTAGCCTCAATGCATGGCGAGCGGTGCGACAGGCGTCCGCCTGTGGTGTTAGAGGCAGCTTGTAATTCAAATTGGGCACCAATTTGATCTCGCAGGAGATCTCGAGCAGGCCGAGCAGCACCTTGGACACATCCAGATACGGCTCCCAGACGGTGAAGCCGCGGCCCAGCAGATCGATGGCGGCACGTCGCAATGGCGTATACTGGGGCAGTTTCGGTGAGGGCGGCGCGTAGAGCAGATGGGCCAGCGCCATCGAGGTGAGCCGGGCCAGATTGTTGGCAATGCCGAAGCCCTCGACAACGGACGATTTGCGTCGCTCGCCGGTGGCATGGCCGAGGCTAAAGCTGCCGCGATGATGATTGGGCGACTCCTGCGATATATCCTGACCGAATTCGGCGCCAATGACACCAAGCAGGATAACAGCGGTGGTCTGTTTGCGCTTCAGCTCCGACAGACTGGACGGCTTCCGTATGATCTCCTCCTCTTCCTCCTCATAGTCCTCATCCTGTTGATCGACCGCACCGCCGGCACCGCCACCGCCGCCGGACATCGATTGGCCCGCGGACATGGAGCCGCTGCCATTGCCCATCATCGAATTGGGACCAACGCCACCACCGGAGTGGCCGTGTCCACCGCCGCCACCACCACCACCAGCACCGCCGCCCGCCTGGTGGCTGTTAATCATGGCCGCCACCTGCTGGGCGCCGACAATCGGTTCGGTGTGCGTGTACAGCGGCAAATATTGTGCCCAGCTCTCCACGAGCAGTTTGCGTCCCTTCTTGCCCATCCGCGTTAGCTCGCCGAGCAGTATCTGTTGGGCCGCCTCGCGGATCTCGATGCAGTGGTGCTGCCAGCGCTTGACCATCATCTCCACCTGGGGCCGTTTGAATTTCTTCGGCTCGAGCGCCTCGATCTTGTCGGGCAGGAGGAAGCAATGGTGCGTCGATAGCAGGCTCCAGCCCTGCTTGATCTGGGAGGTGTGATGGGCGAGCAGCTCCTCGCGCTCCTCCTCATTGCTCAGCGTGGACTCGGTGCGCTGCGCCAACCGTTGCAGCTTCTTGTGCTTCTCGCTGTCGGGCAGGAACGAGGCGGCGCTCATCGACATCAGCGTATTGGACATGGCCACCAGGGCCAAAATGTGATTTGATGTCAGTGTGGTGCTCAGCTCCCAATGCAGACGGGATGTGAATATCGCTGTCAAATGCTCCAGACGCTGCAGCTCCTCGGGAAGCGGCCGTTTCTTGGAGCTGGTGGGCAATTGGAGCAGGCCCGGCGGAATGGCATAGTTATTCTGCCAGGTGGGCAACAGCAGCGACATGTAGCCCGCCTTGGAGAGCACACCGTATGAGATGGGCACGATGGGTCGGAGCAGGCCCAGCTGCGATTCGCATACCTTGTCCAGATGCGGATCGAGGCCCCAGGAGTGCAGCAGTGAGAGCAACAGTTGGGCCACCTCCATCACATGTGTCACCTCCATTTTGGAGGCGATTTTACTCTTTAGATCCTGCGGCGGCGGCTCCTCGTGCGTTTCGACGGCCTTCTGTAGGCTCTCCACCTTCGCCTGGACCTTCTTCTCGACGATTTCCGTCTTCTCCTTGAACTTCTGCACGAGTCCGTGCTTGTCCTTGTCTTTGAGAATCTTCTCCACATCGACCGCCTTGTTCTTGACCTTGCTGAAGAAGTCGCCAATCTTTTTGCTCGCATCGATGTGCATCGATTTGCCATCCTTGGGATGCTGCAGAAGAACACCCAGCGCCTCCAGCGTGGCGGGCGTCATCTGTGCGTACTTCTCGCTGTGCAGCTCGAAGATCAGGCCCTCGATATCGAAGAAGAGTATGTGACTCTCGGCGTCCTTCGGATTGGTGCGCAGTCCTTGGATGACCAACGGATTGCTGCGATGCTTCATAAGGAAATCAAAATTGCCCTGATTGTGACCTTGCAGCTGTTGCAGCTGATGGATGCCACGCTGTGTGGCATGCCGGATGGCGTTCATGTTGCGCGACTTGAGGCCCCTAAAGAAATGCACCGCCGGATTGGCCATGCCCATTTCACTCGCCGAATTGGCCGCACCGCCGGCTGTGCCTATACCACTACCACCTCCGCCACCCTCCTCCAGGGCCTGCTCGTCGCAGGCAGAGAGCACCTCCTCGGCGAGCATGCCATGCAGGACTCGATCCAAGTGGCCCGTCTCCATTTGCCAGACATAGACGCTGCCATCGGAGCAGCCGACAATAAGGAAATCGTCGAGTGGCCGCCACTTGATGGTCACCACCGGGAACAGATGGCGACTGGCGAGCGTCACGCATTTGCGCTCCTGCAGACTAACCAGTGTGACCGAATGATCCGAGGCCACCGAACAGATGCACTTGAGTATGCGCGGACTGCAGCTCTCGGGCGGCACCAGCAGCTGCGTTATCTCACCGGCATGGACACAGAAGCGATGCAGCAGGCTGCCGCTGTACAGATCCCACAGGCATACGGCGAAATCAATGCCGCCGGACAGTAGATGGGATTTCTCGTAGCGCGGATGGACCATCGATGGGCAGAGCAAACAATTGACGCGTCCACGATGGCCATAGAGTATCTGATGCGAGGGCCAGTCACTGAAATTCTGCTTAATCCCGACGAGCAGCTGCATCATGACCGTTTGTGTGGCCGGCACAATCACAATGCTGCCATCCTCACGTCCGATGACCAGACGGCTCTGCTGTGGCAAATAGATGCTCGACGTTAGCTTTACCGGTGACTCGGTGATCCTAGACAGCTGATCGAGTATGCCAACCGGCGGTGGATCCATAATCGACCACGCCTCCACCAGCGAGGTGCAGACATGCGGTTTCTGTATCCGCGGCGGCATTTGTTTCGCCTGCAATATACTAATATTATCCAATGGCACCTCGGGCACATTCCACACCGAGATATAGCCCTCGGAATCGCCGCGTAGCAGAAAGTGCGTCTGTTGGCCCATCAGCAGCTTCATCGCCGGCGGGCAGGAGAGCACCTTGTCGCCGGCATGCTGGAGCACATAGTACAGATAGGGTGCGTCGCGGACAACGCTCTTCGAATGGAACTCCTTGTTGTCCGGTATACAATTCGCGGGCAGCTTATACAAATATCCCTTGCCCTCGTCCGTCCACAGCATGACACGATCCGAGGTGATAAAATCACCGCCCTGCCAGCGTTCGCGGGCCGGCGCAATAACCGAGCAGAGTACGGTGAAATCGCCGGCATCATAGATCTGCCAGTATTTGGTGCACACCAGGAGCACCGTCCGCTGATTCTGGGCACAACAGTTCATTGTGATGGCATTCAGGCAACGGATCTCCTTCGATTCATTCTCGTAGATGGGCTCCGCATGCTTGTTCTCGTTCCCAGTGAGCGTCCACACCTTGACGGTGCCGGTGGTGGTGATGGCCAGGACGACATCATCTTTGCGCCGCATCGGACGCAACACGTGTATGGCAGATATCCAATCCGGCTTCACCTTGGAGCTGAGCACATAGATGACCTCCAGGCTGAACGGATCCATGACCATTATTTCGGCATAGTAGCCAATGCAGAAGAGACGCACATCCTCGCTGTTGGCGGTGTGATAGCTTTGGATTTGTGTGTGCACCTGGGGCAGTTTAACGGCCTCGGTGCACTTGCCATCGATCAGATCCCATGTGCACATCTCGCCGTTCTCCGATGAGCTGACCAGAAAGTTATTCTCCGGCAGCAGGGAGGCGCGCACCAGGCACAGCACCGGCGCCGAGTGGCCGACGAGCAGGCAGCGTGGCGACATCTTGAATGTGGCCGGATCCACCTGCCACAGACAGATCTGTCCATCGTAGCAGCCGGTAACCAGTGTGCACTGATCATCCGACAGAAAGACGCTCGATATGCAGTGTGTGGGCGCTGTTGGACCCCACAGCACCACAGGCACCACCAGATTCGTGCTCACCATGGTTCTTTAACAAAAATACGACCAGCTTCGATGCCAACACCAACTCCGACTTCGACTCCTCCGACGCTCTCTCTTATGTTTCCTATGTTCGCTTTATTATGTCGATATATATATATATATATATATATATGTATATATATGTATATATATATAGATATATGTTTATATGTTTGTGTGTGTGCGTGTAGGGTGTGTAGTGTGTGTGGGGTGTTTTTCTCCTTGTCCCTTGTTGGCCCTTTGTTGTTGTTCTCTGTAAGAATTTATTAGTAAACTTGTGGCCAATACGTTAATTGGCGGGGCTACACACTCGGCGTGTGCGTGCGTGTGCAAACATACAGTAAACACTCGTTATAGTGCATCGAATTTATTAAGCCTTAAGGCTTAAGGCTGGCTGCTTTCATCGATACAGTTTCTCAAATCTTGACTACTTTGACTACAACTGACAATCTCATTTTAAAAATTTTCGGCAAACCTACTCGCTATAATGATCCAAATCAATTTTAAGCTGCCTTTTTCATTTCCACATTTTCGCAAATTCAATAATTTTAAGAATATCTTTTTTTTTTTTTTTCAAGAATTCAGGGTAAGCGTACAGGAAAACATTCACAAATCCTCAAAAGTTTGAATATAGTCGACATTTTACATAAAGTACTTCAAATCAAAAATCAATAATATTCCACAGTTCCCTTAAACTATTTAAGCCTAAAATATTTTCCAGTTAATTAATATTTTATTTAAAATTCCATGTAAGCCTCCAGTAAACTCTCGCTATAGCTCACACAATTTATTTTAAGATGTTTTGTTTTATTTTCTCGGTTCCTTAGAGCGAATTACACATTTACAATTTAGAGAAAATAAAATGTGGCCTATTTCGAATCCATTGTTCATTAACGCGAATCACATATTTGCAATTAAGAAACATTTTGGCAGGTCACAAATATTCAAATATAGCAGAAATGATATATAAAGCCTTATTGCGTTTTCATTGTTCCTCAATTCGGAATAAAACAATAAAAGAAATATTGATCCAAACAAAAGACATTTTTTGTCCGCAACGAACTGATATCTAACGCACGTACGGAAATGGAATGTTCACTGATAATGCGATACACCTGATAACAATTTAACCGCTAATCTCGAGAATAGGTCAATACAATCAAAAGCTCTGTTTAGCCTGAAAAGCTTTTAAAACAAATTGCATGGATAAGCTTTAACAAATATTTGATTTTTTTAGAAGGCTAAGCTGTCAGCATAATGTTTACGAATGCGACACAGAGTGGAATGGATAATGGTGATCATATGGAGTCCATGTAGGTTAAATATGAATATTTATATAACCATTACAAAATTTCGTAGGAAGCTCAACTTTAGCCATTTAAATCGAATATATTTTAAAATATCTTGAAAGAAGCCGGAGCTGCCAGTAAAATGTTTACAAATGGGGCAGAGTGCAATAAATAATGGTGATTATGTGGAGTATAAGCCTAATGTGACATAAATATTTATATACCCATAAAAGTTTCCTAGAAACCTGAGCTGCCAATAAAAAATGAATATAACAAATAGTATAACTTCATAGAAGACTGAGCTGCCAGTGAAATGTTTACGAATGGTGCTCTGAGGGGAATGAATAATGGTGACCATATGGAGTATAGGCTTTATGTGATATAAATATTTATATAAGCATAACAAAACTTTGATAGGAACCTGAGGTACCTGTAAAATGATTACGAATGCGACAACAAAAGAACAATGGGCAATAAATTCCAAATGACAAAGTCACGTCGCCTGCAAGTGTTGTGCGTTTGGTTGGAATTGAAATGACAAACTTAACACACACCCACACATACACACATTTCAGCCAGTGTGACCATAATCAATAAAAGCAATTAAATACAGCTGTTTATTTTGTGTTCCTTTTCTTTCAGCTATCTGACAAAGGGAACTGTGAAACAATGGAACGTATTGAAACATATGTTTTAGTTCTGTACAAGAGAGCGGGCACTATATAGATACTTTACTGTACAAATTTAGCGAGCGAATTGAATATCAAAAGATAAACACAGTGCGCACACAAACACATACAAACAGACCTGTGTTATACAATATTGAGGCACTGGAGACAACCTTGAGAGTATAAAAATTGTTTTTTACCTTCCCACCCAACCCGCCTGCAAAAACAATATGTGACCAGGATGAAGTAACTAAACAATAAATTGCAAAATAGCAAAAAAAAAAAAAAAAAAAAAAAACAACTGCGTTTCAAGTTAATTGCCAGACGCCAAAGTCAATACATAATAACTTATATACATTTATATGTACGTACTTCATCAGACAATAGAGTAAGTAAATGGCAAGTGTGCCAATTACGCTGCCGGACAAACAAACAAATAGACGACAGACTGGACAGCCTTACATATGTATCTCTCTATTTACGTACGTCAGCAGGCGCGGGCAATTAGCTGCAATAACTGAAACAATATGGCATTACGCCCAACCCAACGCCCACCCTCTCAAGCGACCACAAATGGAGCATGCTGCCCATCAAAATTCGAAAAATATGCTAAATTAATAGAATTAAATGGCTGATGATGAAGCGTGCTTATGCATTTTGGGCTGACAACAAAAATTACATTTATATATATCTATATGTATATATATATATATATATATATATATATATACATTAAAACGGCTGCCCAATTGGGTTGCACACACACGAACATTTACACACGCACACACTGAAGTGTAGAACCGCCAATAAATAATAATTATAGATAACTTAGCATTTAGCTAACATTTTGCTATTGTTGTTGCTGTTGTTGTTTCCGTATTGCTGGCGCGTGATGGTCAAACTCGCCCCTCGCCGCACTTTTCGCTTGTATTTTTTGTTTTTCTCTTTTAGGTTGCCACAGTTCGCAGCTCGCCTCTGCTATTGATCCTGATCCGTGTGATGCTTCATGTTCAGTGTTGCAAATCAGTGTTGGTTACGCAGCGCAGTTATGGAATGTCGCCGTCGGGTTCTAATTTGAATACACTGTTTTTTTTTCTTTCTTACTCTCTCTGCTCTTTCTTCACCGTGTGTTGCTCTCGCTATCCGTTCAATTACAACACACACACACACGCACACGTTGCTATAGCTACTGTTGTTGTTGCGCGTCTTTTGGTATTGCTATCGCTGTTAGCGATTTTTCTCATATGTATTTATACTATTTTGCCCATTGGGGGTTTTTCGCAGATATATATGTACATATATTAACAGTTGCGTACAAATTGTAGTTACACTATTTGACTCAAAATAACACTTTAACTATCACTTGGTTTTTGCACTTTGTATATTATATTTGTTTTTCTGTTTTTTTCCCGTTTTATTTTTCCTATTTTTATATTTGGTGCACACTAAAATCCGCTGGGCACAGAGAAAAACGCAATGAAGATATCGACCGTGGGCTTAAAATTTCTCGATTAATTATTAGAGTTGTCCCCTGTACAAACCGATACATTTCTACAGTTGTGCAGTCCAGGTGACAACTCTGCACCAAAATTTTGATATTTTGCTTAAATGTTACGGTTTTTTGACGTTTTTTGCTGCTCCAGCGCACACTTAGATCTGTTGCAACATTTAAAATGCGTCCAATGCAAATTTGGCATGCCTCTGACACCCTAATCACACTCTATACACATGAATTATACGCCAATGTCGTTACCTATTGTCCAACGGACAACGCAGTCAACAAGGTACATGCGCTTGTCAAACGACAATTCATATAGTTTGAGTATATTCGTTACGAACTTATTCAAGCGTTAGTATATGTCGTGATCTGCGAGTCTAGATTGGTGTGAGCATATTTTGCAATTTGCACACACTTATGTGCATATGTAAATAAATAAACACACGCTAGTCAACATGATGGGAGCTGTTGCTTTCGTGTAATTGCCAGCGATTAAATCAGAAAATAATAGTTCACGCTGCACAGAGCAGTGTACTTACCGTCTAACAATTTGTTGTTTTAGTTGTTTTGAACTTTTGGTGCACTTTCTTTAAAATTTACGGCAAAATGCTCTCGACACACACTCTTTTGAATGGCGGCTAGAAAAGAAAACCAGCGATGAGTGTTATGCTCGAGGGTTGCTCAAACCACATACATCGATATCGATTTATCGAAAAATCTGGCAACGATTTATGTTGGAAAATTTTAAATCTTTGACAACTTCTATTCATAGTATAAATATTTACATGCAATTTTTTTAAATTATTTAACGTTTCAATCTTTCGCACGAATGTATTGTGTTTTGGACTAAATGCAGCTGGCAAACTCCATGATAAACTATTTTTGAAGCTATAGCAAGAGTACTCTATCAAAAAAGAGCTTAGTCAATTGGTAATTTCCATTTGTTCTCTCTCTTAATTAGCATGCTGTTATCACTTATCGATCTTATTCAGGTCTGGCAGCACCGCCGCGCGGAGCAGTGCTGTTAAATGTGGAGCAACTCTGCTGGGTGATAATAAAATTAGCAAATGCGGCGCCTGTTACAAAATAGCAATGGACAATTGTTGGTGTCCTTACTTGTGGCACGACACGCCAGCAGCAGTGGCGCCGCTACTCACAGGCCACAAAAGCAGCCCAAGGCAACAACAGACGCTCTCACCAGAGAGGATAAATTCGGGGCCAAATATTGCGTGGGCCTTGTGCAGTAAGAAGATTTCCGGCTGCATTGAACCCTCATTTACAATTCCTTTGCAGGAAATACGATTATGAGAACTATCTGAGCACGCTGCTGCTGCCGGAGGAGCTGCGGCCCGCGGCCTTTGCGCTGCGCGCCTTCAACGTGGAGGTCTCCCGCTCCGTGGGCGCCCAGGTAGGCGGACAATCCTTGCGGCACCGGGAAAGAAAACACTGATTACAATTTTGGGTCGTTGCAGTTAAGCGAGCCACAAATCGCCAAGCTGCGGCTCAAGTTCTGGTACGACTCCATTGACAAGTGCTTCGAGCCGGACACGAGCAAATCTTACGTGAAGGATCAGCCCGTGCTGCGCGAGCTGCGCCGCACGGTGGGCACCACCAAGCTGAATAAGTTATATCTGCGCCGGCTGGTGACGGCACGCGAGCGTGCTCCGAACCGGGCATTCGAGACGCTGCGCGAACTGGAGGAGTATGCGGATCAGACCTGCGCGTCGCTGTTGCACCTGCTGGTGCAGCTGAGCGGCGTCCGGGACCTGCAGGTGGATCACGCCGCCTCGCATCTAGGCAAGGCCCAGGGCATAGCCATGCTGTTGCGTGCCATTCCGCACGCCGGTCGCCAGCAGGCGGTCTGTGTGCCGCTCGAGATCCTAGTGCGCCACGGCGTCAGCCAAGAGCGCATCCTGCGCAGCGAACGCGCCGACAAAGGCGTTGAGGAGTGCATCTTTGAGGTGGCCAGCGCGGCCAACGCGCATCTGAAGCTGGCGCGCCAGCTACACCCGCAGATGCCGCGGCTTGTGCGCAGGATCTTGCTGCCCGCCGTGGCCACCGAAGGCTACCTGGAGCGCTTACGGCGTGCCAACTTTCTGTACGTTAAAAAAGAGAAACATCTTTGGAGTGCCGAAGATTAAATACCCTTGCAGACATTTCGAATTTAGCATGTTTCCACATGAAAACTTCTGACGTCTGACGGATTGGAATCTATATTATATAGTTCTAGTTCTGCAAGGGTATTAAAAATAAGTACAAAAAATAAACAATTTTAAATTGCAATTTCAGGCTAACGCATCCGAGCTGCATAAAGCGGGACTCAATGTTGCCGGTGCGTCTCTTCTGGAAAACGTTGTTTAACAAATACTGAGGAATAACTAAGGATTAATGTATTAATTATTAAAACTTGTTAATTATTGAAAGCAAATAAATTACATTTGTTTAAAATGTTACCAAAGGATCGATAACAAAATTGCATTACACAACACTGGCGGGTGCTCTAGGTATCGATGCTGCGTAGTTGCTGCTGTTTCTTGAAAGTGGCGCGTTCTCTGAATTTTTTTTTAGTTTTTAAGTGCTAGAGCAGTGAATAAAATGAAAACCAATGTGCCGCAATTTTTTAATTGAATGTTTCTATTAATATTATTTAATGTGCCCATTAAGTGTTATAGCTAAATTTGCCAACGGAGCCGTGCGCCAGGCGCACTTCAAATTTCAGCACCGTTTAGTCTAATTGGACCAAGCAAATAGAGAAACGAAAAAGAAAACAAAAATGTAAAACTATTAACAATTTATGGTAAGTTAATTCGTATACCAAAAGTTGGGGATCTTTGTTTTTGTTTTTTTTTTTTATCTTCGTAGTGTTAACTGTTATTGAACGTGCGCCATTTTTATTTTTTTCAGTACATGCAAAATACTTTACGAATTTTGCCGCTCTCTGTGCTGCGCTGCTTCGACAGAATTAACGGAAATTTGCTGTGCCCTCTCTTTCCCACACTGCAAACTCAATGCTCTGAGCTAGGCGCAAGCAAAGCAACAAGTAGAGACGAAGGCAAAAACGAACTACGGTTACTTGGAAACAGAGTGGTGGCCAATTCCAATAAGCACAGAGTAACCAAAGAAAAGTAAAAACCAGCGCGAAAGAAACTGAATAAACGGCACTAACTAAATGAAATAAGCTAAAAACGCGTGCATTGATATAATACAACAAAAAACCAAACAAAAACAAAAAAAAAAACAAAAAATATATAAAAATAAAAAAAAACCAAAGAAATATAAAAAAAAAATTCTAAATAAAATACAAAAAATAGACATAAAAAGTTTTAAAAAAAATATTTAAATAAGTTTAACTTTAGGCGCCGTTCACTTTGAGCAATTTTTTATACACAAACTCAAAGTAAAAACAAAGAAAAATCAAAACAAAAATTATCCTTTGGGATCTCCTCCTATGTATACGAGCCGAGCTGAAATGAAAATCTTTGCGACAAATGTTGCTGCAGACGCTGCTGCCGTGGTCACAACGGCAACAACAGCACAGCAGCAGCAACAGCAACAACAGCAGCAGCAACAACAACAACAACGTGAATACCGCCAGGTCAAATTCAACAAATACAACAACAAGGCCAACAATATGCTGCGGCAAGGCAAATACAACAACAACAACAACAACAGCAGTAACAACAACAACACGGATAACAAACATGCCAAGCGCCAGCAACAACAACAACAGCAACAACTGCATTACAACAACAACAACAATATGCACAACTTTCCGCGCAAAAAATATTTTGGCAGCAACACAAACAATAGCAACAACAGCTACAGCTGCAACCAACAACAACAGCAGCAACAACAGTCGCAACAACAACACGCGACAACATCAGCAACAAAGCTGACTAACAACAACAACAGTTTGATGAAAAATCAAAACATAACCGAAGAAAACAGCTGCAAGCACAGCAACGATAACAACAACAACAACAACAATAACAATAGCAGCAGCAACAATGCTGCCGCAAAGCTGCAAGTGAAATCCAATGGCAACAACTGCAACACAAAGAAACGCAACTCGCTTTCATCCTCGGCGGAGTCGAGCACATCCTCTGCGTTTTATCGCAGCTACTCCGAGTCATCAACGACGCCAATAGCTAGCCATAGCAACAGTTGCAGCAACAACAGCAGCATTAGCAGCAACAACAACAACACACACGATGACGACCAAAAACAGCAACAACAACAGCAAAGCACGCCAACAACATTGGCAACAACATCGAAACAACAAACAGCAGCCACACAACAACAACAACAACAACAGCAACCGGACAACAGCAAGTGTCAAAGGGCAAGGCAGCAACCGCTGTGCTTCTGGAAAACAAGCTATCCACAGCAGCCCACAATGCAACAAAAGGAAGTGAGCTAAATTTAAATCAAGTCCTTAGTCTATTTATAGATGTTTATTTGTATGTATTTATGGGCCATTCCAGGAAAATGTATTTGCTATATCAGTATTTATGGCACGTATGGGACGTAATGCATGCCACGTAGCCGTAGTTTTGCTAATCTATGTTCCGTATTACGTAGTATATACACATATCACGTAACATACGTAATGTATGTAACGTATGTTCCCTAAAGTAATCACTTAACGTATATCACATATAATATTACATTTATTTATTGCATATGTCCTGTAACATAACTTCGTAACGTAACTTCATGCATGGTAATTTTCGTAACGTATGTTGCGTAACGTAATCACGTAACTTATAGGGCGTAACATGTTTTATATAACGTATGTTATGTATGTCACTTAACAAATTTCATATAAGGTATGTTCCGTAACCTATGTAACGTCACGTATTCCATGTCACGTAACGTATAATGGTGTGGCTCGTATAAGAAAAAAAAAAAAAAAAATTTAGTTTATTTTTCAACCCACACAAGTTACTGTTGTTCTTATAAACCGGGCAAATGAAGGGCGGGGAACCAGGTTCGAATCCCAGCCTGAAATATTTAGTGTTTAGTTTGTAAAAAAAAATCTATAGAAATGTGTTAAAATGGGAATATGAGATTTGATTGAAAAAGCCAATTCAAGTCGGTCTGACACATTTTCATCCGTTTTTCCCTTATGTGGGTGAAATATGCAAATAATCAAGTAAGAACGTTGCAGTCGGGTGTAACCGACTGTGCAATACTCGTTCACAGTATAATAACAGCTTAAAACAGTCGAAAATGGCCTTAATTATAGTTATTTAAAAAAAAAAAAGATTTATTAATTCGTGGGGACGGGAGTGGGTGTGAGCAAAGCTTTAGAGGTCATCAAAAAATTGTGCCAAATTTTGTGATTCTAGCTCTAAAATTGTGCGAGATATGGATTTTCGTGGCTTACCTGCCCCCTCAAGATATTATATAGTTTTTGTCGGTTTGACACGCCCCCAGTGGGCGTATCCAATTTATTTTTTTTTTTTGCATATTTGATGTATTTAGCTTAAATACTAACGATTTTTATCTGACGCTGACATATAATACGGACAGACGGACGGACAGCTAGACGGACCTTACCAAAGGCCAATATGCTCTTTTCACTTCGTGAACGAGTGTAAATCTGTATCCATGCATAAAAATGTTTCTTGTTTAACTGTTTAACAATCACTCAAGTACTTTGCCCGCTTGCTACAGCAGCAGTTGGAGGCAGCGCTGGCCACACAGAAGGAAACGGAACTGGCGATGGCAGCGGCAACAACAGCAAGCACGCCAGCAGCAGGCGGAGGAGGAGGAGGAGGAGGAGCAGCAGCAGCAGCAACAGCAGATCAGCAGCCGCATTATTATCAATATTATTACTCGCAGCCAAAGCAATTGACAATTGCGTCGTTTCTGCAGAAAGAGCTGCTGCCCGAGGCGGACAAGGCCAGCCAGCAGCAACAGCAACAGGAGCAGCAACAACAGCAGCAACAGCAGCAACACAAGCAGCAACATCAGCAATCAGGCGCTTATCAGCAGCGTTATCGCAACTACAACTACAACAACAACAGCAACAGCAACCACAACAACAACTATCAACAGCAGCTGCACACACACCACACACAACAGCAGCAGCAGCAGCAGCAGCAGCAACATCAGCAACATAATCACAACAATCACAATCACATGCACAACGCACACTTTCGCCGCAACAAGAAGCCGCAGTTTAGCAACGGCAGCAACAACAACAACTGCACGCCAGCAACATCTGCACAAAAGTCCATCGAAATTGTGCCCGCCAGCAACTACAATACGGCACATCGGCGCATGCAGAATGTTGCTGCTGCCAACAGCAGCAGCGCTGTCAACAACCATCATCATGTTGCCGGCAAGAATGGCTACTACCAGCTGCAGCATCATCAACAGCAGCAGCAGCATCACCAGCATCAGCATCATTATCATTCGCTTATGGCTGGCAGTGGAACGCCCACCAGCGGCGAGCATCAGAATTTCTATAATCTAACCTATGTGAATGTCGATGTGCCGCCGCCGACAACGCCAGCGACAATGCCGGCAACAGCAACAGCAGCAGCAACGGCGGCAACAGCAACAGTTGCTGGCATGAAAATGCTGCTGAAGCCGCCAGCAACAGTTACTGCTGCTGCCGCCACAACGCCCACAGCAACAACTAAAACTGCAGCAGCAGCAACTGTTGCAGCGGCAACATGCAATCGCAACATGTTTTTGCAGCCGCCGCCAGCATTGCAATTGGCCATGCTCGGTCCGGGCATACTCTCGCCCGTGGCGTTAACGCCGGATGCTGTTGCCACCACGCCCACTAACATGATCAGCTGTGCGCAGTTGGACGAGGCCATTACGGCAGCCGCAGCCAGCAGCACAAGCAACGGCAATGGCAACAGCAGCAACACCAATCAGAAGCTGGCCAGCGTATTGGCTGTGCCCAGTCCCAGCTATGCACCGCTGCCTTTTATGCTGCACCAACAACAGCAGCAGCAGCAGCAACAGCAACAGTTGTATCCAAGCCAAGCACAGCAGCAACAGCAGCAGCAACAACAACAGCAGCAGCAACCACTTTTCTTTGGCTTCAGCGATGGTTACAGCAATGCCGCTGCTGCCGCTGCCGCCGCCGCTGCCGCCGCCGCCTGGTCGCATGCCAATTCGCCCTGCTATCCGGCTGTCTACGGTCCAAGTCCGAGCAGCATTTCCAGCGGCTCGGCCCACAGTCGTTTGCCCTCGCAGCGCGCCGTCTCGCCAGCCTCGTCCACGTGCTCGCTGGCCAGCGAGTCGCAATGGAGCAGTCGCAGTCGGTAGGTCTACCATTGGTGTCTGCTTAAAACTTATGCAAAGAATTCTATTTGTATCGAATTTTGTTTGTATGAAAATGATGACAATTTCGCTCTTAAAGTAGAATATTACCTAAAATAGACGAGCTATCTTAAAGAAACTTGGCAGAGTTTGGTATTATTGGTGCACACAGCTCATATAAAAAAATTGCCTGGATCGGACGACTATATCATTTAGTTCCCATAGGAAGAATTGGATTAAAACTCATCTTTTTTTGGTTTTTAAAGATATTTTGATCTAATTACAAATTTCGGGCATTATTAAGATCTCTCAATCGTCTCCGTCTCAATCCGGAAAGAAAAGAGCTACATCATCTGTATACATATGTACATAGGCATGCTCTATACAAAATTGGTGTATATAAATGCTTACTTACGATAATCGGTTCCATCGAAATAGCTTTGTCTGTTTGATTCGTCTGGCAGATTTTGTTTTCGAAATTAAAGAACTATCCATAATACGCATAAATTTACTGAGCAAATGTCAAATGGTTTGATAGCTAAAAAATAAAGGTTTTTTTACTTTTCCCAAAATCGATAATTATCGATTTTTGAGCACATCTAAAACATTTTGATTGCTAGATGATATATATTCCGGTCAATCGCACGCACAACAGGTATGTTTATAGAATTTTTTGATAACTTTTTTAGTTGGGACAAAAAATAGATTTTCAGCTCCGGACTTTTTTTTTTAGCACATATCGCACAATTTAACAACCAGAGATTCAAGGTTTTTGTATGCCGCTCACAAACAAATTTAATCTTTTCTTTTCGTTAACTCTGTCAGTTACTTCCAACTGAATCGATAGTTATCGATTTTCAGCACCACTTTTTTGCGCATGTATGAAAGAATTTAAGATCTAAGGACACCAAAATTTGCATGTAGACTTTCACATTCATTTCACTGATTAAATTATTTCACTTTAAATGTTAATAACAATCCGACAAACATTTTGAATGGAATTTGAATGCTTAAAGTTCTCCGCAATGCAAAATAATTAGCAAATATTGAATTTCTTTCGAAATTTGCCGCCCGCAGCTTGACGTCATCGGAACTGTTATCGGTATCGCCCACGCCGCCGCTAACGGCCGCATCCACGGGCAACGGGCCCAATGCTCTGCCCCAACAACAACAGCTGTCGCCGCATTTGGCGACATCGCCGCATATGGCCGGAATGGGAAGTGGGGTGCATGGCATGTTACCGTTTGGTATACCACCACCCGCACCACCGCCGCCGCCGCCGCCGCCCCCGTCGCTGCCCGTGGGCGGAACATATCCGCATTATTGTGGACCAAATTGTGGCTGCAGTCTGGGCGGCACTTCTTGGCCGGCGGCCTGGTATGAGCTGGTCCTGCCGCCGGACCGCTATCTGGATCATGCCCGCAACGTAGAGCTGACCATCCAGCCGGAGCAGCTGCTGTGCCACTGCAAATACGACAACCTCTCGCTGGACATTTGGAAGCGATTTCGGGGCGCACAGCAGACGCACGCCAAGTTCAAGCTGAAGATGCGCCTCTGGCGCTATCTATTTATCTGGATAAACGTGGGTAGAGCTTTTGATTCGAAATGGCGCCAATTTCCGTAACATATCGATTCATGTAGCAGCCGATGTTCTCGCGCTATCGCATCTGTCTGGTTGGCTCGACCATCACCGGCTTTGGCACGGACTCATCGGACATCGATATGTGCCTGCTGCCCGAGCATCAGACGCACCAGCAACAGCAGCATCATTACCACAACGAGCTGCGCGCCGAGGCGCTAATGATATTGAATCTGTTTAATGCGGTCCTCAAAGAAATGGGCAAGTTCAAAGGTCGCGCATGTTCTAATGACAGCTGGTTGAAGTGAACGCTTAAGCATTCGATTAATCTTGTAGATACAACACTCAACTACTTAGACCGAGATGTCTATTGATGTAACTCTCTCAAGTTTTTGAGCTTTAAATAACTCGATGCTCTATTACATTCGAAATTGTTTAAGCTTTTAAGCGCATTAATATCTCTTGTTTCAATTGATTCAATCTATAGTTGTGATACAACTATCGAGCTTAAAAGCTCATTTATACACGTAAACTTCATTAAAAAGTGTATTTAGTTTAATTACATACAAAGTTGTGTGAGCTTTTAAGCGCATGGTATAATTAAAAGGGAGCTTTTAAGCTCATTTTATACTCGAAAGCCTTATTTTAGCTTGAGAGGCTCAACTTTATTAATAGAGCAATAAAATTATTATTTTTTTTACATTTTCAACTTCTCAAGCTTTTGAGGTATCATATGTATACCATATACTCGTTAGCTTTCTGTATGCTTGCAAAGCTCTTGTACAAATTTTCAAACATATAAAACTTATATTTATTTTTTAAGGTATATATCAAGCTCTTAAGCTCATTATATAAAAGTCGAAATTATTCTATTAGCTAAAAAAGCTCCTAATCTTGTAGCCTTAATCATATGTTTCTCCACTTAAACCAATGTCATCCAATCCCCTCCTTACAAACTCAATTTATTTGAATGCTTTTTGTTTCGCCGCAGAAGCTTTTCAGGATTTCAATTTGATTGAGGCCCGTGTCCCGATACTCCGCTTCAAAGATCGCACCAATGGCATCGAAGTCGATCTCAACTATAACAACTGTGTGGGCATTAAAAACACATATTTGCTGCAATTATACGCGCAGTGTAAGTACCGACAAAATACATACATATACAAACATTGATTTGCTTTTATAACGTTGACAAGACTAAAATTATTTTCGTTAATATATAAATATTTTTGTGAATATTTTTTATCGGAAACTATTTTTATATCCTGTAATAATTCCAAACTCCCTTATCTATGTCAAAACTAACCCGATTCTCATGTTTAAATCTGCATTTCAAATTTACAAATTATTGAAGAAACAATTTTTTTTTTTTTTGTCAAATAATGTTTTTTTTTTTTTAAATTTTGTGTAAAAAAAAAAAATATAATAATAATTTTTCTTGTTTACAGTGGATTGGCGCACGCGTCCCCTGGTGGTGATTGTGAAGCTCTGGGCGCAATATCACGACATCAACGATGCCAAGCGGATGACCGTGTCGAGCTACTCGCTGGTGCTGATGGTGTTGCACTATTTGCAGTACGGGTGTGTGCCACATGTGCTGCCCTGCCTGCAGGCACTGTATCCGGAGAAGTTCAATTTGGGGCAGCAGGATTGCCTCGATCTGGATCTCATAGAGCCCATCGAGCCCTATCAGACGCATAATACGCAGACGCTGGGCGAGCATCTGCTGGGATTCTTCAAGTACTACAGCAATTTCGAGTGAGTGCGCCCGAACCGTAGGAACCAGATAAAGGGATGGGGTTGAATTTTCAAAAAATCGGTGTAACACGTATTCTCTGATTTCTTATGTAGAGCTTTAAAATTAAGTTTAACGAAGAATTGAACTATCTTTCATTTAGCAATTATCCATATTTTCTAACCAAGGAGTGGATTTGCCAAAAATTCATTTTTTATCAAGAGCTTTGAAAATAAGTGTGAAAACTAAAAACAAAAAACAAAAAGTAGCATACTTAAGTATTTATTATTATTTTCTGTAAAGCTTTATACACATCGTGGGACCGCATTTTCCAACAAGAGTGTGGATTTTCCGAAAAGTGTACAACACGCCCTTTATAAAGCCTCTCTAAGTGTGCATTCACGTAACATGAGGGAACCTAGCTCTAACGGATCAGTCAGTCAGAACTGTTTCATCTATTATATATCTTTATACTCACAGCTATCGGAATAATGCCATATCCATACGCACCGGCGGCATTTTGCCAGTGAACGCCTGCCGGCTGGCCAAGAGTCCCAAGAACGACATACACCAATGGAAGGAGCTCAACATTGAGGGTAAGCAGTTAACATTCACTTTGACATGCAGTTAACCATAACTTTTGAACGTTTCAGAGCCCTTCGATTTGTCCAATACGGCGCGTTCCGTCTACGATTTTGCGACTTTTGAGCGCGTCAAGGCGGTATTTGTTGCCTCGGCGCGTCGTCTGGAGCATACGTTGGATCTGGCTTCCATATTCACGTCCATACATCACGCCCAACGCCCGCCCATGCATCAGCCAGCCCTGCATTTGCATTCGCATTCGCATCCGCCCCACGCCCATCATCCGCATCAGCAGCCGCATCAGCATCAGCACCAGCATTTGCTGCACGCCCGCAACTCCGCGACAACGGCTCCATCCAATCTTGTCTAAACCGTTCCGCACGCTTCCATCCAACCGGCGACTAATGAAGATTTGTCTGTTTGTCATTGCACGGGCATTTTATAATCCACAGGTTAGTTGTCGTTCCAATTTTCAACGCAAATGTCTGTTCTGCTAGGTAAAACCGAATGGGGCCGGTTTAGGTTACAAACTTGATTGACAGTCAGCTTTTGCTTTGTTTCGATTCATTTAAGAATTGTCTAATTTTTATATATGTAGTTGAATTCACTCAATTCATTTTCAGTTTGGTTCGAGCCTTGGTTTGTTAGCTCTTTTCGTGTCTCAATTGAAACAATTATTTATGTTCACGTTTCAGTGTTTGCATAAATAATTATAAATATAAAAATAAAGATTTTAGAAAATAAACTTGGTTATTGGTGCAGGTTCGAATGTTTTTTGTGTTATTCGGTTCGGTTCGGTTAAATTTCCGGTTCTTGAAATCATGAACGTTTTATGCCCTAGCAGTGAGTATTAAAATTTGCTAAACTGAAATAACTCTCACTAGAAATATGACTTAAGCTAAACAAAAGATAGTTTTTATGTACTGCCAGGTGCCTACCTCTATAAATAACATATAGTCAAATTCATCTATGTTTATATCATTTATCAGAGATCATAAGAACAAGAAGATATATCATAAAGGGTACTCCTTAGAATATTACCTAAAATTATGAATATTATATTCAAATAAATAATTGGGGAACATAAGATCATAAATGTGATATAAGAAGAGAAAAGACTGTCTATGTAAAGCTGTCCACAAATGTGCTTGTCTATGTATATGTGCTCAGTTTACACGTGCGCAGTTCACAGTTTTATAAAATGTACTATAATCTCAAAAATAACCAAATAGGGTTCATTCCCGAAAATCATTGTATTGTCGAATACACTAAGAAATGTAACAGTGCAATTAAATCATTATATGAAATTCAATAAATTGCCAATTATATACTATATGTATTGTATTAGATAACAAAGCACGTGTAAACATCGTTATTGTGAAATCTTAAAAACAAAAATAGAAAAACCGATAAATTAATCAATGACAATATAATATACATTTCTTACAGCCCTCAACCACAAATTCAAACATATTTCTAAAATATGTGCGCTTCAACAAAGCAAAATTAAGCACAAAAAAAGTAAACAAAATGAATACAAAAAAAAAAAAAAAACCATCTATATAAAATATAAATATTGTAAAAGCTTTTGGCTACAAGTTTTCCAGTCACATTTTGTAAATTCAAATTCAATTATATTGAGTTTGAATACGCTTTAATTTCATACACATATATATTATTTACACCTTTGTCCACGTTTTCTATTTAAATTATATAAAGTCGTAGCCCCCCGCGCCCCGTCAATGTAATTGTTAAGTTATGATCGCTTCACGTCACATTTATTGTAAGCATGCCAAAAAGTAAAATTGTTTTTCCATTTATTTTCTTCTTTCTTCCTTTGGCATGCATCGCTTTAATTTTTGAAACATTCAAGAAATATGTAAAAACAACAAAAAGATAAACATTAAAAATAAATCGCATTATGAAGTACGAAATATGTTAAGCGAAAGAGCTGCAGAAATATAACATATATCGTATACAGTGCCCAGCCAATATCGTATAATAATTACAGTAACAAAAATGCATCTTTCGTTTATAATTTTTCATCTGTTTTGCAAAATTAAATGAAATTCTTTATTCAGAACTCTTTTAGAATTTGTTTATTATTATTGCTTGTTCAAGTGGTTAGGAAATAATCACAATGTTTACGTATTTGTAGAAAAAATATACCATTTTCTTTGCTGTTTTTTTTTGTATTTTTTTTTTTTTTTTTTATTTGTATTTGACTATGTTGTAAGCAAATTAGTTGGGGAAACTTGGGTGGAACTTTTTTGTATCTGTAATTTGTGAGCATCACAACATTTTCCAATGTTTTTCTTTGTTTAAACAATATAATATTATTGAAATGTGTTGAAATACGAAATCGATTTTTAAGCCGTGTAAAATATATTTTTGGCCGGGCGCCAACATGAGGCGACACTTTTTTTTTTTTTTAAATATATACATACATATATATTTTATTTTTTAAATAACAAATTCTTGAATTGTTTTCACTAAACAATATTAAAAAAAAAATGAAGTGTTTGAATAAATGTTTTTGACAATAAAAAGAAAAACAGATTTCCAAGCAGTTCGAATATTAAAAATTGTGTTTCTAGCCGCCACTAGGGGGCGCCACAATGAAATTTCAAATATTTGGAAATATTTGCGGGATTGCTTTTTTTTTTTTGTTTGAAAACAGAAACAAAATGGCATTCGCATACAATTAACAAAAACGTTCTTGAAAAATACAACAGTGGCAAAAAGTTTGATTTTTAAATGGAAAATTCCTAAAACTCGACAAAATCCAGACAAAAACAAAACTTTAAAAAAAACGGGTGTAGGATGTTCTGCGTACTTTCCTTTGTGGAAAAAAGGTTTTTCAGGCATTTTGAAGCGGCATCATTCCGCGCATAAATTTGGTAAAATTTCATTCTTCCTTTTTTTTTTTTGTGTTTTTTTGTGTTTTTGTTTGTGGTTTAAAACGAAGCATGGCGCCTTGACGTTGTCTCCACCAACCGTTGCAGGCGCTGCCTGCGCGTCACGCGCTGTGTGGCCGCCGCCGCCGCCCGCCCGCTCGCCGCCCGGCTGCATTGCCTGTACGGCTGAGCTGAAGCTGGGAGCTAACCACAAAAATAGTGTGCCCAGCTACATCTGGTGGCCACCTAAGTGTCTGTGTGTTTGTTGTTTTATTCGATTGTTGGTGTGCGTGGCCCGCAGCTGCTTCTCTTTAGTGATGCCGCTTCCTCTACTCATTCATTTCTGTTGCCCTCTCTTTTAGGCATTTGCCTGCTCACTTCTGTGGCCGAGTTTAGCTGTTTCATAGACTTTTTTCCTGCTGCTGTTTCCATGTTGCTTCTCTTCGTCTTTGTCTTCATTTTGTTGCTCTTTCATGTTGTTGTTGTTGTTGCTGCTGCTGTTGCTGTTGCTGCTGTTGTTCGTTTTTTTTAAATTTTTTTTTGTCTTCGCCGCTTGCTTACTGCTGCTGCTGCCGCCGCAGTCGCTGCTGCTGTCGCTATCGACGCCGACGCCGCTGCTGCTGCATGATGGCTTCAAAGTTCTTTCAATTTGTTTGTTGTTTAGTTTGTTGTATTTTGGTGTACATTGTTGTTGCAATTGTGCGCGTCTCAAGCTTCTCAGTAAGGCTGCGAGAATTGATTCAAACTGCGTTCGCCCGACTGCGACAGCATCGAGAGCATGAAAAGGAAGAGAAATAGTAAAACAAAACACTCGTTAGTTTAAGGCAAAGAAATAAGGCTTAAACACTCGTTAGTTTCACTCGTTAGTATATGGCATAAATCTCGTTAGCATTTCTCAACTATTTTAATTCAAATATAACTAGTTAATTGAAATATAAAATACTCGTCAGTGTCCAGCAACGAGTTGAGCTTTAAATGCAAAAAAAAAATATATATATATATATCCAGTCCATAAATTACACGCTACTTGAAAGCAACGAGTTTTACTAATATATAAAACAATTAGTGCTAACATAAGTTACTTGTTGGTATGCCTAACTTATAACGGTAATTGATTGGAAATTATTTGTAGTATTCAATAGGGAGTAACGAGTTAAATATGTTCTTCTAAAAAGGAAAGAATTTAACCTGAAGCGATTTTAACCGATTGCTATCCGAAGCTATAATTTTCGGGTTAGTATATAAAAAATTCAACGAACTCACGAGTAAACTTATTAACAAATTACTCGGTATTATACGGACACAGACAAAATTATCTGATTAACAGTCGTTATACTATTAGGAGTTATACTTAACAAATTACTCGTTAGTTTATCATAAGCTGGCTTAATATCATAAGTTAATCGTAAGTTAGTTAATCATTTATTTCACCAACTTATACAATTTATATATAATTAGATGTACACATTATTCATTAAAATTGGCAAATAGCTCGATAATAAAAATATACCCAATTCATTCAATGAATTATCCAGTTGTTCGCAATTTTGTTAAGATTCAACGTTAAAATAGTTGTCGATTAGTTTCGTGGAACTCTTGGGGGTGAATTGGGCAATATTCACAGCTGGTGTTAATTTTTGGTTGCTTTCTAAAACAGCTTGCGGGCAATCGTTGCGACGGATTGAGGATAGAGGGTTTGCGGGATTGGGATCTTAAACCTTAAAGACTTACCACGTTGAAGGCGACATCCTGCGAGAGCAGCCCATCCATTTGCGAGATGTGGCCAAAGTCCTGCGACAGCTCCGGCTGCTGGGAGAGCGCAAAGCCGCTCGGCTGCGTCATCTGCAGCGACAGCGCCGACGGCTGCTGACTGAACGGAGCGGCTCCACCTGCTCCGGCGCCACTTGCTGTTGTGATTGTCGTCGACGAAGATGATAATGACGATGATGATGATGATGCTGCTGCTGCTGTTGTTGTTGTTGTGATTGGTGCTGCTTGGATGGCTGCTGCAGCGGCTAATCCGGCTGCTCCTGTTGTTCCTCCACCAACCGTCTGCATCCCATGCACATTGCCAGCGCGTCCCTTGCCCAACTTGCCGCCCTTCTTGCCGCTGGTGGCCAGAGGCGCCGCAAAACCGGCCGACTGATTCTGCATGGCACGATTCTGCTTGGCGGCCATGATCGCCTGCTGGTGCTGATTGTAGAAGCGCGGCGGCAGATTGCTCATGTTCATGAACATGCCCACCGGCACGGGCATGTTGCCCAGCGCGGCAGCGCCATGATCGTTCGATATATACCCGATCGAGTCGTGCAGATGGGCGGCCGTCCAGCTGGTGGCATTGGGGCCGCCAGCAGCACCGACGGGGCCATAGTTGTTGTTGCCGCCAGCGCCGTTGCCGGCGCCGTAACCGGCATTCAACATGTTGTTGCCACCGCCGCCGCCGCCGCCGCCGCCAGCAGCGGCAGCAGCAACAGCTGCAGCAGCAGCTGCAGCAGCGCCAGCACCGCCGATGCCACCGCCAGCGGGGCCACCAAAGCCGCCATACGGATTGGCGGCATAGTGGCCGCCATTTAAGGCTTGCGATGGATTGGCCGGCATCTGGCGGCCGTAGCCGCTGCTGCGCTCGTATATGGAACCGGGCACCATCACCTCCTTGGCGTCGGCCATCATGGTGGACATGAAGTGGGCGCCGATGTTCATGTTGTTCACCAGCTTCTTGGGCTTCTGGAAGTGTATGAGCGACTCCTTCAGATTGTTCAGCGAGCCCTCGACGAGCACCTTGCGATCCTTGTAGAAGTTAAGCAGATGATTCCACAGCTGCTGTTTGGCCAGCACCTTGGGATTGCCCACAATGATGATGCCGTATTTGGCGCGCGTCAAAGCCACGTTGAGGCGACGCGGATCGTTGAGGAAGCCGATGCCCTGGCGCTCATTGGAGCGCACACAGGACATAATGATGATGTCCTTCTCGCGACCCTGGAACGCATCCACGCTGGCTATCTCGATCTCTTGATAGAGCCGCGAATGGAGGCTGCCCTGATACTGCATGTACTGGACCAGGTAGGCGCGTTGACCCTCGTAGGGCGTTATGATGCCGATCTGTTCGGACTTGATGCCCGATTTGAGGAAGCGCGTTGTGATCTTCTCGACGTTGGCCGCTTCGGTGCGATTGAGGAAGGATGTGCCCGAGCCGGCGATCTCCTCCTGGCCCTGGGTGACTAAAAAGAACATCGGACGCTCCGGCTGCGGCCATGGGAAGTCGTATTTAAGACGACGATCCTCGGCACAGACGCCATTCTGTAGCGAGCCCTCGTAGAAGAAGTTGGACGGAAACTGCGACAGCTCCGGATGCATGCGATATTGCACCTCCAGGCGGAACGGACGTATGCCCAGCACCACCAGGCGCTCGAACAGGCTCTGCGAGAGGCCGGCGCGTGCCGCTTTCTTGCACATGACGACCGGTCCCAGCTGGCAATGGTCGCCAACGAGGATCAGCTGTTTGGCGCCCAACACCACAGGGACCATGCACTCCGGCTCCGTCGATTGCATGGACTCGTCGATCAGTATCGATGTGAATTTGATGCGCGACAGACGGACATCGCCGGCGCCAACACAGGTGCAGCAGATGACATCGGCCGCCTCGAGCAGTTGATTTTCGGTGCCGCGTTTCAGGCTGCGATAGCGTTTCTCGTCCGCCGAGCTCAGCTCGCCGGTCTCGTCCTTCAGCTGCTGCAGTTTCTTCAGCTCCGAGTTGGTCTCCATATTGCGGATTTGATTGTGGAGCGCCAGGAAGCTGACGGGACTGTCGATGGCCTCGCGGCTCTTGGCACAGACACGCACCACCTTCAGATTGGTGCGATGTATCTTCTCGGTCAGCTGATCGACGGCCGTATTGCTGGGCGCGCACACGAGCACCGTACCGCCGTGCTGTTTCACCAGCTGATAGACAATCGTCGCCGAGGTGACCGTTTTGCCGGTGCCCGGCGGTCCCTGGATCAAGCTAAGCGGACGCTGCAGCGCATGCTTCACGGCATACACCTGCGAACGATTCAGGTCCGGCAAATGGGGAGCACTGTACAGCTTCGGCTGGGGTCCCCGAAAGAGCACCTCATCGCTGCCATCGGCACGGCCGTGGCCCAGCAGACGCGAATAGATATAGTTGGAGACCGAATTGCGGTCCATGGCAAAGTTGCGGAGGGCGCGCGCCATGCGATCGAACGAGGTGCACTTCCAAATGAAATCCACGCTAAAGTTGCTGGTGCACTTGACCGGCGCATTCGAGGAGCACTTGAGCTCAAGGCCAACGTCGTCGCCAAAGTTGTCCGGCACCTTGATGACATGCCCGATCTCGCTCCACGGATTGTACAGCTCGCCCACGTAGCGCAGTCGCAGCTCGTCGCCGTGCATCAGCTTCATGTCCGAATCGGTTTTGGCCAGCGTGAAGTAGGCGATGGTCTTTTTGTTCAGGCCCACATCCCAGCGCACCTCGATGTTCTCCTGTGTGGCCGACTCTTTCAGCTTCTTGTCGTAGTCGGCCTCAAGGCGAACCAGCGGCCCGAACGTTTTCTCATATTGATAGCCATCGTCGTAGCGCAGCAGCACTTGAGCCGGCTCCGAGTCGATGCCGGGCTTTTCCAAGTCCTGCAACGGTATTTGTATTAGTATATCGATGGGTGAATAGTCGAATTTCGATAAGTTTATTTTCAAAATAGTATCTTGTTAAAAATACCAAAAATGAACTAGCAAAGCGAACCCAAGCAATTGGTACATAAATTCACTTGTGAATCGATACTTTTGCAAGCGAAAATTTAGCAAAAAGCAACTACCGCATAAAATATAAATATGCTCTTTAAAATAAAAAATAAATAAATTTATGCAAATCATTAAAAACGTAATGAGATTTGATTTATCTTTTAAAAACAACGTATTGTAAAAACACATTTAAACGAGGGTGCCGAACCTTAAATACCCTTGTAAATAAGTGGAAAAAATGTAAAACTAAAAATATTTTTTTTTTTTTTTTACCAATTTTGACTGAAAAACCAACAAACAGCTATATTATATATTAGTCCGATATTACCTTCTGCAAGGGTATACAACGAATCATCAATGAATATTAGGCAAGCCATATCGATATATTTATCGGAGCACCGATGCGCGTACAATCAATATTTTGATGCAATATTATGCGACAAAAATAACAATGCTTGACATTTTCAAAAGGGCGGGCTATAAAGTCCATACATTGACTCACCTGGAATGTTGCCTCGATATTGTCCTTCCACAGCTCCTCCAGTTTGTTGATCTGCGCGGCCGAGATCTGGCGGGCGCGCAGCTGGCCCTGTTCGCTGGGCTGCTTGACCAGCCAGGGCAGGAAGCAGCGGTCGGCGATCAAAGGCTTCCACTGCTCCTGGTCCCAGTTCATGTCCTTGAGCGAGTTCTGGGCAGCACACGGCTGGCGGCAGAGCAGCACCACTACCGAATCGGCCTTGGCGGGTATGAAGCCCAGCACGAACACGTTGCGCACGCCGCACGAATAGCACTCGAGTATGGTCTCGCCGAGGGGGCCGTCGCCGTGCAGGGTCACCTCGCGGTGCTTGGCGCGCACCAGATGGTTGATGATGTGCGAGCCGGAGGTGCTGCCGCGTCCGTTGCAGAACCACTTCTTGCAGTTGTTGCACATGACCACCGTGGCCGGATCGTGGATGCCGCAGTATTTGCAGGCGTGTGCGGGCAGCTCCTTGACGTAGGCTGATGTGCTGCCGCCGACGCCGCCGCCGTTGCCGACGCCGCCGCCAACGCCGCCGCCACCACCGCCGCACTCGTCGTCCTCCTCCTCGAACTGCAAGTCGGCCAAATCGTTGGTGATCGACGCCAGGCGTGGATGTATATCATTGCTATGCACGCTGACGCGTCGCGGCTGCAAGTCAAATAAATATCATGAATATGATTATCATGTAAATGCGTTTTCGTGATTTCGAGCACACACGTGGCCGGGCACACTCGCACTCACCTGCAACTCCAGCTGATCGGCCTGGGTCTGGCTCTGCGACGTGGACGGCATGGTAAAGTCACGGTAATCGTATTGCGTCGGCTGCGTGTCCGCGCCGCGCAGCAGCTCGTTGTCGTCCATGTCCAGGAACGAGAGCGCCGAGCTCGGCGCATACGTGTCCACACTCATAACGCTTTCAATGTGTTCGTGTGAGTGTGTTCTTATGTGTGTGTGTGTGTGTTTGTGTTTGTTGTGCTGCAACTCGCTTTTTGTTCAAGTTGCCGCTATTGCTAAATGTAAATATTTAATCATTGTTTTATTTTGCATTTCTCTTCTTCAATTTGATTGGCCGCACTCACCTCACGCAGTTGTTCTTTTTTTCTTGATTGTCAAAGCTGTCAGTCGGAAGTTGATTTTGCCGTTCAAGTTCCTTGCAAAATGCATGCAAACTCTGTTAATTATGAAATGAAGAGGCAAAATATCGTTTTGCTGAATTTATTTTATTTTTTTTTTGTTAATAATCCCGTAGTTGCAGAAATGGCAATATGGACGCGTTCAGCACGTTGTTGTTGCTGCTGCTGCTGCTGCTGAATCTGAAGGCAGACTGTCACTTATTAAAAACGAAAATAAAAGGCTGAAGTCTAACAATTTTTATCAACATTTGGTTTTTCTGTTATTATTGCAGCGCCTACTAGTTCATTGCATTGCCATTTGCTAACTTCATACATATGTTCTTCGTTTCGTCTTTTTACGAAAAAAAAAAACAAAAAATACCAGCATACGATTTTTATTGACAGCCGCGCGCAATTCTTTGCTTTGTGAAATAGCAACTTGTTTACATGTGTGCGTGAACCGAAATGAGTTGCTCATGGAACTAACCAGCTGAACTTGTTCATTTGATTTTTAATGTTGGGTTGTTTATTGAAACTAAAAATTAAATTAATTTTTGTAACTGTAGCAACAAAAGTAGTCAAAAATGTAGCAATTTTTAAATTAAAATATGTAATAAATGTATTTTTTCCCACATTTTAATGCGCCTATTTTATAGGTGTCAGATCACGATCAGCATGGCAAGTATTTAGTATTCTGCATGTGACTGGTTCCACTCTAGTATTTTCTTTATTTGGTTGTTTTTAGGCTCAATTCATTCGCATCAAATGTCAACATTAGTCACACTATTCCATAGGCCTGGTCACTTTGCTGGGTATCGATGCAATCGATAGATCGATACAGTTGTATCATCCCTAATACCGATTGCAAAACCGACAACTCGCAACTCGCTTGTTAAATTTTCGCATTGAAAAAAGTGCTTTAATTAGTAAAAGTGTTTTGAAAATTGTGCGAAAATTAAGGTAAGTGCCAAGGCAAAGCGAACAAAGCCATAACCGAAATGCAGCCCGATCGCTGGCGTCGCAAAGTCAAGTGCAAAAATCATCTAATACGGTGTGTGAGCGTGTGCGTGTGTGTCTGTGTCGTGCCGCTACGCCAAGCGCGCTGTTGCTTGAGGCCCCGTTGGAACATGCACAAGCGCCCGTTTATAATCAATTCCATTGTGGATAATGCAAAGTTTTTTTATTACAATCACAATATATCGAACAACCGAAAAAACAAACCACAAATGCCGTCAATGTGTACAATTGAATGTGCCAAAATCAAGCATGCAAACAGTGAGTGGCCCATTTCCACACGGGTCTGTTGCCCACTACGAATTTCACTGCTCTGTGTCTCTTTTTTTTCTGAATTTCTTCGCTGCCGCTGCTGCTTGCTGTGTGCTTCTTCTTCCTGCTCGGCACATTTTGTATGAGCGCTTGTCAAAATACGCGTACAAATTTCCGTTCAATCGTGTGTGCGTTGAAAAAATAACAAGAGCCAGCAATTTATATATATTTGTGACATTATTCGCTGCAATACGATAACAGGCAGGCACCGTAAACGTGTAATTGTAACGGGAATTCAATAGTTTTTTTTTTTTATCAAGTAATAATAATCGGTAAATCGAGACGCGCTCTAAAACTCGTGGACAAATTCGATTCGTTTACTTTGCGTTTGGTGTGCGTGCGTGTGTTACATACATACGTTGCTTGGCGTTCCCCCCTAAGCTCCCCGTTCCCCCTCCCATCATTTTAAAGTCCCCCCCTCACGAACGGTTTAAGTGAACGCCACCTTCTATGGTTTTTTCAACAAATTATTCGTCAAATAACGCAAAATAATTCCCTTAATGTAGGTTGCAAGTGCGCCCCTCCAACCCCAGTTGCGGGCCCCCCCTCACTATCATATGAAAATCCTTTGCATGTGCCTGTTTTCTTTATACGATTATTTATCTTGTCTTTTTCGATGTATTCCCAGCAAAATGAGCAGCTCCGAGGAAGTCTCCTGGGTAACCTGGTTCTGCGGGCTTCGCGGCAATGAATTCTTCTGCGAGGTAAGCATCACATCAAATGTATACAGCCATATTTATATATAAACGTACACAATCGGGTAATACCGAGGCATTTCCTTGTTCCATGTTGTTACCTAAGCGCGCGCGCTCGCTCGCTGCCCGTGCAACAGCAACAACAACAGCAGCAGACGCTGCTGTGGCCGCCACATAGCGCCAAGTGCAGCCCTGCACACACACATATGTATATAAACATATTTACTTATATACAGTATACGCTCGCTAACGTACATCAATTGAAGGAATGCCTCTTTAGTCATATTTTAGTCGATTTCATAGCGTAGTTCATTCCAAAGAGCAGTAATTTTAACTAAACACACTTCGATTTATGTGTGCAAATAGATATTAAAGCCTGGCTGTCAGAAAAAATAACTACCATATTCGATTTCAGTGAATATTTATTTCAAATAATTGTTAGCTTTTATAAATATTTATCTTTATTTAGAGAATTTGTTGCAAAGAAAAGTCAAAATTAGAAATTCTGTATTAAATAGTTCTCAAAAAGCGATTTTAGGGCTGCGAACCCAAAAAATCAATTTCGTTGGTTCGGTTCACGGTTCGAACCAATTTTTCGCGTTTGGGTTCGCTTCATGAACCTGGTATTTCACATTCATAAGCCCACGTTTTGGTTCAAACTTGGGCTGTCCTTTCAAACTGGTTCGGTTTAGGGTTCGCATCAAAATTTAAAAATCATGGAGGCTTACAGGCTTGTTTTAAGTCACATTAGATTATTCTTTTTCAAATTTAGTCTTACGACCATTATTAACTGTTCATTCCACAAATTCTGGGGATTCACCCCGCTTATATAAAACATAAATATCCGCTAAATACTTAAATTTATCTGTAGGATTTGATTTCGAACCGAAATATCAGTGCTTTATTGCACACTTTCAAGATAACTGCAATAAATGCTGTTTATATTCGTTTAAACTTTTTAAAATAACTACATGTATATTGAGGCAAAGAGCTCTTAGATAGATTTTATTTCGTTTTTCAATAAAATAAACAAATATAAACAACTTGTTCACTGTTGGGTGTGTTTACTGTAAATGTATAACTGTGTGTGACCAACGCAAGGTGGGGCACACACACAATCGACGGCTCATCCAACACACCCACACACATGCGGTACCCGCATCCACACTCAATTTCAAGAGAAACATTCGCTAATACAGATTTCTTCGTCTTCTTGATTATATTTTACAGGTCGATGAGGATTACATACAGGACAAGTTCAATTTAACTGGTTTAAATGAGCAGGTGCCCAATTATCGTCAGGCCTTGGACATGATACTGGATCTAGAGCCGGGTTAGAGATTCTCTTTATTATGCCATCTTCAGCCAAAGATAACGTGTGTTTTATTTTATATCTTTTACAGAGGATGAACTTGAAGATAATCCCTTGCAATCGGATATGACCGAACAGGCAGCTGAAATGTTGTACGGCCTCATACACGCTAGATATATATTAACAAATCGCGGCATCGCTCAAATGATTGAGAAATATCAAACTGGCGATTTTGGACATTGCCCACGTGTCTACTGTGAGAGCCAGCCCATGTTACCTTTGGGTGCGTGTCAAACACAACAAATAATATATATACATACTTTTATATCGCGCATCTCTATATTGCATTAGGTCTGTCGGATATACCCGGCGAGGCAATGGTGAAAACCTACTGCCCCAAGTGTATTGATGTATATACACCAAAATCATCACGTCATCATCACACTGATGGCGCCTATTTTGGCACTGGTTTTCCACACATGCTCTTCATGGTGCATCCCGAGTATCGCCCCAAGCGTCCTACTAATCAATTTGTTCCACGGTAAGTACACTGGGCCAACCAGCACTGAATCGCAATTAAATTGAAAAATGTCATTGAATATCGTAGGAATAGATATGTTGTCGTTGTGAATGTTTATACATTTTTTCGTTTAAACAAATCGGTTCTTCATAAGCTCTACGAATCACATTCGAATTCTACATATTTATGTATTTGAAATAGTTATCCGAGTCAAATGTTTATCGACATAAGAGAGAAGAAGAATGTCTGAGGTATAGAGATTATCTAATAGTTAAATTTAAAATTAAAGAGAGTCTTAGTTGTGCCAGTTTATTTTGTATTTGAAATACCTATATTATCCCTAAGTTGTGAAAGTAATGGAGACAGGGAGAGCAAGTAAAGAAAGCAAATATATAACAATTAATATATTAACATTTTTTATGGACTCCCGTTTACATAAAAGACTCAAACCACATACATATAAATAATTATTCTTTCATCGAAACTCTTTCTCTCTCTGTGAAGGGAGCGTTTGCTTTGGCAATTGCGCTTTGTGCAACATTCTTAGACGATTTCATTCCTATGCTTCTCAAGAAAGCTTTAAATTGACTCGTTTATTTTGTCCACGAAATTCTGAAACGTTTTACTGGCAGTGCTATAAATCTTTGTATAGAAGGAAACTGTCCCATATGTTTTCCATACCTTTGGGTGCCTTATTTACAAATATGTTGGCTCCTATCTATAAGAGATCTTGTTAAACAATCGGGAGACCATTTGAATTGTCTATTTACCCACTAACTTGAACGTTTAACAGGCATTAAATACAATTTTATTGAAATACGCGAGTAAGATATGGAGAGAGTGGGAGTCTGCGGTTTTTTCTGAGTTTTTTTCCCCAAATTCTTAAATGTTTTACTGGTATTACATTTGAGGGATGAGGAATAAGCGACCTGTTGCTTAGGAGCGTTTTATTAATTTATTACTTGTTTGTGCGAAATCCATGTGTTACTGCCTTCTTTAGGGCATAGAAAAACATTGTTTTACCTATTATCTATAAGTGATTTTTATATGCAATTATTCTTTATTAAAGCTATCATATTTCGCAATACAATAGTAGATATAACTATCGACATTCTTATATTATATTTTTATCAATACTATCACAAATTAATATCGATATTATTATTATATTATATTGTTATTGATACGTAAAGATTAAATTTATATAGTTTTTTTTTAAGATCTTGTTAATCATATTTGTAAAAAAAAAAAAAAAATAGATTGGTTTTATAAATTTGCTAATTAATTTTTTCTCTTTAAATTTCATGCACTCGCTGTTTCTTGCGCCGATGTTGCCCGACTATATATTTAAATATATAACAATCAACTATAAAACAGTCTGTACGGCTTTAAAATTCACAGCTTAGCTTATCAAATTCAGCTGCAGGCAGCAGCCAATTTCAAAATGCCACTACGAGCGGTAAATTTAAAATGAAATTTTTTATTAACACTTTTTTTAATTGACTAAACAAAAAAAAACACAAAAAACATATAAAAAACAATCACTGAAAAACATGCAAAAAAAAAAAAAAAATCAACTAAGCATAAATATATATCTATATATTTTTTTTTATTTGTTTCTCTCCCTACACATACAACCACCAACCACCAACCAACCAACCAACCAACCAACCAACCAACCAAACCAACCAACACAAAACACCTAATGGTCATCTATCTGAACGACAACCAATTCTAACTTGAATCTGAACCGTATCCAAAATATATATATATATATATGCATATGCGCATGTGTGTGTGTGTGCTATTGTTAATAATCAATTAACTGATCTTTTCTGATCGGAATTGTGCCTTTTGCGTCTGTATATCGATAACCACCATAAATCTTTTGATTGCCATCGATTTATCGAAATCAATCCCAAACTCCTTATCCCCATACAAAAACATTGTGTATAGAAAAACTAATTAAAAATTTAAAAAAAAACACACACACGCATACCACGCACGAAAAAAACACATACACACACACACGCATACACACAATAAACAACAAAAACAAACAAATCCATAATATTGCATATATATATATATGATTGATTATAAAGAAACGAGAGACATAGTTTCAACTGAAGAGAACCGACAGCTACAGACCGTAACAACTGCAGAGGTTTTGAGCGCCACAAGCAAAAATCATTTATACAAAATAAAATTTAAAAAAAAAATACAAAAAACAAAACAAAACTGCGTTTATATTTAAAAACAAAAAAAAAAAAAGAACTAAAAAAAGCAAAAAACTAAAAATAATACAAAATAAATTCGTAGTGAAGTGAACAAGTAGTAGAAAATGTATTAAAAGAAAAAACCCTTTAAAAAAACACACACAAAAACAAAGAAAAACAAAAGAAAGTAAAAAACAAAAACAAAACCCAAAAACATTAAAGCGGAACGAGTACGGAAATGATCATTTTTCTTAAGGCAACACGCACGCCAACATCCGCACACGCGCACACACACACACACACACCCATGGCCATATAATAATTGATCGATATTGTTATCGCTATCGAACATGTCGCATTCATACAAAAGCTCATCAGTACGAATATAACGAATTTTATTGTCATTAACACAATCAAGCATATGTGCATATATATACATATATATATAATTTATATGTATATATTTATGTATATATACATGTATAGTTAATGTACTTATGTTAACATTTAGTATTATTGTAAGCAACAACAACTGAATGCAGCAAAACTAACAACATAAACATAAACAAATATCACATATTTTTTGTCTCTTCTTCTTCATCAAATTTTTGCGCTTGTGTTTTGCTGCTTGTACGTTTCTCCTTGTTTTGCACACACACACACACACATACATAAACACACACACAACCTAATATTTATAAGTAAATAATTACTTTAAAATTATATATATACATATATTTTTATCTTTAGTTCTTAGACTTATATATATACAATCATACATATATACAATCATAAATATGTACTTTGCATTTGTTTTTGTTTTCGTGTGCTATTATATAACTGCATAAGTTATGGCAGATATACATATATACATACATGTATATATATATATATATATATGTATATATATTATTATTATTATATGTTGTAAATCAGGACACTGTTGGTGGTAACACTAAATCAAAAAAAAAAAACACAGTTCCAAGTTTCAAGTGAAATAGAGCAAATCTTTTGAATAACTCAATAACCGTTATGAGCGAGACACATATAGTAGACATACATAGAACGAATCACAGAGAAAGGCAGCGAGAAAGAGTGCGTTAGTCCAGACACAACGATTTAAGCAACAAAGTACTTCCAAAAATCATTAAAATCAACAACAACCTTATAATGCTACATTACAAAATACATATACATATATATACATATGAATGATTGCAACATTTATAATTTATATAGTAATATTTATAAAAGAAAAACAAAACAAACAAAACGCTGATCCACAGAAAGCCGAATCAATAACTGAAAGCAATAAACTTTAAAAGCAACAATCCACAAACTGCCCCCCCTTCATTATATTGAGTAAAAGGAAATTGAAAAAAAACTCAATAAAAACAAAAAAATTAAACCAAACCGATTCGATATCGAAACAGAAGTAAAAATTCAAACTACAGACACACACACACATGCACGCACACACACACATACACATACACACACCCAGCCAGACAAAACTACAATCAACGTGGAGGAAATCACAGGGAGTTTCAAGTTCACGACAAGGCCTTGCAGCAATGGCGGCTCAACTGAAAAGCTGATCGCGACAGAGCGAGATAAGATACAAAGTGAAGCAGCAAGCATCAAAAAAAAAAGCAGCATCTAAAGAAGAAGAAGCATACACAACACAACACGCACACACCCATACACACAAAATGATAAAACAAAAAACATGTAGTTGATGTTAATATAGTAGAAGAAGACGAAAAAGTGGCAGCACTAGCGAGCATATGTACATGTAGGCCCAAGTGCTGCCCAGCCTTACCAAAATCGTTCGCAAAAGCAATAACCGAAACATTTTTTCAAACAGAGCAGCGCACAAGGAGTTCATTCGTTTTTGTATTTAAAATGTAACAAAAAATCTATTTAAAATCCATAAAATACAACCAGCTACAGATTGGTTTTATACAATGCAATGCATATATTTATATATATATATATATGTATGTATTATATATATATATATATATATATATATATATATATATATATATATATATATATATTTGTATATTATTGAATTAAAAACGAGTAAAGATTATGTTAAACAATTGCAAAAACAACAAACAAATAAAATAAATTGTCGCAGTTAAATTTTAAGACACGCAGCAGCTAGCAACAAACGAATTGTAGAAAAACAAATTAATAAAGCAAATTTCGGCTTGCCGAAGTCGTATGCCCTTGCAGAATAATTTAACTTACTTTAGACAAAAATGTATAAATATATTTAGAAATCAAAGCAAATAATTTTCAAGTTGGTTGTTAATACTCTTAAAAATCTTAAATTAAAATATTTAAATATAATTTTTCATAAGACAATCTTCAATGAGCATATATTATATATATAGGTTCTGCAGGGGTAGACAACATTAATATTGTGTGTGTTTTTTTTTTATTTCCAAGCAAATGATTTGCGCTTGTTTTTTAGAAACACGTTTAGTTTTTAAGGGTCCAAATTAAACGTAGTAGCGTATTCTTTTAAACATAAACTATAATATTTTCTGTTGTTACTCTACTAGGCACAAAGATATCGAAACAAAACATTTTTTTTTTGCAATATATAATAATTTTTTTTTGAATTATGTAGTTTTAAAAAAAATTGTATGCGATAATTGTTTTCATAAATTTTGATTATTTCTTTTTTTGAGATACATTTTGTATGCAGTCTGTATATGAAGAATGTTGTAATAGACTTGCATACCGAATCAAAAGAAAAGGAACACAAAACAAGTACATAACAATAAAATTGAACACATTTTTTAAGCAAATTAGCAATAAAGTATATATATATATATATAGAAATCGATACAAAGGCCAAGTGCGTAAGGAACGTTGATAAGTTGACGATTGCATACCGATATAAAAAAAAACTGTTTACAATTGATATATAACTGATACTGATTAATTTAAACAAAAAACAAAAGAAAAAACGAAAACAAAATAAAAATGAATATGAAATTGAAGATGATGAAGAAAAAAAGCAAAAGTAATAATAACAATAACTAAAATAAAAACAAAACTGATATTTAATACAATTTGCAGTCTATCATTTTGGTAATCATTATTATATATGTATATAGCATTTTTTTTTTTTTTACATACGTAGGCCACACAAGATCATGATCACACTGATCATACTCATAAGTTGACAAAATTGTATACATAACATACAAGTACATATAGTATGCTATGTATTTTGAATACACTCATTTCAACTGTGTTCCATGTGGATGGCTTTGCGGTGTTGACTACTTAAATGTTCAGTGTTTTATGGGCTACATTTGATTGCTTTTGACCTTTTATATTTTCATTTTTCTCTCTATGCTATGCTACACCATTCTTTTTATTATATATACATATATGTATGCATACCTTAACTAAATCCAAGGACTACATTGCGCTCTGCCAGGAGATCTTAAGTCGTCCCGATCCCGAGGCCGAAGCTGAATAGCTGGCTCGCTCGCTCGCTCGGCTAGCAAAGCGCCGAAGAACTGCTACTAATGCCATTTCACTCTAACCAACGCACCACGGCACAGGCTAAACGAGCGACAGTAACTGACAAAAGCTAGCTGCTACCATATCGCGCTTGCCTCTCTTGCACCTGTATACATATACATATATACCCTTTTTTCTTTGCTCACCTTTCTTAAAGCTCTTTTCAAATATTTAGTTGCGAATGTGAAACACGATTTTGATTAAAAAAAATAATAATAATAAAATCAAGCACAAAATGTCTATTTTTTTATTGTAAATTACACATTACGTTTATTGGTTGGGTATACTCTTTATATTAACGCACTTAACTCAACACTAAGCACACACACATACACGCACACACACACACACACACACAATGCTTCTTATCATGATCACGCAATTATCTGCACTGCATCCACACACAAACACACATAACCTCAAAGTGGACAAGTACACACATAGCCTCAATTGTGTGTCAATTTACACGGACGAGCGAAATACAACTAGAGATCAAAAACATTGACATACTTGGCGTTATTGTAAAGTTTGGATTGGATTCGTAAGGTCGGCGACCATATATATATATATACAAAAACATGCACTTATAAAGACGTGCCGTATCTAACGGTTTACTTATGAATTGGCAAACACAAAAAAAAATTTAAAAATATTTTAAAAGAAAATAACGGTGCATTTTATTGCCAGACAAAGACAACAAATTACTTTTCATGCACATATTCTTCGTTTTTATTTTACTCCCCTTAACAAATTCGATATATACGTAGTGAAAAAAAGAAATGAGTATGTCTGTACATATTAAAGTACTTCTTATTTCGTCTGCTTTCTTGTTTACTTTCGTTTCACGTTTATTTTCTCTCTCTCTTTCATTGTGTCTTCCTTTTCTTTGTATCTCTCTGTTCTTGTCGCGCGCAAATTGGTGGCAAACTGTGGCAACTCTGCAAATAAATACCGTTTCGAACTTTCGAACATCCAATCGACCAATCTTGACCAATGGGCGGCGGGCGCGCTCTGTTCGCGTTTACCAATTGGCCGCCAGCAGCAGCGCGGCCAGCCACCAAAGGACGAAGAGCCTGAGATCCTGAACAATGCCAACGATACGATTCCAAAGCGCATCTAAAAGTGCAGCACTGCGGCGGCCGTTACAGCAAAACTCACACACACACACACACTGACAGGCACACACACACACACATATACACACACGAGTAAAAACAATGCCGTTGAGGAATGCACTGCCCCCGCCCCCCTCCAAGAAAAGGACCAACTAAGCAAATTCACTGGCAGTGCGAGCAAACTTATGTTTCGATATCGAAAGTGCAGCCACACACACACACACACACATACACACGGATACAAGAAAAAAAAACCACTCAGCTTTGTCAGCCTGTGTCCGAGCTTGCGGCAGGCGCATTCAAATTCAATTTTATTCTTTGCATTTTATTTACTAAGTGAGCGGCTAAAGTTTAGCATAGTTTTAAATATTTAGTCAAGTGCCCCAATTAACAACAAACTCCCCTTTCCCCTCCAAACATCCACAATCTCTGGAAATTATCAAATTAGGCACGTTAGCTCATGTTTTTGGCGTTAGTTATAAGTGATCTTCCCGTTAAAATTTGGCAGGCGCCTCATCGATTTTCTTAGGCAAAAGCAATCGATCGATAAGCAATTCATCGGATTGACGTGCTGCCAACTTAACGACGTGGCATTGGCCATTGGCATTGCACCTAATTACAAAAGCAAGCGTAAACATAACCTCTCTTTCAAAATGCAACATTTTATTAACTCTAACGGCAACATTAGAAAACGTGCCTAACTGGGAACCCGTTACCGCAACAACACAACAAAAACAAGAAAAAAAAAAAAAAAAAAAAGAAACCAATAAAGCAAAAGGAAAACTACGTGAGCCGGATTGTCTCGCATTTCGATATCTGAGAGTGCATGCGTATATAACTATATATAGAGAAATACATATGTGTACACAATAAACAATATAAATATACCGTTAGCTTATTTATATAAATATTTAAAAACAACAACAAAAAGATACAAAACAAATATTTTATGTATTTTTTTAATGTATTTAAGATAATTAAGATTACCCGTAAATGCAGCAACTAAAAACTGAACCGATATATATATATATATACATTTAGATATTATATATTATATATATATATATTATATATATATATACATATATATATATATATATATATATATATGTATATATATGCGAATCGGTGAAAGTGCAATGCGAACAGCTCCCCGAAATAAAAATCGAGGGAGAGCTAACTATAAGTAAGTAAAGCCTGAACAAATTGAAATCTGAATGCGCATGGAATATGAAATACGCAAAAATAAAAAACAAAATATATATATATAAATATGAAAAACAAAAACAATAAACGATGCCGAAAACTATTGAATATAAATACAATTTGCTCTTTATATCATTACTGCTTTGGTTCACAATTCAAATCTCCTATTCGACATCAATAAACTTAGGTTTTGGTTCGAACTTGCGTTCGTCATATTATTTTTAATTTAAAAGAAAAATATTTGATTTTTACAAAAAAAAAAACGTCTTTTTTCTTATTGTTTATTTTTAATTAAGATGTAGAATATCTTCTCATTTATCCAGCCTATTTTTGGTGTTGAAATATTGTTCTTCTACAAATAAACCAAACCGGCTTTTAAAAAAATAAAATGGTTCGGTTCGGGTTTGGGTTCGGCTGAACTGTGGGAACCTGGTTCGACTCAAAGTTCGGTTTATGACTTTTATAATTGTAAAGCTTTGGTCTAGCATAAGAAAAATAGGTGTAAAATTGTTGAATTAAACTTTTTTCCAGCTACAAATTTCTTTTTAAAGCTCTACATAGAAACTTGCATATAAATAGCCATTTTCGAAGCGCTGCATTAAAAATAAATCGATGGCTAATTTATCTTCTCAAATCCACCAACAAGGGTGAAATTGGAATATCAATAAATGTGCTTACAATGGACAAATACAAAAAATAATTGATTTCAAGCAAAAGAAAATAAAACCCGTTGTTTTTTCTTTCATTTTTTTGTTTGTTTTTCTTTATTTTATTTTTAAATAAATTATAAGGTTCTTCGTAAAATCGAAGAATCCATTATTATTATTATTGTTTTTACGTTTTATGCTTGTATTTCACTTTCATATTGGATTTTAGATCTGGTTTGTTGTTGCTACACATTATCTCTTGCAGTTGCCCCGCAGCTCGCGCTCTCTTCGCGTCTCTCTTTCTCTAGCTCTAGCTCTGTTCACGCGCTCTTATACACATAACATTCTCTCTTCTTCTTCTGTTTCTCTTTTCTGCATCATTTTTATTCTTAAGATTGTTTTATAACTTGTCGGCTAACCTATTGATTTGTGTTTCCTCAATCCGGAGAGATTAGCGTTTATCAAAAAATATACAGTGTTTTATATTTATTTCTTATTATTTGTTTTTTTCTTCTTGTGGTTTATCGGATATTGGCCTTTGGGTTAGAAGGAATGCGAGGCACACACAAGGATGCTTTTTCTCTCTATAAATTATCAACTCCAATTCTCGCTCTCACTATCTATATAAAACTACGACTCTAGGTCCAAAAAGAATACTTTAACATTATATTAAAAACAAAGAAAACAAAATAAAAATTTTGATAAGAAATAAAAAAAAATTAAAATAAAAAAAGATTGCTGGCTACTAGGAATTTGGCGTGAGGTTTAAAAAATTCTGAGTTGCTGTTTAAAACTTGTGTTTCTCTTTTCTTCTCTCTGTCGTTCTCTTTCTTGCTTTGGGGTTTGCATTTGTGTGTGTGTGTTGCTGTTTTGTGTTGTTGTTGTTGCTTGCAATTAAGTTTATAATTGTTTAATCAGTCTGATTTACTTCTACTGCCAAAACTATTTATATAATCCATCCATCATCCATCCATTCCGTTGCGATCTTCTGGATATCGCTTACAGCTCATCCTTGAGATCGTCACCGGCCTCGCCGCCTTCTGGGGGCGGGACTCCGCCGGTGCCCTGGTAGAGCTTGGCGATGACGGGCTGGACGATGGCCTCCAGATCCTTCTTCTGCTTCTTATACTCCTCGGGATCGGCATCGGGATTCTGTTCGAGCCACTTGATGGACTCATCGATGGCCGACTCCAGCTTGGTCTTCTCGTCGTCGCTGAGCTTGGCGCCGAGCTTCTCCTTGTCGCCGATCTGGTTCTTCAGGCTGTACGCATACGATTCCAGCTCGTTGCGCGACTCGACGCGCTCCTTCAGCTTCTTGTCCTCGTCGGCGAACTTCTCGGCGTCGTGGATCATGCGATCGATGTCCTCGGGCGTCAAACGGTTCTGATCGTTGGTGATCACAATTTTCTCCTTGTTGCCGGTGCCCTTGTCCTCGGCGCTCACTTGCAGAATGCCGTTGGCGTCAATCTCAAAGGAGACCTCGATCTGGGGAATGCCACGTGGTGCTGGCGGAATGCCGGTCAAATCGAATTTGCCCAACAGATGGTTGTCCTTGGTCATGGGACGCTCGCCCTCGTACACCTGAATAGTCACCGTGTGCTGGTTGTCGGAGGCCGTCGAGAAGACCTGCGATTTCTTGGTGGGAATGACGGTGTTGCGTGGAATCAGCTTGGTCATCACACCGCCGACAGTCTCAATACCCATGGTCAGAGGATTGACGTCGAGCAGAACGATAGCGTCGGTGTCCTGTTCGCCAGATAGAACGCCAGCCTGGACGGCAGCGCCGTAGGCGACGGCCTCATCGGGATTGATGCCACGGGATGGTTCCTTGCCGCCAAAGAAGTCCTTGACCAATTGCTGGACCTTGGGAATGCGCGTGGAGCCGCCAACGAGCACAATCTCATGGACATCCTTTTTGTTCATGTCGGCATCCTCGAGCACCTTCTGCACCGGCTTCAGCGTCGAACGGAACAGATCCAAATTCAGCTCCTCAAACTTGGCACGGGTCAGCGTCTCGGAGAAGTCATCGCCCTCGAAGAAGGACTCGATCTCGATGCGCACCTGATGCGAGCCGGACAGGGCACGCTTGGCCTTCTCGACCTCACGACGCAGCTTCTGCACAGCACGGTTGTCCTTGCGAATGTCCTTGCCCTTCTTCTTCTTGTACAGCTTGATGAAATGGTCCATCACACGCTGATCGAAGTCCTCACCGCCCAAATGAGTATCGCCATTGGTGGCAACCACTTCGAAGACACCGTTGTCAATGGTCAGCAGGGAGACATCGAAGGTGCCGCCGCCCAAATCGAAGACCAGCACATTCTTCTCGCCCTCCTTCTTGTCCAAGCCATAGGCGATAGCAGCCGCCGTCGGTTCGTTGATGATGCGCATCACTTGCAGGCCGGCGATGACGCCCGCATCCTTGGTCGCCTGACGCTGGGCGTCATTGAAGTAAGCGGGCACGGTGACCACAGCGTGTGTGACCTTCTTGCCCAGGTAGGCCTCGGCCGTTTCCTTCATCTTGCCGAGCACCATAGCGGAGATCTCCTCGGGCGCAAAGATCTTGGCTCCCTGGGATGTGTCGACGCTGATGTGCGGCTTGGAGTTCTTCTCGACGACCTTGAATGGGAAGAACTTGATATCGTGCTGGACATTCGTGTCGGACCATTCGCGACCAATCAGACGCTTCGCATCGAAGACGGTATTCTCGGGATTTGTGGTCAACTGATTCTTGGCGGCATCACCGATCAGACGCTCGCCGTCGGCGGTGAAAGCCACATAGGAGGGCGTGATGCGGTTACCCTGATCGTTGGCAATGATCTCGACGCGTCCATTTTTGTAAACGCCAACGCTAAAGGGTATTAAAAAATTCAAATTAGAAATGCAAGTAGAACTGTATCAAATTGTTGCTAATCAGATTGATCGTGTGCGTCCAATTGGAAATCACGCTTATCTTGCAACAACCAGTGCAAACTTACCATGAGTATGTGGTGCCAAGATCGATGCCAATAACTGTGCCCAGTTCCTTGTCCTTCTCCTTCTTCTCCTCGCCGAGTGAGAGGCCAACAAAGGCCACAACGGCCAATAACATGCACAACTTCATTGTGGGAGTTCCTTTTTCTACTTCTTTTTGTTTCTATTAACTAGCTTTAATGCCTAGTCTTTTACACCAAACAAAAAAAAAAACTGCAACGAGAGCGAATGAAGGAAAAAGTATGATTAATAAAAATGCGCGAAAGCTGGGCTTAGCTTTTGAACACGTCAACACACAAGGGCAAAGAGAGCGCGCGTGAGAAAGAGAGTAAGCGAGAGAAAGAAAAAAAATAAAGGCGAAAAAACGCTGACGTTGACGCTGTCAACAGGTAATACCGTTAAGTGTGCTACTTTTAACAATCATTGGCTTCAAAAATATGCCAAAATTGCCCACAATAAAGCTAAAGCCACAAACACACTAAAAATACCTAAAGCTAGGAGAACTGCAAGCGCAACACGTCTACCTCAGCGGCTAACCGTTTAACAACTGTTAATGCTGCTCTGCTCTCTGCCCAGCTCAGCTCACTGACATTGACCGACGCAGACGCTGCTGTCAACGTTGCTATAGAATTTTTGTATACGTGGTAACATTTTTCTGGTTCGTTCTTTCACGAACTCTCTCTCGCACACACACACACATACGTTCTCTTGCGCTCTGCACCCTCTTGAAATCAGTTGCCGGCGTGTTAGTAAAGACAAAAAAAAAAAAAAAACAAAACTGGTTTTTTGTCAACTCTCTTTTACTGCTATTTTACAGAAATTTCTTATTTAGTCATCTTCGCCGCGTTTTGCATACTCAATGAGCAACAACAAAAACAAAGCAATAACTACAATTGCAAACAATTTACTCACGCCCCCGTCCGGTGAAAGTTGAGGGGCGGTGGGGGCGGCGCGGCAGCGAACGCCTTCAAATTTGCACAGCTGTGTTAGTTTTCTCCGCTTTACTTACGAATTTGTTGCTCGAGTCAAAGTAGGAGTACAATGTAAGTTAATGCTCTTCTGACGTGTACTTTTGTCTAGCAATTGAGTGGAATAACTTGGCCGAACTGTTTTTCGTTTTTTAAATGACGTGTACGAAGCTGATTGAACGCCAGAGTCGCACACAAATACAAACACACAAATGCATGCAGCAGACACCGATAAGCGCAGGCGCGTACCTGTGTGCGTGTATGTGTGCCTGCCATATATTTAAATTCGAGTTTGGTGCGTTGTTTGTTATTGCAATTATTAATCGCAATGTTTAAATCAATGTGTTGCCAGGCTACATTGCTGATAAAGCGCAAAATTGGGCAAAGCTAACAAACTAGTGCAAGTGTGGCCAGTGCATGGGTTAGAGCGAAAAGCTCTAAAATGTGGCATTATGTCTGGCAGTTGACTGGCCAACTTAATGTGAATGAACTGTGTTGCCAATTGTTAATAGCCAATTTGTTGCTATTGGCCATTGATATATGCATGGCCGTATTATGTTAAATACGCACGCTGCGGCCAGCAAGGGCTACACGTCATACAAGTTGCGGTCACACTGGTCGTGACGTAGTGCAATTGCCCACGCAGAAGTATGAACATTAAAGGCAATGGCAAATGCCATATTTACGTATTAGCCGCAGGACATGTGCGTGGCCATATCTCATGTCATTTAAGCTCAGAGATTTTAGGCCACATTGCCAACATGGCGACCCAACATGTGCACCGAGTCTATTAATTTTGCGTTTAATTTTACATCTCCTTTGAGCTTGACTGTTATTAATGCGAAAACTAGTGTGCTATTTTCGCCAGCTGATGTTTTAAATTAATTTACACTTGAAACTTGGCCCTACTTTTTTTTCTTCTTTTTTTGTAGCTTACTTTTTTCTTAAATTTCCTCTCTTGACGTTTGAAACAGAACTGAAAGAATATTGCCGATTACTGCTGCTCTGTGCCGGCACTCACACGTATACACAAGCACACGCACACACATGCAACACTGCGCAGAGTACACGTCAGTGTTAGCTTTCCAGCAGTGTTGCAAAACTCTCGAAACTAAAAACTAATCGATTGTCGCTGCTTTTGAAACTGATTTTTAAATACTTACTTTTGCTAACTAAAACTAAATTGAGCACTTATAAAAAATACACTATATGTTTATAGGTATTTTGTCACTTTGATGCGTTCTCTTTGACTTGTTTAGTCTTTGTTGTCTTTTTTGGCTTCGATTAATTAATTACTTTTTGTACACGGTTTCACAGTCACACTTTTGTATATTTGTTAAAAAAAAAAAATAATAAATAATATTTCACTTATTGTTGATCGCACGTCGTATGTATAATTTACATATATTCCAATATAATTGCGCTTTTCTGTATGCCGATCTGTTACTCCTTTGATGTCTGTATGGAAACTGTTGTCGGCTCTCCGCAATGCCGGGCTATTTATTCAACGGCTTTGTTTACGCTCTGACGTGTCGACCACGTCAGTGTCTGCTGCAATTCTGATTGGCGTGTCGTGGTGCTGACCGGCACATCCGATTGGCCCATACTGGAAAGTTCCCCACGCACATGGGCAAAGAGAGAGAGTGAGAGAGAGAGAGCCTACCTGCCAAAAGCTTTGTTTTGTTTGCTGCGTTTTCAAACATATTTTCGTCATCATTGTCAAGTCAAGGCCCTCGCTCTCTCTCACTCTCTATCTCTCTTGCTGATTTGCTTTGGACATGCTGACGCTGAAATTTATGCTTCTTTGATGAAAATAAATAATACCAGTAAGATTTGACCGATTTTTGGCAAACAATGACGTGTACCTAGAGATTTGGACGATTTAGCTGAAAATAGCGGGAGATTTCCAGCATTTTCTAGAATGCATTTACCTACACTTGCACTGTATTGGAAATGCATTCTGTGCAGCACTGTCTAGTACCGTTATTTAAGATGATTTTTATACCCGTGCAGATGTGTGATGCTAAGCCCATAAAGTAAATACTATGTATACATATATATATGTATATATATTATTGATCAGTATCAAAAAAAGTCTATGTAAAAGAGATTCTCAGTTAAAAAGTTATCTTCATCAAACTCAGCATAGGTCAATCTTTCTTTTTGAATGCGGTACATAGCTCCCATAGGAAAATTCGGTTGATAATTGATATAAAAACTCGGAATATATAACTGTATATACCCGCGTAAGATAAAGTATTAAACATTTTTGGATACGAACACTAGGGTCGTGGGAAATCGCAAAAATCTATATATCACCCACAGCTTAAAAGGTAGAAACACCAACTTGTTGCGGACAGATTACTGATGACCTCCTCTAAAGATCGGTTGTTATTGCACTGTGAATAAGTATTGCGCTGTCGGTTACACCGGACTGCAACGTTTTAATTTTTTTTTGTTGAATATAAGTAAAACGCCCATTTTTTATTTTTTGATTTAGTTTTATGACTTTTGTAATGACACACAATCGATATCAATATTTTTTTCTGTTTTTTTTTTTGTTTCCATAACAATAATAGCATTTAATAATTATTGACATTTCCAACATACAGTTAATTTTCCCAAAGTTGTACCCAACATTTTGTGCAATTTGTCAATTTAATATTAACAATTGTATGTTTACACATGCATCTGACTAAAAAAAGATATGGGAGGGAAATTCGCTAAGCTTCTGGCATAGGATTGATCAAGTAAAACTTTGTCTGGCAAATTTCAGCTTGCAATATTTTGTGTATATACGTAAATAATTTCTTTTTTTTTATGTACGTCAATATTTAACTATTAATCTTAAGGAGCGAAAGGCAATCGGGCCAAAGTTTTACCACAAAATGTATTTTGCCTGCCAATAAACATTGCTTTGCATAACATAAATTATAAAATAAAATGGTTTTTATGGCATTTAGTTTACAAATAGTATAATGGGGGCTTAATTTCTTTTCATTTTTTCCATAATAAAAATTGTAGGCATGATGAAATTCCCAAAAAGTCAGCTCGTAAAGGTATATAAATATTTAAATATTACATTTGTTTTTTTTTAAAAGCTAAATTTGGTCAATAAAGTTGAGCTAATCTCATTCAAAAAGTTTTTTTTCGCTTTCTTTCTAAAAAAAAGACTAGTAAATAAATAATTAAAAAAAAAAGAGAAAAAACTAAGCAAAACCTGAGCAAAAAAATGAAAAGCACATTGAAAAAAATATATAACAGTTATCTGAGTATAGTTACAGTTAAAGTGTACAGTTTGAGAGTTTTACAGTTACAATTGTGCACAAAAAATTTGCATAAAAATGTTTGCATAGAGCCTTTTTCTGTTTTGAAACGTTAACTTTAATTTAAATGTGGTAAATTGTTATTTCTGGTATTTTGTTTTATGTTTTTTGAATAACATTTTGAAACACTGAGTTGCCATTAAATGGTTGTTGTTGATGTTGTTGTTACAGTTGTTGCTGTTGTTGTTGGTCCGAAACAATTGGTAACTAGATGCTGTACTCATTGACTGGCTTGCTTTGTAAATAGTTATAGTAAATATATATAGTTAATAGATACACAGGCTAGTTAACAATATCAACAAATGGGCGTGCCTACGCCAGCATTCTTAGTTTAGCTTGCTTGTGTGTGAGTGTGTGTTCGTGTGCGTGTGTGCGTAAGACGCTGGACATTGCCTCTTATATCTCTCTCTCTCTCTCTCTCTCTCTCTCTGTGTCTCTTTATCTATATATCATGCTGCCTCTCTCCTCTCTCCCTCGCTCTTCGTCTATCTCTACTCGTGCCGCACACCGCATATGGACAGGAACGTACTGAAATTGTGCAAACTGCACGCGGGCAGCACCGTGTACACTATGGACGCCATCTCCTGACACTTGCGCCGAAAGTCGTGCAACGCCTGCAACAGCAGATCGGTGGGCGGTGCCGCGTTCACCTGGTAGAAGAGCTTCAAATGTATCGCTGGCAATGTTGGATTGCCAGCTGGCTGTTGATCGCCGGCGCCACCCGGCTGCTGTTGCTGGGGCAGTGTCATTTGATCTGTGGGCGTGGCAGTGCTATTTGCTGTCTGCTCATCAGCTTCGCGCTGCTGCTGCTGTTGTTGCTGCTGCTGCTGTTGTTGTTGTTGTTGTTGTTGCTGCTGCTGTTGCTGGCGCTTGGCGAGCGGATAATCCTTGAGCAGCCGATTCACAATGTAGCTGAGTATCTCGTCCAGATGCTCGGCACTGAGACTCTGCGCCAAACGGCAATGATTGCCCAGCACATCGTCGCTCAGCTGCGTCAGCTGCGTGGTGGACGAGGCCAGCCCGGTGGCCACATAGCAAACAATTGCCGCACAATTGTTCTCATAGTTCCAGCGACGCCGTATCGAGATGGTATAGTCGCTAACCGAACAGCCCGTCTCCTCATCTGCAAACAAAGCACAACAAACAATTAGCTTCGTTTACGTTTAGGCCACGTTAATGCACTCACAGTCAAAACGATCGTTGTGCGTGTGCGCCCAGACCTGCCACTCGACGAGGGCATCGCGTGGCAGCGCCGGCAACACAATATAGTCCATGATCGCGTTGGTGGTGCGGCGCTCCCACTGGCGTCGCGCCTCGCCAATGAACGCCGGATGGGTGACAAAGCAAATGCCGTGGACGACGTCGCGCAATTGTCCCTGGGCATTCATCGCCTTGGCAATGCGACTGATGTGGCGCAGCGTGAGCTTGCACTGCGGTCGTATTCCGCCCTCGATAATTGTCATGCTGCCCGGCACGAGTGCAATCTGACCCGAGATGTAGGTGATGTCGCCGATCTGCAAATGGTTGAGTGAGTTGCATTAATTTAACCAGACCGAACAGGCATATGTGCTAGATATTTCTATACGTGGTCACACAATCGTTTTCATACACGAAAAGTTCAATTTGAGACCCATTGTTTCTATGGAAACTAAATAATATGGTGGTCCGATGCCGATCAAATTATATATTATATAATTATACATACATATGTATTTTAAAAGCGTCGTGAGCTTCGTAATCATCTCATGATGAAAAAACAAACAAATTTTTTTATACACTAACTCACTTTACGCCTCATAGTTCCTATAACAGCTATATGATATAGAAGTTTGATACTAATACAATTTTGTTTACATGTGACGCTCGCAAATTCCAAGTTGAGTTGAAATATAAAAAAAAAAAGTTGTTCATACAAAATCTGAAATTTTGAGAAATATCACCAATGTCAGCTATATGATATAGAGCTCCGATCAGACCGATTTCGACATATGCACTGCCTGCGATAGACGGTCGCGCGGACTTGGCTATATCGACTTGACATTTCAAAGTGATCCAGAATATATATAATTTAAAGGGTCGCAAACACTGGGGACTTAATAAAGCCGGTAATTTGTAATTAGATCAAAACATCTTTAAAAACAAAAACAGGTTAAGTTTTTGTCCGATTATTCCTATATGATATAGACGTAGTGATATACGGATCTGAGTCAAGTTTCATTAAGATAGCTTTTAAGAGCGAAACTGCCGTTATTTTCATACAAATTAAGTTCCGATATTGTGACGTCACAGTTTTTAGAGCTCAGAATTCTTTCCCTCGCTCTGCCTCTCTTAATCTCACCCTTGTCGACTGGCTGTAGGGGCCAATATTGGCTGGCGCCCAATGGGAAATGCCCTGGACATGCATCGTATTACGCCGGCCATTGAGGAGCAGCTGCGTCTCCTCGCTGTCGTCGCCGCTGTACGTGGCTGGCGCCCGGTACGCAATGGCCTCCATAACCACATGGCAATCGTCGGGCAGCGGGCACTCGACGCAGACGCGCGTGGGCGGATTGTGAAAGCCGAACGCTTGCAAATAGATGCTGTTCAGAGCTGGATATTCGGCAATGGAGCGCACATAGAGCGTGGTGAAGCACAAGTCCTGCAGCTCGTATCCATGGCCCGAGCAGAGTTCACGCAGCGTATCCAATGCCTGCTGCATGCCCTGCTCCATGTTGGCGGCGCAGCCTAGAAGCGAAAACGGACAGGTGAGTGAGATCAACGCTGATCATTAATTTGGGAGCAATAAATGTGGACGCTATGTGTGCTGTGTTGTTGTTACCCTGTATGCCCGCCAGCCACATCCAGCCCTTGGCATTGATGGCCGCCTTGGCCTGGTTGGCGAGTGGACGAAATTCGCGTTCGTATTTCATTGGACTGGGCGGCTGTGTAATGCCCATTGGCATCGTCGCCGTCGCCGCATTGTTGTTGCACTGTGTGGTGCTCAGCCCAAGCGAGGAGATGGCCAGCGACAGCGAGCCGCATACGGCGGCCGTGCTGCTGCCCAATGGATGGGAGCTGCCGAAGCCGCAACAGCTGTTCGCCTGCAATGCGTTGGCGCCCAGTGCCAGCGCCGATGCGGATGCGGATGTCGCTTGATTCGCATTGGCCAGCAGCAGGAGGGAGGCGCTGCCCGTTATCGAGCTGGCCGTCGGTATGGGCTCGTCGACGCTGGCGCTCTTCGTTACAATGGGTATCGGCGAGGACGATGATGTGGCCAAATGACGACCAAACGAATTGCTGCGCGAGATCAGCTCATTCTGGCTAAGCGATTCGCGCAGACGCGTCTCCTTTTCGATCAGCTCCAGTTCCGTTTCGCTAAAGTCCGGATCGCTCAGATCGCTGTACGTCGACTCGTTGAGATCGCTAATATAGTCGAGTGACTTTTTAACAAACACCACATCGCCGCCAGCATTCGGCTCCTTTGGCTGCAGCGTTAGCTTGGTGAAATTAATGTAGCCCACCGGGCAAATGGGATCGGCGCTGCTAATGATCGTCTGTATGTCCTCGACAACGATGCGCTGCTTGAACAGCGGACAGTCGAGGGTGAATGTCTCATATTCGCCACCCTCGCCGCAGACATTCAGGCCGTACTTGTCGCGCATCTTCAACAGATGCGTTTGCATCTCGCGCAACGATTTGCCCAAATGACGATCCGGCACCAGGCCCAAGGCAGCGACCTATAATTTATATATGTATATATTATTATAGAACAGTCGGCAAGTGGAGAATGTAAGGCCTCACCTTGATGATAATGGCATGCACCTGACAGTCGATCATCTCCTGCAGCAGTTCAGTCTGATCTCTCCTCCACAAATAGGCCAAGGATATCAGGTTGAGGCGGCTGCACACGTTCTCCACGCGCACACGCTGGTAGTCTGACAAAATGGCACCAACAGCCACCGCATCCACATTTAGTTCGTGCTGCAATTAAAATTAAACAATTTAATCAATTTACTATTTAAACAATTACAAAGATCTTAAGTTGGCATAAAATCAATGGGGTTTGAAGGAAAATAGTTTTAATAGAAGCTTTTGTAATTTTGTTCTTAAGTTAAAAATGAAATTTATTTTAGCTAAGCTTATTTAACAACAGCTCACATGCTCAGTTTCAGCTTTATATTAAAAATATTATTATATTGCTATTATTTATATTTTATTATATAACATACTTTCTGCGTTCTGATAATAAGTCTAATCAATTAAATAAATTCTTAACTTTATGCATTAACAACTAATTTGCGTCTAAAATATCTCTGTTAAAATATATAAAAACTTTGTTCTATGGCAAACAAACTTGATTTAAGACTAAACTAATTCTTTTTGGGATATTTTTTAATTGTTGAAAAAAAAAAATATATATATATATATATATATTTTAATATGTATATGGAAAATAAATTCACCTCTATATGGTACAACTTTCTCTGCGTAAAAACGAATGCCTATTTGGCATAACATTTTAAGAAATTAATGTTATATACATAGATGTATACTATTATAATATAAATCGATTATATATTTATCATATGGTTAATTAAGAATGTATATAAAAAAATATAAAAAAAATTGGCCTGATAGTTCACAAAACATTGGAAAAACTGGAAAAGATGTCGAGGCCCACATATCAAATTTGCTAGCAACATTAATCAAATACTCATTGAGAACTGACCTACTTTGTCATAGGGTAATTTGGCTGTCGCCCATCTTTGAATTCAAAGTACTTTCCCTTTGGGCGGTGCATCAAAAATGCGAAGCTTCGAAATCTAATCAAATATTCGCCATAGTTCAAATGTTTATTGGCATTTTTGATAAGATTACAATTACCCATATTGAAAGTAATTTCCGCAATTATATTCAGTTTTTCTTTTCTTTTTGTTTTGTTTATGGGACGTAACTCGTCCAAGGACATTTTTAAAGGCAACCGACAATATATAACGAGAAGACAAGCACATGTTGCTGGACTCTTAGATATCCTGTAGTAGATAGAGGCAATATTTTATACTTCAGATTAGACTAAGTGATATTATAGATACAAATATTAATTAAATTTTATAGTGCTAATGGAAATTAATCTATTAATTAAGCGAACTTAGCTTTAAAGTGTTTTTTCCTCAGTTCATTTTGGTGTGTGTTCTACTTTAAGCTTTATAAAATGTTTAATTGCTTTTTTATTATTGTTTATTTTTATTTTTTCAAGGCCATTTTAAAATTATATATTTGTTAATAAATCTATTTTTTTGGTTATTCAAGTTAGTTTTTTGTTTATGGATTTTAGTTTTATTATGGTAAATTTGTTAGTCTATGGATGGATATTTAATATGAGAAATACATTTTTTTTATTTACTTTTATTTTAATACTTGTGAAATTTATTTTTAGTTTTGGTTTATGCTTCTTTAATTTTTAAATAATTTTTGAAGGTAGTTATAAATATTTTTTAATTTGTTCCATATATATATATATATATATATATATTTTTTTATTGTTATTGTGTTTTATTTGACCTCTGAAATTGTTTAGGGCCTTAAGAAATATTATATATTAGTCAATTTTAATATGTTTGCAAGTTAGCTTTTACTCTTAATTTGCACATATAATTTTATTATTTAAGTTTTTAAGAATGTTATTTTAATATTTCTATTTTTCTTAAAAATCGATCTATTTAGTTAAAAAAAAATTTGTTCTGTTGCTTAAAACCTTCTTCTTCTGCAAAGGGAAATCTTTTCTAGGTACATAGAAATACACCCTATGCAAAACCTTGAGATATACCCCAACCGTAGAAAGTGCAGATATAGGGTATATAGGTAAGCGTCATCATTAGCGTCATTCGACAGCTTTTTGCATCGATAATCGCCAATCTGTGGCCTCAATCTTTTCGACAGACAAACACACAGACAGACAGACAGTCAGACAGACAGACTAATGGCTATTCCTTATGGGTTGGGGCTTACCTTGCACGTCTCCAGCAAACTGTAAAGATCCTCGACTTCATCATCATCGGTGGGCACATATTGTTTGCCGGTCTGTGTGCTCTTGCCTTTCGTCTCGCGCCGATACAAGGGCAGGCCCATGGCGCTGGCGAGTATTTCGATGCCCATGTGACCCACAGTCTGGTACATGAAGCTGTCCAGCTCATCTGGTGTCAAATAACGACATGGAAGCATGCGTAAATATCAAATATGAAATGGAAAATTTCAATTGTGCCTTGTACATTTTACCTCTATCCTTGGGATGCAAATTGGCCAGTGCGACGATTTCGTGACCCTCGGCGACGCACTGCATCATATTGTAGCAGCTATCCTTGCCGCCACTTACCATTGCCACCACGCGCATTTTGATTAGCTGTGTGTGTGTGTGTGTGTGTGTGGGGGGTATTATATATAGGTGTGTGTGGGTGTTAGTGTTATTTGTTTTTTGGTTTGTGCTGCTCGATTTAGCTGAAGTGTGCGCTCATTTGGTCTGCTTGTTGACTAGACTTGTTTACATTAAAGAACGTGGCGTCTTCTATTAACACAGAGCGGGTGTTGTTGTTGTTGTTGCTGTTCAATTGTCAACTGTAAAGAGCAAAGCATAAGGACAGTTCATTAGTGTCTCGTTTGTTGTTGTTGCTGCTGCGTCTGCTGCGATGTTAAAAGCTCTCTCAGGTGGCTGTGGAATCTAATTAGGGCACACAACATAATCAAAGGCCAGTGCTGCCACTTAATGCACTTTGCGAGCAGAAAAATTCCAATTGGTTTTTGTTATCTTTTTTTTTCTTTTTGCTTATTATGAATATTACGCCCAGGATGCTGTTACTTTGATTATAATTGGCAAAAGTCGGCCAAGCTAAATGATTGCGCGAAGGTCACACACTCACACGCACACACACTCGCTCGCACCTACTTGCATACATATAGAAACGCATATGTAGAAATGTACATTTTACAAACTCACACACGCATGTCACACTTTTTTGTTGTTTTACTGGCGCCGCTTGTATCACTGCTGACCTAATTATACAATTTTCCTATGCTGTGTTTGTCTAGATGTGCAAAAATTCTTGAGATTGTTTAATATTTACCCGACCCGTTGCTGGCCGTGTGCGACTTTATGGAATTCGCACACTTGTGTATTATGTTATGTTCTAGAGGTGGGCGATAGTTTAACACTAATCTGTTAACAGTGGCGTTGCGAGGCAGTGGTGAGAAATCACAGTCACAGCCCAGCAATGTTAATTATGTATTTTGTTTAACAGGCAGGACAAGGCAAGGTTATTGCTATTAGAGTAACTAAATGTAACTATTTTAACGTTACGTTTATATTAAGTGTGCCAAGCGAGTGGTTAACTAAAAGATGTGCGTTAAAAAAGTTTCACATTTGTATAAGTTGCTTAGATAGTAACAGTAATCCAATAAATGTATAACTCGTTGAATAAAAGCCAAATATGAATTTAAAAAAAAAAACTTAAAAAATCGGTATTTATATTGGTTTTTGTAGTAACGAAGGCGCACCTGTTAAGTACTGTGACAAATCACAACAAACGATATTCAATAATGAAACTTAACAGTAGCTTCAGTCACGTTGCTGCTCATCTCTAATGTTAGCTTGCAGCTACGTTAAATTGGCTGGCAATTGTTAGCTTAAAGCCAATGAAATTCACTCAATAATTTAGTTGATTTGCACGAGCAAAATATAACAGCTCATCAAATTAATTTAATTTAGCTAAAAATTCACTGCTTAGCGCAAATGTTTGGCATGCGTTGCGCACTTTTGCGCTCAGGCTGAGCATTTTGCGTTTACGCCACTGTTAACTTTAACATGTACTGTCAACCTTACGTTGTGCTTAGCATTCTCATCTATTTTGAAAGACACCAACAATATTTGTTCATTTCGCAATTTCGTCACACAAAATTTGTAAATTTTACGCATTCGGCACTAAATCTTTTATCGAAATGAAACAAATTTTTAACGATTAACTCCACTTGAATGCACGAAAACGTTGTTCACATGCAAAAATAAACAAAACACAAATAGAGAGTGCGTCAACAAAGGGGAAAAAAAAAAACAACAACAACCTGAACGTCAACAAGGCCAAGATGAACCTGATACCGCCTAGTAAACACTACAATTTGACGCACTATCAACAACGGTACAACTGGGACTGCGGTATCTCGTGCATACTGATGATATTGTCCAGCACGCAGCGCAGGGAGCTGATCAACAACTTCGAAAGCATCTGCAAGGAGGAGGGCTTCGGACTGAGCACCTGGACCATTGATCTGTGCTACCTGCTGCAGCGCTACCACGTGCACCACGAGTACTTCACGCAGACGCTGGGCATCGATCCCAGCTACAAGCGGCACATGTACTATTCGCGCATCATCGACAAGGACGAGCGGCGCGTGCTGCACAGGTTCAAGGAGGCCAAGGCCAACGGGCTGCACGTCGAGCAGCGCACGGTGGACATTAATCTGATAGTCAGGCATCTGGCGCGCTACGGCCCCATCATCCTGCTCACGAACGCCTCGCTGCTCTCCTGTGAGATTTGCCGTCGAACGGCTAACGAGAAGTCCGGGTGAGCTACGTTGCGTTACGTGACGTTACGTCACGTTACGTTAATCTTGAGAGCTGTGCACGAGTACACGGCAAACGGCAGCGAATTGATAAATATGTAGATTGCCTCAAGGTCGCGTCTAGTGCAATCAATTCTGCCTGGAATAGTTAATAGAATTGTTTGCACGCTGCGAGTTTTGAAGGTTACGCCAAGCGCAGTTTCGTTACGCGGCGCTGCAGCGAAAGAGAGTGTGTGAGTGTGAGAGCGTGAGATCTGAAGGTTGCGCAGAGCACTACTGAGAGAGCCACAATTACGATATTTTTGCGTTTGCATGGAAATAATTACAATTTCGCTCTTAAAACATTTTAACGACTAAAATAGGCAAGCTATCTTAAAGAAACTTAATATAGATACGTATTGTTAGTGCACACACCAAATATATCAACATTGTTCCGATCAGACCACTATATCATATAGCTGCCATAGGAATAATCGAGTGAAATCTCAACTCTCATTTTTATAGATGTGATCTTATTTCAAATTTCGGGCTGATCGATATTGTCACGTCACACTCTCTTAAATCACGTTCTTTTGTTTCAGCGCCGAATAACGGAACTGTTCGTTGCGCAACCTATAAATTTTGTCAATCGTGGCAATGCCACCCTCTGGCTCTCTCAATCGTGGCTCACTCTCAATCGCGGCTCTCTTTTAATGGTACTTCTCTCTCAATTGTGGCAATTGACGATTACCGAGTCAAAAGCAGACCTCAATTGGCGACTCTTGCTGTTTATCGATAGCTTTGTTGATGTTCTATGGATAAATCGGCGCCAAGCCTTTGTTTTGTACTCGTGCCGAGTTCTTGGTTATGTTGACCTGGATTGTGGCTTAACTTTAGCTTATTGTCAAGTTGTTTTCATCTATTTTGTTTTGCCCGAATCACGGCTGCTAACAAAAGGTATGCCGGACACTATGTGGTGCTATGTGGCTATGATATAGTCACGCGTAAGTTGTTTTATCACAATCCGGAGGTGCACGACGGACGTAAGTAACGGAATGTGATCGATAAGTTGAGCCAACTAATTGCTCATCGATTCCAGATATTTGCCGATGTCTGTCGGGGTCCATGGATACGGCGCGCATGGCCTTTGGCACCGATCAGGATATCATATTTATTTTTGACAAGGCGCAAGGTAAAAAATAGAATTGAGGAGCTGCGAGCGATGCCAAGGCCGAGGCCGTAGTACCTCTCCAGCAGTTGCCAGAGTTGTTATTGTTATATGGATCTGCGCCTATGTGATATTTACTTGTATTAGGAATTGGAGCGGCTTGTGCTGGGCCTGGGCGAGGGCCTCCCATCCATCTAAAGTACCTAAAAGCCATATGTAACCACAGTTTTCACTAAATAACTATTATTATTATTATATATTAATTTGTATGCATTTACTCAAAATTCTTCAATTTTATGCTGTAGTTTAACAAAATACCACATTTAGTTATTGTTAGTTATTTAGTTTATTTAAGCTTACAGTTGGTCCCCATTCAAAAACAACAACAATTTATATTGAATTAATACGCAAAACACTTGGCTCTGCTTATTAATATGGCATAATCGCATTTAAACCAAGACAAATTTTGAATAATTATGCAGATTTGACACATTTTTAGATCCATTTGATTAAAGATAAAGATAATAGCTTTAAAGGCCTTACAAGACAGTATTTTCGGAATTATAAACGGCTTTATATGCTCACAAAATTAAAAACAATTCTTTTTTTGTTTTATAAAGTTCTTATAAGTTGTTTGTTTTTATATCAACTATCAAAAATTGTAAATTGTTTATTTGTTATATTATAAAGTGCTTATTAATTGGCTTTATCAATTTTAAGCACATGGAAAAAAATTTTAAAATATTTGAACACATGATAAAAAATTAGTTAAATTAATTTCTGTAGTTAAAATAACTTTTTTTTTTTTAAATTAGTTAACTTTTAAGCAACGAATCGGAAATGTGTATTGCTTTTTATAGGTAATTTCTTACTTAACAAGAACAATACATTTTAATCTTAAATTTAAAAGTTTCCAAATATTTGCCAGAGTTTATTTGGTTTTATGCCCTTGTACATTTCGAAAAAAAACGTATTTATATAGAAATATATATATGTATAAAAAATTGTGATATATATTGTATTTTGGACTTTACTGATTCTGGCCAGACGGAGTTTCCTTGGGCTTCTCATAGTTGAGCTGCTTGGTGAGCAGCTGCAGCTTAATGTGTGGCGCCTCCACGGGCAATATGATCTCGCCGTCATCGTTCGTATATTTGGCGTACAGTTGCTCGGAGAACGGCTGAAAGCCTTGCGAGCAGAGTATCTTCTGGGAAAATATGCCGGTGGCATCGGCCTTGAGCAATTGATAGCCGCACTTGCGCGCCATCTGCTCGGCGCGTCGCACCAGCTCCTTGGCAATGCCCTGGCCGCGACAGCGGGCGTCCACCGAAAGGATGCGCACGTCGAAGATGCGGCCCACATCGTAGCGGGCAAAGAGGTCCACCTGCAGGCTGTGCCTGTAGAGCAGCTCGAATATCTTCTTGTAGTTGTTGTCGTCGCTGTGCTGTAGCTTGTCCAGCGCCTGTTCCGTATCGCCCGGCCGCAGTACGCCGTTCAGTATGACGCCGGCTATTTGGCCATGGCTGCCGCTGTCTTGGCGACCATCCACGGCCATCAGGCTGAGCTGGTCCTGCAGCGTTGCCAGACTGTGGTGCTCCAGCTCGGTGTTGCCACCGCCGTGCTGGCACAGTCCGGCAGCGCGATTCAGCGGCTCGTCGGCAAAGAAATTCCCACGCAAGTGCTCGATCACACGCTCGTAGTGCTCCGCCGTAATCAGTTTGTACTCCATTTTTGTGCCTGTATTATTTAAATTTTCTACTGATTTCGGACGTTTCTTTTTGGAAGCTGCGCGTAAGCGAAAATTTGGTAAAAAACATTTCGAAAGAAAGAGAAATAAATAAATGAAATAGATGTAATACGAAATGCTGGCAGCATGGATTCTTCTGAATTGGAAATTATGAAATTGGAGGATTGGATTTATAAGAACAATGGACTTGCATATTATATATTGATAAGCTCATATATATTTACCTTTGTATATTTATTTATTTCTTTTAAAGACCATTCTAAATTTCGGGTTCTTTTAATTTAAGCTGTATTAAACTACCCTACGTACGTATACTTAATACGTTTCGTAATCTTACCAAAACTGTTTGGGGAATTATATTTTATTTTTAATAGTAATAGATAGTGATATGTTGAAATTGTCTGGTTTAATAATATTATAGGGCAGTGTACTCTAAAATATGTGCTATATAAAATGTAGTCAAAGCTTTTATAGCATACTTATAGGTTTTTTTATTTTATTAATTAAATTTCTTTGTTACACCAAAGTTTTAAAATGCTTTCAATAAATAAAATACAATTTTTAAGAGCATAAATCGTTTTCTCTGAATTTATTTGGGGTTTTTACACAGCTAAATTTTCTCTTCTGAGTTTTGTAATTAAGAAAATGTCCAACACTCTTCTACATACATACAGCGGCGTTTTTTTACTAAAATTTACAAGAGTTCCTATTTCTGTCACCTAAATTTTTTCATTCAAGGAATTAACGAACACAAATTATAATAAAAATGTAAAGATTTTTATGTGGATAAGTTTAACTATTTTTTTAAAGTAGAAAACCAGAAAACAATAAGTGCAAAGATGGTAAAAATATAAATATTTTAAGTTGCAAATGTTGATACGAAAATTTAATAATTCTTATTTCTGGTTGTACTTATTTTTTATTTACCACTGTATGGGTGAGTGCGTACACATGCTTGAACAATTCCTATAGTATACACTAATACATATGTACATACATATATATCATACGCACGCTCTCACTGGCATTTTTGCTTTCATAACTCAATTAGAGAGCACTTAGGACTCTCTCTCGCACATAGACGCATTCCAGCACGCATTGCACGCACACACACACACACACACACATGTTCGCGCACTCTCACTTAAGTGTTGTTGGTTGTTGTTATTGCTGCTGCGATTACAATCGCATTATATCTAACATTTACGACGCCTAAACGACAGAGTCCCCTGTCACATGCACACAACTCCCCTTCCCTCTGCGCTCCCCACGTCTGACATCACCTGCACTGGCCGTTGACTGCGTTTGTTCTTGTTTTTTTTTTTTCGTACTTATATTTTACAGTTGTAAATCTTTGGACATTTTCAATAATTACTCACTTTGAAGTTCAGCTGCTCCGCCAGTTGTCGAATCTCTGAATTTGATTTTGAGAGTCGCGGGAGCTACGAAAAAATATGTAACCTACTTGCGGGCGCTGCGAAATGCGAACTGCGGCCGCAGTAGCAGCAGCAGCAGCAGCAGCATCCCAGCTGAGCTTCTGTTCTGCGAGAAAAATGTACGCACAGTGGCGTCTGTGATGGGCGCACTGCTCAACAAGTCGCTCAAAGGCGACCCCACGCGGCGGCCGTCCATGGCAGGCGACACACTGTTAACTGCTAACAGGATGCGTACGTAGTACGTGCGTGCGAGTGAGCGAGGGAGTTGCGAGTGAGTCAGCGAGCGAATGATTGCCTGCTCGTGACTTACAGCAAATGACAATAGAATGCGAATGCGAGACTAACAGAGCGGGAGCAAGGCAGAACAGACCCTAAAGCTGCTTTTGTTCTAGCCTAACCCCACCTAGCAAAAAGGAAAACAAAATTTGACAGCTTTGTGCGGTAGCAGCAGCAGCAACAACAACAGCGGCGCCAACTGTTGATTGACTCTCTTCTGCATGTGTGTGTTTGTGTTTGTGTTTGTGTTTGTCACGCGAATTGTGTTTATATGTGCTCGTACGTGTGCATATATGTAAATACAAATGTACATAGAGATTTTGACTTTTATATGACTTACTCAAGGACTTAAACGCAATGGGCTGTCACATTCACAATAAATTTATTCGTATATTGATATGCAAATGGGGGGAGTACTTTGAGTATATAATTATATTATAATTAATATTTTTTTCGGTTATGAGGTTATAGATAAATTGCTTCACTTTTTTTAAAATCTTTTTTGTAAAGATTTGAAAATGTGGAAATTGTGGGCTCCAACCAGTTTGCAGCCTTGATTTTATATGCAACTCACCTTCAAAATTCGAAATATATAAGCAAAACTCCACACAAACTTTCCGTGTAATTGGGAGTTTATGTATAATATTATTTTATGAATAGTATTAAGAAGTAAAAACCCTACTTTACTCAGCTAAAAAGCTTGGCAATACCTGTTCAGATTTTCGCGGCTTACCTGCCAACAAGATATACATACATATATCGATTTGATCTATTTGCCAGTGGGTGCATCCAAAAAATTGCTTGTGACATCCTTAGAGGAGGTCATAAGTAATCTTTCTGAAAAAAATGTGATGTAACTTCCAAGCTGAGCAAGATATATGCATTTTAGAGGAGTTCATTAGTATTCTTTCATGTATTTACGGATTAACATACGGATGGAAAGTAAGACGGACATTGCACAAACCCAATGTACTATATTCACTTTCTAAAAACACGATACTCTTGTGGAAAGTTGCCCGTATCTCAAAGAGCATTACGTAGCCGTGTAATTGGGGATTTCTATGCTTTGACAATTTAAATTGTTTTAGCAATGGATACGGTAAAAAAAAAACGACCTTGCTGAGACTGAGCCACGCCCCAACAACAATTGTTGAGGGCCCAGCAACTGCCAATATCAATGCAGCATTTGTTATTGTTTTTAATAACTATTAACAATTGTCTGGCCCTCAGTGGGCCGTGGCCGTAGCCAACCTATATAAGGCGCACACGTGTAACTCAAATTTTTTGGTTTTTGTTTTTTTTTTTGGGCACATGACGGCACAAGACGCATATTCAAATTGCGTGACTTGGGCAGACTCCCCTCCTCCAACTCCCCCTACACACACACAGAACCTCGGTAACCTCTGTTCGTTACGTTTTGTTTTTTGTCAGCTATCCGACCTGCAGAGTGTTGTGCGTACTGTTGGCAATCAGCATCAATTTAAATTAATTCCCTGTAACGGTCAACGCAGCGATTTGGCAGCACTGGCCTAGAGATGTGCGTTTCTAAGCAGTCGTGCGTGTGCGTGTATATTTCGTGATTACTGAATATTATTATATATAAATATTATTATTTTAAGAGTATCTATAAACACACAATTGTTGTGCTCTCTTATTTATACGCTCAGAGAAAAGCCCATTTGTCAGGTATATATACGCCCGAATATATGCATATAAATGCAGTACTCGGTAAATGAGTTATCTAAGTGTTTTGGTGTTTGTCTTAGCCGATGGTCATAGCAGAAATGCTATCTGAAAATAGTTAGGTTACATTAAATAATAATAATAATTTATTAAATTAGAGGAAATTTGTTAAAGCTGTCAAATCGAGCAGACTGCTGCATAAATCCCATGAAAATTCAAATGTTGAAATCGTCGATCTTCACTCACGCGCTCATCTCTAATGGCACGCGGCCATCGCTGCCAGCAACAGCTGACAGCATTACTTTCTCGTCCGTCATTTTGGACGTCGGCGTCGGCGTCAACGTCGGCGCTGACGTAGACGTCGGGGACCGTTGCGCCGCTGCCATTTGTCCCATTTTGTTAGCGTGCGCTTCGCTTAGCGGTTCTCGGTTCTCGATTCGCTCGGCCATATTTTCTTTTTCGTCAATTTTCTATGCTCGCGCGCTCTCGTCCGTTTATTTTTGTATATTTGTCGCATATATTTAGTTAATATTTTGTTGTTGTTATTTTTAGTTTACAGTTTATGCATTGTTGCTGTTGCTGTTGTTGTCCTTGTTGTTGTTTCTGTGTTTTGTTTTGAACGAAAATTCTGTCAAAATTTTCTGTCGCCGTCAATCAGTCCTAGAAGAAGCAGCAAACCTAACTGAAACTGCCAGCTCGTAACGGTTAATTGTGTGCTTGTAAATTAACAAATAACAGCAATAAAATAACATGGCTGCCAGAGATCGTCTGCCCATATTTCCATCGCGCGGGTGAGCCCATACACAGACACACACACACACACACACACACACACACACACACACACACACACTCACACACACATGAAGGGTTGCCTTAACTCATGAATTTCTCATGCAGCGCACAAACTTTGATGAAATCTCGCCTGGCTGGCGCCACGAAGGGCCATGGCCTACTTAAGAAGAAGGCAGATGCTCTGCAGATGCGATTTCGCTTGATTCTGGGCAAGATCATCGAGGTGGGCAGCGACGTCGTCAATTTTTTATACTCGTTCACGAAGTGCTATATCTGTCCGTCCGTCCGTATGAACACAATTTTGTTGGCCGCTATGGAAGTTAGAGACTTGAAACTTCGGATATATGCCCGCGTAAGCCCGCGCCAAATAGTGTTACAGTTTTTTTGATACGCCCACGGGGGCGTAGCAAATCGGAAAAATTTTACATGTTTCTCAGTTTTAGAGCTATATCTCGCACAGTTTTAGAGCTAGATACACAAAATTACTATCGACAGATTGCTGATGAACTCCTCTGAAGATGCAGTCGATGAAATTTCGGCCAGTCTCACTCCCGCTACCACAAATTATAAAAATCTATTTTTTTTTTTCCAAAATAACAATAAATAGAACCATTTTCGACGGTTTTAAGCAGTTGTTACACTGTGAACGAGTATTGTGCAGTCGGTTACACTCGACTGCAACGATATAACTTCAAAATATTGTTCATTGACTCTCGGTTACCTCATCGTAGACCAAGATGCTGATGGGTCAGGTGATGAAGGAGGCGGCCTTTTCGCTGGCCGAGGTCAAGTTCACCACGGGCGACATCAATCAGATTGTGCTGCAGAATGTGACGCGGGCCCAGATCAAGATACGCACCAAGAAGGATAATGTGGCGGGCGTGACGCTGCCGCTGTTCGAGCCCTACCAGGACGGCGTCGATACCTACGAGCTGGCCGGTCTAGCGCGCGGCGGCCAGCAGCTGGCCAAGCTCAAGAAGAACTATCAGAGTGCGGTCCGTCTGCTCGTCGAGCTGGCGTCGCTGCAAACGTCCTTTGTCACGTTGGACGACGTCATCAAGGTGACCAACAGGCGCGTCAATGCCATCGAACATGGTCAGTGGTGGCACACACTTAAATCGTTCATACGTATAGCTAATCCCAATCCTTTATAGTGATCATACCGCGCATCAATCGCACCATTGAGTACATCATCAGTGAGCTGGACGAATTGGAGCGCGAGGAGTTCTATCGCTTGAAGAAGATACAGGATAAGAAGCGCGAGGCGCGCAAATCGGCGGATCGCGCACGCGAGGAGCTGCGTCGCCAGGGCTACGAAGTGGCCACCAGCGAGGAGGCCCAGAATATACTCGAGAACGAGGGCGATGAGGATCTGTTATTCTAGAAACCACAATGCACTCAAATATCAAAAAATTTCCACACTTAACCTACCCAACACACACACACACACACACACACACACACACACTACCTCAACCCAAATAATGTGACGCTCCATAAGTCTTCTGTATTTTCCTTGTCTATTTGCTCCAATCCGTTCTAGTTCTGGTTCAGCTGCTGGTTCGCACTTGTTGTTGTCTTTTTTTATTGCAAAATTTTGATTACGCTCTCTTGTTGTTGTTGCTTGTAGCTAATGAAACCTTGTACACGTATTTGATTATGTATTTGTATTTGTATTTGTATTTGTACTTGTATTTGTATTATTATTATTATTATTCTCATTCTCGTTATTGTGTGCGCCTTTTGTGTCTGCTGCTGCTGCTGTTGTTGTTGTTCATTTGCTGAATTTCGTTTGAAATTTTTTTAAATTGTGCAAAAAAAAAAAACTATTTGACGGCCCATAAAACTGTCTCATTTAGCTGCTTTTAGTCGCAAATTGGCATTCCAGCGTCATCGATATGGCCGCCCCATGGCCCACACATATGGCTCCATCCCATAGCTCGGCACGTGCCGCGCGATCTTAACCGCAGCGCGAGGCAATTTAATATAGACATACATAAAAAACAAAAACATAAAATCAAAACCCCATAGCTATATCTGAAAAACCTGTGGCATAGATTATCTTTCAACTGGGTTCTTGATCTCGTTCTTGCTACGCGAATTTCAACTCGATTCGAATTAATAAAAGACGAGGCATACATTAATTAAATATATTCACATATATAAAATCATCATGTTTATTCATATAGCATTTTTGTTTGTTTTGCTTATACACGTAATAGTTTGCCATTGACCACTGTGTTTCTGGTTTTTTATTTTTCCTTTAAAATTTTTGTTTTGTTTCTCATAGTTTTTTTTTCTTTTCTTTTATATATATATATATATATATATTTTTTTTTTACTTTTCCAAGT